>CP025655.1:5091377-5320243 GCA_003576665.1 Ipomoea trifida
AAAAAAAAAAAAAAAAAAAAGTACCTTGATGATATGAAGATGGCAAGAAGAAGAAGAGAAGCTTGAAGCCAAGAGGAGAGAGCAGATGAAGAGGACGGTGAGAGGCAGTGAGATGCAAGAGGAGTGAGAGGCTGAGAAGATATGAAAAATGACTTCCCAAAAAAAAGAGAAGTCATTTTCCTCCAAATGAGGCTCATTTTCCATTGACAAGTGTTATTTTCCTTTGACCATATTTTCATTCCCTCTCCAAACACACCCTTAATGACACTAATCTATCTATATATAAAAACAATATCCTCCTCCCAAACTTTCCCGCCCAAAGTTAGTGGTATTTTGGTAAAATCAACTATTTTATTTATTTATTATTATATTAATTTATTAATCTATTTATTATTATATAATTGGTGATATATATTTGTAATCTGTAAAGGAATATAAGGAAATGAATAAGTAAGTAATATATAAGGAAAAGATCACAATCATTTTAGGAAATGTTAGTCTACACGTTAATCTTTTAAGGAAGATTTTGCATTAAAATAAAAAGAATAGAATCAGTTACTAATAATTTAGCCTTATTTTACTATTAATCTTTAAAGAAGATTTGCATAAAAATGGAATAAAATTGGTTATTAATAATTTAGCCACAAAATCATCGTTATTTCTTCAAATAATAATGCTCCATAACCAGCCATCTAATCTGCACTATAAATACGCTTATAATCCTGAATTATTCTACCATCCATTATTTTCTATTATTCTCTGCTATTTCTCCTTATTGTTCACTAACTAATGAAGTTTGTTTCCGTCTCTCTCCCAGACTTATCCCCAAGATGAGGAAAAGCTCAAGGAATATCAACGCTTCGTGGTCAACTAACAAATACTTGAGGGCTTATTCCACAACTCCCATGTAAATTTCTCCTAATTGTTATTCTAATAATTTAATTATATTTAGAACCTCTTTCCAAATAATTTTCTGCAGTAAACAAGTATTCATTTTTTCAATTTTTCTATTTCTCCAATTTTTCTATTTCTCTAGAAAGATTACTCATTTCTCTCCAAGCATCAAATAGCCACGACATTAGCACTTGTGCTTTTACAAAAAGAAATTCACACAAAAGAAATGCAATTACTGACCAACAAGATGACAAAGAAAAGGAAAATGAACACAACTAAATGAACACAACCTAATATTGGGAATATGGCTTGAGAAATTGGGACGATCTCTATACATGAGGAATATATGAAAACTTTTGAGATTTTGAGTAAAAACCTGAAGTTTGCTGAAGGAGTTCAATGGTTAAATCATCAAAAGCCCTAAAAGATGTTCAACCTGAATTTGAGAAATTAAGACAAAAGTCAATATCAAAGGTATTTTATGTTTTGCAGGCTATGAGAATGTAATTTTGTATGATGTGGTATCATTTTCTATTTTGAAGTTTTATTATAAGGTTAAAACAGCTAAAATCTCACTACTGCCAATGAGGGGGGAAAAATGCACGGAAAGGAAAGAAAAGAAAACACAGGGAAGAATAAATTTCACCCATAGACTCATTGAGACTACTCTCACATATCCTCAAGGAGTTGAAATCCAAATTATTCAAAATGAACATACAGAAATGGTTAAATTATCTTCTGATTCTAGAACTTGAGCAAATTATTATGTTGAGAGGAAAAATCATTTTCTCTCAGCATTAATCATGTCCACACCCTGGCATAGTTCTATACGACTTTCACAGTTCAGAGAGCAATAACAAGGCTGTCAAAATACTGATATGACTGAATAACAATTTGGATATGTAACAAATTAAAGAAAAGTAAATAAGTATTACCTCAACTTGACGACAAAAAAAATCCACAAATCATACCGTAAGGTGAATGTTCACAATTCTATGTTTACAATTTAAAAAAAAAATTAAATGTATTTTTTAAAAAAAAAATTAATAAATAAATTAACTTATTCAATGCAGATTTTTTTATTCCAATCTATATAGTTTTCATCTGATTACCATATTATTTACAAACATCATTATTTTACTCTAAGAAGTCTAACTATAACGCGTTAAAAAATTAACCAAATTAATTACACAGATAAAACCCTAATGATCAATAAAGTATAACCTAAAGAACTAAAATTTAACATGTTTAGGTAGAATTATAGCTCTTAACACATTCTTAACCAAAGGTCAAGGGTTCGATCATTGGCTTTAGGTATGAAGCAACTTTAAATCTTCGGGTCAACTATCTCACCCAATAGAGCTGCCTACAATCTAGCGAGGGGATTAGTCACTGTGTTCAACAGTAGAAACCCTGAGCTACACCCAAAAAAATAAAAGCTCTTAACACGTTTTACAGCCCAATTGTTAAGCAAAAATACACAACAAATAAAACATGCCCACAAATCAAATATTCATGAAATAAATTTAATCTATACACTTAAAAAAACAGAGTTAATCTATACATACCTGCTTTAGAAATATCTTATTATCCATTAAGTACTAAGGTCCTAGATATTTTACTCAAGTAATTCTGAAATAAAGCACTAAAAAGCTATAATTCTAGATAATTTACTACATTAGTGATGTAAAATAAGTATAAAAATGTATAATAACAATATATAATATACTACCAATGTCGTCTACAAAAAAAGTTTTCAATAATGTGTAATTCATCAAAACAGTTACATTGATATACTATTATGTTTTCTTTTTATACAAAGATGACAAAATTGTTATATATTTACATAGAAAATATATCATCCGTATAAATAATTTCTATAACTGAGTTGCTAGACAACGAGATAATTAGCCTAATTAATACAAATCATAAACATTGATATATAAAATGTCTAAAACTTCAACACCGGATGCATATATATACACATTGGCTATTAATTGGGCAATTATTTGCTTAAATTCAAGCAATGATAACATCATAAAACATAATCGATCAAACTCAATTCTTTAATTACACTATATAATATTCGATATTATAATTTACATAATTGTATATCGATCTAAATATTCTTAACATATTATAACAAATACATACCGTGCAACGCACGGGCGGAAATACTAGTAAGTTAAGTAAAAAAAGTTCTTTTACCAAACACTTATATTAGTTGTTTGACCAGTTAAACAATTAACGTTGGTCAAATAAGTCCGACTTTAGCTGAAAAGCCATTTTTCCAAACACTCCTATTGTGTTATTGGACGGCCAACTTTGACACAATTTGATTAGCTTATTTGAGAGAATTTTTAGATTAAACATCATGTCTATTAATTCCATACTCTGAATGATTAATGAATAGACAATTTAATTGTCTTATAAGATTATTTATTTGGTTCCTAAATTAAGAATTTTGTAGTTCTTTTGGGCTTAATGTAATTTACTTTGAACGTGAAGTTATCATATTGAAAAAAGAATCGAACCCTTAATTTGGTTGACGAATTGAACTACTCTGTAAATCTAGTAGTGGTAATTGGTTCATACTTTTAGAGATCGATTTATTTTGCCGGTTAGTTACTAAGTTTCGTTATTCTCAATTTTTTTTTTTTAAATTTTTTACTTAACATTTGGTTTAATTTTTATGATTGATATTACATTTTCAGTATTTTAAAATATTTTAGTATCAAATATCTTTGTATAAATTACTGATCAAAACGGCTAATATAATCCAGTATCCCTGAACTGAGCTGCGGGAATACTTTTAGACCGGAGCAGCCATTGCATTGCTAAATGCTCCCGCCAAAATCAACTCTCCAGCGGAATTTCCGACGTCTCGTTAGATTCCGTACCGACGTCTCGTCTCCTCCCCCGCCGGCGAAGCCTCCTCGCCTCTCTCTCCTTGCGGACCAATGCACCTCAATGGACCAACTCAAGCAGATCCACGCCCAAATGATCATCACCGGCCGTATCCACGACAACTACGCCGCCAGCCGCATATTCTCCTTTGCCGCTCTTTCTCTCGCCGGCGACCTTACTTACGCGTTGGAACTTTTCGGTAGCATCCGGCAGCCCAACACATTCATGTGGAACACCCTAATTAGAGCCCAAGCGAGTAGCTCAAAGCCACAAGAAGCCTTGTTTCTCTACGTGAAGATGCGTAGGCTCTGCGTTGTTCCTGGTAAACATACGTTCCCTTTTTTACTCAAAGCTTGCTCCACCTTAAAGCGATTTGACGTTACTCAACAAGTCCACACCCATGTTTTCAAGTTCGGATTGGATTTAGATTTACACGTGGTCAATGGATTGATCAGGGCGTTCTCTGTTTCCGCTGCCTTGAACAACGCCCGTAAACTGTTCGACGAATTTCCTGAGAGAAACTTAACGATATGGACGACAATGGTGTGCGGGTATGCTCAGAATGACAGTCCGGACGAAGCAATTAAACTGTTCGAACGAATGATTGCAGATGGGGTGGAGCCAAATGCGGCCACTCTAGCCTCTGTGCTATCAGCTTGTGCACAAGCCAGCTGTTTAGAATTAGGGCAACAGATTCATCTATACATAGAGGAGAAAGAGATAGGAATAGGAGTGATCCTAGGAACAGCACTGGTAAACATGTATGCAAAGAACGGAGCAATACTGGAAGCAACAAAGTGCTTCAGCACCATGAAAGAGAAGAACATTGCAACCTGGAATGCTATAATCGGTGGGCTAGCAGCTCACGGTCACGCAAAAGAAGCAATCCACTTGTTCAACAAGCTAGGGGAATTGGAAGGAAATGTGAAGCCAAATGATGTTACATTGTTGGGGGTTTTATCTGCCTGCTGCCATGCGGGATTCCTAGACTATGGTCGCCAAGTTTTCGACTCCATGAAAGACTTGTATGGCATAGAGCCGAAGATAGAGCACTATGGCTGCATGGTGGACCTTCTGGGGCGATGTGGGAAGCTGTTAGAAGCAGAGCAGCTAATAAGAGGAATGGTTTGGAAGGCTGATGTGGCTATGTGGGGATCCCTGTTGAGATCGTGTCAGAGCCAAGGGAATATAGATATAGCAAAACGAGTGGTGAAAGAGATCCTTGTTTTGGATCCCAACAATCATGGAGTTTATGTTGGTTTGTCCAATGTGTATGCAGAATTAGGAAGATGGGAGGATGTGTTGCAATTAAGGAAGGAAATGAAACAAGGGAGTCTAAAGAAAACACCTGGGTGGAGCTATGTAAATAGATAAGCGTTGCTTAATGAATTTTGCCAAAGAACAACATTTTTTTAAGATAAGGGTGAAATAGACCACAAGAATATATACTGAATTGTGCAATTAGTCCCTCCAGAAGACACAACATTATGTTATGAATGGTACAATATTGTGCTCTCATTCTAAACCTAATCAATGGATTAAATTAAACCTTATTTTTCACCAACCGCTATCTATTATAAAAGGAAAATTCAAAATATTAGTGGCCCCCGGATGGCCACGAGGTGTATATCTGGAGATTGGCTTGCGTGAAACGCAGTCGTTTCATTTTTCGTTTACATGAAAGATGAATAAAGACTAAAGAGTAAAGACGGAGGAGGCTTTCCGAGTTTCTGGTAATCGGTACGGTACCGTTGTCTTGATTTGAATTTGAAACGACGTTGAAGTGGAGATCCATACATAGAATCTGGAAAGATGTCAGCCATAGGTTGGGAGTACCACAAATCGGGAATGCTATCCAAGGAGCAACTGCTCCGCCTTTTTGATCGATTCGCTTTCCTCACCTCACAGTCTGGTTAGTGTTCTTCGCTTTCTTTGTCTCTGCATTTATCTTCTTTTCATTTATCGATTAATGAGTTATGAGTGTTGTATTTCTTCGGGATGACGCGCAGACGTGAAGCAAAGGATTGCGGATGCTGTGAAGGACAAACAGGTTCGCTTTACTTTCTGCATTTACGAACCTGTTCAGCTTTCTCGGGGTGGTATACGAGTCTGTTTGGGAATTATTGTTTAAAGCTTGTATGATGTTTGTTTAGTCATAGTGTATGGTGGAATTAGTGTGACTGCCTCTGGAAATGGACGTTTAGGGAATAATCTGCTAGTTTTTAATTCGGTTTGCAACTTTTGCTTGAAGTGAAGGATGGTTGCAAGCTGTTTGATTTTGTACCTCTGAAAGCTGGTTTGAGCTCTCTATGCACATTGGATCTAAGGTTTGCTAGATTGCTATGTCAAATTGTGCATTAAAATTGTGATTGGAAACTAGAAGTGCATTGGAAGATCTGGAAATTAGATGCACTATGGAATGAATCCATTTTAATCATGATAGGCATGCTTCGCAAATAGAGTTGCTTATCTGACAAAACTGCTATATACTATGTTGAAAGTGCATTTCACTGTACTTCTTGCGGATTTAGCAACAGATTTGTAAATTTTATTGGTGAGTGTCTGGTTCAAAGTTTTGCTGCTGATTATATAGGAAGCTGTTGCTGTTACAACTGCAATCCAAGAGGAGATATTTTTGGAGATGGGAATTGGTAAGTTCTCAAATGAATTTTTTCATTTTCCCCCTTGATTTTGCAGGGAAAAAAAAAACTCGAGAGTTGATATTATTACTCCCTGTTGGTGCAGTAATCCCATACAGAGTCTCAAGTTGTTGCCTATTATTTTTTTGGAGAATTCTTAATGTCTTTGTTGCAGATCCAAGATTTGGTCTTGCTTGCTTGGGAAAAGTAAACATGGTGTATGAAAATGATCAGGATTTGATGATTCGCTTTTATGGTTTTGTTGCAAAGTAAGATCCATCTACCACTATCCTTTCAGTGTTGTAAATCTAATTATGTTAATTTTCAAGTAAAAGGAAAAGTAGAAGCTCCATGCCTTATTGCTTGAATAATGTGCTGTTATTTCGTTTCATTTGGTCAACAACCTTCTCCTAAAACCCTATATTTTTCACTATATCCCTTATTCATTCTGTTTTGACTATGCTCTTCTTCCTACTAATCCTCCTTAGCTACCTTCTGGTCTGTAGTTGTGCCTCAAAATGATAAACAGATAATAATTTGAGAAAATTTAAAGTTGTATGAAGCACATTCAACTAAAGAGTACGGAGTAATAGTACTTATTTATTTCCTTTTTTTGGGACAAAAAGAGAAGAGATGGCTTGTGAGGAAGCAGAGCTTGGTCCAAACGGATTTGCTGAAAAAATGCATATGCAACACAATTTACAAGAGCAGGTAAAGTTTTGTTTTTAGTTGAGACTTGAACGGTACACAGTGTGATAAGACTGAATCAAATTTTTATGACAGCAATTAGAGATGCTGAAGTATATGCGCAACTTTCACTTGGATGATCAATCTGCCATCATTGACAAGGTGTGCAAATCACTTTAGTGTGTTTATTTTTCATATTATTGTGCACTTTTTATTTTTTCACTTTTGATTTGGGGGTTGGGGAAGAACCATTGAAGCATCACTATGACACTATGAGTAACTTCTCCTTGTGGCTTCAAAAAGGTTGGAAGAACTTGCATTTGAGTTCGCAAATAGGTCTGTGATCTTCTTTTGGTCATAAATCAAAAGTAGTGTTGCAAAAATCGCACCTAGGCATTGGCCGGCCACCTAACATCACCCGAATCGGTGTTCTAGGCGGCCGATTAGGCAGTGTTCCGTTGTCTCTCTCTCTCTCTCCTTTTTCTTTTTTTTTTTTTAAATGAGTTATTTCGCTCAAAAAGACGTCGTTTTTAGCAAAAATAACCCTAAATCGCCCAAATCACTAGGATGTTATGGCAATGTGGACTTGTGTTTTGATTTTTTAAATTTTTATACAATTTACAATTTTAAATTTTTTTAAGGTTAATATTTAACATTTTAGTATTAAGTATTAAATAGGTTGTAATTATCAAGTCTTTTAAAAAAAGGCCTTCCGAGGAGGGCCCTATCATTTTCTCAACACTGATCAAAAGCCACCAAAAACTGAAATATGCACATATTGAATCATCTTTTACCTGTGTGCTATGCTTTTGATTGCCCTTCTAATTGAGCATAATCATCTTGAATTTCCCACCTTGAAATTTCCTGCCGAGTTCTGTTGTGCCAGGACTGCCAGCATGTAATTAACATGTTTTGCAGGTTCGCCTGAAGATGGAGATGGCCAATTTTGACAGTGAGGCTTCAGTACTGTCAATGGAAGAGATGCAGGTTGTTGTTTCAAGCAAAGTGGCACCTCTGTTCTACCCTAGATAGCTCAGCTGAAAGTGCTGCTGTCTATTGTAAGTTGTAACGAGATCATTGAGCTCTATATTGAGGCCTTTGGGCTTTGGAACAGAGATTGAGTTCCCCTCTATTCCTAGTGTTTATAAGTGTTAATATTGCACAAAAAGAGTTGCATTTCAGATATATTTGCTTTAGGGAGTTCATGAGTCAATATTTACGGAGTAATTGCTCCATGATGTTCTAGGTGACAATTATTTCCTTAGAATTGTATGTTTACATTGCTTTTTCACCTAAATTATTGAAGGAAAATGGTCAAGTAAGCCATTAAACGGTACCCAAGAAGTCAATTGGACCCTTAAACTTTTAAAAGTTGCAATTAAATCCACAAATATGTATTATGTATTTTGGAGCAATGAAACCCAAAACTTGTTAGTGACTTGTAATTGCAGGTCAACTAGGGTTCCGATCAACTTTAAGGGATGTCTGACCAAATTTTGGCTATCCATGTCAAATACCAGTGATCGTTAAATGGTTGTCATGTTTGGTCAAAATTGATAATCAATGACCAATTTGATTATTACAACATAATTGAGAGACCAAAACTATCATTAATTCCCCTTATAATTAAGTCATTGAGTTTACCATTTTAACACAATTGATGGGCTAACAAACCATTTTTTCAATAATTTATTTTCACTTTTGGATTCACAACTATTATATTATTTTTATATTTAATTTTTAAGTTTTTTTTTTTCCACATTAGGTACATTACTTTATTTTGTCACATTTAGTCATTTTTGACCAAATCATCGATAAAAAAAAAAAAAAAAGAAAAATAGTGGAGGCATGTCATATTTATAGGTTAAACGCATGCAAATTGAACCTCTTGATGTTTTGGGAGAAAAAGGTTGATTTTGAATTGAAAATGTGTCAAAATAACAATATGCCAAAATAGAAAAGGTGTGCATAAAATATGAAAGTAATCTAATAATGGTGAGGGTTAAATAAAAAATAAAAAAATCGGCCCAACTGCAAAACCCATAGTGGCTTAGTAGGGGAAGGGTAACACTGTCCATCAGAATAATAATTTGGTGCCGGGTCAAATTCAGAAACTCAATCCAATTCCCATTGCTGAAGCTGCAGAGAGTTGTGAAAGTATGGATGCTTTGGACGCAGTTTTTGATCCATTGAGGGACTTCGCCAAGGATAGCGTACGTCTCGTCAAGAGGTGCCACAAGCCCGACCGCAAAGGTACTTTCTTTTTGCTTCCGATTTCACATTTTTTGCCGGATCAATGATTAAAATTGGATCTGTTCGTGTGGGTAGAATTTTCGAAAGTTGCTGTTCGCACTGCTATCGGGTTCGTTGTTATGGGATTCGTAGGCTTCTTCGTCAAGCTCATCTTCATCCCCATCAACAACATCATTGTCGGATCTGCTTGATTCTTAGATTCCGGTAATTTTTCTTTCTACTTATATATATATATATATATATATATATATATATATATATATATATATATATATATATATATATATATATATGTTTCGCCTTCTATGTTTTGCGCTGCTTATGCACCTGAGTATCCTGAAAGGATGAGGCTGATGATCCGATGTTGCTTATTTATTCCCTGGTGTTTCTTGTTGATGCTCAATTTAATCAATTGCTTGTTGTATATAGTGCTCATACATGTTTGATAATTACGTATTGAATCAGGAATTTGTGTATTACCTGTCATTTCGATTAGAGTTTTTTCCACTTTTGTTCCCATGATTATTGAATCATACTATTAATTTTTTTCATTTTTGGTTCCACTATTGGATCATTTCCACATCTGGTGCAGTCTATTAACTTTTTCATTTTTTTTTTTACTTTTAAAATTTTGCCACATTTGGTCATCCTGTCTAATTTATGGTCATTGGTGAACAAAACTTTTAGTTGAAAAATGTCATAGAAAATGACAACTTTATCTTTCGTGACAAGTCACTTGATCATTATGCACTCATGTTCAATAACATATACAAACCAATTTAGTTACCCGAAATTAGGCCGGAGGACCAAATGTGACAATGTTTTAAAAGTTGTGGAAATTTGGTCCATCGACTATTAGGATTTCACTACTTTGGTCCTTAACTTCAAAACTTGCTTAATTTCTTTCCAACAATTGCATTATTAACCAAAATGGTCCTAATCTATGCCAATGACTTTGTAGTCCCGTAACATTAGTCTAGAACTCTGTATGAGAGTTCTATACTTCTATCCCCCCCTCTCCCCTAATATGGAAGGAGCAGGATGTTTTGGTCATATTAACCAATTTGAGTGAAGAAAAAACGTGGCATATATATTGCAGGTTAAGTTTACTTATTTAACCACAGTTGTGTGTGTACGCGATGGGGATAATAATTCACCTAAACGCTATGCTCAATGGATATGATTCGGAGGTAACCAACTTGGTTGTTGTGAGTGGTTGTCCACTCTCATTCCTTAAGAAAAGTCAGAAGTTCAAAATCTCCTCTTGTATGGAAAAAGTGAAAAACCAACACTTTGCTCCTTAATTGGGCTCATCCATTGCGAACGGGGATTAGTTTGAATATGGTACGAGCTTATAGGTGCCTCCTATAGTTTGGGTTTACTCAAGACACCTCGTGGTCTAACTAAAAAATGAATATGATTGGGATGTGGATTTTAATGGTTATTTTAAACTAATGCTGTCATTTATGATCCCTTGAAAATTATTTATAGTTTTCATTTAATCATCATATAACTCAGGTTTTGGTTGAACTGCAGGTGATGAAAGATCCTAATCCAATGAAGAGCTTAGATGTTTTATATTTTATTTGTCAATCACTATCACTAGGTTTACAGATGCTATAGTGAAATACGGGAAGTTGTAATACTCTTTTAAGTTGCTTTGAGTGTTTGCCATAATTTGTTTCATAAACTTTCATGCTCCTTGAGGATGTTTAGTGGCTGAGTAGTGAATTTTTCGTAAATGAATGATCATTTTCTTTCTGTTATAATCTCAATTGCTTATCGAACTTATTGTAAATGTTGCGGAAATGGATGCTTTTAATATCTCTTGCATTTAGAGGTGCCAAACAAACAACAATCTTTATATTGGACCAGGCTTCACAGTGCTGTGGACCTTAGTCCGAAACGACGTTGTTTAACTTAGTAGTGGGGAGTTGACGTGCGATGAACACCATTTTGTCCGTTCAATTCCTGTTATGTGTAATTCTGTGTATTCTTTTGAGTGTTTATGTGTATTCTATTATACAGTTTTGTACATTATTAATTTCAATACCATAATTCTGTGTATATAAAAGAATACACATATTATTCAATAAAATACACACAATCATGTTCAATTCCTACAATTCTCTTACAAACATCATGTTCAATTCCTCCAATTATTTTGTAATGTTCTAACTATAATCCTTCTGTGTTATGCGTTTTTGTGTCTTGTGCTATGCGTTTTTGAGTTTTGTGTTATGCATTTTTGTGTTTCATGTTATGCAATTCTTTATCTTAAGAATATCGATTCTGTATTTGAACTAAAATAAATATAAAACATGTGCGTGTGTCTTGTGTTATGCAATTATGTACCTTAAGCGTATGGATTCTGTACCTCCAATAGATTAGTAATTGTGTAACACACAACATATTCTGTGTCTTATTTTATGAATTTATGTTTTGTATTATGAAATTATGTGCCTATAGGACATATATTATCTACATAAATCAGATTTGAGAACGAATAAGTAAATATATAACATGTGCATGTGTCTTGTGTTGTGAATTTTTGTATTTCGTGTTACGAAATTATGTATCTTAAGAGTATTGATTATGTACCTAGCATAAATTAAAATTTGTATTGAAATATGAGAAACGAAAAATTACAGAATTTGTTAAAGGTTAAATATCAAAACGATGTCGTTTTGATCCAGAGTTTACAATACTATGTAGACCCTAGTCCACGATATAAATGGCCGGTAAGAGCAATGCAGGTAACTCGTCTAGGGTTACTAGGAAAAAGATTGGAAGAAGGTGTAGTTGGATATATGTCCATAGTATAGTCCATATTAGTAGTTTAGTCATAGTACGTATAACCAAAAAGAGAGATAAACGGTCACATATCCTATAAATATGGATCTTATCTCCATGGTATAGGGTACACCATTCTTTATGTTTAATTTTGGGCTAAGCTAGTTTAATTTTCATCTTTGTCCTAACTTGAGGATCTAGTTCTATCAATATGGAAAATGATATGATATATGTACTCCGGCAGTCCCGGGGAGTAAAACTCCCGCCAAGTGTCTTTATTTTATTGGAGGAAAATGAAAAGAAAGTAATGTTATGATTTTAAATGAATCAAAGGGTGACATGTAAACATGGAGTATATATGATGTGGGAGTACGTGTAGTATTATTCTATCAAATCCTCAAGAAGGCGATATTAGATTGCATAAAGCTAGTTCAAGTTGTTGATCTCAATTATTTTTACCTAACTAATGCATGTAATCTTTTAACCACAACATACTCGGTCATAAAAAAAAAACTTGACTATTTGCTAACTTAGATGTGAAATCATCATATAAGTTAGGATTCGTCGGATTGGAGTAAAAACGTAGTGCAATGATTGTGTGTTTGGTTTATGGGTTTACATATTAGGAATGGAAATCAAAATCATAGATAGTATTTGATTGACAATTTTTTAAAACACAACAATGGGATTTGTTTACCCTTCAATTAAAAACTCATTCCCGAATTAAAAAAATTTATCATTCCATCTTATTGATAATATGATTTTTAAGTTCGGAGTAGTGCTTTTAGATTTTTGTTTTGATTTTTTTTTGTTCATATTATTGGTGTTTTAGATGTCATTATATTAGCCAAGGACCTTGTAATCCAGTGGCATCAAACCATTCCCTATATACGGGAGGTGGTGGGTTCGAGCCTGTTGATTCTTGTGCTTCAATACTTTGAGAAAGTAGTTATGAACAGATACTGCATTGTAATAGAGTCAGTAGTATTCAAAAAAAAAAAGATGTCAGTATATTAGGATCAATTGTCTTAATTTTCTAGGTTTTTTTTTTTTTTTTTTTTTTTTTTTGTATTTTTAAAACCTTTATTCTCATTATAGGGCATACATAACCAAAGGTAATCATTCCAATTCAACCCTATTACTCTCATTTTTGTTGTTTCAAAAAAAAAAAGCATTGTTGTTTTGTTTTTAAAATTGTCATATATTAATATAATGGTTGCACTGAGTTGTTACTTGCCGTGTTTGATTAAAGATTTAAAATTTGATGTTTATATCCTTAGCTTGAAAGTTGACTTTGGTGACCCTTCGACTTCAACTACCTGGATCACTGGATCGCTTCCAACTACTTAAAAGGGTGTAATCTGTAGCTATGTAAGAACATATATATAAACGAAAAGGCGAAGTTAAAAATGTGAAAATCACAATTTAAAAGATAAATATTTTTACCATTTATAAACAATCACTTTCTACTACATCAGATTAAAGATTAAAAAGAAAACTAGTGCCAAGCATTTTACACTGCTGAAAAAATTAACTCTGGGTCTGAATTAATTAATTCAATAACAAGATTAAGGATAAGTAGAATAAGAAGACAAAGATAATATTAAAAGAGACAAAGGAATATCGTGTTTCACTGTTGAATAATACTTGAGTATTACAAAGAAAAGTGTTAGGATACGATCAAGTGTGTTCTCAACTAGACAATGACCCCTATCCGAATCAATCGGATCCCGCATGACTCGATTTTAATCCAACAACCATGTAGGGGTGTAAACGAGTCGAGCCGAGCCGAGCTCGAGCTCGGCAATTTTCGAGCTGCTCGCGAGCAGCTCGTTAGCTCGAGAACGAGCTCAGGCTCGAGCTCGAACTCGAGTTCGAGCTTGAATTCAAGCTCGAGTTTAGGCTCAAACTCGAATTCGAGTTCAATTTTGAGCTCGAATTTAACCTGTTTGATTTTAAATTTTTACTATTTCAAATTTTAATTTTATAAATTTTAATATATATATATATATATATATATATATATATAGCTCACGAGCGGCTCGTCGAGCCACGAGTCTAAGATATTAGAGCTCGAGCTCGGTTCGATTGTTAAACGAGTCGCTCGAGCTCAAATTTGATCGAGCTCGAACTGAGCTTTGACCGAGCGGTTTGTGAGCCACTCGCTCATTTACACCCTACAACCATTCATGCCAACCCCGGAGATCGACCTTGGGTCCCATGGTCGACCTGCACCCATGCTGACCTCATCTCATCATGCTGACTCCGAAACTAATTAGAATCCTTTCCATTAGCATTTTTATTTAAAAAAAAAAAAAAAGTACAGACTCAATTTCATACTCATCTAAACATGAAGTGACGAATTATATTGAATAATGTTATTCTATGATCACAAATTCATCTCCTTCAACATCCCATTATTTTTATTTTCACCACAATATTTAAAGTTATTCCTTAACAAAAGATTTTGTTTTATTAGGAAATGGTATAAATGTTTTCCAAGTGAATTTCAAGAAGTTAAAACATTTCCAAATGAATTTCGAGAAGTTTAAAAATGAAGCATTTTGAAAATTGAAGAGACGACCATTACCTGCCAAAGACCTTGTGGTCAAGCGGCATACCTGTGGCCCTCCAAGTGAGAGGTCACAGGTAAGATCCCAAGTGTGGGCGTTAGCTCTTTGTGTTTCAGTAGATTGATAAAGTATGTATTACATTGTAATAGAGTCAATAGTATTAAAAAAAATAAAAAAGAGACGGCATTACCCTTGATGAGTTTCTATTCATGATAAATCCACAATTAATTCCAATTTGCATTAAACAATTATGGGCTAGTTTAGGAGAGCTTTCGGGACATTTGTTATAGTGCAGTGTTTCAACCACAACTTGCAAACTTTTTCTATCGTTTGGTATCTACTAAAACCCAATCAAACACTCGAAATTCAATCCTTTAAATTTTTTAAAGTTAATACCTAAAATAGTCCATTCACTATGCCATAATTTTTTATTTGATCATTGACTGTTTATTTATTTAAATTGATAATTCAACTGTATACAAAATTTACTCAATTTAATTAGTTATCCAATGTACTAATTAAAATGAGTAAATTTTATATATTCAGTAAACCATTTTGAATGAATAGATAGTTGAGGAAAAATTAATAATTAGAAAAATTGTATTTTTTGTCCTCCAGTCGGGGGTATAGACTTAGTTTATGAATTATATGCTGACCATTTTTAACCCCTAAGTAATGTATGAAGTGGCGATTTTAGTCCTTGAAGGATCAAATAAGTTATCTTATTAAGTGACAAATTTGTGGTAAAAATAGTTCTTGATGGACTTAAATCGTCACTTCGTACATATCTTAGAGGTTAAAGATGATCATGCATATAACTCTGAGACTAAGTTTGTACCACGAGTATAACTGAAGGACAGAAATGTAATTTTCCTTACAAATTATGACATAGTAGTTGAGAAAGCACTTTGCGTCTAATCCCAATTTATTAATTTGAAATTCCAAGTGAAGCCTGAAATATCAAAAATCCACATAATAAATTAATGAGTCACTCTTACCTTATTTGTGAGAGTGGTAGGATCAGGTTGAATCAACATGTAAATGTAATACTTATATGCTCAAATATAATACTAATCAAGAATAAAATTTGTGTCATTTATAAGGAAAATCATGCCTACGCTTTATACAATTACTCTATAAAATCATGCCTACGCTTTAGGCGGCGGCTGACCACCTATAAAATCACCGAAAACGGTGATTTATGCAGTCGGCAGCCTAGGCGGACTAGGCGCCGACTCGGTCGCGGCAGACTAGGCGGCCTAGGCAGTTATCTAGGTGACTAACGATTAGCTATTGTGTTTTTTTTTTAAATGTGTTATTTCTCTCAAAATGATGTCATTTTGAGCAAAAGAAATTCTAAATCTTTCAAATCGATTGCAAACCCAACAAATGTATTAAAAAAACAAAACAAAACGAAACAAAACCATCTACTTTAATATTGTACTTTATGAGTTGTGACTTTGTGGAATTGTGTTTTGATTCTTTAAATCTTTATCCAATTGATTTAGGTTAATATTTAATATTTTAGTATTAACTATTAAAGTATTAAATAATTTATAATTATTAATTTTTTTAAAAAAAATGTCGAGAAACACCTAACAATTTTTGTAACCTTGATTAAAATAAGAATTTAGTTACCAATGGGGTACTGGCCTACTGCCACATCATGAGGAATAGATTGGAGGAGAAAATAAAGGGAAAAAAAATAAATAAATAAAAGCTGCAACCCATGATGGTCGGTAATTATAGGAAATTCATCCATGCGTAAACGGATGTGTATGTCCCAGCTAATTATGGTCACCATCCACAATATATTTTACTCCATTGACCTAAATAATTTAACCTCCCTTCTCAAGTCTGCACTTCCCCCTTAGCTCATTCATCGTATTATATAAACTTCAAGCTGAAATATCATTTATGCAATTCCACACTCAGTCTACAATAATTTGTAAAGTGGTATTTAAGTTGTGATCAAACTTTTACTTATGAGTTAATTTTTTGCGGTGCAGTTAAAGTGGATCCAAATTCTATTGTGAATTGTACCATTAAAGGTCTATTTGTTTTAAAGGTTCCAACATATATGCCAAGTTGTTAACCAACCTGGTTGATAACACTCAACAATCAATAGCCAACACCATATCAGATCAGATCACATGAACACTATATTTCAAGTTTATTGATAGGAGGTTGCAACTACACGTACTATTGCTCATTACTTTCACCCTAAAATGCACAAAAGTTTTTGCAAAAGATTGATGCGTGCTGCGCCGTTTGTTTGACCTTTCCGATGACAATTTCTTGGCGTGTTTAGGTTTATCGATTTGAACATACTACTTTTTCCATTTTTGAACCATGAAATCAAATACCTCTAAACTCGATTAGTTGGTCTGTCATTCTCAGTTAACAACACCAGCCCTTCAATTAATTATGGTTTAGTTTTCTTCTCTACATGACGCTAAAATTATTTAAAACATCAAAGTTGACATTTACCAATACAAAATCATGCTTAATGTGATAAACTTGCCCACTAAGAACATTCCCTCGTATCAGCCGTCAGATCTGACCATCACTTTAAATCTACGGTTGTGGAAGTCCGAAGTATCAACTTCGTCTTTTAGTTGAGATGGATCAAATGCTTTAATCTGGTATTAGAATCTCCGATCTCTCGATAAAAAGAGATTATGGTTCTCATGGGGCTTGGAGCCCGTTAAAAGTAACACAGGCACGAAGTAATATATAAACTGTGCAGTTCAACTATCAGTTTAGATTTTTAGTTGAGATGGAGCACAGGCGGGAGTTTGCGTCTACATGGACTTGTTCAAGTGGGTAATCAACCGTGTAGAGGAAAGCAAAAAAGACTTGGTAACGAGGTGTAGAATGGTCAGCTATACCTCTGCCCTGGGTTTTCCTCAACTACTATATGTAGTATTAGTCATTTAGTTAAGTCTCTGAAAGCCACAGAAGAAAAAAGAGTGAGAAGAAGAAAATGGGGATGGGGAGATGGAAAGGAGGCTTGCGTTTCTTCTTCATCATCATCATGATCACGCTAATTGAATGGAGAGCAGAAGGGCAACTAGCAGAGAATTTCTATGCTTCTACTTGTCCTAATGTGGAACTCATAGTTCAGCAGGTTGTGGGCACAAAATTCGCCCAGACTTTTGTCACAGTACCAGCCACTCTTCGTCTCTTCTTCCATGACTGCTTTGTCGAGGTAGTATATATATGCTTACAACTTCTTTACCAAACAGAATTTGTTGGGGAGAGGTCAGTAAAAGCCAAGTCCAGTACTTGTGGCTGAGGTTGTTGGGCAGAGGCCACTAAAGGCCAAGTCCAGCACCCCTATGGCTGAGGTTGTTGGACAGAGGTCAGTAAAGGCCAAGTCCAGCACCTGTGACTGGGGTTTGTTGGGCAGAGGTCGGTAAAAAGTTTTAAAAGGTCAAATCCAACGCCCTGGTAGCTGGGGATTGTTGGGCTGAGGCTAATAAAGAGTTTAAAAGCCAAGTCCACCACACAGTGTCTCGAAAATGTGAGTTTTTGGTGTAGTGGTTAGCGTTTGATCCTAACAGAATTTCTATTATTGCTGATTCTAACTTGGTTCAGGGATGTGATGCTTCTGTGATCATTGCTTCACCAAGCGGAGATGCAGAAAAAGATTCATCAGATAATCTCTCTCTGGCAGGGGATGGCTTTGACACTGTTGTGAAGGCTAAGCAAGCAGTAGAGGCTGTGTGTCCCGGAGTGGTATCATGTGCAGACATCCTGGCTATTGCTGCCAGAGATGTTGTAGTCTTGGTAACTAAAACCTATCCTTCTTTGCCTTTTTTTGTGTTCCTAGCTACTTTCAACAACCTATAACAAACAACCTAAACTGTTAATAATTCCAGGCCGGGGGCCCTGCATTCAACGTCGAATTGGGGCGCCGAGATGGTCTTGTCTCGAAGGCATCTCGAGTCAAAGGAAACCTGCCAGAACCAACATTCAACCTTAATCAGCTCACCAGCATGTTTGCAAAACACAACCTTAGCCAACTCGACATGATTGCCCTTTCAGGAGCCCATACCGTCGGGTTTTCCCACTGCAACCGCTTTGCACAGAGGATCTACTCCGGCCCAGTGGATCCTAGCCTGGATCCCAGCTATGCTCAGCAGCTGATGCAAGATTGCCCCCGGAACGTCGACCCCACCATAGCCATCAACATGGACCCCACAACTCCCCGGGCTTTCGACAACGTCTATTACCAGAATCTGGTTGCAGGGAAGGGGCTGTTCACTTCAGACCAGGTGCTCTACACTGACACAGACTCTCGCACCACTGTTGAGGATTTTGCCAAAAACCCTCTTGATTTCAATGGAGCTTTTGCTTCTGCAATGAGACAGCTTGGCAGGGTTGGTGTCAAAACTGGTAGCCAAGGAGAAATTAGGCTGGACTGCAGCAAGTTCAATTCATGAAAGCCAAACCCACAATTTCACAACCACTACTTTGCAATAAACAATAATGGATTTGTAGTTTTGTACAATCTCTGTCAGTCAAAATGTTCATATATAGTCAGTCTGGAAATGATTGTTTTCTTTGGAAATTCTGTTATCTTATCATCAATAAACTCGGAAATAAAGTGCATTATATTGTCTGTGACATAAATCTTGAACAATATTTCCTGTAAGGCCGTGACCACCCATCTAGAATGGTAACAGAAGTGTCATCACACTATATAGTAGTTGGCAACAGCTAAGAAACAGACACTATTGTTCTCGACAACAAGGAAAACATAGACAAAAGTCTGAACAATATATATACAACCTGACCATGATGGAATCCTAAAAGCACAGTTTCTTGAGGATAGGATATACTAATCAGATCAAGAACCATATTACTTGGGAGATGAGTTATCTAAGAGATTTTCCATAGAGGTTAGCATAGACAGATTTTGTTCGGTACACTAGAATCGCGCTCAGACCAGATGCAATAATGCAAAGAGCACACATTATGAGAGAGGTCAAAAAGAAGCAGACAGCGCCTTCGCACTTGATAGACTCACCACTAGTGAGAGTATAACGGCGTTCTTGGGCTTGCTTCTCGGCCTCTATATCGTATATACTGCTAGCAATAACACCCGAGAGGACTAATGAACCTCCCGGGTTTGCCAGGGTGAGGAAATTGTATAAAGCCCCAAAATTTCTTAACCCGAATAATTCAGAAGCAGCAGCTGGCACAATTGCCCAGTGAGCCCCATAGCCCAGACCAACCAAAAGAGTGCCAATGTGCATTGCCCCGGGCCAACCCATTGCAAAGAAGAAATGCCCAAATGCCATTGTAACCTGGGCAACACCCATGGCTACATGCCTTGGATAAGCATACTCCCTGTATGTAACAAAAACGAAACGTCGTTTGTGGTGCTTTATATAAATGAAGGGATTAAATGGAATTTATATATATATATATACATACCTGACAACTATTTCAGAAAAATAACCGCCCCCAACTCGGCCAAGGAAGTTCCAAATGCTGATCATAGAAACAAAAACCTGTTCGTTATCGTACCCTAAAGATTCACTCATTTGACCCAGATTATCAATCACCGTTAAACCAGATCCAGAACCAAACAGAAGAGAGAAAAATATAAGCCAAAAATCAGCCTTGATTAAAGCCTGAGTTAAGGTAAAGTCCTCCCCCCTACGAGGACCCCGTCTTCTTTTAATCCTCACTGCTCCTTCTGCTGCTGCATGGGCAAGTTTTGCCTGCAGGTGTGTGATTCTTTTCAACCTTTCTGAAGCAGGAAGCAAGTCTACATCCTTAGGCTTCTCATCTTCAATCTCACTAAATAAAATATTGTCATTATCCTCTTTAGATTTGCCAGTATCTTTTGCCTGGGGCTCAGAGAGAAGTGCCTCTTCTGCTGATTCTTGTGAAGATCTCAAGCTCAAATACACAGGGACTACAATGGGGATTATGATAAGAATAAACAGAATTACAGTGAAAACTTTGATCATGGTTTCGCTGACATGAACTAGGTCTTGAAGAAGCATTACACCCATCAAATAAGCAGCCAAAATGAGACATATGGTATAGATGAAAGAAAAACTTGAGCTGCATTCTGATGCATTGATTTGTTTGTTATTAGCTCCAACTTGCCTGATAAAAAACATGAGAGAAGTTACCACGATTGCCGGTCCAACAGCCACCATAAATATGAGTGAGGCATGATCTGGGGAATTCACCACTGCATATATCTGTGTCAAAATTGCACCACTTAGCCCAGCAAATCCTTTGAGTATCCCCACCACAGGACCCCGGCTTTTGGGGAAGTTTTGAACACACGACACAAGTGTTGCTGTGTTAAGGTATGTCTCCCCATTTGTTCCCAAGAAGATAAGAAGGCACATCTGCACACCAATATAAATAGTAAACTCTAAAACTGTTGCAGCCCTATAAACTTTGGTACCAACTTTACATAATGCAAGAACTAAAGGAGAATATATACAGGCAGAGGCCGGTAAAGAGGCAAGTCCATCAATTGGTGGTTGGGGGATTGTTGGGCGGAGGTTAGTGAAGGGTCAAGTCCAACACTCTACCTTTCGAAAATGTGATGGCGGTTTATAAGGAAGCAAAGTTGATTCTTTTAGTTTTTGGCATAGTGGTGAGCGCTTCATCCTAACAATGTTACGCCAAAGGCTATAGCTAGCAGTGTTGGACTTGGCTTTTCAGGCCTCCACCCAACAATCTTACAATTAGGCTTACAAAGGTGCAACTTTATTTTCATATATAATGCCACATGCCAAGAGGTAGGTTCTGAATTTGGCTTTTCAGGCCTCCGTCCAACAATCCCCTAGTCACCTATTGTTGTACTTGTTTATTTTCCTATATACTGCCACAGGCCAAAAGGCATGTTCTGAATTTGACTTTTCAGGGTTCTGCCCAACAATTTCCTAATCACCTATTGCAGACTTGACCCTTTGCCCGCCTCCAAGTAGAGGGGTAGAGCTCATTTCATATAAGAGAAACAAGCTAAGCTAGGCAATTTAACTTGTATAAAATGAGTGAGTGAGTGAGATAGAAATGTTGAAAGTTGAGCAAGGAAACAAGCTAGGGATTGATGATATGATACTAACAGCCCATAATGGCAAAGCTGGAGCTCGGCCGGTGAGGATAAGCCAGACCCAACCATAGCCAAGGAAGTTCTGAATGGCACCAACAAGAAGCGTAGCCCATAGAGGCAACACATCGGACAAGGTTCCAGCCAAGAACCCAACGCTATCCCCCAAATCCTTAGCCACGCCCAAGAGAGCCACCTCTTTCTGATTGTAATTCAGAGCCTTCTTTATGATGGGCGAAATGCTTCCGAACAGATACCCAATCCCAGCGCACGTCTCAATCCACAATGCAGCCACGAACACCAACCACCGGTTGTTGAAGAAAACGCTCAGACTCTCTTTAAGCCCACCCATTTTGGAATTGAATTGGTGAATGATAATAAAGATGCTATCTTTTACTCAAGTTTTCAGTCAATTTGTTTAGTTAATTTGTTATGGCCTGGCTTGGCTAGAATGAAAACACTAATTTCTAGGTGCAATGGGGTTCTGAAAAGGCTGAGGAGCTGCAGAAAGGGAGGGAAAATATGATCATAAAGTGCATTGTTCAATGATTATTAGTTGGGCGGACAATTGTTTGGAGTAATTTTGTCCGCAGAATAAGTCGAATGTTGTACAGATCGAATATTGGCACCATTGCGTCCGGGATTGCGACAGATGATATGTTACGTGTGAGGCAGGAATGAAGATTCAATCTAACTCTCGGCTCTATTTGTGACCTTATCATTAACGAATGAAGAGCACCCCGCCCACACATAACTGTCGTGTGCGTGTGCATTAGCACATATATGATATAATTGTCCTATATTCCTGTGCCAGGAATTCATTATCTGCAAATTATAGTGGTCAACTTAAAAGTTGAAATGATTATGGTCCTGTCTAGTACGTGACTTGGTTAAACAAAAAGTATTTAGTTAATTAATTTTTTGTAATAACTAATTACTTCAAAAAAAAAACTAAAATTTAAAAGGTTAAAGTTATTTTGTATATAATCAGATATCAACTAACAACTAGTTTACTCATCATAACTAACAACTATTTATGGCATTCAAGCGATCATTTTGAGGCAATGTTTTGAGTGGAGTTCACTTTCGATTTTGGTCAAGTTAAAGGACATTTGGAGATGTTTTGAGTGGAGTTCACTTTCAATTTTGATCAAGCTAAAGTGGATTTGGATTCTCCTAAATAAGAGGTTACTTTAATATATTATACAGTGAAAACGGATATTAGGTAAATAATGAATTGATTCTCAAAAGTTTATCCATTGAGTTGAGGAAATTAAAATGGAGCTTTGAAAGGTTTTCAAATAGTCTGTCTCACATTATAAAAGTATGTAATTTGCACTAGTATAAATTCAATTCAATTTTTTAAAAGTTTCAAATTTCAATCGTGTAACATAGAGGTGTTCCCTCGTCACCTCGTGTATAAAGAGTAGAAGTGTGAAAATAAGTCAGTCAAGCCGCCCATATAGGCTGGCCGTAACATGCCTGAGGGAAAATGTGCCTGAATGGGCCATTTTCAGCCCTATTACGTACTTTTTAACCTAGCCCACAAGCCCATTTATTATTTAATTAATATATGTTTTAAATATTAAATTTTTGTATCATTGAAGATCCAAACATTTAACCAAGTTAATAATTACTACGTAATACTACTTTTTCCAATCTAACAACTTAGACATTTTGAGCAAATTCTGTGTGTGCTTGTGTGTGTGTGTATATATATATAATGTATGTTTAGATAATTAGATTTTATTTTTATTTTGTAATATAATTATAATTGATTTAATATATATTTAACACTAGTATGATTTATAGGTAATATTTGTATTTTGTAATTATAATACTATTAAGTTATAACGTCTATAGTTTTCAAAAAAAAAAAAAAAAGTTATAACGTCTATAAAATATATAGCTTATAACTTTATACAATTTATGTGAATGATTTACATAAATATATAATTGTACAATAGAAACCTAACAAGTATCCTTAGCATAATTGGTTTTGATAGGGATTATCTCTTACCAAACCTAAGCCTATAGTTGGTCGGTATAGGATCCAGTACTCGAGTAAAACTCGATCAGTTCATCATCGACCTAACCTCAGATTGAGTGCATTAGACGACCGGCCGAACATTAGGTCGGGCTGAGCTACCGACATGGCAACAGGTAAAGTTAGAAGGCTTGTTTTACTATTTTTCCTAAATAATTTCATCTCAAGCAATTAGGAATAAAATTGTGGGAGGAAAATAACATTATTATTTTTTGAATAAAAGAATAAAATTTCACAACTTTTGGACATGAGAATAAAATTGACATTTTTGCCCTTCTAAATTAGTGGGTCATGAGAGGCGCATTTGGGTAGAATCAGAATTTTGACAAGGGTACGCCAACCTAACCAACACGCAGAAGAAATTTGAAGTTTTATGAGAGAGAGAACAGCCCACATATGTACAAACAAACAAACATACATACGCAGATCTGCGCTATAAGCAACCAAAAAGTGTGAAATGTGAATCCGAATAACTTGAGTCGCTAACGTTCCACTTTCAGTTTCGGCAGTCATTCGATGATCCCTTCCCTTCATCCCCTTCCTTCCCCATAGAAGCATATATATAGAAGGAATTGAAGCAGCCAATTCAAGCAGGCATAGCATCTGGGGTCGGTGAGAACTCATCATCGTACGCGCAGGGAGACAGTGTCTGGGGCATTCACCTGAAACCTCGTACGCACAACTAAGTGGTGGTGAGAAATGGCGGATTGGGGTCCGGTGTTTGTGGCGGTGGTGCTGTTCGTTCTCTTGACTCCGGGTCTTCTGATTCAGATACCCGGTCGGAGTCGAATCGTGGAATTCGGGAATTTCCAGACCAGCGGCGTGTCCATACTGGTGCACGCGGTCATCTACTTTGCTCTCATCTGCATCTTTTTGCTAGCTATTGGGATCCACATGTACATGGGGTCTTAGTCACTTGTCCTGCCTTTTTTTCACAATTTGCTTTAGTTTTTGTTGGGCTGTCATATCTGTCGCATGTCGTCTTGTCTTTCATTTCCTTCTGTGATGCTGTATCATCAATCTAATTTTTCATTTCATCTCCTCATTGTTTAATAAACGCTATGATTTCTTCTTGATGATTTTAATTGCATTAAGTAGGCATCCCAATTCCCAAATCCGGATGTCGGAGGGAGTCCATTCATGTTCTTGCTTCTATGTGGTTGGCTCAATGGTATTGTAATGTTCTATTTGTGGAATAATTGAAGTATAAGGTTGCGGAACAAAAGTGTGTAGATTAATTGAAGTATAATGTTCCAGAACAAAAGTGTGTTGAACCTAATGTTGCAATAACTATTATGAGATGTTTGGTTGGGAGGAGGGAAATGAATTGTAATTCATTGACGGGATGTTTGGTTGAGAGGAAAAAATTAGGAATGAAAAGAATTGTAATTCAGTCGGAAAAGAATAATCTAAGAATAATGTAGGAATTCAAATTACATTGTTTGGTAGGAAAGAATGTAATTATTATGAATGAGAAAGAAAAAAAAGTGGTATAAAGACTAAAATATTTTTATGTAATAATAAAAATAACAATCATCAAAGATACTTTTATCATTTCTACTATTTTTCCCTTTCTCACAAGCATTGAATTGCAATTCATGGGGTACCTAATTCATGGGAGTACCCCATGAATTGAAATTCAACAAAATAAGGGAATTGTAATTCGGTGGAATTGTAATTCACTCCAACCAAATAATGTAATTGAAGTCTTCATTGAATTACAATTTAATTACATTCAACCAAACGCCTTGTGAGAATCGAAAAGGAAAGAGTGAATAAAGTAGGAATTCAAAATTTATTATTTAGCAAGGAGAAATTGAATTATTGTGAATTGAAAAGGAAAAGTAATATAAAGACTAAAATATTCTTGTGTAATAATAATAATCAACGACAATTTTGTCAATTTTCTTTTTCTTCCGTTCTTATATGTTGAATTCCAATTCATTGGGGAGGGGGAGGATGGGCTATGAATTCCAATTCAAAGGTACAATTCCTTCCAACCAAACAATGTAGTTTTGATGGCTAAAAAGTTTCATTAGAAAAGAATTGAAATTATGCTAACATTGTGTTATTATAAAGTTTGTCCTAATTGCTTTATATAGGTGTCTAAAGAATTAGAAAGTAAGATCAAACATGAAAGTATGTAGGATAGAATTTTGAACATAAACAACAGAATTATTCAACCGAAAATAAATAAATAAAATAATCAGAATTAGTCAATTCAATAGTATTAACTAGTGTTGGCTTACTATTGCAACAGTGAATTTGCAGGTGTTGTTGGGAAGTTTCGTACGTCTGGACAAACTAAATACGGCTGTCAAGTATAGCTTCTTGCCATTAGCCTGGTTTCTCATTCTCTATAATTAAGGGATTGTACTCTAACTCGAACCTTCAATCAATTGTACATTAATGTCAATAAATAAAGCTAATTTCTATTCTTATGCTCACTGTACTTATAAAACACTTCTCCTGGCCTTCAATTGAAATTGTGCAATTAAGTATGAGCTAATAATTGCTTCAATCACCCATAGAAATAGGGCATAAGAAGTCCAATAGTCATTCTCTTTACATGTAGAGAAAGGGAATTGATGGAGCATGGCACTGGATCAAATGTGGACATAACTTTTTGTGCGGTCGGTACAGATTACACCATTAGATATGCACAAATGCATCACACAATATTCGAAAATGCATCAGAATGAAATGCACAAATGCACCACAAAATACACCACACACTAAAAAAATACATTACATCTAATGGTGCATTTTCGAGCGCCTTGTAGTGGATTTATGCGTAACTAATGGTGACCACACGATTGCACAAGAAGCCCTATCCGCATGAAAATCTGATGGAGTATTTTGTTAAACGAAGCAAAGCTTTTAAATTCTTAATTTCTTTTCGCTCAACAAATTTGATATCCCTTTAGGGCTAAAAATTAAGGAAAAGGCAAAAAGAAGGATAAAGGGGGGAGGAGTGGGGATGCTCACACATTCAGAGAGCAAACTGAATCTGGTAGTAAAAACAAACAAAATTCCCATATTCTTAGATGAGATCATTATACAAACTATAGAATTAACAAACATAAAAGTAAAAAATCAAGCTAGCATAATTGAATCCATAGTCCAACAGCCGATGGAAGCTAAAAAGTGGTTATGCATAGAGATGAATATTGAGAACAACAAGAAAGAGAATGAGGAGCAAACCGAAGATGACAGCGTGCACTAACATGGAAAGAAATCCGGTCTTCATATTCAGGAAATCAACAGGCCGGTTCTTGCCGGGCATCTGGAAGATTAATCCGGGCGCTAGGAATGCGAACAGCGCCGTCGCGATGATCGGAGCACCCCAATCATTCATTTTCAAATTAACCGCCGGAATCGTTTTGATCTGCCGTCTGCGGCGCCGAATTGAAGCCTGCGTTTCCTCCTATTCCTATACACACCAGGACGACTGGATAGGCAAAGTAGATAAAAAGGCCAGGGCATCCGATGCGATATGCTTTCACTCCTAATCCGCTACAGAACAACTCCATGAGAATCCCATAAAGGAGGAAAGGAAATGTGAGGGAGGACCTCCAATCATTGTACCATGGACTATTTTTCTTTGAAAAATATTACTTCTATTATCAAATTCTACTTTCAATTTTTACTTTTTCCCACCGAATTTCAGATCCACAGTATGAAGATAAGTAAGAGTATTCACAAAGTTTTTATTTTATTTTTTAGTTTTTGTAAGTGTAATTAGCAAAGTGAAGATGGAAAGAGAATAAGAAAAAAAAAAAAAAAAAAAAAACAAGCATTGATATGACATTATAAAAAAAGTGAGTTTTTTACGCACCCAGCAGGTGCGTGCACTGCACGCGCTTGGCTGGGCTTTGCTTGCGCGAAACGCGCACAGCTTCTCATGGTTCCAGATTTAATGTCTGCATAACATTGTTCCAAAAACTATTAAATTGCAAATAAAACTTAATCTTCTCTCACCTGCCTTCTCTCTTCTCCACGTGGCCAACTCACCCTAAAAACCGTGAGAAAACCATTACGCCATCCCCATTAGTCACTTTTGGACCAGATTTTAAGAAAATGGGAGTGATGTGGAAGAGGGAGGTAAAAGAGAGAGAAGAGATGAGCTAAGGTCATTGCAAGGTCATTGCAGGAAGGTGGGTTTTTGGTCGAAATTGTGAGCCCCACGGAGAAGAGTAAGTTGTCAATTATCCGCGCGTTGTGCCCAAGTTGCACACCCAACGGTCACGTAAGTCAGTTTGAATTTTGTTTTTATTGTTGCCAGATTACTTTTTTTTTTGCACAAAAAAATTTAATTTGAAAAAAAAAAAAACTTCATAAAAACCCTCATCCCCATTAGTATAAAAACCCTATCCTAATTTTTTTTTTCTTTAAAAAAACTCTCTAAAATTCACTGATGTAGATGGTCTAGGGTAAAAGTTTTATTGTTTTTTTTTTTTTTTATGGAAGAAAGATTGGGGCTCCATTTGGGTTAGATGGTATGTGTTTGTGCATTCGAATATTTAGGAGGATGAGTTCTGTGTATTTTGTATCAATATTCTG
This sequence comes from Ipomoea trifida, assembly GCA_003576665.1. Lineage (NCBI taxonomy): Eukaryota > Viridiplantae > Streptophyta > Magnoliopsida > Solanales > Convolvulaceae > Ipomoea > Ipomoea trifida. Next base: position 5,119,824 of record CP025655.1, read on the forward strand.
TGTACTCATGTTATTAAAACAGGTTGTGATGTGTTTGTATATTCGAATGTTAGGAGGATGAGTTCTATGTATTTTGTGTCAATATTCTATGTATTCTGGGCAAACATTCTGTGTATTCTAGGCAAACGTTCTGTGTATTCTAGATAATGATTATGTGTATTGTAGATAATGAATTCCCTGGAGTCATTCGCGTCCGCGCCAACTAACATCAAAACAACGTCGTTTTGGACCAGGGTGCACATTGCTATGTGCATCGTGGTCCACGATATAACAATTGTACTCGAGGATGTATACTAGATAAATCCCGCCTTGTGAACCTAGCCGACAAATGACCAGAAGAAAGAAAACTAGCTTAGATTGTCCAAAGTTTATCGACTCAAGTTAAAAAAGCTGAAAATTAAATATGCGACTTTGTGGTTACAAATTTGTATCATTGCTTAATTAGCCATATTAGTTGGGGTTATAGAAAAAAAGAAGAAAAAAGAAAAAGAAAAAAAAGGTGTGCTTTTGTGTATTGAAGATTGGGGCTCCATTTGGGTTAGGTAGAAAGAAGGTTTAAAATACTGTTTTCCTCTCATTTGGTTGCATTGGTCAAACTTTACAATTATGCTCATAGTCATGGATGGTCCAATGATGAATGTAGGTCCGTTTGGTTTCTGGAAAAAATTATTGAGAATATTAATTATATTGTTTGATTGGGGTTGGAATGATAAGGAATACTAAAATGTCCTTACACAATGATAATGATAATAAAAGTAATAAGGATAAAATTGTCTAACCATGTGATACTTACTTTCTAACTTTAAAAACAAAATACCACCCTTCTCAATAAAACTTTTTCTTCAAAACTAAGAAAAAAAAATTCTATAGAGAAAAGTTTTCCATGAACAAAACAAAATTTCTATTTTTCTCAAATTTAAAGAAAATTTATTCCATCCAACCAAACATGCTCGTAAAGTTACATTTATGTATTGAGTTAAAAAAAATGTTAAAGTTACCGCTCGATTGCGTACATCTTTGTCAATAGCTCAACCCTCTTTTTTTTTTTTTTTAACAAAGCTTATTTTAAAATTTATAATTCATTTTAAAATTTAAATCGGTTATTTATAATGTATATTGAATGATTACGACTTCAAAGTAGTGTTTAGAAATTAGGAAATGACTTCTGTAAAATGTTGTCTGAATAATGAGTCATTTTCCAGAAAACATTTTTCTTTCCAGTGTTTGATTGCATTCCATAAAATTGTCTTGGTGTGTTTGATTCATTTTCTAAAAAAGAATAGAATTGTATAATTAAGCATTTTAATTATTTTGTTTAGATATAAAAAAATTTATAATAAAAATTTTCTAGTATGGTTTTCAGCTTAGAAAACCATACCACTGGTTTCCGCTTCTCTAGTTTCCGAAGAGAAAACCAGTCAGTTTTCCAATGCGAAAATTGGCGAGAAGGTTTTCGGCTGTGGGTTTTCGTCCCCACGGCAGGAAACCATCTCCAGTGACCGAGATCCGCCACTAGAGAAAAAAATTCAAAACTAAAAAATAAAAAAGAACAGAAGAAACATACGTTGGTGGCAGTGGACGACGACGAAAAGGGTGATGATGGCAAGACTATGAAGAACAAGCAGCCGGTGTAGCAATAAGAAGTTGATAGTGCAGATGAGGTGTGGTCGTGTGGCAAGAGCATATGAGGCATGGTGTTAATAGAGAGCAGATGAGGTGTGAAAAATGACTTCCCCTACAAAAGGGGAAGTCATTTTCTTGAAAAACACACTTATTTTTCATTGACTCTCATTTCATCCCTCTTACCAAACAAGAAAAACCCAAAAAAAAAAATCATTATTAGGAAAATTATAATACTTTTGATGAAAAATATAGTACTTTTTACATCAAAATATAAAAGTATTACATTTATTTCAATATTACTTTTTTTTATAAGTAATAACCATTTTATTCCTTATTAATATTACATTATTCGTATAAGTATTACATTTTCGTATTGATTTGATCTGATTAGACTCGTTTCACAAATAAAGATTTGTGAGGTCTCACACAAATATGACCCGGCCCATACATTAAATGATGCCTTAAATGATACTCTGTAGAAGATTTTGATTTCAATAATTTCATCCCGAGTTCTACTACATGTACTTTCAAATCTTACTTTCTCAAATTTACTTCCTGATGTGACGGACTTTGATAAGTTATTTTTTTTATGTGGGTCCTAATACAAATATATATATCAAGATGTTGTATGTGAAAGAAAAAATTGAGAGTATAAAATGAAATTAGACCTAATATTTTCCTTTCACACTGCAACATATTAAAAAGGAGCCGAATACAATATTATAATAATAATAATCGGATATCGAGGGAGCACCAGCTTCAAGGTTCTTGTGCTTACAAATTCAAATTCAAATTCAAATTAACAACAATATAAAATGGTTCCAATAATCCAATTCCCACCGCAAAGATCTCCATTCTCCCCTTACAAAAAAAAAAATGTTTATCCGTTATATTTTATTTAGTTTTTAAGATGTGGTATTTTTATAAATATGATTAGATATTTCAAAATGATTTTACAATTTTTTTGTTAATTAAAAAAAAAAAACATTTTTTGATTACTATTTTTTTCTCCTAGTCCTAGGCTCTGCTGGTCCATAGTTACATACATACACACACTGACACACAAAAAAAGAGGATGCATTAATTGGAGTAATAAATTGTACGTTAAACACGGAAAGAAATGCAAAAGCTTTCTATCCCGCAACTTCCACCGTTTGTAGATAGTCAGTGGTAGACTAGTGTTGACAGTAAGGCCAAAAAGGTACTCAAGAGAGTGCTAGCTGTTTCTACTACTTTCCCCTCCTTCTCTTATCACCAAATCACTCTCATCTCTGCTAGATTAGGTTTTTACATTTCGTACAGAGGATTAGTTACCGGCAACGAACAGATCGGAATCGCAAAGCAATGGCGGACTGGGGACCGGTGCTAATCGGAGTGGTGCTATTTATACTGCTGCAACCGGGCCTGCTTTTCCAGATTCCCGGAAACAATCGCCCGGTCGAGTTCGGAACCATGAAGACCAATGGCAAGGCTATTGCTCTTCACACTCTGTTTTTCTTCGCTATCTACGCTATTCTCATCTTGGCCGTTCATGTTCACATCTATACCGGCTGATCGATCCGATCCTCTTCTGCATCTACTCTACTGGAAGGAAGCATTTCTACTCCGTAATCTCGTGAGTAATTTTCCTATTTCAGATCTACCTCTATGTATTTTTCTTCCTTGTTCATAAACTCTAATCCGTGTACTGAATTATCTGCTGGAGATTAGAAAACTATCCATCGTTTTTTGGGTTAGATTGATTTCGATTTCCGATTTGTAGCGATGGGTAAAAGTTTGACAGTAAAATTAGGATGCTTCAATTTCAAGCAACTATTGAACTTTTTTCACCGTTTGAATTAAAAAATTTAAACCTAAACTTCGTCGTTCTGTTTTGACAAAACGACAGCGTTCAGCATGTTGCTTACAACAAAATGATTATAAATATTAGTATTTCTCAGAAATAAATACAAGGTAGAATAGATTATCTTGGTGCAGGAACTTAATGCACAAGTGATTGTATGAGGCGTTGGATGTAGGATAGCAATACCCATTTACTTTGATAATAATATCCGCTCTGCATAAATTAAAATTGGATTTAAAAAATCTCACTTAAAGTTGGTAGCGAGCTAGATTAAAATTTTATGTATAGTATATTTTATACCTCACAAACAACTGTTGGAGTGTTGGCTAATAAGGTTAAGAAGCACCGACAAGAAGTCCAATGACTATAGAAGATGGGATTGCAGCACATGGATGAAGCATTAATTTAGCATTCCTGTTATCTTCTTTTGCTATAAATATGTTCATTACAAATCATTTTTAAAATAATGAAGCAATGCAATAAACATTCTTATTCCAATACCTCTCTTTTTCTCTCAATTATATATAGATATATTATATTAAGTATATCTAACACCGCTAAAAAAAAAAAATAAATAGATAAGTTCATATAGAGTTAAATTTGGACCATTGTAATTATTAAGCTAATTATCTAACTAACCAACTTTACTTGAGTGTCTAAAATAAAATACATAACCTTGATCAGAAAAGTAGAGATCCACCTTAATGCTTTGTTCCCATGATCCCACTTATCTCTTTTACATCTCTAACCGGGCTTAATATGATATGACACTAGTCTAATTATATATATAATATGTTGATGCATGACAGGTCTAAATTGATAACCACTTATTAGTAATCTTGTCTCTAAGCTACCACTAAAATGCTAAACAATTGGCCATGCATATCCAAAGTAATTATTTTTCAAGACAAGTATATCTGCTTTCATTTTCTGACGCACCTCTCATTCTCTCATTGCCTCATGTCCACTTCATCCCAGTCATTGGCTAATGCCCAACTCATCATATCAAATTAGAGAAACATTAATGACTAAATTTGGTGACCGCGCAAAATTTAAAATAATTTAGTGTAATTCTCCAACAATATGCATGATGGATAAATTTGGTGTGAATATAATTCAAGGTACGAGGGACCCATCTTGACCCGAGTCAAAGCAAATTGATACTAACGTGAATTATGTGGGAGATTACTCATGCATATTTTGTATAAATAACCTTGTACTTTCATTGTTATGACATCATATATCTTTTTTTTTAATACAACTGACCATATTACATTGTAGTATTTGTTCATACATACTTTCTCAACCTATTGAAGTACAAAGAATCAATTTGCTTCCACTGAGGCTCGATCTCATGAATCCTTTGAGGATTAATACAATTCTATTTTTTTTTTTTTTTATTTCCTTAGGAAGGGGTATACCCATAGAATACAAAGTAGTTTAATCCGACTGGATCGACATGCAACGCCAGCTGGGAAAGCCGACTCGGTCATCCTCCAGCAAACCATCCACCACATCGGGTGGTTCAAGTAGGATATGAGTACCACTAGAAAGGCCTTTGGCAAGCTTGGCCAGGGTATCAGCTACCTTATTTGATTCTCGGACTGCGGCGACAACCTTGCAGGTTTCGAAGGCTTTGAACTCTTTTTTGCATGCTTCTAAAATATTGTGTGCCGCGATGGTAGGGACTCTTGCGGTGCTCAAGTAGTTTACGATTTCCTCTGAATCAGACTCAATTATCACCCGTTTAAAGTTCAGGTGAGCGGCCAGCTAAATGCCTTTGAGTGCTGCCCACGCTTCTGCTTCCAACGGCGAACAGTTCCCTATACTATAGAGAAATCCCTGAAGCCAATCACCTGAGCTGTTTCTTAAAACGCCACCGCAGCTTGCCTTGTTATCTTCCAATCCAACTGAACCATCAATGTTAATCTTCACGTGCCCTTCCGGAGGTGGGATCCAACATATTTTCGTCCAGTTGGTATGATCCTGTTGAGATCGGATGCTTCTGGCTCTTATAAAAGCCTTGGTTGTCTCCTCAGTTTGGGTTTTGATCCAGGAGAGCTTATATAGGTGTGGCCTGGTTGTTCCTTTAAACACTACTTCGTTCCTCCATTTCCAGATCCACCATAGGGATGTAGCGAACAGGATATTGTCGTTGCATGGACGGCGACCATCTGCTTTCTTAGATATTCCTTCCTCTATCCACTTGGCAAAGGGTAAGTGGTCCCCACTATCTGGGAAGATTGCTTTCCAAATTTCAGACGCCTCTGGGCATTTCCTTAGAACGTGATCTAAGTCTTCGACTTTATCCTGACACCTCCAACATTTATCGTCTGAGGTCATTCCCCTTTTAAATCTGTTAGAATTTGTCATGAGTCTGCCATGCTTGACAAGCCATAGAAATGTGCAGATGCGATTAGGCACTTTCAATTTCCAGATGGCATTCCACTTGCTTGCTTCGACTGAATGATCATTCCCGAGTGCCAAGTTGTAAGCTGAGCTAACCGAGAAAAGGCCGGAAGGTTCATGTTTCCAGCTGATAGTGTCATTCGTCTCCTGGTTATCTAATAACACAATTGCAGAGATCTTGCGCAGTGTTTGGACCGGTAGGATCATGTCGAATTGGCTCCATTGCCAGCCTTGCTGCGTGTTCCAATAGCTGGCTACCGTTCTCATCTGATCAACCAGGGGGATTTCCCCAGTGACTATTTCGATCAATGGTCTGTCCTCAATCCAGACATCTTTCCAGAATAAGGTTCCCATACCATTCCTCACTTGCATCTTGATTCCTTTTTCCAGAATCGGGGTGGATTTTATAATTCCCCTCCAAGCATTGGACATAGTGTTCTTAGGGCGCCATTCCGCAGGATTTGTCGACTGAGCGTTATACTTGGTTCTGATGATTTGCGCCCAGAGGCCATTGTCCCCCTTTAGGAGTCTCCATCCTAGTTTAGCTAGGAATGCCTGATTCATTTGTTCTAAACTTCTTATCCCAAGACCTCCCTGAGCTTTGCTTCTTGTCAATGCCTCCCAGCTAATGAGATGACATTTTCTATTCCCCTCGCTGCTGCCCCAAAGGAAATCTCGGATCATGCGTTCGATAGCAGATAAGACACCAGATGGCATCAAGGTTGTCTGCATGGTGTAATAGGGAATGGTCGACAGTACAGATTGAGCCAAGACATGCCTCCCTGCAAGGGAAAGGGTCCTTGATTTCCACCCTGCAAGTCTGGATTGGACTCTTTCAATTACTCCTGCAAACGACTCGCTCTTCAATCTCCCATGAATTGAGGGGATACCGAGGTATGTTCCCATGTTCGCAACAACTGGGATTCCTGCTGACTCTGAAATTCTCTGCTTGGTCTGCTGGTTTGTGTTCTTGGAAAAAAATAATGAAGATTTCAGGGGATTGACTTTTTGTCCAGAGATGGAGCAGAACAGCTCCAGGCATCTCTTCATCTCCGCTACTTGCTCCAAGGAGGCTTCGCCGAACAATACCAAGTCATCTGCGAAGAAAAGGTGAGATATGTAAGGGCCTTGTCTAGATAGTTTGATCCCTTTCCATCGCTCAGAAATAACAGAGTGTTGTATGATATGACTTAGACGTTCAATGCATAAAACAAAAAGAAGGGGAGAAATTGAGTCTCCCTGTCTAATTCCTCTCCCTGGATTGAACCACTCTGTTCTGTTCCCGTTCCATGTGACTGCTAGCCTGGCTGTGGAGATACAGTTCATTATATTTCTTCTCCAGGTTTGGTTGAAGCCGGCCTCTAGGAGTGTTTCTTCAATGAAGGACCATGAAAGCCTGTCATATGCCTTTTCTAGATCAACCTTCATGATCATCCAACCTGTCTTGCCTCCTTTGCTTCTCATGGAATTCAAAACTTCTTGATAGGTGAGGATGTTGTCTGAAATTTGTCTGCCAGCCACAAAACTTGTTTGATGAGGTCCAATTAGCTCCCTTGTAATGCTCTTGAGTCTGGTAGTCATGGCTTTGGTTAGGAGTTTGTATGAGACATTACATAGTCCGATTGGGCGGAATTGTTTGATACTATCCGGGTTGTGTACTTTGGGGATAAGTGAGATGAGTGTTTCATTGCAACCATGAGGGAGTGCACCTGTTTCAAAAAAATCCAATGCAAACTTTGTTAGACAATGACCAACATGATCCCACGATTTCTGGTAAAATCCTGCAGTATAACCATCTGGGCCTGGTGCTTTCGTAGGTGCCATTTCGAAGAGTGCTGTTTTAATTTCCTTCGGTGAGAAAGGGCGGTTGATCTCTGCCCAGTCTGCTTCGCTTAGGATAGGGAACCTGTTGTGTACTGATGGTTCATGGTTCATATTTGGATCTTCTGAGAATAGTCTGACAAAATACTCCCGTACATGATTCATAATAGCTGATTCATTATCCAGGACCACTCCATTATCATCCTTGAGTTCCTTGATCCTATTATTACCTTTCTTGGTTGCAGTAGCTATATGATAGAATTTTGTGTTCCGATCCCCCGACACGATCCATTCCTCCCTAGATCGTTGGAACCAAATGAGCTCCTCCTGGTAGAGGGTTTCCTCAAGTTCCAAGCGTAGCCTTTTCTCCAATCTAATGAGGTCTGAGCGTGGTTTATGCGATAGACTCCGTTGTATACCCCCTAATCTTGCTAGCAGCCTTTTCTTCCTATGAAAAATGTTGCCAAATGTGCTTGTATTCCAGTCAGTCAGAGCCTTTGCCATGATCCTCTTGTTGTCCTCCAGATCTTTACTTCTATTCCAGACTGACTGTACGAAGGCCTGAAAGTTGGGGTGGGCCGGCCACGCCATATTGAACCTGAAACTCTTCTCTGTTCTCTGTTCTTGTCGTGGTTGCGTGTTAATCAGTAGGGGTGAGTGATCGGAACCCATGATTGGGAGATGTTCCACCGTTGCATTGGGATAGAGCAATTTCCACTCGACATTGCCTAATGCTCGATCGAGTTGCGCTCCTTTAAAGTTGGAAGCATCGACCCCCCGCATCCAAGTGAATGTAGAACCAGAAAACCCCAAGTCTATTAAGCCATGTCTGGCTATCCAGTTATTGAAATCAACGCATCTGGAGTGGCTGAACCCCTCCTTGTTGCTAACCTCTTCTTGGCAAGTTACAGAGTTGTAATCGCCAGTCGATAACCAGGGCATGTGCACATCGGGGTTAGGAGCAGATAAGTCTGACCACAGCTTCCTTCTAAGGTGAAGGTCAGGACTGCCATATACCAATGAAAGAGACCAAGGGGCTACCTCTTCGTCATCGATCTGTAGCGTAATGAACTGGGGATGTGTAGCAGTAACCTCAATATTGAGAGCATTCTTCCAAAAAACCCAGATTTCTCCAGAGAATCCCACAGCTTCCACTCTGATCCATTCGTCGAAACCCAATTTTAAACAGATCGAATTGGCTTGACTTCCTGAAACTTTAGGTTCAATTAAACATAAAATCAAAGGTTTATGCACAAACAGAAGGTGATCCAGGGTGCGCTTGAAGGACTTAGAAGCCGCACCCTGACAATTCCAAACCAAAAAAATCATAAAACAAGAAAGAAGAAACGAGAGCGCTCAAGAGCGCAGCCTATCGTCGGCAAGAGACCCATTAGGGTCGAAACCTCTCTCAGCTTCCTGCATAGCAATGTCTGGGGGCTCCGCATCGTCAAGGGATCTCCTCTCAAGATCCGGAGGGACATGCTTGTAGAAATTTCCAAACTCGGCCAACGATGGGGATGGTGAGTGCCCTCTGTCGTGATATACAACCGTACTAGTGATATTGTTCCCTCTGTTAGAGCCCCTAACGACAATGTGCTCGGAGTCTGCTGCTGCACGATTAGGCCCTCCACCTCTGCCACCCCTGCCTCGAAACCCACTTCTGCTTTGGGGGATCTGTCTAGGGCGGTCGGATTGCGGTTCCGTTTCCAGTTGACGTTCCAGCCTTCTTTGATTCTGGGGACGAGGACCTCCTCTGGCATTGGTTCTAATTCTGGGGAGGGTATCATAAGGTGGCTGGAATCCAGAAGGAGTGAGTTGATCTTCTTGATGTTGGTCCATTGCATATTCTTCCATTGTGTCCAAGGGTGCGAATCTTGACTGCATTCCCTGACCACCCATTGGCATTCCGTTTACTCCGTGGTTCCCTTGTTGCCTTGTCGTTGGATATCCACCCGGTGGTCTGTTGCCTCTGCCATTGTTCCTCCTTGGATTACGTGAGACTAACATCCATGCCCCATACTTCTCTGAAGGTTTGGGGTCCTTTGCTGCCGTTGGCTCAGTCGGCGGAGGGATGCCCTCAGTTGCATGGGTAGTACCGCCTTCTTTGTCATTCTTCCCGCATTGGTCTTTCCTGTGGCCGTAAATGCCGCACTTGAAGCAAACCATGTGGATCCCCTCATATTCCACCGGCCATTCCTTGAAATCCAGGACATATTTCGACAGCAGCGGCTTGGTTATATCAACCTCAACACACATACGGGCAAACTTACCTTTTGAAATCAAGCTGGTGGTATAGTCTATTTTGATCGGGCGCCCAAGTTGATTACCAATCCTCATGAGGAATTCATTTTCGAAATATTCTACAGGAAGCGAGGGAAAGCGAGCCCATACCAGCAACTTTTCCGTTCTGTTGTTTCTTGGATCGAAGTTGGGCACCCATTCTTGAACGGTCACGTAATGATCAAGGATCATCCAAGGGCCCTCGTACTTTGCGAATTCGTAATCTTTGAGTGCTTCAAACCTCGCAATGTAGTAGTCGTGAGAGATGGGAATAATCTCAAATGGTGATTCAGGTTTCCACATCCTCTGGATCCTCTGGTAGAGATAAGAGTAGCTGACGGTTCTTCCCAAGACTCGAAATATTAACGAGCGTCGCCATGGTTTCCGTAATCTTTCTTTCTCCTGCTTAGTGACCAAGATCACCGGGTAATCAAACGCTGGGGCGTTCTCGTCAAGTATGTCATCATCTGATGCGTAATCTTCCTCCGGTGGTGGTGGTGCTTCCCTGTAGTCCCGTGACTGGTTCGGGGTAGCGTCAGGGGTTTTCCAGTTGGCGGATTCTGGTGTCGCCGCTTCAGGGATTTCCTTCATAGACACTTCTCTGGATTGAGATGTCACTGCCTCCAGATACGTGCGCCCTCGCTTCGTTTTCTTCGTGCTCCTTTCCTCTGGTGACCGTGGCGTTGCCGCCGGTGTTGTTCCTTCAGAGAGCGTCTCCGTGACGGTTTCCATTAGATCAAATCTTATACAATTCTAATTAAAACTATCTTATTTCTTTTGAAAATTTTCTTTGTCTTTTACATTTCTTGTCTTTCACTTAATGACTTAATTCGTTCGTGTCGCTCTACATTAATTTTCTCCATCATTGGTGCTTTTATTGACAACTTAACATACAAACTTGAACATGTTCCTTACTTTTGATCCTACCACAACCCTCACCTACGCAGTGGCAAGGTCAAACTCTCTTGATTCCCGCAACACTAGCGTCACCCAAGCGGCAACAACCTAAAAGAGAACGCAAGTTCACAAACCTTACTGTTGGATGAGATACTAGGGCCTAGGTGGTCGACCAAGGAGCAATCTACTAGTCGAGCTCAACAAGTGCTTGAAGAAGGCCCAAGTATGTGTGGCGGTCAAATCAAAGTTATGGAGTAATATATATGGCAGCGATCATGAATTAAAGGAAGATGGAATTTCACAAGCCCAAGAGCTCCATATACTCTCTCTCTCTCTCTGTACACACACATGTACAAGATTACAGCAAAGATAGTGGATTTTAGTTTGACACTGCCAAAAAAGACCTGTGATTTTTACCTTTTAGATTCCACGTTAAAATATTGTGTATATTTATTTTTCCATTATCTCATTTACATTATATTTCATTATCTGACCGGTTATGTTGGCTAGCTGATGATATCCGAAAAGTGGTAAAACCAACACTTACCATTAGGGTTGGGGTAGATACCTAAGGGACCATTTGAACAACAATCGCAATGGGGGACTGGCCCTAAGGCTTGGCCACGATTCAACGAGCTACAACATGCTCACTAAGCTAGTAGTAGGGATGCAAGGCCCGGTGCCACCAAATCAAGCCAAGTGAAACCAGATACAGCTAACCGATTATGACCACATTCCCTCTAGGGCTGAGTGTGGTACCAACGACCAGACCCCGACCCAAGTAGGATGCACAAGCGAAGATGAAGGTCAATTCTCTTAGGAGGTCGGGTCGACGCAAAGGGGATGATGTAAACTAAGGGTGCCAGGGGCATAATGTGGATCGTTCAACCCAAGCCAAGTTTGCCAAACACTTAGGATCGAGGTCGGCTATGACCACCCCAAGGGTAGTCCACTACGAGGAGATCAACAGGTTGTGAACCCTGAGCTCAAGGCTGCTGAGAGCATACATCAAGGGTCAAGAGGTCGGGTGAAACCAATGGGCGAGTTGAGCACACCCCACAACAAGGTCGAGTATGTAGTTGAGGAGGAGGAGGATAAAGGAGCTACAGAAGAAGATAGACAATCGAGAGGGGTTTCTAGAGCCTCATCACAACGTGTTATCCACTCCCTTCACGTCGGCCATAATGTTAGCGTCATTATCGAAGGAGTTCTTCTTCCCAGTGGTCAAGGTGTACATAGGTTTATCAACTCTGGGCCCATATAACTAGCTACTAGGCCGCGATGATGATGATTGGGGATAGAGATGTTATTTTATGCCGGGGATTCATTTCCATCTTGTATGGTCAAGCTCAAGATTGGTTTGGTTCCCTACCGGAAGGCTCAATTGCAACTTTCGCTAATCTCACCAAAAAATTTGTATCTTACTTCACTAGGACCATCCAAAAAAAAAACAATAAAATAAAAAAGAAAAAAAAAAAAAAAAGCCCTTCTCCTACTTGTGCTCAGTGAGGTAGAAAAGCTCAAAAACGTTTGCCAAATTCCTAAAGATGACGTTTGAAATGGAAGATTTGGAAAAATCAAGTATTGTCGCAACTTGCAGATCAAACATTTTCTTAAAAGAATTTTATACACCAAATAGCCTACCTTGAAAGGTGTCTTAGATACATTTTATATGAATAAGTATCGTTTACTTATCACACTAATGGTTGTCCAATCTTTTGAAGTAGATAAAGAACAGTTTATACTCAAAGACGATAATGAGAATATTTTGGGACCAAAAGTTAAGTACTTCATTGCCGTTGAAGCACTACTTTAGGACTATAACTTCTATAATCGAATCAAGCCTAATATTGCATTTGTGATGAACTTGCTAGCAACATTTAATGTTTTTCCTTCAATGAAACATTAGAATCATGTTTAACATATTCTCTATGTATCTTCAAGGTATAAAATATTTTGACATTTATGTGAGAAACCAATATATGATTTTGATGGGCTACTTGGATACTAGCTATTTTGTTTGCTCCACATTATATCAATTTCTAAACTGGTTATGTAAGTATGTATTACCCTCATTATCCTATATGAGGAGGATAAAGCTTCTGTTCTTGCGCAAATGAGAAACGGGTACATTAAGGAATATTTGACAAAATACATAGCGTCAAGATTCAACTCACATGAACTCCAAAAGAGTCACAAGATTATTATATAGAATGTTTGCTCTAGTGACAATCTAGCATATTTGTTTACCAAGTCTCTTCCTACACTTACTTTTGAAAAACATATTCACTATATTAGAGAGTTTTGATATAATTTTCTTAATTAAAATTTTTTTTAACGATGCAACTAGCAATAGTGTAACACATGAATACACAAATTTCAGGTACTCTTTTCCTCGACTAAAACAATAAACAATCGGTGGTTCTCTATATATTTTTGGTCTTCTCTACTTTATTATACATTGTAATATTTATTATATTCCCAGGATTAGAACAATACTATGATTCACGCAAGGAACGTCTACAATTGAATTGAATTTTTTAATCATCAATTAAGCTAAAAAATAAGTAAAATTTTATCAATATGTTTCACATTATTTTTGGTAATAATAAATTACTAATTTTAAAAAGCTTTATTTTCATAAAGTATAAATGTTTGATTTTTTTAATTTTTTTTTTGTTTACAAAACCAAATTAACTACACATAGAAGGGGAGTTGGATTAAGAGTTACTACACCAAAATCATGTTGTACAAAAAGTAATTGGAACAAAAAAAAAATATGATGATATTTCAGATGGTTAAAAATTAAACCTCAAATCTTGTTTGCTACAAGCCAAGATATGAAAAGAATTACAACGTAGTCCAACAAAAGTATATATGTAAGAAAAATGAAAATAAGATTGCAGAATTGAAGACGGAAAGTATGTATACTAGTAGGTGCGTATGTGAATACCAATAGCCACAATCAAGATGGTGTAGATACAGAAGTACAAGATAGCATGAACCAGGATTGAGATGCCACTTGTGTACATGTTTCCAAATTCAATCACCCTTGACCGCGCCGGCAACTGGAACAGCAACCCCGGCGAGAGTAGGATGAACATAGCCACAGCCACCACCACCGGTCCCCAATCCGCCCCCATCGCTATCTTTATCTCTCTTATATCTCTTGCCGCCGTACCTTCTCTTACTTCAATTCTCGCTTATAAGCTAGCTGATATGATATGATGATGAAGAATGAAGGATTATATTGGAGTGTCTCTCTCACTGGTTATGTAGGGGGAGTGAGGAGCAGCGATTTACTTGGCCAAGAAGGAGAGTTTTGATGCTAAACTTGAAGGAGGAAGAAGGCAGCTAGAGTGTTCAATGGAGAAGAAAGGTATGAAATGGTTAGTGGGATTTGCTTTTATGTGATGGACACCAACATCCTAACTTTGTTTAATTACAATTTGTAAAGAGGAAATTACACTTTTCGTTCCTAAAAATTATAAGATAATTGTAAAATTTGTTTTTTTAAGGGTTGATTGTAGTGACTTTTCGTCTCTAAGTTAGTATTGACGTTGCACTTTTTGTCTCTTTACTAATAAAACATTAGAGACGGAATTTGCAATTTTAGTATAACTCAGGGATTAAAAGTGAGCACGAAATGACAAAAAGTACAACGTCAATGATAACTTAGGGACGAAAGTGTAATTTTTTCTATATTAAGTCACGACTCTAGAATTTGCATTAGAAAATTGCATTTTGTGACCTTAGCCAGCAAAAGACTACAAAGTTAAATTAGTCTAAGTTGTTTGTAACTAACCCGCTAAAACTAAAAGGGTCAATAGATTATTCCAAAAAAAAAAAAAAAAAGTCAATAGATTGCTCCGACATATTAGGAGTCGAACTTGTAATCTTGTGATTATTATATAAACAACTTGATTAATTTAGTTGGGATTGCCACTATATTAATATTATTGAACAATATTATTATATTATGGCAATCTTTACCAATAATTCACATGAATATATGGATTTAAGTAAGAATTATTGGTAAAGGTGAAGGAGTATTTTAGAGGAAAACAGAGTAAAAGGGGATGGCAATAATAAAGCAGAATGAATGTGCACGTGGAAAGGTGGGTGGCCGGCGGAGATGAGAGTTTGATGGTATTTTGCGCTGGTGGCCGGGGGAGGGTTTGGAATTGTTGAGGCTTTTGCTTGACTTAAGGATGTTTGGCAAAAGCTAAAAGAAAAGGCATATATGGGGATTGTAGCTGGACAACACCGCCAAAAAAACATTACTTCTTGCAACCCAAAGTAATGATACACTTAACTTTTGTTCTCTGGTTTCTTGGTATTGAGGGCTGCTTTGGAAAAGCTAGTCATAGTCATGAACGTGTATTCTAGCTACAACTTCTATTTCGGCGGAGTTTTTTTCATTTTTAGTCCCACGACTATAGTGGCACTTGTATGATTGGTCTATGACTTTTAAACTTTACAATTTTGGTCCATGACTATTTTTTTTTTTTTTTTTTTTGCAAAAATGGTCCTTCCGGCACCGGAAAACAAAAATCGGCGAATTTTCCAGCAAAATGATACATATATTGCCTCTCCCATACGGTACGGGAGGGACAATATACGTACCGTTTTGAAAATTGAGGGGCATCATTTACACCACTAATAATTCAGGGGTAACATTGATAATTGACATATTATGGAGGGGCATAAATTATAATTTTCCCTTTTTTATTTTTTAAGGAAGCTCATATTTAGTAATTGAAGTTATAATTATATCATGACTATGAATTGTTTTCAAAAAAAAAAAAATCATGACTATGAATTGGCATTGAAGTCTCTTTGGTCTTTGGTATTAACTGTAAAACCTCTGAAATGAACCTTATTTTTCCGATGGTGATAATTAATGTTGTTAAAAGATGGTAATATCCATAATTACAAATTGTTGATTAGTCTTTATGGTGAAATGCTAAAACATAGTCCTTAAAGCTTGTTGGTAAAGAGTGAGGAAACATTTTATTGTAATAAGAAAATGAGTCAAACGATCTTCATTATGCCTTGAATGCTTAGATTTACTAGGGACATCATGTAATCCAAAAATAAAGAGTATAAATAGAACATAACAAATTCATTTGATTTAGTCATCAATTTGTTAGTAAATCTACTCTACAGTTTACACCACAAAATCTATACACCCATAGCCCTCTTTTGTATGTAGGGATTAACTTCATATCAGCCCAACAAAACTAATAATATGAATGGGCGAAGCTTCTGAAAATTCCATTCAACACTGAGCTGTTCTTAGAAGCATTTAAGGTGAAAGCAAAGGATGTAGAGATCAGGTGGCATACAATATGTACTAGAGTTGATAATCATTTTGACTTCAATTTGGTGGCAATTCTTCTCCTATCTCGCCTTTGTTGCTGGAAATAGAAATAAAGCAAGTAGCTAGAAGTTAAAGAAATCCTGACCAAAGTCAACCAAGCAAGGAACAAAAAGGATGGTTTAATACCTCGAACAGCATCTTCCACCAGAAATCAGATCGAGACTGCAGTAAACGCCATTCCATGGCCATTTCATATTCAATGGTGTTGGGTTGAGAACAGTGAGATGTAGATACAGCTTCTCTCTGATAAATAAATAAATAAATTTCAAAACTCAAACTGAATTTCAATATGAAGGTATTTTATGAGAGAGAAAGAGGTCTGACCATTTCCCTCTGCATTTGATGTCTAACTCTGTCAATAAAAATATGGCCAGCAAATGAAGGCGCACCGCTTCTTTGGGATTTGGGAAGTGCTACAATGTCAGCAACAAGTGGCCTGCAAGCATAAGTTACAAATTTCATGCTTTTGCATAAGAATAAAAATGCAATATTACTCACTCCAATACAGGTTTGTATTTAAGCACATTAAAATAGAAATTCTGTGCAAGAGTGGGGAAAGGTAGGGTAGCATGGTGAACATAAGTTGATCAGCATCGAAACCACATACTGAGTTTTTATAATACTCTCACCATTACCAAGTGATTGTAGAAGAAGAACACCACGCCAATCACTGATCCGATGGCCACACGGAAATGTGTTTTATTAGTCTCAAGGGATAGCCAACACAAAATGTGTTTTTTAAGCATTGTTTTCCAAAACAGTTTGTCATTTTTCAAACAGAACAAAGGAATTTGGGAAACACTTTTACTCTTTTCTTTCAAATTTTCACATACAACACACATAACATCATCCATAGTCACCATTGTCATTACCTATGAACTTCCACTTCACCTATCTACCCCTACCCCACCATCACCACTCTCTACTTACCTATCTCCCCATCACCACCAATATCCCTGCTATCTATATCTATTCACAACTATGACTACATCTATTACCATCTTCTCCAATTTTACAATCCCTTCTATGACTTGTCCCACAATGGTGTACACGGATTAATAATATTAAATGGACTTAGAAAAGTAGATTTTGATAACGCTAATTTTGTGGAGTTCAGTTCAACATGAGCCCAAAAAGCTGAAGAGTTCAATAAAGAACTATTTACAGGATTTTGGCAATTACAATATCTAGCCAATCAATCACTGAGTAATATGCATTCCTGATGATCAGAAACAAGAATTAAGTATATGCAAAACCAAACCTTTCATTAGACACCATTAAGCATTTGTTGTTTAACCTTTTGATAACCCTCTCTGCTGCTTCCCTTGTTTTGAAAATAGCCAAAGCTTGCCCTAGGGGGGGAAATAGAAATATATTTAGTAGTAGGAATATTGATATGTTTGCCATTGGCTTTCTATTGATTTAGAGTACGGTGCTAATCGTAAGAATAAGAGAGGCTGAACTTCAAGCCCTCAAGTATTATATACTAACACACACAAAAAACAAACATAGATGATAACAAGTTAACAACTTCAATTTAGCAGGCAAAAGTAATTTTGTGATTTACAGTAGGCATGTTCTAAAAGGCAAGGAAAGAGTAGAAAAATCATGAGCATTTATATCAAACTTATGCAGGAAAAAATAATATCATTTAGTGCCCATATATCAAACGAAAATATAGAAATAATATATACCAGAATTAGAGCTTGATGAAGCAGTGCGCTGGAACATTTTAGTTGAGCATTTCTCATGAAATGCATGCCAAATTATATCCTAGAAAATAGATTATCAGTATTGGAAAAAAAAAAAAAAGGAGATGGTTTAAGGCATTGAGTGAAAGAAAATAATATATATATATATATATATATATATATATATATATATATATGAAAACTAAGGTGATGTATTGAGGGAAAGAGAGTCAGAGCATCAACATTAACTGATTTAAAGTTGCCCCAGTATAGCCATGGACTTTGATGGAAATGGCAGAGTCAAGTTTAAACAACTAAACCATTGACAAAGTGTGTGAGAAGCCAAACCTTAGAATGACTTCTCATCCACTTGAATCCTTAAAGTCACTATTATAATCCAATCATGGAATGATTTAAAATTTAAAAAAGTGTTGCAGTCAACAAGAATAGCTCAAAAGCAAACTTCACGCATTAAAGTTGTGCAGTGTTGACTCATACCTACGACCAATCACAACACCATCTTAGTAAACATGGACTAAATACTATTATTGAATGGGACCTAAACACTGCACATGGAGAATATTCCCAATTGGTCTCAAACTCCAAACCCAGCTATTAGTCCAATTATTGCTTCTATTCTAAATACATGTTTTTCAATTCCCCACCAATTGCATAGTGCAGAGATTTCCACCATACTTATAAAAAGATTGTTAGTAAGTAAACTCTTGAATGATCATATACAGGATATAAGTATATTTAAGTCAAGTTTACACCGTGGATGCTTGTATTTAATGGATTCTTGGGTTTTGATTGGTAAAGAAATATAGATAATCAATTGAACTAAACACTCTTAAATGTGCCAAATCAGTTGGGGAATAATCAGAGATTTCAATTGAACTCGGTTGAGAAAACAGGGAGAGAAGTTTTTGTTAGTAACTAATTTTGTAAAAGTGAAGTTTAAGAAGCTAAGGAGCGATTTCCAAACATTTATAATTTGTTAGTATTTTTAGTTTTTACTTCTAAAACATAGACATTTTGATTTACAATCATACACATGTTTAGTAGTTAGTACCATTCTCCAAAGCGCACCAAAAATACTGCCATTAAGGAGAAGATGAATGAGAACAAAAAAAATTGATTCAATGCATTATTGTTAAGGCAGAGATTCAAGGCGAGGTGTCACCGACCGCCTAGGCGCCAAATAGGCAATGAGAATATATATATATATATATATATATATATATATATATATATATATATATATATATATGTATATATAAAACATATTCTCAAATCTCAACAATAAATACTACATTATGCAATAATTTAGCATTTCTAGCATGGGTCTTTAAATTTAGCCTTCCTTTAAAGATCCGGTGATGGATCATAATTGGAGTCATTTTCATTCTCAGCCATAACCTGTCATAAAACAAAATAAACAACCGCTAAGGCAAGGGGGGGAGTCAGCGTCTAAGGCTCTCAGCTACGTATTAGTAGGGGTATTTTTCTCAAGGCGAGGTGAGCTCGTTAGGCAACCAGTCTCCACCAACTGGACACCTAGGCGACCTTAACAACACTGATTCAATGTTTAGGCCTTTCTCAGAAATGTAGTGGGCATAATTGAATGATTTATTGGAGCAGAGGCTTAACATGAATTATCGATATAGAGTCAACTCCAATTTGGTCTCTTCCTCTACTCCACCAACACACACTGCTTTTTCTCCTTGGAAATCCAATTCAAGCTCAAACTAATTAGCTTGCAGATTCTCATTAAGAAAAACTCATAATATTTTTCTTTTTGAACCAGAAAAACTCATAATATAATACTTTGAAATCCTTTTATTGGGGCAAGCATAAGTCCAAGGGTAAACTACAATTTGCATAAAGATCAAGGTTTAAAAAGGCTTAAATCTAAAAATAGACCCCAAAAAAAAAATAAATTAAAATATGTAATATATAAATTCAAATATATAAGATAATATACACACACACATGTAATATACACATGCATGAAATAATGCTATTCTCAATTAATAATTATATTAATTATATAATTAACATTTGAGATAATTGTAGAGTTTTAGAATTCTAAACTCTTAGTTTCTTTTCAAATATCATGTGCCTCTTAGTCTTGCGGAGGGCTCAGACTCTGTGCTTCCCTCTCACTCTTTATCCAAGACAACCATAGTAGGATAAAATATTGAAGAACAAGAAGAACAAAAAAAAAATGTTCTTCCAAGCCCGCACTTGCGTAGCAATAAAGTAGACAGAGAATTCTATCACTGGAGAGACCAAAACTTCGTCTGGAGTAAGCAGTGGAAATTGAGTTGCACAAACTGTTGGAGTCTAGAGAAGGTGATTGTTTGGTTCATCTCTTCTAATTAGGAGAATTGGACTACTTTAAGTACTTTTAAACCCTAGTTTTTTACTAATGTGTTTGAGAACGCCTCAAGATAAGCCCCAAGGTGGAGTGCACCCTTGCTACAACACACAGGGCATACACCCTGTGCTTAAGGTTTCTGCCTCAGGGATGAAGCGTGCCCCAACACCTTTTAAAACCATGATAAAGATTAGAGAGCATTCTCCCAATCTTTAAACACCAAATGAACAATTTGAAGTGATGCTAATCACCATGAATTTTTATTTAATAATGAAATTTAATAGGGTGTGCATGAAAAGAGGAAATACAACAATTAGATATGGTTAACAATCAAATCTAAAGCAACAATTCACTTTTAATAACTAAATATGGTTAATATGGCAATGCATTACCTCTACTTCTGCTGAGATAAATCCCGGATCCAAATTTTGGAGTAAGACAAGTCTCCCCTGGTCATTTGCAGTTTGCATTCTTTCCTCCCATGACTGGAAATAAGGAAAAATGGAAATAAGCACTATCTGAATAAAACACCATAAGTGCTTTATAACAAGGCATTGATATCAAAGAAACCAATGAAATGAAGCTATTATTGGTTGGGAGGCAACTAGTATATGAAAGAGAGAGGCAAAACTTAATTGGATATGGCTTACTGAGGGTGAAGTGGTTAACTCCACATAAATATATCCTAGATATTGCTTGTCTTGTGCAACTAATTAGCACCACGTTTTGTTGCCAGCTCATTACAATAGTATATTTTTACCGATTTGAAACAGTTTAAATAATTTAAAATTTGTGACCTCAGCATTAGTCATCTTATTGTTGAGAAACATGGGAGGAAATTCAACAGATAAGCATGTATAGAAATATAAAGGGTTGTTGGCATTTCCTGAGTTGGGTTATCTCAGGAGCCTTTTTGTACTAGTGTATATGTGTGTATGCTCTAGTTTTATATATTAAATTCAACACGGTACCAGAGCCTCAATCCAAGACCCTGAATACCTGATTCTATACAGCATGAACAGTAATGTTACTGTTCATTCAAAACCTAGATCCTCAATTTCTTTCTTCTAGTGCAAGTTCCAATAAAATCAGAGGTATCAATTTTCTCTGGACCAGTCGACCACTGCCCACTTTGTCCCACCACAGGTAGCCACTGTACGCCCCACCTCTCCTCAAGCAAGCTCACTATAACACACCAAAACATCAGACCATCTCCAACAATCTTTTCTAGCTAGTCTTTGCTGATAACTTTTTTCTTCTGGGGGTATTCCAACAGCTATATATTGGCTCTTTTTATCAATGACAAGGGTGAAAATTTCAATGGTGAAGTTAGTCATGGTGCTGCTTGACTAGAACCTCTATTGTTCCTAATGCATCTCCCAGTCTAATACTAGTTGGGTCTTCAAGTCAAGTGCAACTAATCACCATTCAGATAATCTTTCCCTTTTCAACCATACTTCCTTCTCAAATTTTCTCCGAAAAGTTATTTTTGGCCATGGGCTAACAGGTATGCCTACTGGAATAGGAGAGGTTACACCTCTGTCATCTTTGCCTTAGTACTGAGTTGTGTGCATTCCTAAATGTCCTTGTAACTTAATTTCAGTTCATCAACTCTCTCTTATTTGTCTGGTTACCTTTCTTCTGATTATGTGGTAGACTGGTAGTTATAAGGACATTTAGGAATGTACACAACTCAGTACAAGACCAAGAAACAAGAAAGACAATTGGCACGGTATATGTATCAGAAGGATTTACCACAAGTCTTGCCCTACCAACATTGTTTTCACTACTATTGTCTCACTGTCCCAATGATGTAGGAGGTACTATTGGAAATCCAATAGTGCCCCATGCAAAAGAGAACTGGACTAGTATCAATAAAGCCCAATGCTCAACTTGCAAAGAGCTTGAAAGCGGCACATCAAATCCAAGCTGGATGGAAATAGCAGTTGTCTGAAGTTGGAGCCCCGAAGTCATCATTACAACCGATGCCCTCACTTTGGCATACATTTGAGTATTCAATACATCTTTTGAGAGATTTCTTTCCTTATGATCATTCTTGAAGTTAAAGCGTATGTTAGACTTTTTTTATTATTCGCTTTGTTATACATTACCTAGAAATCAGCATTATAGAAGTTAAAAGAGAAGTAGAACAGTAGTACATTAAACTTCTGTCAAAATAAAGCAAGAGGAGAAACACTCACAAGCTCCTTGAACCATGTGACTGGCTCCTGCAATGAAAAAGGAAATATCGATAAGAACAAGAATTTATCTATACAAAACCATAGTTGCAGTTGCACAAACAAAAACAAGGCAATAAGACAAAATAAATTTACAATGTACGAGGGAGATATACATCAAGTCAAACACAGTAGACAATTGACAAATGAAATACCAAATTGTCTACAACCCGTCCTTAGCTAATGTCAAAAAGTCCTATATCTAAAAGCATTAACCATCACCATTAGAATACACAACTCTCACACAAAGAGGAAAATATACTGTGAAGGAAAATCAGAACCCATCAGAGAGACAAAATACTCTTGGTCCCTTGTTATATGACATCTGCTACAATGAGAAATTTGACTCAAATTATTTACAATTCAATTTTTTGTACTCCGTAATATTTAATTTAGTATTAGCTAATAAAATTTATATATTTAAAAACTACATTGAAAATTCTATTAAACACAAAAAAGTTAAATTGAAAACTTATAAAGAAATAAAGAAAATTTTAAAAAACTAAGCCAAAAAATTTTTGATTTGACCAATCATTAATATACAAGTCATTTAAGTCCTTTTTATGTTTGGCATTGTTTCTACAAAAACAAATAAAATGTCACTTCCATTCCAATTTTACCCCTCCAATCTAGAAAGGTAGAGGGTAAATTAGAACAAGTAATTAACTAATCTAATAAGAAAAAAGGGTAAATTGAAAAAAGTAAAAAAGTAGTGTCTAAATTATGAAATTAAGAAATATTTTGGAATGGACTAACGGCGCATTTAGGAATGGTGAGATTAGAGTGGTTAGAATGGAGGCAATAACCACTCCAATCAAAGAGTTCCCATTTGAATGTCTCTTTGAAGAGCAGTTGGAGTGGTGGACTACTCCAACCTTTCCAATTGCTCTTCCAAACAACCCCTGAAAAGGAAAGTAGGACCAATAAAATGGGACAGAAAGAATGTCTTAAAATTAGAAAGCAAAATAATAAAATAAAATATTTTTGTCAACACACCAAATGAAATTAGTTCTAAAAATATAAGATTTTCAAAATTTGATTTGCCTCCTTGGGGAGAAAAGTACGTTCCCACCCAAACCCCAAAATAAGTATGCTCCATTTGGAGTGAGGTGAGGCATATTCCATTTAATCAATCACTAATTACCATAGAAATAGAACATCCAAGAATTTAGGAAATAATAAAGTTACAAAAGTTGAAATGTCAATGACGACATTCCAAAGAATGCATGTGCACACCTAATCCCATTTCAATGGGATAGCTAGAAGGTAGCTATGAGCTCTACACTAATATTAATGTTGTTTTGGATTCAATGACACAAATTACTACCAATGACTACAAGATGTATAAGCAATTATTACAACTTTCCATTTATGCTATGATTTAGGGCGTTGAATGTGAATAAGCCCTAACCATAAACCTAGTCATGGTGATAGTGGGTTTGGCGCAGTGCTTATAACTTGTATACAAATATAAGACCTTACTACAATGTTTTGATATAGAATAATCATAAAAACCCTTGTTATTGCACATACGGATTGATTTGAGATTGTCAATTAACACATAAAGATAATGCCCCAACTTAGCACTATCTTGACGGTTAGAGCCCACCAATTGTAACTAAATTTAGATTTAGATGTGCGCACCTAAATTTGCAAATGAGTGCTTCCTTTTCGCTTTAATCTCATGTACCACAAATTAGTGGAAGGGATGTTACGAACTTATAATCATAACACCCCAAAGGAATGATGTTCCAGTAGTTCATTACACCATTTTGCCAAGCAAAGTGGAATCAAGAGAAGACATGAAGTATCAATTAGTTCCACTTGATCAAATGAAAGAGATCACAAAATCAAGAGGTGGTTACCACCATAGAACATTACTTCACAATTCGAAGATGTGCAAGCTCTAATACCAATTGTGACAGCCAATGGATTACACAAACTAAAGACACAAAATTGCAACTCACTTTGTGCTCATAGCCACATACCAAATAGCCAATGTTGTAAATGAGTCATTAATACCTTCTATATATTTTGCCTCAATCTCTTAATCCTTGAAAATGGAACAAATTATATTACTAACATTTAGGTGGTAAATAGTCATGATCAATTAACTGAACTAAATAGGTCAGGGGAAAAAAAAACAAAACAAAAAAATCAAGCTAAATTCATGAGGAAGTTAGAGTCGGGGGGCCATAATAGTTGTGGTTATATATATATATATAAGATAGAAGAAAATAGAAGAAAACAAGAATAGAAAGGATCATGTCCAATAACTCTCTCAAAGGAATGTTACAAACTTAATATCACTAGACCCCAAAAGAACATTGTTCATAACACTGTTGAATATTAGGAAACCTTTATTGAATATTAGGAAACTCCTGTAGGGTGGACTTAGTTTCCTATTCCTATTAGGATAGATTTGGTATGTAGTTTAGTATATATAGAGGTACTTAGGAACATAGAGAATAACCTATTGTACTCTTTAATTATAATATATTCATATATTCTATTATTCTCTGATTTTCTTACATATTTTGCTTCCGCCTAACTGGCAGGTGGTGGTTAATCTCCACCCGCCAGGTCTTTCAATCCCTCAATTTCAACAAACACCATTTTGTCAGTCAAAGTGGACTCAAGAAGGTGATACCATCACAGTACATAGGTCCACTTGATCAAATGATAACTGCAAAGTCAATGTAATAACTACCTAGAACTTTGTACCACAATTTCTCGCCCACAACCATGAAACAAGAGTTATCAAGCATTTTGTTTGTGAACGGTCATGCACAATCGAATGAAAATTTTTCAAATTAGATTAGATAAATGTATCGGGAAAAAAAATAAAAATAAACAAACGGTTTTAAAGGGAGGTGTTGCGTTGACAAAGCTAGAAGAGGTTGACTTAGTGGTTATGGTAACATATAAGACCAAAATAGGGAAGAAATCAAGAATGCAATGGGGCAAAGACACTTACCTTCAATAATGTGCATGTCTATTTTTATTGTGTTTAGCAAAAGGAACGTGCATGCCTAAGTGCCTAACTTATAAAACTCTTGCAATAGGCTTTGTGTGGTAGGTTTGGTGTACTTATCAAGTGCTTGCCTTCGACCACGGTATCAAGGACGCACGCCTCGAAACCTCCTCAAGAACAAAGGTGAGTTCATCTCTTAGCATGAGAAACCTTCATTACATCATTTTATTCCATTTTCTCCATCACTTATTTATGCCCGTGATCAATTTAAAACTTGCAATTCCTCATCTCACATATCAAGTAAATTAAACTTTCACAACAAAATGATGCATAGGCACAACTTACGGCAACATGTCTTGGAGTCGCTTCAAAGCTCTTGCCTTCAAACTCTTGATTTTTATTTGTAGAAGCATCCCCCAAAGGTAGTGCGTTGCTATTAGATAGCTTGTTTGGTTTCCCTGACGATTTTGCTTTTGGAAGACCCTCATCCAATCCACTGGAAGATTTTAGAGCTATAGCCCTTTCTTTAAAAGAATTGGTGGCATTCAATGACGCTTTGGTAGCATGCTCTCCATGCTTAATACTACGTTTTTGAACATTACTTCTCCCATCTTCGGATACCTTATCAAAAGTATCAAATTTTGCCTTCTTTGAAGTTCTCTCTTCTACAACAATAGATTCTTTTTCAGATTTATTATCTTTGCCGATCTCACGAGAATGTTTAACATGTCCAGCCTTTGTTTGTGTTGTTACTGCTGCAGGAGGGGCACTTTTAACCAAAGATTTTCTGTCATAAGGGCCAGAAATTTTACGGTTTGAATCATTGTCCAACCTGGCAGAACTTTTAGAAACAGAAGAATTGACAGCTTTTGGCAGAACTTTGTCCTCATTTTCTCCATACCAAGCATTAGGTTCCTGAACATTACTTTTATTCTTATCTTCAGATATTTTAGCAGAGATATCAATCTTGGCCTTCTTTGAAGGCCTATCTACTAAATACTTTGCAGATTTTACATCCTTGCCCAGCCCACAAGGATCCTTGAGAGCTTTAGTTGTCACTTTGTTGTCTTCTATTGGCTCCACAGCTATAGACTTTGTTTTATTTAGTGAACCTAGCTCACTTGATAAAACATTTTGATCTCCATGCTTTACTTCTCGTCCATTTTTCTTCAAAACTATACCGCTTGAATTCCCATCACCCTTTCCAATTTTCAAATCACTAGATGACTTCTGCCTATTTACCATCACATTAGCACACTTATCTTCTTTCTGATCAGAAGGAAGTTTGACAACATCACTGGCCATTTCACTCTCATTTCTGTTAAGTACAAACTTAACTGTAGCAACAATGCAAAACACAGCATACATAAGATTTTAATCTATCAGAATTATTGCACTTTGATTGGTGACTTTTGTAAATCTTGTCCTCAGTTGTGCCACATTTTTTGCGGTTTTAGTACTTTGTCCTAACGTTAGTCATTTGACTCTATTATAGTCATGGTTATCAGGGCAGCGAGATGTTGCCGACCGCCTAGTCGATATATATATATATATATATATATATATATATATATATATATATATATATGCGAAAAGGGTCAAATAAGCCACTAAACTTTATTTGAAAAGTCAATTAGGTCCCTAAACTTTTAAAAAGTGCAATTACACCCTTTAACATGTTACATCGGGGCAATGAAGTCCAATAGCCGGTAATTGACCTGCTATTACAGGTCATTCCCATTCCGGCATCATCTCAGGCGAGAGTCCGGCTATCGTCGGTCGCAATCTCTGGTCGCCTTCTCCTGGAGAGGCGACCAGATCGGTCGGAACCGTCGCCGATCGCAATCTCTGGCGGAAGGCGAGAAGACCAGTGGTCGCCTTCTCTTGAAGAAGCGACCAAATCTAGCCGCCCTCCATGGAAGGCGACCACTGGTGTAATCGCCTTCCGCCGGAAAATGTGACCGGTGACAGCCGGACTCTCACCTGAGATGATGCCGGAATGGGAATGACCTGTAATAGCAGGTCAATTACCGACTATTGGACTTCATTGCCTCCATATAACATGTTAAAGCATGTAATTGCACTTTTTAAAAGTTTAGGGACCTAATTGACTTTTCAGGTAAAGTTTAGGGGCTTATTTGACTATTTTTCATATGTGTGTGTATATATATATATAAAGAAAAAAAAGAAAAAAGGAGCGGCAACTCTGCAGAATTAGCGAAGAAGGAACGGCTAAGAAGAAAGAAAGAAGAAAGAATGGCAGTCGGATATTTTAGAGGGAAAGAGTGCAACGCGACGGCTGTGGTCGGCGAGCTGGAAGTCGACGGCGGCAGTGGCCAGCAGAGCAAAAGTCGACAACGCCGATGGAGTTGGATGTGATCATTGCGATGCGAGTATGCGACAGAAACAAAGCTTGAATGTTGCGATGTTCCAAGGCAACGAAGGGTTTTAATCCCCTTTTTTCTTTTTAATAATTCCGGTCGACCCTATTTGAACCCAGATCAAAGCTGGGATAGGCATGAGCTTGCCTTGCCCATTTTAGGTGAGGCGAACTCATCAGGAGTCCGGTCTCCACTGAACGGACACCTTGATAGCCATGATTATATTTGCTAGAAACCCTAATTTTAAGGGGTAATAAGATAAAAACATAATTCCTCTCTTATTTTTATTTAGCCCACATATACAGCAAAACATATCAAGACCTATCATTGTACCGTCATACCACCAATGAAAAACATATATCTTTCAACCAACTCTCTTATCCTTCGATTATGTATGTTCAAAGTTCATTTCTCCATTAACAACCTTCATGTCCATCGTTCAAAGTTCATTTCTCCATTAACAACCTTCATCTCCATTAACCATAGCTCTATCACCACATAAAGACTTTCCACCACCAACTTTACTCTCGCTTTCACCAACCTAATCCCCCTTCCCCCTTGACCCTCTAAGCCATATACCTTGCTTCACTCCCTCTTTAACATCTCCTCAACCTATTCACCTCAACATTTGTGGTGAATCTCATTTCCTTCTTGTTCAATCCCGCTAGAACAAACAACCCTAATAAATCCAACTAGAAAGACATTGAAATTATATGGATTTCAAAGCGTTTGCAATCCTTATCGAACTCCTAAG
The DNA here is from genome assembly GCA_003576665.1 of Ipomoea trifida. Classification (NCBI taxonomy): domain Eukaryota; kingdom Viridiplantae; phylum Streptophyta; class Magnoliopsida; order Solanales; family Convolvulaceae; genus Ipomoea; species Ipomoea trifida. The sequence continues at coordinate 5,148,497 of CP025655.1, forward strand.
GAATTGTTGTTCAGCTCTCTAATATAGTTGTGATGATGACTTATTGAACCAAGGTAGCTTCATCAATTCCTCGATGCTTAGTCTTATTATTGAGTAGGGATCAAGTAGCCACTAAATTATGCTCCGGCCAGCTTTGAAATCCAATTTTGGAACTAAAACACTTAGCTTAGTATTGCAAAACACATGTTTGATAAATGGAAGGCACCTCACAATAAAGACTAATAGAATGACAGAAGAGAACTGCTTTGCACTATTGCGATGTCATAACCTTTTCTAATCATCACCTCCTAGGTGAGGTGAAGTATTGCAATGTCGAGGCCATTTTGGAGTCAAAGTCAAAGATCTAGATCTACTTTCCTTGTCAAGGAAGGGGTTACGGATGCACAAGGGGTGACACCATTCTAGCGGAATAAATGTAGGTGGAAGCAAGCAAGTGAAATAATACTTGACAACTAAAAGGGAGAAACGACCATAATAGGTGAGCTTGGAGAATAGCTTACTACTATGAGCAAGCTCCATGAAGAGGTAAATCATGGTCTTAGTTGCCACGACTTCGAGGAGTTTTAGGATGTCCAAGTGGTGGTTTAGCCATCACACAACATAGATCTCTCATGGTCATGGATTATAAAAGCTAGCCAGGGGAGAATCATTGTTTTTACCTTCATACCCTTAAAATTAGGGTTTCTGGCAAAAGTAACTAAGGTAAACAACTAGTGTTAGGGTAAAAGTCTAAAACCGCAAAAAAAAGGCCACAACTGAGAATGAGATTTACACTACAAACCAATCAAGGAATAAAACCACTATTTACACACAACTTATAGACTAAAAGTGCAATATTCCCTACTATTAAGCTATTGCAAATAAGACAAAATGAGAACCCTAAAAGCCTTAGACACATACCTTCCAAGCCACCAACTTTGTTGCCTATCATATCCAATGTACATCTTCCAACATCAAATACCCGGTAAAATACAAAATCAGCATTCTTAAGATCTTCTTCAGAATGTTTACGATTTCTGCTATCCTTTGAAATACAAAGGACATTGCATTTTCCAGCAATTGCTTCCTGATGTAATTCACAAAAATTCAGTAATCAATATTCATAGCCCAAAAGATAGATGAATTGTTCAAAACATCTACTGTACACATCTTACATGAAAACTTTCCTTAGAGACTAAACACAATCACACATTACATGTAGGATAATCATCAGGGGCAAATTTTATAACCAATCAAGCAAGCGCAATTGAATTTATCTGGTTGTGTGTGTAAATGATATTATTATGAAATGGGATGATACTGAAGGCAGAAACCAACTAAAGCAAGATTTACTTCAACATTTCCAGACAGAGAATAAGGGAAAGATGAAGTATTTTTTTGATCTTGAGGCTGCATAATAAATGCATGGCACATGCAACCTTTGAAGAACATATACTTCCAAACTTCCAGACCAAGATGTATTCTCCATATATGCTTGAGGAAACAGCAGATTCTAGAGCTGCTGGCACACTTATAAATCCAAATCCTGTGCTTTCACCAAAAAGGCAGAACTCTTATCTGATCTAGAAAAATACCAGTGATAGTTGGGAGGTAGAATTATCTCATCGTAACTTATCTTGGAATATATTTTGCAATGCACATTGTGAGCCAGTTAATCATTCTCGTCTGTCACTAGAATGAGATAGTTCGCATTATTAATACATGCATTACTAGATCATCAAGAAAAGACCTACTTTGATGTATGAATAGAAATGACATGCACAAGTCTCATGGATAGACAATCAACATATAGTCACTACGTTGGAAACGTAAGAAGCAGAATGCAGTTGCAGTACTAATGTAGAAGCTGAATACAGATTGATGGCCTAGGGACTTGGAACATGTGAGCTGATTTGATTGAAACATCTACTCACCAATGGCCAGTTCATTCAAGGGGAAAAAATGAAAATGGTTTACAAAATTTGTTTCCAAATGTCAAGTGTTCACAGACAATACAACTTCAATTAAAAGCAAATACACAATAATGGGTACATAACTAATTGAAAATTTGAAAACAATAATAACAAAATTTTCCAACTTCAAAAATAGTAGTAACCTCCCCACCTCCAAAAGACCAAAATTATATGGTCCCTCCAATAAATTTTATAATATTATCCTAATGGAGACTTTTTGTCCACTTTCCAATTAAAGGGACCATTACTTTCCAAATTGGTATGAAATACCACTATAGTGTAGGGGCTGAAATCAAAATTAGTTCAGCATTTAAAACAACCACCCCCCACCCAAAAAAAAAAAAAATCCAAAGAATGGATTATCTTTACTTTAAGAATAACTACAATGAAATTTTTATTAATCAAACAAAGTTTTTATTTGCAAACCACTCATAAGTGCCACAGTAGGGATGAGTTACAAAAGGGGTGGAATAAGAATAAGGTTGACTGGGTTGCAAAGGAATGTCATAATTGATAGTTGTACTTTTGAGATTAAAATTTATTTATTTTTTTTTAAAAAAATGCATCTAACATTTTACATGATTTTTGGGGTACAAAGCATTTTTACAAATACAAGCATAAAAAATAAAATAAAATAAAATAAAAATAAAAATAAAGAAGTTTTCCAAGAATCAATTTACATTTCCAGTAAAATTAAAACCATAATTTTATGCAAAAATGTTTTGTCCCTGCTTTACACAAAGTGGATAGGCCACAAGTTTGAATGTCTTCACCTATCAAACTCATATGTGACAATGATCAAGTAGTTTTAACTTTACATCCAGTATATTCTTTCACGATAGAAATTAACATTAACATACAAGTATTAATTGCAACTTTCAAAGACACATCATTTGTTAGTTAAAATGATCAATTGGCAAATCACCAAATCTCTTCACCAGAAACTCTTCATAGATGCAGGGTTAGCAAAAAATATCTATTCAAAGTTGGACTGTTAGAGACCAATTATTTGCACACTCCAACATGATGGAGACTATTTAAATCTGTAGATATGTTATGGGCAAGTGATAAACACATTAGTTGGTTCTAAAGTGTCTCTTACTATTCCAACTATGTTGCTCTTAGGTATCCCTGGTATGCTAGAATAAAATTATGTATAGAATAAAATGTGATGAATGGGAATGAATATTCTTAACAACATATTACATTAGTACATTATAGAATTAGAATGAAATGAAAAATTATTCTGTTCCTATATGCTCTCTAGTAGGAGAAAAAAAAATGTTGTAAATTAAAATGGTTCAATGATCCAACTTTATTGGAGAGAAACACCCATTAATACATACAACACAAACAAAAAAAAAATTAAAAAATTAAAATAAATCCACAATTGCATAAACTAATAGTTGAAAAGAGTAGATATGAATGGGGTAAGAAAAAAATAGGTCATCATTTTGACTGATGAATAGCCCAATGTTAGAAGAGAGACACCCATGAGTACTAAACAAAGAGATTCTTGTATAATTGCATTAACTAGCAGCGAAGAAAACATATATGAATGAAAAAACAAAATGAGAGAATCATAACAGAATAACAACCTAAAAAAAAAACTTTTATAATATCTTGGAATGTGAAATGTAGTAATTTATTCTTAGGTGACAAAGTTATTAGAGTTTAGGACCTCTACAAATAAGATACAAGACAGAATATAGCCAAACCAACAACTCTATCTATTCTTTATGTTCGTAATCTGGGTGAATAATAAAGTTTCAGAAAAAGATGGGGGAGAAAATGGTAGTAGAAAAAAAATGTTACAAGTTAAAAAGTAACCCATGAATTGAGAAACTGTGGTTAAAAATAAGTTAAGAAGTGCCTTCAATGTCCGGTCAAGTGCAAAAAATAGTTAGATTTCCTTAGGTGACTAAACTATTAGGACTAACTAAAATACGAGTGTGAGAAAACAGATGGAAAGATAGTTCAGAATAAGAGTAGACCAAGAGTAAAAATAATAAGAGTAGACCAAGAGTAAAAATAATGTAGAGCATAAAAGCACTCAAAATAATCAATTACCAGTGGGTTGACATTTGAGAGACCAATCCCTTCACCCGAGGCAAGAAATATTTCATTCACCATAACCTTTTCATCCTTGAGATGATACATAATCTCCGAAGGTCGAAAAAACCAATGAACCTTTACTTTCTTGGACTTATCTCCATTTTCCCATATTTTGATAAGCTTCCCAATGTAAGGTTCACCTCCACTCTTCGTGTGCATATACACACAATCATAAAGTGCATACTGAACTCCATCATATGTAAAAGATTCATAAAACTGAACCTCTTTTCGCTTTCCGCCAACTCCTCTCTTTTTACCCCACATAAATTCAAGATCTTCAAATTTGTTGATACATGTTGAAGAGTCCAAGAGAGTAGCTTCAACTGAAGATGCCATGCTGTTCACCACATATAGTCAACAAGTTTAGACTTGGAAGTGCATCAAACGTACACTGCTTTAAATTCAAGAGTAACCATATAGAAGTTATCAAAGATACAGAATATAAATAAAGAGAAATCTAGCCATCAGAAACAAGTTTCAACCACCATATCTTTATCAATCCTTCTCTCTTTTATTTCCTTTACTGTAGTTTTCCTTTACATAATGTTCCTTTAAGTAAAGATGTCAACCAAAAAACAAAATCAAGGCAATATACAGCAATATATAATTAAAAGGAACCAAGGGGTGCCAAACATATTACAGCATCAAAAAACAAGAAACACGGCATTATACAGCATATCTATTTAAGTTTGTGCCTATCTGAAAAATCAACTAAAGATAAAGCATGGTTAGGCAATTCCCATTGTGATCTAAAGGAAAGTTACCACAAACAGGCCTTTGAATTTATCCAAAGGCATATCTCTTATCCTTACTAAGGAGATATAACCCATTATTTATCTCCTATTCTCCTTAACACCTTGTTCATAAATAGTTGGGAAAAAAATAGCATGTCCAATTGTGTCCCCAGACTAGGGAATTTCATTTCTACATAAATGGTCCTCTGTTGAGCACTGGTCACATCTATTTTACATTAGGTAAGGCATTAACATTGATAAAAAAAATGGGAAGCAGTATGCCTTGCCTTGATACTGAATTGATGAAGAACACAATGATTACAGGTCCCAAAGCAGTAACTATACAAAAATAAATAAATAAATAAAATAAAATAGAGAGAGAGAGAGTGAATTCCCAATTCCGTCCTCAAACATGACAATTTCTACATAAATGATCCATTGTCAAACATGGGCCGTTGATTTCATATTAGGTAGAACATTAACATTGATGCAGAGCATTGCCTTAAACCAGATTAACATAAACCATAGAGATTACAGAACACCACGAAGCAACTTGGATAATATGGGAAGTAATAAAAAGAAGAACAGTAGAGAAGGCCGCATATCACTTTGATCATTTAGCCAAACTCAACTGGCCACTCATGCATTCCCAATTCCATAGAGCTATTAAATAGAATAAATTTACAAAAGAAGAATTAGGGAGAACAAAACGAACCTTGAGCGTAAGAAGTGATCGGCGATAGGGAGCCAGAAGAAGAAAACAGGAAGTGAAGGCCAGGAAGCGAGGAGTGAAGAAATCGTCTGGGTCCGCCTCTGTAACTCTGTTCGCGTCTGGGCAGATAGGGTTTCGTCTCGGTCGAATCTCAGAAATTCTCCGTCTGCAGCAGTAAACTAGTTATTTATAGATTCTGTTTGGCAAAGTCTATAGCTTATTTAAAACTATTAATAAACTATAAGCTCTGTTTGAAAATATTCTCAAAATAAGTTAATAGCTTAAAATAAGAGTTTATTTGAAACGCTACTTTAAGTAGCTTTTCAAAAAGAGTTAATATCCAATATAGTGATTTTACTCAGTTTAGTCCTAAGTGACTTTTTGTACTCTATTTAGTCTTCGACTTTAACGGTTTTACCCACTTTAGTCCTCTATTACAAATTCTGTTTGTTGGGTGTTAATAACAAGGTTAACATGGTAATTTTATTTCTATTTTATTTTTTTATCAAATTAATTATTAATTATATGTCCTAATTTCTCTCCCTCTTCCCCGCCTTCTGTCTCTGATACAATTCCCCCCTCCCCCTCACTCTTTTGTCACGATGATGTTCTTGTGACAATTTCAATCCGCCCTTCCATTGACCGGTTGAATCCCTTATTACTCCGCTATAGCCTGCTTGGTATGTCGGCAAGTCGATTGCTCCATCTATGTTGATTTTAACAGAGCCTGGTTGTGATTTTGACCGACTTAGACTCATCCACTAACCATTACTTCGAGCTGAGTAGCGCATGTTGGAACTTGCAAATGCCCTTTCAATCTCCCTCGACTGGGTTTGAATCCATGTCAATTTGTAGCTCAGCGACTTGATCGTATTGTTGAACACCGCCTCGTTTCTCCACTTCCAAACCCACCACATCGTTGTGGCGAATAATGAGGCAGAGTTACATGGGTAGTTAGCATTATCTTTTCCTCTAATACCATTGTCTAGCCATTGTATGAACGGCAGGGCCCTATTTGTTCTATAGTCTCTTGGTAGTACGTTCTTCCAAACTTCCTCCGCTGCTGGGCATCGTCGAATTACATGCTCCGTGTCCTCCACAATCCCTCCACATAGGCCGCACTTGTCGTTATCCGTCATACCACATTTGTGAATCTATAATCTATATTGGTTGGTCGTGATTTTATCGTGTCTAACCAACCACACAAACAACCTAATGCGGTTAGGTACTTTTAGTCTCCAAACACTATTCCATTTAGCCACCTTAATGGAGCTGGTGGAGCCAGTGGCCAGATCATAAGCTGATTTTACTGAGTATATACCATATGATTCGTTTTTCCACGCGACCCTATCCGTGTCATTTTCATATTGGCTAATGATCGCCGCTGCTAGCTTGTCCAAAACTGTGCCTGGTAATACATCTTCAAGCTGATGCCATTTCCAACCAACATCTCTATCCCAATAGGCTGATATTGGCTTATACAGTTCAGGTAGTGGTACAAACGCCGTAGCACTCTCATTGAGTGGTTTTTCCCCCAGCCAAGTATCTAGCCAGAACAATGTGTCTCTTCCATTGATCACGACTTTCTTGATTCCTTTCTTGAGAATGTACCTTGATTTCAAGATACATTTCCATGCATTGGACATGCCTTTTTTGGCATGCTAGAGTTCGTAGTCCTTTGACGATGCTAAGTACTTAGCCTTCATTATTTGCACCCAGAGGCAGTTCTCATTTCGTAAGATCCTCCAGCCAAGTTTTGCAAAGAATGCATGATTTATTTCCTCGAGTTTGCGTATCTCCAACCCACCATTGGCTTTGCTTAGAGTAACCGTACCCCACTCGACGGGGATGAGGAAATTCTTTCAATCTCCGTCCCCATTCCTCAATTTTTTTTTAAAAAAACCGCCCAAGTCGGGATGGGGATCAATTTTCCCTGTCGGAGACGGGTTGAATTGTCATCCTCATATTTTCTTTTAAATTGAGATACTTTTTAGAGCTTTCGACAAGAATAAAAGAAAATATGTGTAATAGGAAAATAACATAGATGACGAGTATGGAATTGCAATTAACGGTAAACATTAAAATTTAAGAAAATATTTATTGAGCTTTCGACGAGAATAAAAGAAAATATGTGTAATAGGAAAATAACATAGATGACGAGTATGGAATTGCAATTAACGGTAAACATTAAAATTTAAGAAAATATTTCTTTTTTTGAGTACTTCTGAATCTGTTACAATGTAGTATTGTACTTCTCAACCTACTGAAGCACAACGAGTCAACAATTGACTCCACCACAATTGCCTCCACCGAGGCACGAACCCACTCCCATCATCATGTGAGAGTGTTAATCAAGACACCAAATGCCACTTGACCACAAGAAGAAAATATTTCTATTCCTACAAAAAGTACACACTTTTGTCACTTCTTGATGTAACTATTTTTGCGTGATTAAATTTTCATTTTTTTTCATTTTTTATTTGAGATTTCAATTTATTAACAATTGTCACATCAAGAACATACAAAAAAAGAGTAATTTTTGTAAGGGTGTTTAGTATTGTTCTAAACCTTAATATTTTGAAAAAACAAAAAAAAAAAAAAAAAAAAAAAGAGATTGGGTAATATTGGAAAACAATTATAGTGAAGAACAGAAAATATTTAATGTACAAACCGTCATTGAGAACAAATACACCAAATTTTTTTTTATTCCTATTATAACAGCTTTTATATAATTTGTATGTAAGATAAGATAATATTTCAAAACTATCAATTCCCTTTTTTAAAAAATTGGGCTTACCCCTTTGGGCCGTATGTCGCTGACATGGGCCAACTAATTCGGTATATACTTCGGCATCTATAGAATATGGAAATATGGGATTATTGCGCATCGTTCAACAAACCTCCCCCTTCCTTTGTCTAAATAAACCCTAGAAATTGAATTCAAATCCTTGTAGTAGCAAGTCGAGGAGTCTTTATATCACCAAAATGGCGCTAACCAACTTCATACTCACAGTGGCAGGAGTTAGCGCAGTGATACTGTTGATGAGGAGCGATGTGAAACAATCGGCTACAATATTCCGGCGCAACGTCCGCCAAATTCGCCACTGGCTTGAGCAAGAATCCGCCTCCGCCGCCAAGTACGTTTTCACCTTTCTTCCCTACCGCGATGTGAACAAAAATTGTTTTTTTTTTTGTTCTACAACCTCTTAGCGTTGGTCTTCCTGGTTTCCCAACTTGATTCCCTTTTAGATTCGTTGTACATACCGATTTCTCGCTATTTGCGTAAGATCATATTATTGTGTTTTTATGATTTGGGGATTGAATACTCAATACTCCATTCATGGCAGTTGTAGTCTCGTGTTCTCCACTAGATGAAACATTGATACTAGAATTTATGCTATTTACTGTACGAGTATTACTTGCTGAGTATTTGATTTAAAAAATAGCTGCATAAAGGGAAATGGTATATTTATTTGAGACTTGAGAGTTCCTTTCAAAACTTGTTATTGTTCTTCATTGAATTCCTAGATGATTTAGGGCTAAATGTGTAGGCGATCCCATAAAACAGAACAGATAAAAGGGATTTTTAACTGTTGAGGTGCAAAATTAACTAGAAGGACATTCCATATATTGCTAAGAATCCGATTGCTCCAGCTATTTGGAACTCTGCAATTACTTATTTACTTCAATTCTTACATCAGCAGTGACTTGTAGCAGAACCTCATTGAGTGGTCTGAGAACACAACAAACAATTGGTTTACTTTCTTTCCTCCACAATCCACTCATTGGACTTGCTAGAGCTAACCTTTGACTAAGCTCTAGATGGTATTTGGTTTCTATAACCTCCCAAATGTGTTAACACAACTGCTGATCAATATCCACAAGTCCTTAGCCACGGTCCTTATGGCACTCCACACAACCCATTTTGTAATTCAGAGTTACCCTTATTAAATGCTTATTTTTATAAATTTATGTAGTTGAATTGCATTTTCAAATAAGAATATAATGGCATCCTCCATCCCAAATTGATTATCCCATTTAATTTAGACACAATTTATAAGAATAGTAGAGGACGAGTATGAGTATCTACTTTTTCTCTTTTACCCATAGTAAGTGGATAATGACTTTCTGAATTTTATTAGAAGGGTAATGTGGAAAGTAAAATTGTTTGTGGCCTTTATTTAAGGAGAGTGGACAACATTTAGCACACTATAAAGGAAACGTGGAAAACCATTTCACGATGCAATGTGTGTAGAATAGCTTAAAATTGAACTGAAATCCTTCACTCCTTGAGTGTGATAACTATAGCGTGGCATCTGTGCGGAATGGAAGTTGGATATATTTTTTGGGCTTGTAAAACTAATGACAAGGGGCTTGATCATGTGCAGTTGTCAAGTCACTATTTTATTGTTTGTATAGTTAAACAGTAATTGTTTATTTCCAGCAACTAATCAGTATTGATCTTGGACATCTTTACTACCAGTGTATTCAATTCTTTGAAATAGTCCTGCACTTTTGCTTCAGTGCTTTAGCTTGTACTAACTTAATTTCATATTCTTCCATCAGGGAAATGGAGAATGCAAAACCGAAGGAGTTACCAAAGAAAGACCTCCCCAAGGAGGACAAGCACTAGATCTTGCCGTAGAATTTTTGGTTTTTTTTTTTTTTTTTTTTTTTTTCCTTTTGAAATATAAGAATTTTGGAGTTAATATTAGAGACTGATGTCTATCATTTGGTTTTCTTTTGAATTTGATAAGTTTCCTGACATGTATAAAGTCATACTCATGTTCCTGTATACTTCAGTCCAGAAGACTTGTTATGCTACCACTTTTGCATTGTGACATAAAGCTGTGGCGAGCAACAATTCTCTGTGGCACAAGGCTTTGAATGAAATAGTTCTGCAGAGATACAAATATACAATTAAATCTAGAAAATGCCCTCGGCTCTGCTTTTAGTGTCATTATCACAAGTTGAACTTTTTTCTACTATACATTTTCTTTGGTTGATTGAATAATTTTTTGGAACATACTGGTTTTCCCCTTGAACGTTGGCATTAAGAGGACCAAGCCTTTTAAATCTCTTACATAGTGCTTGGTTCCAACAAAATGAAATAAAAGGATTAAGATTAATGTTTCAGAAGAAATGAAATAGAAAATGAATATATAAAGGGAATGATATTTTGGTTGGATTATAAAATTACATAAAGAATTATATTTAAATATTTGGTTGATAAATATGTATATATTCTTGTCTTGAGTGCATTATTATAGATCATAAGTTCCCTGGAATCCCTGCCAATGAATTATCAAGCAATTTTAAATGTAATATGATAAGTATGAAAATGCCATTACTTTTTTCTTTTAAATTATAGTCTTCGATCATCTTAAATGGATGTGTTATAGAATAATATTATAGAATCTTGAATATTTGGACGCTTCGTAACAGAGCTTCTAAAAAGGATTTTTTTTTCTTGCTCCGTTGTCGTCATCACCATCTAGGTAGGCTCGCCGACGTCTGGCGACCCTTGCTGCAAAGTTCGACGACGATCTACCCAGCATGTGGGCCTCATGCGGCTCCGTCAACCGCCGCCACCTCCGTCACGCACCGACGTGTGTGGTGTCTCCGACGACCGGAAAGTTCCTCGATCGACACCTCCAGGGTTGCCCGAGTCCAGTAGTCTCGGATCTGGACTTGGTTTGGACCAGTGCCGCTTCGGTTGTTGCGGTTCTGCAATCATGTTCTCTCGTATGCCTTCATGCTCCCTTTTTAGTGTGTTTTCTGATCGCGATATGTTTTTGGTGAAAATGACTGAGAATAAGTCGGTTGTTGTAACTGATGTGGTTCCTGTGACTTCCAAAATCACTGACGGTAAGCTTAATGATTCTAATTACTTAGAATTGACTCAAGTCTTTAAGCTTTATCTCACTAGTTTGGATAAGAAAGACCACCTAACTAACACTTTGTCTTAACAAGATGCTACTTGGGTGCGGGATGATGCACGTCTGTTCCTACAAATCCGTAATTCTATAGATGAGGGTATTGTTGGGTTCATTAGTCATTGTACCTCTGTTAAAGAATTGATGGATTATTTGGAATACTTGTACTATGGGAAGAGGAATATCACTCGCATTTATGAGTTTGTACATCTTTTTACCGTGTCGAGAAACACAATTTGTCTCTCACTACATATTTTATGGAATTTAAGAGAACATATGAAGCCCTTAATAAGCTTATGAGCCTTTCACTGTCGACATTAAAGAGCAGCAGAAGCAACGTGAACAATTAGCTGTTATGCGTTTTTTGGCAGGTCTCCCTTCTGAGTTTGGCACAACTAGGTCAACAATTCTTAGTAACTCTGAGATCCCTACTCTGACTGATGTATTCCCACGTCTGATTCGTTATGAGCAATCGCAACCAAGTATGCTTGAAGTTCCCATCCCACCAAGCAGTGCTCTCGTTGGTCGTTGGGAACGGTGGAAATTCCCAGGGGCACATTTCCAAGCATCCTCACAGTGGGAACAGTAGAAATTCCCAGGGGCGCACTTCCGCCGGTATTGTGTGTCACTATTACCAAAAACCTGGGCATATGAAAAAGGATTGTATGAAGTTGTTGAGGGATCGGAGAAATTCATTTGCCAATGTTGCATCTATACCTGAGGCATCTTCCAAGACGGCCATGGTCTCTACTGATTAGTTTGTCAAATTTTCTCAGTACCAAGACTTTTTGAAACGCCCATCCTCTTCGGTCACTACAATTGCTGACTCAGGTAACATGACAACATATTTTCTCTCATCCTCATCCAAATGGGTTATAGAATCGAGTACCACGGATCATATGACAGGTAACTCTACTTTATTTTTCACAATTTCTTCCCATCCACATAGTACCCCTCTCACCTTAGCAGATGGATCCACCTCCCATGTTCTTGTGTCTGGTCCCATTACACTAATCCCCACGCTTTCCTTAACATCTATCTTGCACCAACCTAAGTTCTCGTTCAATTTGATTTCGGTCAGCCAACTTACCCGTGCTTTAAACTGTTCTGTTACATTCTTCCCTGATCATTGTTTGTTGTTATTGGTAGGAGGCTCTTATCACAAAATATTCTAATTGCATTATTGTTATTATTATTTTATAAATTTGGGATTCTAAACAAAAAAAATTTAAAGTTGAAAGATCTAATTACACAAATCAATGCTAGAGGGCATATTTGAGCTTTTATCTCTGGCTTTGGGAGGCACGGGAATTGAACCCGGGTTCTCTCAAAATTTCTCCCCACAAAGAGAGCTCACTTGTCACTTGACCTATCCACTGGATTGAATGATACTTGTCTTGCTACATAAACATAGTAGAAACCACGATTCTCTCTCTTCTGACCAATGCCCATCCTTGATCCATCCCCTATCTTCTTGTTGCCCATCATTTTCGCCGATAAAGTACCAACCCAGCAAGCAACCTCTTCGCTTCTCTTCTCTTTCTTCAATTCCCGGCCCTTCATCTTCACCACCACCATTAACGATCAATCTTCTGATCTCTCCACCTCTGACTCCTCCTAGTTGCCATCAACAAGGATGGGAACCGTAATCAATGCGGATGCGGAGATAACGGAGCATTTGCTAGAAGATAACAAGGTGGAGGCGGAGGTGGATGCGATTCCAGATTGGAAGGAGCAGATTACTGTTAGGGGTTTGGTGGTGAGCGCGGTGCTTGGCACTCTCTTCTGTATAATCACTCATAAGCTCAATCTCACGGTTGGGATCATCCCCTCCCTCAATGTTGCCGCTGGTTTGCTCGGCTTCTTCTTTGTCAAGAGCTGGACCGCCTTTCTCTCTAAGCTCGGCTTTTCGGTTAAGCCGTTTACCAGACAAGAGAATACCGTCATTCAGACCTGTGTTGTTGCTTGCTATGGCCTTGCTTTTAGCGGTATGTAAATATCTTTGACTTCTCCACCCCTTACATCCTGCTTTATTCTACGGCGTTTGTTTGTTTGTTTGTTTTTTTGGGGTTATTTTGTAAGATTATCAGAAATTTAGAACTTGGGAATCAGATTCCTTAGCAGGAGTTGGTAACCATGGATTCCTATGAGAAAAGAATATTGTTGCTACACAGTCTTAGCTCGATGGTTTAGTAGATAGTACTTGGGAGAGGAGATTAATGTTCGAAATTCAGCAACTACAATGTGAGAATTATACCGAAAGTATGCAGATCCTAGTGGCATTCAGCACTGTCGGCTGAGCTACTAAGTTATATCCTCCCAAATGCTTCCTAAGGCGGGGTGTGGGCCCTAGGATTCAACTTTTGGAAGAAGAAGAAAAGAATATTGTTCGAATAATTTTTTTTCTTCCTAAAATGTATTCTGATAATCTATTAATTCTTAAAAGTCATCTTTCATTCTTTCCATTTATAAATGAAAAAAAAAAAACATGAGCATAATCTATTAATAATGCATAATTGGAATGTTTTATCTTTTCTTGTCTCGTTATAACTTATAAATAAATGTTTATCACTGTAGTCCTCAACCTATTTGAAGTAGGTAAACAAACATGGTAATTTGTATTAAATTCGATAGTAAGGTAAAAAACTAAACACCACCTTACTTGTTTTGGTTGATCTTTTAGCTTGTTCAGTGATATTGTTAGATCTGTGCTTGTTCTTTTTCTGCTGCCTGTGTAGAGGAAGGATCTTGCTGTCACTGAATTTTGTATATCACTCAAAAGGAAATGGTCAATATTCATTTCTTTACTTTCTTGTTATACACACACCCAGTTTCCCAAGTCATCAACAAAGTTTATTTTCTATCCTTTCTTGTTTTGCGTGTTCTCTTGATTTTTTTTAATACAACTAACTCTATTATATTGTAGTATCTGTTCATACATACTTTCTCAATCTGTTGAAGCACAAAGAGTTAGTATCGCCTCAGGACCTCCCGTATGGGAGAGCCACTACATGTCTTTTGAGCACAAGGCTAATGGCGCATGTTCTCTTGATTGTATCATTGTATACTTGTGTTATTTTTGTTACCAGGTTTAATTTCCATTTATAATTTTCAGGTGGATTTGGATCATATTTGCTTTCAATGGATGAGAAAACTTACCAGCTCATTGGGCCAGATTACCCTGGCAATAGAGCAGAGGATGTGAAGAATCCAGGGTTGCTATGGATGATGGGTTTCATATTTGTTGTCAGTTTTCTTGGCCTTTTCAGCCTTGTCCCACTTCGCAAGGTATCTCTTTCACTATGGTTCAATAGCCTTTACATTCAAAATTTTCTTGTTCTAATATCTTAATTAATGACTACAGCTTCTGAGTATTGGGTGATTAATAATTACTTCTACATCATTTTCATCTGCTCGGTTATTGATAATTACTTCTACATCATTTTCATCTGCTCGGTTATCTTTAGTTCTCTTCATTTGTATATATCTTCTTATTTAATATGCATTGTAAGAGAACTAAGCGTGAGTGCATCGGCTTGTTATGGTGACTGAGGTATTTGTTTTGAAAAATGTTTCTGCAATTATAGTGCACTAAAATACAAATTCTGGGGCTTTGTATGGGATTTTTCATTTTTCATCCTCTTTTATTTCCACAACTATGTAATTTCAGGTCATGGTTATGGATTATAAACTAACATACCCCAGTGGTACTGCCACGGCAATGCTAATAAATAGCTTTCACACAACTAGTGGAGCTGAACTTGCAAGGCAAGATCTCTTAGCTAACTTCTATAAGTTACAGCTACCTTGCAGATGAAAATATTCTCAATATATTTTTGTAACTTCATAATAATATCTTATGATTTCATTATTATTTTACAGGAAACAAGTAAGCTGTCTAGGAAAATATTTGAGCATTAGCTTCTGCTGGAGCTGCTTCAAATGGTTTTTTAGTGGTATTGGTGATTCATGTGGATTTGACAATTTTCCTACCCTTGGATTGAAGCTGTTTGAGAATACGTAAACTACTGCATCCTTTTGTTTCTGCATCAATTTAATTGTTTTAATTAATAAGAGTTATTAAATGTGCTTATAAAATGCCCAAAAATTTATTTCTCACATATGTTGTCAATTCCTCATGCACATGTTAAAAATGCTGCCATTTGCTTAACATTCCTCTCTGTGTGTGGATAAGAAAAGAAAAACACAATCCTTTTCTTGTCCTGTGTGATTTTCTAGTTTTGGTGTCCCGCTCTTTTTTTTTTTTTTTTTTTTTTTTTTTTTTTTTTTTTTTTTTTTTTTTTTTAAATCTTTCTTTCTTTATTTATTCATTTAGTTTTTGGAGGAGGGTGGGCGTGGGCGTAGAGAGTTTTCTAGCTTCCCACATTGGTATATCAGATAAGCTGGAATCGTTTCTTTATCCATTTCCAATAAAGTTGCTTCTGATTTAATTTAACAAGTAAATTCTGTTACCAAAAATACGCCTAACAAAGTGTTACAACTTATCTTTCCCGCTAACTAGTCAAACCTTTTGTTTCCTGTTTAGAAAAAGTTGATTTCTGAACAATGTGGTGAATGTCGGTTAGTGTTAATTAGTTTCTCCTCTCCTGTGGATAGTTTTAATTAATTCCTTCAACCTGCCATGCTATGTATATGGTCAAATTGTCAATGTTATAGTTGTTAATAATGCCCCATGATACAGGTTCTATTTTGACTTTAGTCCTACTTATATTGGATGTGGTCTTATCTGCCCTCACATAGTCAACTGTTCAGTTCTTCTTGGAGCAATTATATCGTGGGGTTTCCTTTGGCCATTTATTTCTCAGCGTGCTGGTGATTGGTATCCTGCAGACCTTGAGAGCAATGATTTTAAAGGTCTCTATGGTTATAAGGTATTTCTAAGTAATTTTTGGCCTGAATCTCTTAGTAAAAGTTCTTTTACCTCCCCCATATCTTCTATAAGAAATTTCTTTTTCCATATACCATCAACTAAAATTCGTGAACACTTCTATTGAAATCTTTGCCCTGCAAACTGAGAAACATGATATAAGAGAGAATTTGTTGTTTGTATTTCTGCAAATCAAGCTCCTTGATCCCCAATTATGTTCTGATATTTTATTTCCACTTGTGTATTTATTTGCAGGTCTTTATTGCCATTTCTCTTATTCTTGGTGATGGTCTTTATAACCTGATTAAGATCATAGCAATAACTGTAAGGGAAGTGTGCAGAAGTAGCAGCAACCAGAAGAATCTTCCTATCACCTTGGAGCTTGTAGGTGAGAAATGATGGAATTTTTTCCCTGTTACACACATACACTTCATAAAAGGTTGAACATATCTTTAGTTACCTATAATAAGGTATTTTAGAAATTGCAAGTCTAACTATAGATAACACTTAAAGAACTCTAGATTTATCCTGATCATTGCAGTCAAGCAAAATTCTTATTTTGTACACAGGAAATTAACCTAGAATTACTTTCTCAAGGAGGCTCTATCCTTCCTGTCATTGTTAATTAGCTCATCTAAACCTTGCATGGTCAACCCTATCGTAATGTTCCTGTTGCCCCATCCTATCAGAGTTCTCACAAAAAAATCAGCACGCATGCTCTCTTCATGGTGAACATGCTGAATTGCTTTTTTCCTACCCTTCTGATACTAGTACTGTACAATCTGTTACCAAAGGCCCTCTTGGGCCATCAGAGTGTAAGTCCCTGTTTAGGCAAGAGACCACAATAATGAGCAATCCAACTCTCAACTTAGGCTTTTAGTTTAGATGGAGCATATGCTTCAACTTGGTATCAGAGCCAACCCCATACCAAAGGTCATGGGTTTGAATCTCTGCGTCACCCAATAAAAAGAGACTATGGTCACGTGACACGTGAGGAGGCATATGATATATGAACATAAATGTACGATCCAACTATTAGCTTATGCCGCACATGCTTCAATTCATTTCAACTACTCAGTTAGTTAGGCCTTTGTCCCCCCCCCCCCCCCCTCCCCTAGTAGCAGCCCTTATCTTAAGCCCCAAATATACATTAATTAAGATGTTAAAACTTTCTTCTGGCATATTTGAGGTTCTCTAATGGTTCCAATTGATGCATCTGCAGATGAGGATACATCCCAGTTACACATTGAGCAGAAGAAAAGAGATGAAGTTTTTATGAAAGATAGGATACCATTATGGTTTGCAGCTTCTGGATATGTTGGCTTGGCTGCTATATCTACAGCTACAATTCCAATTATCTTCCCTCCACTTAAGTGGTATTTGGTTCTTTGTGCATATATATTTGCCCCTGCTCTTGCCTTCTGCAATTCCTACGGTACAGGACTCACAGACTGGAGCTTGGCGTCGACATATGGAAAGATTGGTCTTTTTATAATGGCTTCACTGGTGGGAAGTAATGGTGGAGTCATAGCTGGGCTGGCAGCTTGTGGGGTTATGATGTCCATCGTCTCTACTGCTGCTGATCTGATGCAAGATTTCAAAACCGGTTATCTCACATATTCATCCGCTAAATCAATGTTTGTTAGTCAGTTGGTGGGCACAGCCATGGGATGTGTTCTTGCTCCCCTCACATTCTTCATGTTTTGGAATGCCTTCGACATCGGATCTCCCGATAGTCCATACAAAGCACCATACGCTGTGATATACAGAGAAATGGCTATTCTTGGAATCGAGGGCTTCTCTGAACTCCCTAACCATTGTCTGGCTATATGCTGCGGATTCTTCATAGCAGCTCTGGCCATAAACCTGTTGAGGGATCTGACCCCATCAAAGGTTTCGCAATTCATTCCTATTCCAATGGCAATGGCTGTGCCATTCTATATCGGAGCTTATTTCGCAATCGACATGTTCGTTGGCACCGTGATCTTGTTTGTGTGGGAGAGGATAAACAGGAAGGATTCGGAAGATTTTGCAGGCGCCGTCGCTTCAGGTTTGATCTGTGGTGATGGGATCTGGACAATACCATCAGCAATTCTCTCAATATTCAAGATTGACCCTCCGATCTGCATGTATTTTGGACCTTCTGTGAGTACCTGATAAAGAACAAAAAAAAACATATGGTATTGTTGTCTTTGTATGGACCAGAATGCACCTTTTAAGAAGTGTAGGTGTTTGTTTCCATGCAGGAACAGTTCCTCTTCAAACTCTACTCTGTGGTCTGTAGATATTCTCTTCCCCCTTTTAATGTATTTTTCAATGTCTAAACAAGTGCAAGTGATGTGCATTTTAGCCTTGGAAAATGCTATTTGTATTACTACATATTTATGCAATTACCATTGCCCATTGGCTGTTTATAAAGCAATAGATGTAACCACCACTCATCAAATTATTTATTCATCCATGTCAAAATGTCTTTAATATTCATCAATTTCAAAATAAACTGAATATACTAGTTTATTTCGGTTCATTGAATTAATAATAAAAAGAAAAAGAATAGATAAAATAATAAAAGAAAGGATACATCACAATGAAGAATCAACCAAATATGGATGGAACTGTCGGTGTGTGGGCACTGGGCAACCCTTCGAGTTCAAGTATTATTGGACCTGTTGTGATATTTTTAATGGAAACACTAGTCAATAATAATAGAATGCAAGTAATAAAGAGGAAACTCGGCTGGTATGGTTGCTTTACTGTGGAGCACAAAGTATGCTATGGACCCATGTCCACATTGCAAGGTGGACCCGAGTCTATGTACATAATTTTATAACTCTATGTTTATAATTTTAGAACTCTATGTTTACAATTTATATATGTAATTTTGAATTCTATGTTCACAATATAGAGTTATGAAATTGTGAACATAGAGCTATGAAATTATGAACATGGAGTTATGAATTTGTGAATATGGAATTATGAAATTGTGAACATAGAATTATAAAACTGTGAACATGAAATTATGAAAATGTGAACATTGAAGTTATGAAATTATAAACATAGACCCGAGTCCACCTTGCAATGTGGACCCGGGTCCATGGCATAACAACTGTTGTGGAGCCTTTGGGCCGAGGTGGAGGGCTGACCCTCTTATGGAAGGACAACATAAATTTTACGGTGGCATCCTTTTCTCAAAATCATAAGATATTTAATTGGCTCATACAACTTGCCTCTTCAACCGACACATTTCAACAAATTATTATTCTAACCCTTACTAGGGAAGGGATTCAATCCTGAGACATTTCGTATGGAAAGCAACAGTTATGCCATCAGAACACAAGGTACTTGGCCTGTCAAACTAATTCAAGCTTGAAATTGATTCTTTGATGCTAAGGTCACGAACTGCATCTAATTGGTTAGCATATGCTGTGATTCCATTAATCTTGTGGAGTATTAAAGCAAACGTAAGAGATTGGGGAGTGGCAACAATTGGTTGAGCTTCACCAACAGAGATCTTTTATTTCTAAGATATTTAATTGACCCATACTACTTGCCTCTTCAACCGATTTCATCACAATAACTTCTGGGGGATGGTTGAATGACTTTTGTTGTTCTTTTATACAGTGTGTTATAACAGTTGTATTATAATTCATTCTAGACAGAAGTAATATTGTCATTATTGTAGCTTCCTTTTATGTCACCCTTCACTATTACTATATAACTACATCTACCCTATCATTTTTTTCTTATTCTTTAATTATCATTTTTTTTTTAAATCAACATATAACAATTAATTTAATTGCATATTATATATTAACTAAATATCTATAAATGCTAAATCATACACGTGTGTATGCATGATTAAATGAAAACAATGTCCTCCTATTTCGAGAGTTCTAATTTTTTTTAAAAATACCAATTTTATAATTATTGAAAAATTTTAAAATCTGAATTTATTTTATAATTATTGTAACCTTGAAAGTTTATTAATAGTAATAGTAAAATGATATTATAAACATTACAAGTATTTATAAATTTTTAATTTTGTAAAAAATATTACTCTGTATTAATTTTATTTTTGAGATATATGATTCAAATCTTATTTTAAACAAAATATTAATATTATTGTATCAAAAAGTTGGAGATGTAACTCTAATTATGAGGTCAATTTCCTTCTTTCGTAATTCCGCTTCAATACAAAATCGAAAATATTCCGTTGCCGGGAATCGAACCCGGGTCTCCTGGGTGAAAGCCAGATATCCTAACCGCTGGACGACAACGGAGAGCTATGATTCTTGCATATAAAATGTTTTTAAGTAAGCTTTTACCGCTGGGTGACTTAAAAAGCATGCGGTGAGCGTGGATCGAACACGCGACCTTCAGATCTTCAGTCTGACGCTCTCCCAACTGAGCTATCCCCGCTTGTGTATGTTTAGCTTCATTGTATTTACAAGACATTTAATGAAACTTTGTGTAATCAATCTGCACCGTTCAATTATGACACCCATTTTACTTCGTGGGAATCATTATTGCATCTTCACACTCAATTTGAATTTGAAATACAGCCATGATGATTACTTTCATTCGAAGAACAGCAACATTGTAATGAACAGTAAGGGGGCGTTTGGTTCAAGTTATATAAGATAACTAAGGTTATATTTGCTTGGTAATATAAGATTCCCATGTTTGGTTCAAGTTATGTAAGATTCCCAGGGAATGTAACATAACCTCCGAATGAAGTTTTTAGCTATTAGAAGGGAATGTGAGATACACCCCGATTTCTTAGGTAATCTCACATTCCCGTATCTTATTTCTAATATTGAGCTATTAGCATTTTAATCAATTTATCTTATTTCCGTTGTCTTATTTACCTACTTCAATTTTAAACCAAACACAGGAATCTAACATTCCCAGTTATCTAATATTCCCAGCAATCTAACATTCCCTAAGGTAATCTAACATTCCGTGAACCAAACGCCCCCTAAAGGAATATGGCAAAATTGAACCAAATAAGGTAAGATAACATTATCGGACTTAGATTAACTGAATCAAACGCCTTAGGATACCAAATTTCATAATGGAAGATACAAACACTCACAACACAAGAAACATACTCATGTTATATATTTACTTATTTTCACAACGCGTAAAGACTGTCATTTTTTTTTTTTAAAGTTTTATCCTTTGTTTTATTTTTTACTATTCTTTTTTTCCTCCACCACATTTTCTCTTTCCTAATCATACTCATCAAAAACTACACCAAAGTTTAACTATTGGGGTTGGCCTTAGTGGTGGTATCTGACCAGGCATAAAATCTCAAAAATCAAAAGCATACATAACCAGGCGAGTAGAAATGTAACTAAATTAAGGGTGTGTTTAGAAAGCAGGAAAATGACTTTTGAAAAATATTTTCTGAAAAATAAGTTTATTTTCGGTGTTATTTTGGATGTACTTTGGAAAGCTGTATGTGTGTGTTTCGTTCATTTTCCGGAAAATGAGTGAAAAATGGGTAGAAATGTATAATTATATATTTTTATTATTTTATTTAAAATATATAAACTAATAATATTTATTAGAAATTAAAAATAATTATTTTTTTACAAAAAAATGTCGCACGAGGCTATTTTCCATTTCCAGAAAATGACTTCCAGACTTTTTGTCCGCAAGTCATTTTCTGGAAAAAAACGAGCTCATTTTCCGTGGTCAACGGAAAATGTTTTCCGTTCATTTTGTGGATGTTGCCAAACACCAAAAGCCCGGAAAATGATTTTCGGAAATCCTTTTCCGGGTTACCAAACACATCCTAAAGTTGGAAAATGGTGAATCTATCCTACCTTGGAAAATAACAAAAAAAAAAAACAAACAAACAAACAAAAACAAAATTTCAGTGTTGATGTATGCTTACATGAGAAAACATATAAAAAGTCGCTGAATGACTAGACATAAAATTACAAATTAAACTAGTATGTGGCGGTAGTCTTTCAATTCCAAACAAGAAAATGAACATATATAACAACTTTAATCGATTAACATTCCAAATTAAATACAATAAGAGAAAGAAAAATTATTATATGATACGACTCGAGCATGCATGAATCTTCTTCTTCAATTCTTAGCTTGTTCATCAATGGCCTGGAAATAGATGAGATGATAGGTGGAGGTGGGGGGTTCTATTTTTTCCCATCAAACAGCTCATCAATGTAAGTTTCTATATCATCTTCCTGGAACTTGATATACTTCTCCGTCTGTCTCCCCGGGGTGAAGATTTGGCTATACCTTGCTAGGAAAGACCTGTAGGCCGGTATGACCATACTGGATATGGAGATCCGGAGCTCCGATAGAAGCTGCTCGTCGCTAATCACCCAGGTGCTCTGTGTCCTGTGGATCTCGTCGAACATTAAGTTGAAGCTCTTGAACCGCTCTTTTAACACGGGCTTGTTGACTTTTCCGTGCGAGGTCAACAACCCCTCGATGCTCAAGCACTGCAACAACCGGCCCCACGTTTCGCGCTGGTATGTCTTGTGGTACTGTCTTAGCTCCTGGGATTGCTTCCTCAACCACTGGTCCCCCATCAACTGGTTGATCGGAGGTGATCCTCTCACTTTCTGCAATATGTATCTCCCGTTGTTCATCATGAAGATGGAGCAGAGCGGGAGGTTATTGTAGATCTTTGATTTGCTCTCCAGGTTCAATTCCAGAATCTCCATTACTTTTCTTATCTGGAGCTCAAATGGCGATTGTTTCGGGGCCGTGGGGGGTTTGTAGCTCTCGACTGGCTGGGAGTTGTAGTCGAAGTCTGATCCGGTAGCGGAATCGGCTCTCTCGATCTTCTGGTGCTCTCTGAACACTTGCTCTAGCGTTTCCTTGTAGTCTCCCGCGAGTTTTAGGTAGTTCATGGTGTAACGACTCAAGGGATGAACCGCGCCGCCGGGGACTGGGGTTTTGCTTGAATCTGATTGGATTGAGTTCTCCAGCTCGGAGAATATCCCCACCATCCCCTCCCCTAGCCGGCCTCTTGTTAGAGCCGCTTCCGCTTTTAGCTCGTTTACGTAATCTGGAGGGAAATTATCGTAGGCGGTTGGGAGATGATCTCGCATTGTCTCGTACAAGTCCAGGAATTTGAAGAGTTTCTCGGCGGAGCGTTTGGTCATGGCGACGGCTTCAGGGAATATGAGGAATTGGATTACGAGGCCGCCGGATAGGTTGTTGAAGATGGCCTCGCTGGAGGTGGAGAGTTCGGGGCAGTCGTTGAAGACGGCGTCGGAGAGTTTTCGTTCGCAGGAGAAGAGGACGGTGGCGCAGTGGTTGAAGGCGGCGATCCACGTTGAGATCTCTCTCTCCACGATCTCCCAGCTCATCTTCTGGACGTCGTCGATGCTGTGGCCTTCGTAGCCTAGCTTGCCCCGGAGCGTCTCCTCCAATGCGTTCCTTCGCGCCACGAAGTATACCTGACAACATTCCGTTTCGTATCCCCCGAAAATCATGGCTTTGGCTAGTCTGTTCAATTTGGACACCGTTTCCTCCGGATATCCCGGGAAAACTGGAGGAGGTAGTGGTGTCGTCTCTTCCGGATCTTCCGGAGGTTGTTGCGATTCATCGTTGCCGGAATCCTCCTCTTCTTTTTTGTTTTCTTCTCCTCCTTCTTCTTCTTCTCCTTTGTTCTCCTGAGTTTCATCGTTGATCGCGGGAGCGGGAGCGGGAGCTGGATCTGGATCTGCTGGGGGTGGTGCTGGATCCGGGAACTTATAATCGTCGAGAGATGATCGGAATTCTTCTTCCAGGAAACACATTGCGCGGTGGAGTACGCCGCCTATACGGTTGATTGATTTTGCGTATCTTTGATGTTCGGGAGAATAGAATTGCGAGACGGATCTGTATAGCCTGCAAATCCGGTTCACTGCTTCCAACAATGCGGCGGCGTCCTCCTCCTCTAGCTCCCTCCATTTCACGGCCGTCTCTCCGCCGGAACTGTACCCCTGCAACATGTCTTCCAGAAGCAATGCGAATTGTTCCACAAATATCGGAACTCCATCCGGATGAGGAGAAGACTTGGGCGATGATTCATCGCCTCCTTCTCCTCCGCCGCCGCCTCTGGACTCCAATAACGTATCGTTATCTGAAATGTATTGATCCACCTCTTCAGATACCTTAGAGAGATCGGGAGGGAGCTCTGGCTCTGGAGAATTTTCTTCTTCTCCTCCTTCTCCTCCTCCTTCTCCTTCTTCACCATCTTCATTCTTGGTTGTCGCCCCCTCCTCCTCGCCATCTCCTGCTTGATTCTCCCCCTCATGATGATCACCACCGCCCGATGTCGTCTCCTGGTGATCATCACTAGCCGTTCGCCCCTCATTCTCATCCTCATCGGGTTTGGCTTCAGAATCCGCCTCCACGGAGTGCGGCTTCTCGGTATGCTCTACACATTGTTCCTCATTTCTGGCCGCCTCGGGTTCTTGATTGTCGTGGACGTGGTGGTGGTTGTGGTTTTCTGCGTCGACCGAGCTAGAGGGTGTTTCATTTTGAGACTTGTCTTTCTCTTCCCCCATGGCTATATATCTAGCTTAATTCTCTACTTAAGCTAATTCAAGCAAATTCCAAGAAAAATTCTTCTTCTTCTTGAATTGTCTCCGGTTCGGACAAAATGTTGTACAAATGACATGAAAGACAAGGAAGCTAAGATTTGTTCCGAGAGTGAGAGAGAAAGAGAGAGAATGATCGATGATGTGCCTGCAAATGGGTATAGACAAGCCGATATTGAAGGAGAATTTTGCTCACTCCTTTCCTTTTTATCACTTTTCTCCCATTTCCTTGGGTCTTTTTCTTTTCTTTCTTCTTGATTTTTTGTTTTCCAACTACGTTTTTTCCCTACCAAAATAGATTGAAATAGTCATTGCAATTTTTTATTTTTTATTTTTTTATTGCATTTGTTTTTGGGAATCGACAAGGACAGAGAGATGAAGAAGTACGAGTTTGTTGGGTCAATTTTTTTATGGGCAAGAGAAGAAAACGCTGTTTTCTGTTTGGAATATGCGGTGCTACAAATTTGACCATTTAGTAGTGCTACATCACCACCACCATTTACGTATCTATTCTATTCTTTCAGATCAATCAAAGCATGCAATTAGTTCATTGAATGTCTTCTATTTTTAGTTTATATAAAACAAAATGTCAATTAATCTTCCCTAGCTAATTTTACATTAGTTAAGGAACACTTTTTATTTGAGTTGTTTATTTGGTAACTATAAAACTCCAAATTCGACTTCCAGTAAGTTGATCAGTTAAGTTGATTGATTTACTTCCTGCTAGCAAGACGAGATTTGACTTTCGGAGAAAATAGCTATACTTTAAAAATAAAATAGAGATTTCTAAAAGTACAATTTGGCTCATCAAAACTATTAAAATTTATTCCTAACCCATAGTCAATTTTTTTGTTGCTAACGAGTTACCTCATGATTTGTCTAAAGCTCGCCAAATCAAGATTGATAAGATTGATACTCCTCTTGAGGTAGTTTGATATGGAGATCAAAGATAAAAAAATGATCATAACATCCTATGACAGATCATTTAAGTCGTTTGGTACATGTGGAACATGAACCTCCACTACAAAAAGCATTCCCCGATGAACACTTATTTGCTACAACTGTGATTTTACCATGGTATGTTAACGTAGTCAATTTTTTGGTTACTAACGAGTTTTCTCATAATTTGTCTAAAGCCTAGAAAGATAAAAGAGTGATGCCAACTACTATGTGTGAGATGAATCATACATGTGGAAGCATTGTGTTGACCAAGTGGTATGAATGTACATACCTAATGATGAAATTATCTCAATTCTCACATTCTGTCATTCTTATTCGTGTGGATGCCACTTTGGATCTAAAAAAACATCAATGACGCTGTTAGAATGTGGGCTTTATTATTAGCCAAATTTATTTAGAGATTCATATTCATTTTGTAAGTCCTGTGATGTTGGCCAAAATTTAGGTAGTTTATCTTGGGGAAATGAGATGCCACATATTCTGATCATATTTTGTGAGTTTTTTATGTTTGGGATATTGATTTTATGAGCTCATTTATTGTATCTTTTGGTTTTGTCAACATTTTACTTGCTGTTGATTATGTTTCTAAGTGGGTGAAAGCTAAAGCCACCAGGACGAATGATTTCAAAGTTGTTGTAGAATTTATCAAGTCTAACATATTTTTCAAGTTTGCGGTTCCAAAAGTAGTAATAAGTGACTAGGGAACTCATTTTTGCAACCGTACTGTGGAAGCACTACTTAGAAAATATCATGTTACGTACAAGGTATCCACATTATAAGTTTTTTGTCTTTCTCTTGAATTTTTTAATGACATGATATGTTATACCTAATCTTTTTTAATTTTTTTTTATTTAACAACAAAGCATCTTTAATGTGTCATGTTAATTAAAATTTTACTACCAAAATAATTTTATTGTTTGTATAATATGGAGTAATATAATTACTTTGGAACTCAAAAGTTGTAAAATATTATGGTTATTCCTATATGAGGTGCTCCTCTTTATGTCATCTCACGTTCTTATAGTTTACACAGCTCTTCATCAAACCTCAAACAAAAACCCTCTTCTCCGATCAACCATTATGACACCCCAAAATAATTTTCTACCAAAATTCTTATTTCATAAAGTTTGAAAACAAAACTATAAATATATATTTGGTAGACTATGTTACAATCTAGTATTTGTCTATACATACTTTCTTAACCTATTGAAGCAAATTTGTGATCTCTCACTTAGAAGGGCCACAACTATGCTGCTTGACCACAAGGCCTTTTGACAGTCTATACCCATTTTAGTCCTTAATCCAATAATATTTTATGAACCCAAACTTTAGCCTAAATTATTTATTTTACAAACTTTTAATCAAATAAAATATAATTTTGTGCCCCCATAAACCCTTACATAGCTCCCTTCTCAATTGTTCGTTGGGGCTTGGGAGGAAGACCTAAATCACTAGCACCCTATCGTGTGTCAGTCTCTCGTTCAAACTAGCGGAAGGCAGAGCAAGTCGACGGCAGCAGCAGACCGGAGTCGCGGCCGGCGACCCCTTATTCCTCCACCATCATCTCTCCTTCCCGTCAGCGTTGCAGTGGCAGTGACCGGCGCCTCCTCCTACGGCGTCCTCTGTTTCCGACGGACTGGGGCAGTAGGCAGCAAGCGTGAGTCTTGCTCTCTCTTCCTTTCTCTGACTATCGCCGCTTCACTTTTCCTTTTGATTTGCTGAAACTATATTTATATTGATGCTGAGTGTTTTATATCTGAAGTGTGTGGGTTTTTTTTTTTTTTTTTTTTTTTTTTTTTTTTTTTTTTTAATAATAAAATGATTAATGATGATTATTTTTGGTTGACGAAAGTGACATGTTTAGGTGGTTGATTATTTGTAGACAAATAGATTGAATGTGAATTTCAAAACAAAACCAAAAGAATAGGGAGCTTGAGTGAATTTAGGCCTTTAGGGCGAGGAATGCCCAGTTGTCTCTACTGCTACCTCCCTCTATTGGGATGATCAAGAACTTAAAATTCCAGAGGCATCATATTTAATCATTATTCCTGTTGTGTTTGATTTCGTTTGTACAATTATTCTTGAGTCATTTCCATTTTTTGTCCTACTGTTATTGGGGCATTGCCAATTTTAGTCCACTTCATTAATTTTTGCCACACTACGGCCAGTCTTATTTAGTTCTTGCCACTTTTAGTCCACCGTTAAAATTTTCGTCAAATGGTCATCGTAAATAGGGGTATTTTTGGTCTTTTCATGCTTTGGTCATCTCCTTGACCCTTTGCAGTGGTTTTCCTTACACATTTTCATCCAATGAAGAGGTTCGGCGGAAGCCATGTGAGCCACATTACAAAGCCATGGCTTTCGCCGAACCTCTTCATTGGATGAAAATGTGTAAGGAAGACCATTGCAAAGGGTAAGGGAGATGATCAAAGCATGGAAAGACTAAAATATCCATATTTTGGACGGTTGTTTGATGAAAATTTTAACGGTGGACTAAAAGTGGCAAGAACTAAATAAGACTGGCCGTAATGTGGCAAAAATTAATGAAGTGGACTAAAATTGGCAATGCCCCAATAATAGTAGGACCAAAAATGAAAATGACTCATTATTCTTCATACCTCGTTTATTACCTTGATTGGACATGATGTCCCTAGTCTGATTATGGTTATTTGCTTTTAAAATTCCTGGTCTAATTATTGTTTGTCTAAGGGAAAGGGTTAGTGTTCATTTGATGGCTTCAACTAATCTTGTGTAAAAAGTATACTGGCCGAGCTGTATAATCCTAAGCATACCTCTTTATATAAAAGCTCCTGTTTATTTTAAGAGTTTAGGCTTGGCTTAGGTACACTTTGCTATTCATTTTGTAAGATAAATACTTTCTTTCTTTTTCATTTCCCATTTCTTTTTGTGTGTCTTGTTACTGAATTGTTGATTTAAAGGGTCTCTGTTAGACTTACTAAATACTCCCTCCGTCCCATTTTGGTTGTCTGGTTCGTTTAACGAGGCTTGACTGAAGTTATTTTTAATCTAATTTTTCATAATATTAAGTTTAGTATTAATATATAAAATTTATATATTTAGAAACTATATCAAAAGTACTATTAAACACAAAAAATTAAATTTAAAAATAATAAAAAATTACTAAAGAAAATAAGCAATGAAGAAAGAGTTGGTTTGACCAATGAATAGTAAATAGGACAGGTAAAATGGGACGGAGGGAGTATGATTATGATTGATTCTTGCTCCGTATCTCTTTTTATTTGTGTATTAAGCTCTACAACACTATATTGAAGTCTATACTATTACCCGTTTTAAAATCTTTAGTTGATAAACTTGATATATATCTATAAATGTGTTACTGAGATTTGTGAGTTATTTGGTTAAGTAACATCCTAACTTGAGATGAGCCATTACTATTATTTAAGCCTGAGATAGGTCATTATTATAATATAAGCCTGAGATGGGCCATTATTATTATTAAGCTTGAGATGGGTCATTATTATTACTAAGCCTGAGATGGGCCATTACTATTATTAAGCTTGAGATGGGCCGTTTTTATTAATATTATATAAGGTTGTTGTGAAACTTTTGTTATGCTTTGTTTATCCTCTTTGTGTCTATATTTATGTATGTACGTGAGTTATTGAAGTTAGCATATGCTTGACAATTGTTCTTTTGGAGTTATGCCTTTTACTAGAGTGGAATTTGTTTACTATATGAAATAGATGATTGTATGATGAGAAGCTTGTTCTTAAGTGAATTTCTTGTACCATTCTAATATTGGCTGATGTATATGGCACTTTGATTTTATACTTCACTAGTGTTCTAATCTCTACAAATGATTTACTCTTTTCCTATATTTATATTCCAAATCTCACAGTATTCATTTTAAAACTATCTTTTAAAAGTTCATTATTTTCAAACTATAAATGTAATTATTTTACATGGTGGAGTAGAGCTTACTTAGCATTTTATGCTAATTCTGTTTGTTTGTGTTTTTCAACCATTTTTGTTTTCAGGATTTGATGTAAGTGATTCATTATGAGAGCGTGACATAGAATTAGTACTCTTGGAGAAGTTCTGGGCATAATGGTTTAGTTAGAAAGTGATTTACTATATTATAGTTGAATTGTATTATCAATAGTGAATTGATATGATTTGGTTTGTAGATAGAAATCCTTTGTAGCCTGTGCGTTTGGTCTTAGTTGGTTGCCCAAGCGTGGCATAACACCCCTTAGTTTAAGGTTTAATTTTCGCTTCCGCATTTATTTTCAGTATAGTTAGTAAGAAAGATTGTTTATTTAGTTTTATTCCTGTATTAGAGTGTTACAACCGCTCATTACCCTTCACCGCGGAGCTGCTTTGATGGATTTCCAAGTGGTAGTCTTAGCTGGCGGCTTCTCCAAAAATCTCGTTCCTCTCGCTTCCAAGGTTCCTCCTCTTTCGAATATTTTGCATATGGTTTAGGATTTTAATTTAGTTTAGGATTTTTTTTTTTAATTTTTGAATTTGGTGTTGTTTGAAAAAAATGGAAAATTTCAGGAGGTGCCAAAAGCATTGCTTCCGGTGGCCAACCGGCCGGTGCTGTCTTACGTGCTGGACCTTCTCGAGCAGAACAATCTCAAAGATCTGATTGTCGTATGTTCCTTACACATGAGCGGTTTGTTATATATTTCGTCGTGTTATCAGCTGCAGTGTGTTTAGGTACTCAATTGCCAAATTAGGGCTCTT
Source organism: Ipomoea trifida (assembly GCA_003576665.1). NCBI lineage: Eukaryota > Viridiplantae > Streptophyta > Magnoliopsida > Solanales > Convolvulaceae > Ipomoea > Ipomoea trifida. The sequence continues at coordinate 5,179,098 of CP025655.1, forward strand.
GAATTGAGTTGTAGATGTTAATTTGATGTGTATTTACTGTAGGTGGTTGAAGGGGAAAATGCAGCTGTTCTAGTAGGGGCTTGGATATCAGGTGCCTATGTTGACCGTCTACATGTTGAGGTAATTAGATGCTCACAGCTCACTATCTATTTTTGTTTGTTGTTTAAAGGGAAAATGGATGGTTTTGGTGCTGCATTTTGTGCCAAAACTTTGAGAATGGAATATGGAGGGTTTAATAGAGAAACATCAAAAAGCACTTAGATGAGATGAACAAATTTACTGCACACTCTACCAGTTTGATGATGTTCACCAAAATGTACTGCCCAAATTATTCTCACTATGCAAGTGCTTGGCTGCTTGTAGCGTGTTGTAGGGGTGTTTATAAACAAACATCAAAGCTTTGAAACCACCCCAAACCACATTGTAAAGGTCCAATAAACTGCAGTTTCTTTCAATTCTAAATAACTAATGGGTTAGAGATTTTATAAACTGCAATGTTTCTGGTAGTTTTGTTTTGTTTTGTTTTGTTTTGTTTTGTTTTTTTTTTTTTTTTTTGTAATTATTAAATTACAAAAATAGAAGCAGCCTGATTAAATATCATACACACATGTACACTTATATACAAACTAAGGTTGATTGAAGTAAAGTTAATTTGCATTTCAACTAGTAACAAATAGATAGTTATTTGTCTAAAGAATAAAGGAATGTGTAAATTTATACTTCACCGTTAAACAAAAAATAATTTAGAAATGTATCTTATTAATACATAAGTTTTAAACTGAACCATGTTGTTTTTCAACTTCATGAGTGGTTTCTGGTTGACTTTTTAGAAAATCGCTCTATATTGGTTGGTCACTGAAATATAAAAAAAATGCACAAAGCCACCTGTGAACACCCAAAGTGCAGAGTGCTTGTATAGTTTTCATGTTGTAAGTGTAATTAAGAACAAGGGGAAATTCACATGTTGCAATGTAAAAACTAATGCTCTGTAACAAATGAATACCAATGTTGATATGTGGTGACTGGAATGAACTCTAATAAAGCCAAATTTACTTGCTTTAGTGTTGCTATAAGTCTATCTTGTTGTACAACAGTACAAGTTATGATAATTTTTATGTATGCTTGACTTAATTAATAATTCATGCCTAACAGGTTGCGGCTGTCCCTGAAGATGAAGGAACAGCAGGAGCCCTGAGGGCCATTGATCACCATTTGACAGCAAAAGACATTTTGGTTGGTATTCAACTTGGCATTTAGAGTTTAGTACATGTTCCATAAGCTCAGTTAGTTCTGGATTTTGTAGGTTGTGAGTGGTGATCTTGTTTCTGATATTCCTCCTGGGGCAGTTGCAGCAGTTCATAGACGACATGATGCTGTAGTTACTGCAATGCTTTGTTATGCTCCGGTTGGTGGGCCTTCAGAGTCAGGCTCCTCATCAAAGAAACCAGCGCGATATAATATTGTAGGACTGGACCCAACAAAACAATTTCTACTACATATAGCATCTGGTGAGACATCTTTTTTCCTTCATGTTATTCTATCATCCACTTTTAGTAGACACTATTAAGCATTTCCCTATCTCAGGATTTGAAGTTGAGAAAGACATGCGTGTTCAGAAGAGCATACTCAGAGCAGTTGGCCAAGTATATTAGTTTCATCCTCTGCATTCTCATATCTTTTTAATCGTCATACAATTTAGTGCTTCATTTGATGAGTATAATTTATAGAAGGCTCTCATTCTGAAACATTTCATATTTTGTTGGTCATTATGTTCCGAATGTGAGCATTTTTGGTACAATAAGCTTCTCCATTGTTCATTGACTAACAAAAACATGTTAGAATACTACAAAGTTACAAACTTCTGTTACTGGACCCCCTCCTCTCATCACATTATTTTGTAGATGGACATTCGCCCAGATCTGATGGATGCTCACATGTATGCATTTAAGAGGTTTGAGGCTCTGCTCTTTATCCTGGTTCATAGTTCACTTTATTTTTCCATTTACATTGAATTGTTCTAATTTTAATTTGAATCCTATTAGAACTGCTTTGCAAGAAGTTCTAACTCTGAAACCAAGTTTTCTGAGCTTGAAGTGTGATGTCTTGCCATATCTTGTGAGAAGTCAGCTGGTTAGTACAACGTATTGCATAATGTTTTTGGTTTCTTCTTTTTTGTATTATTATTTTTTCCATATTAGTCTTGAACTAGTTCTTAATGACATGATATGTTAGAGATCTGAATTATCACTAAATGGAGTGCAAGCTGAAGAAAATGGGAATTGTAAGGATGCTTCCCAGAACGGTACAGTTTTGCTAGCTCAACTTATGGCCAATGCCTCTACACAAAGTTTTCATGACCTATATACCCTGGGTCCTGAAGGTTCTGCTCCAGCTCCAAGAAAAACCCATAAATGTTGTGTTTATATTGCTAACAACAGCAATTACTGCATGCGCTTGAATTCCATCCAAGCCTTCAGTGACATAAATCGAGATGTGAGATTTACTCGTCTCATTTTAACTTACACATTTTTATATGATTTTTAGCTCATTTTAATTTGTAATTGCTCAGGTCATAGGAGATGCTAGTCACCTATCTGGTTACTCTTTCTCTGCACAGAACAACATAATTCATCCTTCATCTGTGCTTGGATCAAAAACCACGGTGAGATGAAATACAAAAGTGCAATTTAGTTAATATTTTATCTTAATTATGTGCATTATTTGTATAATATTCAAATGCTTAAGGCATCATCTTCTTAGCTAGATTATTTTTGTTGTTGATGTTATTATTTATTATTACTACTATTATTTGTCTAGGTGGGACCACATTGTATGCTGGGAGAGGGTTCAGAGATGGGTGATAAATGCAGTGTGAAGAAGTCCATTATTGGCCGTCATTGCCGGATTGGTTCAAACGTAAAGGTATAATGTAACTTTTATCTGGGATTATAAAGGGAAACATTTATTTCCAGGGATTTTGCATCTTATTGAGATGGTATCCCATCACTGATTGATTTGAATTATGCAGTAGTAGAAGGTTGACCAATAATAGATGTGCGCATCCCTCTCTGTATGCAGGTAGTCAACTCTGTTGTGATGAACCATGTTACAATTGGAGACGGTTGTTCAATCCAAGGATCTGTTATTTGCAGTAATGTTCAGCTCCAAGAACGTGTCGTACTAAGGGATTGCCAAGTATCTTCTCTCTCTCCCTCTCTTTCTTCACACACATTCTCTCACACACGCACCTGTGCTTTTCCTCAGCATATCAATTTCATATGTTTCCTTTTATGTCTATCCTCACACTTTGTTCTTCACCTCCAATACAAGGTTGGAGCAGGTTTTGTGGTCACGGCTGGCAGTGAATACAAAGGAGAATCTTTGGCAAAGAAAGAAAAACAATGACAATTACGTTCTTGTTAGTTCCTCAGCCCCTTGCCTTCATTGGATTTATGTTGCATTGACATGGTTCTTGTCCTCGTGGGAGGGAACGTCCTGCCTCCTTCCCCATAGGGAACTTACGCTATGGTCACCTGCTACTCAACCTCACATAGATTGTCTCGACAGTTTTTGTTTGTTTTGCGCTATAGTTTGCTTTAAGAACCATTCCCCGTTTCTTACTGTTTCATTCACTAGGGAATTCATTGTACAATCATCGCTTGATAATTGCCTAAAGGCGAAAGAAAATGCTTCTGTACTATGTAAACTTAAATGGGTTGGCATGTGTTTTATGTGACTTTTTGCCCACATTTTTACTATGTAAACACTCCCTGTCAAATGGTATTTCCTCCATTTATTGTGAGTTCTGACTTCTAAAATATAGATACAAAATTAGTCATTCTTCTGTTGTTAGATGCACATAGCATACAATTATTTATTACAACTATAAGTATAGTTTCTGATTGTATCTTACTTTTTTTTTTTTTTTTTTTTTTTTTTTTTGTGCCGTGAGTTTTTTCGAGTTAATTTGTAGGGAAAATGTTGAGTTTTTTCGACTCAGTTCCTATGTTATTATTGTATCCATTTTTAGTCCCTTAATTATGAGCAAAATGATGAGTTTGGTCCCTAACTTTTGTGGTGCGTTGATAGAGTTAATTCTAAGGGTACAAAAGTAAATTTGTTAATAAAACTTATATGCAATATGTTAAATGTGGAAAAGGAAGGTAGAAAGAAGTACGTATATTTTAGCATTTTGAAATCCATAAATTTCTTTAATGCTATGGTGAGCTAGTTATCTTTCTCTTGTTCATCAACTTTGCCAATCTTGATGATAATTTCTCATACTTCCTTGGAAAATTTGCATTTTCAAACCTTTGAAAATATCGTGTTGTCGATAGCTTTGAAGAAAATAGCATTGGCAATATTATCCAAGTTATTTCATGTTCTATAATTCGAAGTCCATTCCATCATTGGTTTTTCAATGTATTGTGGTGTGGTACTTGTTTGTTCGGTTGTGGGATTTAATTTTAAAATTTCTATTGGATCATCATAAATTACTTCCCACATTTCATCATGTAAAGCTGATAAAGTGAACATGCATACAAATTTTCCAATCATTTTGAGCTAAGTCTCTCTTCATCTTGAAGTTATGAGAGGGCCAAGTCTCTCTTTATCTTGAAGTTATGAGATCTGTCTAGCAGTCAAATTTTGACTTAAATAGACAACAACTCTGATAGCACTTGTTGGCCTGATTGGGTGGTGAAAAGTCTAGAGGGGGGAGGTTGAATAGACTTTTCTAACAATTTAAAACTTTATAACACTTCAAACAAAATAATTCTAAGTGAATAAATTCAACTTGAAATGCACAACGGAAATTATTGAACTGTTAAAGTGCTATAAATAAAACGATGTAAATCTAAAGAGCACATGCAACTCGATGGAATATCTTAAATAGCTCAAAGAATAAGTGCGCAAAGTTTGGATCACATGCATACGTGGGAATACACAAACCCAGATAGATAAATCAACATAGAATGAAATGAGTTAGTTGGTCAAATATGCAAACTAAATAAAGTACTGGTAAAGTAAATAGAGAGAGAGAAATTTATAGTGGTTAAGAGGTGGTGTAGTCTTTTTAATCCACTCTTCTCCATTCACTCCAAGGAGGGAATTCACTATCTCGTTCACCTAGATACAAATAGTGAAACATAAGTGTTACCCAAGCACTTCCCGAGTGTCTCGCACAAAGCTACACTCAATTCCAACTTCCCTACATGTGTTGATCTCCCCCAAATTTCTATTTATACCACATTAAATGCATATGTTGATCTCCCGAGTCGGTCTCCTTTACTCGAGCTAGTATATCCAAGCTAATATACTATAATTCTTATTCAAATATATATGCCCGAGAGTATTTGCACTATCACTTAGATATATAATACATTTAGGAGGTGTTTGGTTGGATGGAAAATATTTTCCAAGGAAAATGTTTTCCTAAAAGTTAAGGAAATTGCAGTTTATGTTGCTTGGTTCATGGAATTCATTTTTCATTGGAAAATGAATTCTTTGCTAATGGGTGGAATTTTGTTTTCTAGAAGGCTTGGGGAAAAAATAACATGGCCGAACCATTTTACTCTTATGAAAGTTTCTTAATTGCATAGGTACTTATTTATTCATTCAACATTTTAGAGGCATATTGATCTTTATATTCATTATTTCATACCTTTCTAAAACCAACCAAACAATAGAATCCATATTTTTAGTAATTTCTTTTCCACCATCCAAACAATAGAAACTATATATCTTCCTAGTAATTTATTTTCAGTCAAATTCCAATTCGGTTCCACCTCAAATAGTTTCCGCGAACCAAAAGGGCGCCCTTATTCTTTAAAAAAAAAATTTGAAGTGGTTTAATTGGAAAGAACATTAGTTGGGGTAATTATAATCATGTTAGTCGAACTCAATGGGGTAGCTCAAGTGGCAAGTGAACTCTCTTTGTGAGGAAGAATTTCAGAAAAATTCGGGTCCCATGCCAAAAAAATAGTCATGTTAGTCGAATAATCAACTTGATACCTACCGTAAAATTAGTATATTGACTTTTTTATTTGACTCCCTTTTAACCCAAAACGTATTTTTAAAACAAATTACTAAATATTCTAAAAAAAACAAATTACTAAATAAGATTTTTATAAAATACTTGTTTAGAAATAATTGTTTTCTGTTTTCAAAAAAGAAAAAATAATAATTTTTTTCTCTTTAATATTTTGAGATTCTCAATAAGGCTATCACGTCTCATACATTGAATGATGTTTATACCACACAATACCCTTTTGATTCGAAATTGGCAAAAAGTAATTATGCATTTAATATATTTTATAATAGGACAAAATACGAACTTAATTATCTTTTTAGACCGCATTAAACATTCTTTTTAATGTTCGTGCGTGTATTTTAAAACTAGTTTTTTCTTATGCGCGATGCGTAAAAAATAGGTACCCAATATTAATATTTTATATTAAAATTTTAAATTTATTTAGATTATGGATATTTAAATTATTGTAAATAATAATAATAATAATAAATATATTTATAAATTTTATATTTATATTTTAGAAAATAACTAACATATATATAACTCTAATATATACTATGCATATATTATTATTATTGAAGAAAATAAGAAAATATATAGTGGATGCATATGCAAGGTAACAATAGTGGAGAAGATAACGGAAGTCATAACAGTAGGGACATGTTTGTCTAATATATTGTAAAGTACAACTTTTATAGCATAATGTACAAAAAAACTTAACGGAAAAAACGGACATAAATGTAGGGTATAGCCTTCCGTCACACTTATTATGTTTTTAGACATGGATGGAGCTTTTCGTTTTCCTTATTCAATTTTTCAAAAACAACCCTATTTTTTTCTTATAAAAATTAATTACAAATGTTATTGAAAGTGATAATGGTATTTAACCGTAGTTGGGACGATAAGTAGGTTACGGTATATATAGAATGGTAGATGAGGATGAAAATATAGTAGACAATTTGGTAATGATACGATTATAGTAGAGAGATACGTAGTGGTAAGTAAGTATGGAATATTTTGTATTTTTTTTTTAATTTGGAAATTCTTTAAAATTTTGTTTCATATAATTTCCTTACTTGAGTTGAAAAATAAATATTTTATTTTAGAAAGCATTGATTTGGCTTTATTAGAAAATGGAAAAATTATGAATGGGATGCCTAATAGACGACAACGAGAAAGATTGGATGCATATAATATTACGGCTCATCATATATAATTCAATGTATTAATGTGGTAGACGAAAACTGTGGCAGGCGTGTTGTAACTTGAAGGTTGACAAGCATTATATTTATATATATCAACCAAAAAATTCTCTATCTCTAACTAAATAAGCTCAAGCTCGCTCTTATTTGTGTTCTCCATGGAATTATTAGCTATTTTGACAGGCCTAATAGCTTGTGTGTTTGTGTTCATTTTAAAGCACTTGTTTATGAAAAGAAATGAGGCAGGCGCAGACAATCTTCCTGGCGGCAGCATGGGATGGCCAATTCTTGGAGAGACCATTGGCTATCTCAAGCCCCATAAGTCCAACACCATAGGCACCTTCTTGGAACAACATTGCTGGAGGTAATTAAGCTTATCTCACTGATTCAATAGACAGCTTTTGAGGGTAAGAGATTGATGTCGGTGGTGTTGGAATATGTTCAAAGTGGGCAGATTCATTGTGCGTATCGATCATTGAGTTACTTTGATATGATTTAATTATACATCCCCTAATTGCTCTATCGGGCTATTAAATTACCATGATTTATATCCTCCTGTCAGGTTGGAAATTCAATCTTTTGGGGCAATAAAATAAAAATATATAATCAAACTTGGTTGTTTGGCTGACGAGAGAAACCCACAACCCTTTTGGATGTAGGTAGACCTCGTCTTGTTTACCCTAGCTAACCAATAAAGCAAGTAAATCAGTCTAGGTTACCCATAAATGGTCGGCTCGAATTTAAGGGAGCAAGGATTCAAACTCATGATCTTATGGTTATGGATATGATCTCTTGCCACTTTGACTGGGATTACCCAGAAACTTGGTTGTTTATTATTATTATTTATGGTGCAGATATGGGAAAGTGTTCAAGTCCCATGTATTTGGGTCCCCCACAATAATTTCATGCTCACTTGAGTTGAGCACCTTCGTCCTTCAAAACGAAGGCAGGCTATTCGAGAGCAGCTACCCTAAACCGGTGAAAAACATCGTGGGACACCGGTCGTTGATGATTGTCCACGGAGAGCTTCACAAGAAGCTGCGAAGCGTCGAAGTCGACTTCATCAATTCATTCAAATCCAGCCGCCATTTCGCCGGCCACATCCAGAACCTCTCCTCCTCGCTCATGGAATCCTGGAAAGGAAAGCAACAAATTCACTTATTCCAAGAGGCCAAAGCTTTCTCCTTCAACGTCATGCTGAAATGCCTATTTGATATGGCGCCTGGAGACCCGCTTGCCATCAAACTCTTCCAGGACTTCCTCACATTCATGGAAGGCTTTGTTTCTCTTCCGCTAAATCTCCCAGGAACCACCTTTGCCAAGGCCATGAAGGTATCTATATATCTATCTATTAAACTAACTCTTAGTCTATAGCTAATTTTGACTTATTTGACTACTAGTATTTCTTTGACTCAGAGTCGGATTTTAGGAGTGCAAGATGGGCAACTGCACAGGGCCCCACAATTTTGGGGGCCCCTAGTCCAGCCCTGAGTTATCTTTTACATGTGTTATGTTTAGATAAACTTATTAAATAAAATATTTATAGTTTGCATTATGTTTAGAATTTTGTTCATAATAAATAAAGTTTGAATGTGTTTTAGCTTTTTTTTGCATTTTTCTCTTTGTAATTTTTTTTTTTCAATTCAGAGTTTATTTATATTTTGATAGGGCCTCACTTATTTACCAGCAAAGGGCCACGCAAATAAAAAAACCGGCCCAGCCTACTTTAACTTAATATAAGTTTTTGTTTAATCACATTTTTGTAAATTAAAAAAATAAACCTTTTCAATTAGTTTTTTTTTTTTGAATACAACTGACCCTAATTTTGATATCTCCTCCATTGAGACTCTAACTCATGACCTTTCATTTGAGGGAAGTCACCATTTGAGCACGCTTGGCTTTTCAATTAGTTTTATAAGAAAAGAAAACACATTTATACAACCAGTTAATGTTATCAATTAGTAATACTCTCTAGCCTAACCCTCCTGAAATACGTTATTGCAGGCTCGGAGAAGGGTAGCGTCGACGTTCAAAGATATACTAAATGAGAAGGGAAAGAGAAAGAGTGAAGAGTGGGGCAATGATAATGAGGACAGCTTCGCGGACTCGATTGTGGGGAATGATTGTTTGAAGGAGGAGGAAAAAGTAAGCGTTTTGTTTGACCTTCTCCTTGCAGGTTATGAAACCACTTCTGGACTTATAGCCCTCACCGCATATTTTCTTGCCCAGACGCCCCTTGCCCTTCAACAACTAAAGGTATGTATGTAAGACCATACTATACACTATTTATAATATATACTATTAGTTTAGACTTTTAGTTGAGATTGAACACATGCTTTAATTGGTGAAAAAATGTTTTGAATTTGGAAACATTTTATTTTATATAAATAATAATCAGGAAGAACACCAAGCACTGAGGAGGAGGAAAAATGGGGAAGCATTGACTTGGGAAGACTACAAGCAAATGCAGTTCACACCTATGGTAATTATTATTGTTATTTAGTATTACCAAAATTATTAAATTAATAAATCTCCAGTTTACCTATTCCCTTTAAAGGTGCCTATAATTCAGCAATAAAATCAGTGCTAAAGATAGATATATACGTTATTACAGGTAATAAATGAAACTCTTCGTTGTGGAAATCTGGTTAAATTTGTCCACAGGAAGGCTATCAAGGATGTGGAATTCAAAGGTAATTCGATCAATTTGCAGATCAAATTAAAGGAGTTTATATTTAATTCAATTAATTATTTATAAGTGTGGTTTGAAACATGCAGGATATCGAATTCCAGCAGGTTGGAAAGTTCTTCCCATCTTGTCGGCTGTAAACCTTGATCCATCACTTCATAAAAACCCCCACCAATTTAATCCATGGAGATGGAATGTATGTCATCTTAATCCCTTATCTTCCCCCAATCTCAATTCGTTTATAATTTACTTCTAAATTAATATAATTGTGATATCAATTTTTAATTAAATAATCCATATCACAATAATCTTCAGGGAATAATCATAATAATAATAATAATTTAATATAAAACATAATAAGTCTCAATCCATATTTGATTTATGTTTGTTTTTTCAGTTAAATTTTTTTTATACATTATCTTATATATAAGACTTGTACTGTATAATTTTTTAGACAAAAACATTCCTACCGTTATAACTTTGTTATCATTTCTTTACACAATATCTTTTCTTATATTTTTCAATATTAATAATGTAGGTAGACATGCAAATATAAGAAATAAGTTTGATTTCATTAAATTTTAAATGTTATCATAATTATATTTAGAATTAGTAACTTAACATAAATCCACAAATCCACCAAAATATGTTTCACCCCAATAATTTTTTTAATGTAGGATCCTGGAGTAAGCAAGAATGTGATCCCATTTGGTGGAGGAATTCGGATTTGTCCCGGTGCAGAAATCGGTAAATTGGAAGTATCAATTCTCCTACACTATCTTGTTCAAAGCTTCAGGTAATAAATTACTTTGATTTAATTCAAAAAATTTATCTTTTCAATTATAATGACAATTACAAATAAAAATTATGTTTTTTACATTTAATTTTGGACAATTTCTTAATTCAATTGTTGTGCGTTTTTTAAACATTATATTGGCGCGTTTTTACATAATTAATGATGCGACTGCATGTTAACATTTAGTCGTACTGGAACTTGGCCCTATACGGCTATAATATATTGCAAAATCATTACAAAGATCTGAAATTCATTTTGTTTAACTTCTGCCGTCATAAATCAATTAAATTTGTTTATTTTTCATGTATAGATGGGAAACCAAGAAAGACGATCATCCATTTTCATACCCTTATCTGGCGTTTAAGAGAGGGCTTGTATTGGATATTGAGCATATACAATTGGAAGGCAACGACAATTGACAGCAATGAATTGAAGTACTATTGTTATCTTTAATATATAACTTAAAATAAATTATAACTGACCGGTCGATGATGCATGTAATTCCTTTTTTATATGACTTTGTTTTAGATTCTCTATCGGATAGTGTTTATCCTATTTTAACTAAAGAATGTGTTTGAGTGATGACTTGACTACATATTTGTATTTGAATTTTTCTTTATATAAAAAAAAATATGTGTTGTTATAACCTATGCTTTTGTTATATAAAAAGAATGCAATGACAAACTTAATTAGTTGATATAAAATTATAAACTCATTGATGCATTGTTGAATAACAAGGAGTTTTTTCTATACTGTAAAATCTTATTTCCCAAATACGTATACTTGTAAACTTATTTCCTAAATATTTGGTCAGGGCCAGATCGGGGATCCCCGTAGGGGACATGGCATATTGTCGTCCTTATCGGGATGGGGACAAGGCTAGGATCGGGGATCCCCGTAGGGGACAAGGCATATTGTCATCCTTATCGGGAAGTGGCCGATGTGCTACTAGTTCCCTTGAAACATTGCTTTGTCTAAGGAGTTGATTTTTTTTTTTTTTTAATGAGGTTTGTCCCAACCAACTAGTCTGGGGGTATACTTGGATTTGTTTGTCACATTGTTGCATAATTGTTTTTAGGCTTTTAAGTTGATACCTAAAATATCAAGATAATCATCTAGTGATCATATAATTTTGATTAATTAAGGAGTAGCCACAATATTTTTAATTAAAATTGTGTGAGAATCCCATACAGTCATAGACGTATTGATTGTGATTAATTATATGATATAATGAAATTTAGCCCACATGCACTTTTATTATGTTTATATGATTAATTAGGGTAAAAACACCAAACTATGAACTTAATTTAGCCCATAGGCAATTGTGTATCAGAATATAGTATTGGTGAGTGTTATCATTACAGATAGGAAAGTCAATATAAATTGAGAATTATCGCCTTCAATCATAAAATTTTGATATATGTACATATTCAAATAATACTTTTCTTGAGGTTTATCCACATTAAGGTATTAGTCTAGTTTCTTTTATGTGCATTAATGTCACTATTAAGTGGTGCAAGTTAATAGATCATTTATGGCCATTATGTTGCGGTTTAAAACGGAAGTAACGATTTCCGTTACTTAGCCTATAATGATGGCACGTAGGCTATTTAAGCATTGTTTTCCCACTGCTTCTGCTACAGCTTCATAGACTACACCATCTAATTGCTCAGGAGACAAGTGGTAGACAAAACTCTATAAACCTCAATTTCAAGCAATGCAACAGAAATTACAACTATGGCTGGAGATGCACGATTATATTAGCTTTCGCTATGAGGTTAGATTATTACAAGCATTATGATTGTGTATTTTTGCTAACATGTTCTAGTATAGTCTTCGTAATTGTTTCAATTAAATGGATATTCTATTTAACTAATAGTCATTTTCTAGACTAGTTTCCTTCTAGGTCGTTACACTTTATTTTTGACATATTATTTGTTATAATAATAATAATAATAATAATAATAATAATAATAATAATAATAATAATAATAAGTTGTGATATGGTGGTGGTGGTTGTGTGGTGTTGGTGGTAGTGTGGCGGTGGTGGTGATGGTGTTATAATTGTGGTGGTGTTGGTGGTAATAATAATCTAAAAACTAAAAAAAAGAGCAAATACCAATTTTGGTCCCACGACTATTAGCAAAATGACAATTTTGGTCCATATGTTTCATTTCTACCAATTTTGGTCCCACGACTATTGTTTTAGTACCAATTTTCATCCACGACTATTGTTTTAGTGCCAAAATTCATCGCGCCGGTCACCCATCCGTTTAAAACGTGCAAAAATCTAAAATTTTTAAGCGTATTTTCACCATTTTCAACTTAATATCTTAATTTGAGTATGAATAAATGGATTTAAGTCCTAAAATTGATCAAAATTCGCAGTTTTCCTCCTCATTTTACCTTAATTTGAGGAGGATAATTGTGAATTGTGATCGATCTTATAGCGTAAATCTCTTTATTCATGCTCAAATTTGAGATATTGAGTTGAAAAGGACGAAAATACCTTCAAAATTTTTAGATTTCGGCACGTTTTAAATGGATGGGTGACCGGCGCGATGAATTTTGGCACTAAAATAGTAGTCGTGGGACCAAAATTGGTACTAAACAATAGTCGTGTGACCAAAATTGGTAGAAATGAAACATGTGGACCAAAATTGTCATTTTGCTAATAGTCGTGGGACTAAAATTGGTATTTGCTCTAAAAAAAATATGTAAGAGCAGATAAATATGAGAAATAAACAATTTAGAAAATGTCTTCCAATTAAAAAATCTAAGAAGACATTTTTCGTCAAATTTGACATTTTTTTCATTAACTAGAATAAATATTTTATTTTGAATTTTTTTTCTTGAATACCCAACCATAGGAAAATGCAAAAACTTACTTCTGAAAGTCATTTTATTGTCGGAATTATGATATTGCACATACTCATATTTCGATTGGAATGACCTTAGCTTGGATCTGGGCTATTAACTCCTATAGCTTTTTCTAATTTTTCGTTAAATGTGCAAGAAATCAATGAAACTCACAATAAAGGGTTCGGTTATCCTCCTTATAATAAGGAGCTTAACGATCTCCCTATGCTTCTTGAAGAATAGACTTATTCTCATTAGATCTTGGATCTATATATGCGACTTAGCAAGGTTCAATTCAATGACGTCAATCTCTATACATGAGTTTAACATGAGCCTGACGAGTCTTTAGTCTTTTATATATACTCGCATATTTGTCCCTCAAACGTTTGTCATTGGATTGTTCTTCCACACGACGCTTAGTGTGGAACGTCTCTTTCATATTTACGTATTAGTTGGCCCGAATCATCATATCATAGCACTGTATGAAGTTAGGTGACTAAGATATAAAGTACTCTTGAACAAATCTCTCACCTTTAAGCAAACAAGGTGCATGACTGCAATGAGTGCTATCATCCATTGTTTCCACACTTTGTACCTTCTCATTCCATATATTTATGAATATTTTGAGGTTCTATATTTTCTAAAAAAATATTTACCAAAAGTGGAAGAACACTATCCATGCTAACCCCCGATCTTTTGATTATTGGGAAAAGTATTTGGTTATTCAATTCCTTTTTAACTATCCATGCTCACCCCCGATCTTTTGCTTATTGGGAAAAGTATTTGGTTATTCAATTCATTTTTAACTCTTAGCATTATTGTGATGATATTACGTTTAAAGTTGTGATATAATCATTTCCCCAAATAGAATCAAGCATACCCTATTTTTGTCGCACTATGTTTTAGAGATTTTTTTAACAAAATATTTTTGTATTATAACAATTGTATTTTAACAAAATATTTTGTATTAGGAAAATGCTTGCATGGAAGGGCATAAGCCTTATGGGGGATGGTCGAATGACTTTTGTCGTTCTTTTATACAGTGTGTTATAACAATTGTATTATAATTCATTTTAGGCAGAAGTAATATTGTCATTATTGTAGCTTCATTTATGTTACCCATCACTTTACTATATACATACATCTACCCTATCATTTTTTCTTATGCTTTAATTATCATTTTATTAAAATCACCATATAACAATTAATTTAATTGCATATTATATATTAACTAAATATCTATAAATAATGTTAAATCATACGTGTGGGTAGGCATGATCAAATGAGAACTAAGATCCTCCTATGAAAAAATGAGGTCTAACCTCAACCGTCTATTAGGTTTATTTGAGAGATTTAATAAAAAAAATGTATCAATTTTATAATTATTGAACAATTTTAAAATCGAAATTCATTTCATAATTATTGTAAGGGTAACACTTGTGTGAGACCGTCTCACGGATCCTTATTTGTGAGACGGATCGGGTTGGGTCAAGGTACCATGCAAATATCATACTTATATGTGTAAATCTCACACTTATACGCTCAAATATAACACTAATCAAAAATACAATTTTTGTCACTTATAAGAGAAAAAGTAATACATTTTTCATAATAAGTAATGTTAACAAGTGCATCTCAAGTATTGTATTTTCCCGAAAAAGTATTACATTTACCCTAATAAGTAACAAAAATTTTATTTCTGATTAGTATTACATTTGAGCATATAAGTATGACATTTGTGCACATAAGTGTTACATTTGCATTTTTGACCCGACCCGACCCGACCCGACCCGACCCGACCCGACCCGACCCGACCCGACACGTCTCATGGTGAGACGGTCTCACACAAGTTTTTGCCTTATTGTAAACTTGAAAGTTTATTAATGGTAAAATGATACTCCGTATTATAAACACTACAAGTATTTATAAATTTTTAGTTTTTGCAAAAAATATTATCAATTTTAATTTTGAGACAATGATTCAAATTGTATTTTAAACAAAATATTAACTATGAGGTCATTTCCTCAAAAAAAAAAAAAAAAAAACTATGAGGTCATTCTCCTTCTTTCGTAATTCCGTGCAATACAGAATCCAAAACATTCCGTTGCCGGGAATCGAACCCGGGTCTCCTGGGTGAAAGCCAGATATCCTAACCGCTGGACGACAACGGAAGGCTGTGACAAGTGAATATAAATTCGTTTTAGTAAATCTATAGCCGCTGGGTGACTTAAAAAACATGCGGTGAGCGTGGATCGAACACGCGACCTTCAGATCTTCAGTCTGACGCTCTCCCAACTGAGCTATCCCCGCGCGTGTGAATTAATCTTCATTATTCTTTGATTACTTTTCAAGACATTACTGAAGCTTTGTGTAATCAATCTGCACCGTTCAATTATGCCACCCATTTCGCTTCGTGGCCGAGAGCTGCAACTGTATGGAGAGAAAATAAGCCGACCGAAGCTGACTCCTCGCCGTCGCCGTTCGCCAGCCTCGTCGCCCACTAGCTCCCTCATGGTTGCTGCAACTCCAAGCTCCATCGTCGGCGTCGCTTGAAGAATAAGAGAAGCAGCAATGAGGCCACTGCCGATAACCCACCGATTATAAGGAAACTGGTCTAGAAAATGACTATTAGTGAGATAGAATATCCATTTAATTGAAACAATTAAGAAGAATGTACTAGAACATGTTAGCGAAAGTATACAATCATAATGCTTGTAATAATCTAACCTCATAGCGGAAGCTAATATATTCGTGCATCTCCAATCATAGTTGTACTTTTTGTTGTATTGCTTGAAATTGAGGTTTGATGGTGTAAATGTAAACGGGGGTACGGATTTACACCACGTATTGTTTGATTGTGTATGATGTAGTGTATGGAGTGTGTATGAATGAACACAGAAGGATAAGGAGGGGAGGAAACAGGCTTTCCTCCCCGGTGATGAAGAGAGAAGAAGATGGAAAGGAGAAGGGAGGAGCTCAGTGAGTCCTTCAGATTGAGGATGCCATTATAAGGGAGGGTCGGTCCTTTATATAGAAATAGGACCTGACCCTTCAAGAATATAATATTACATTTGACCCTTAATAATTTCTAAGGGACACCCGACCTTTTAGGGTACAATAATACACGGACTATACACATTGTATTTCTACAGTAGTCCATGGGGTATTTACCCATCACAAGTCCCCCACTTCTTGAATCTGCGAGAGTCGTCAGGTTCGAGAAGTAAAATGTCCTCCGGGCGGCCAACTTGTTACACGCAAAGTCTCCCCGGTCTGAGTGCCTTAATAGTCTGCGATGAACCCCTCAAGTTTGAGTTGACCATGAGGGGCATGATTTACGCGGGTTGCCTCGTTAAAAACCTTAGACTAAGAAAAACCCTATGGGAAAAAACCTAGCTAAGGGAAAAAGAGTACAACCGGCAGCGTAATCATTAAAGACTATTAAGGGTTTGTCTTGGTTGTTTATGCAGCTTTGATCAGCTTTTCTCGGTTGAATCTTGAGTGATTCTTCATGTCCCGAGAGCTTTTCAGAAAGTCATCATCCTGCAAAAAATAAAATAATAATGCAAATATGCGTGTAATGCATGCCTATCCTGATATGCAAATCCTAAGTTAGTTCCTAACTCCACTTCTATAACTAAAAATGAACCCTCACTCCGAGGGATACCTTAATGCACCACTTTGGGGCTGTGCGGGCACCCAAAGCCACTATATTGCGCAAGATTTTTTGTGCCAAGGGCATCTTTTTTACCGAGCTGGTGCTTTGACGACCACAGGGGTCTCATCGCTAAGAAGCGGGATTTTTATATTTTTTTGCGACCACAATGGTCCTTTTTTCTTTGTGCCAAGGGCATCTTTTTCACCAAGCCGGTATTTGGGCGACCATTTTGGTCTCATCGCGGGAGCGCGGGATTTTATTATTATTATATTTTTTTGCGACCACAATGGCCCTTTTGCGACCACAATGGTCCTTTTTCAAGTGCCATGACGAGGCATGTGCACAATCAACCGGGTAAATCCGTGCAGGTTGATCAAACCCCAAACGGAAGAGCCGGAGATTTTTCCAAGTGCCATGGCGAGGCATGGGCACACTCAACCGAACATATCCGTGCAGGTTGGCCAAACCCCAAACGGAAGGGTCGGAGAGTTTTTTTTTTTTTTTTTTTTTTTTTACAAGTGCCATGACGAAACATGGGCATACAACATACTCAACCGGACAAATCCGTGCAGGTCGGTCAAACCCCAAACGGAAGAGTCGGAGAGTTTTACAAGAGTCTCCTTACAAAGAAATTAGGATACAAAAATATATCATTTCTAATAAGGGACTACAATCTTCATCTTGGAGTCTTCAACTTCTTGATCTTTGTTGAAGTCTTCATCTTCAATAATTTCCACCTTCATTGGAGTCTTCATCTTCAATAATTTTCGTAGGAGCATGTTGATGGAACATATTGGAGAAAAATCACAGTATACAATGTTATAGTGTGAAGTACAATATGCCACCTCCCTATATATTATTATAATATATGTAGTGGTGGGTGACTGGGTGTAATATATATGTGTAGTGGCGTGTTGAGGGTAGCAGTGGAGTGTCGCTAGGAGGGAGTGAGGGACCGAAAATCTATCGAGAAGCACACTTCCCGTAATTCTCTCTACTTCTTTTTCCTTTTCCCTAATTCACTATTCTTTTTGTCTTTTTCCTCCTATTTTATTCCACCACCTTCTCTTCTTTTATTCCACCATATTTGTCTTTTCCTTTTTTCCCGTAAATACATTCAAAACACCCACTTTTTCTTTTCCACCCTTTTTTCTTTTGTCTTGTTCCCTCTATTATTTGTTTTACACTTCCCATGCAAATTGCCAGGACACATGGCAATCATCCCCATGATTTTTCTTCCCTATACATTTTTTTATTTTCTTTTCACGTATTTATCTAAAAGGGATAAAGAAAATATGTAATGAAGATGATGGCGATGGAGTGATCTGGACTTCGGCCGGCACTCAATCCTGTGTGCGACGGAAGCGGCGGTGCTGCTACTAGTCAGTGAAGGAAAGAATAGATGAAGGTGGTGGAGATGCGCTGATGGCTGCCAACTGGTTCTCCGAGAGATGGGGGCCGGTGGCGAGGAGCGGCGGCAGTGTGGAGATCGCAACGGCAGCTTTGGTCGGAGTTCGTTGGTGATGGCGATGGTGGAGCTCCGGTGATGGCATGATGAGCAATGGTGATGACCGGACGTCTCCGGCGTTAACACTGCTGTTCCCTTAATGTTTCTTGTTCATGCTACGTCTTTGATCTATGGAGCTTATGAAAGTCACCACTTCCTTCATCATGGCTAGCTTAGCTGCATTTACCACCTTTTGTATCATGCAGAATATATTACATGTAATATAATGAAGAAAAACATATTATATGTAATATGTGTATATTTAAAAGAAAATATGAAAGTGGGGCTGCCAACTTCGACAACCCCCATTTCTCTCCACCATCTTTTTTTGTCTTCTTTCTCCTTTTTTCTTTCTTCCCCTGATTATCTGCTTCTTTCACTCTTTTTTTTATTTTGTCTTTCTCTCTTTCTTTATTTTATTTCTCCCACTTTTTTCTTTGTTTTCCACCAAGGGAATCAATACACTGCCCAAGAAAGAGATGCCAAAACTAAGAATTTCAGTCGTTGCCGGATGGAAATTGCGACGGTAGCTCCGCGAGGTCGCTGAAGGGTTCATACTGTAGCTTCGCCGGTTGGATCGTCGACGAAGGAGGAGTCCAGCTACACCTTGTCACTGTGCCACCGTAGCTGCTCATCGGAAGGGAAGACCAGCTGCAGGTCAAGAAGCAGAGGGGCGGAGGCCCATGGATCGAGAAGCTTCTGCGTTTGCTACTCTTCGTCGGATCTTCTTCATCGCCGGAGGTGGTGGTGGCGATGACCGGAGAGAGGGAGGAGCGTGAATCAGCCGCTGAAGGTCGCTGGTCGAGGCAGCGGTTGGCGGTGTATTGTCGATGGCAGAGAACGATGACGGCAGTGGGTGTTGTTTACGACTGACTGCATCCTTCCTTACGTCGTGAGGAAACTCCGGGCGATGGAGGAGCGACCAGTGGCGGTGGTGGCCCTGCGAACGCGATAACGGGTTCTTCTCCGGCGGTGGTGGAGACTCTGGTCTCGTTTGCGGTTGTGTCGCTGGATTCTTCCTCCTCGTATGTTTAATGATGATATGATGATTATAATGATAGTCTGATGATTATCATCATACGATGGTGATCATCACAAAGTTAGTCGTGGCTTGGTGGTAGAGATTTCAAGTGTTTGGTTGTGAAGGCTAGGGTTCAAATCCCAACTTAGTTTTGACATTTTTTTTTTTTTTTTGGTATTGAAGGTGAACGCTGTACAACCGAGATGGTGGTGAAACGCTTTATTTTGCAGTGCACAACGACGGTGAGTTGTGACGGTGATGAGGATGGTGAATACCATCCGGTTGATTAGAGGAACACGGCATTTCGTCGCATTCCCCACAGACGGCGCCAATGATGGTGTAAATGTAAACGGGGGTACGGATTTACACCACGTATTGTTTGATTGTGTATGATGTAGTGTATGGAGTGTGTATGAATGAACACAGAAGGATAAGGAGGGGAGGAAACAGGCTTTCCTCCCCGGTGATGAAGAGAGAAGAAGATGGAAAGGAGAAGGGAGGAGCTCAGTGAGTCCTTCAGATTGAGGATGCCATTATAAGGGAGGGTCGGTCCTTTATATAGAAATAGGACCTGACCCTTCAAGAATATAATATTACATTTGACCCTTAATAATTTCTAAGGGACACCCGACCTTTTAGGGTACAATAATACACGGACTATACACATTGTATTTCTACAGTAGTCCATGGGGTATTTACCCATCAAGGTTTATAGAGTTTTGTCTACCATTTGTCTCGTGAGCAACTAGATGGTGTAGTCTATGAAGTTATAGCAGGAGCAGCGGGAGGACAATACTTAAATAGTCTACGTGTCATCATTATAGACTAAGTAACGGAAACCGTTACTTTCGTTTTAAACCACAACGTAATGGCTATACATGACCTATTAACTTGCACCACTTAATAGTGACATTAATATAAAATGTTGCATAACATGCTCACATTAAATACAAGTACAACTAACTAGAAAAGAAGCATTAGATGTGGTGAAGATAAGAAACTAAATATGTTTTTTTTTTCTTCTCTAAATTAAATGTCGGAGCTTGCCTTAGGATTGCAGGAGTAGAAACATATGCCCCTAGCACTTAAAACTTCATATTCATCATCAATAATAATCTTTCCACCATATATTAAGAAAGAAAAGGAACCATACACAAAAATAAAAAAATGTAATTTCTTAACCTTTTGTCAAATAAAAAAATATTTTTTTTATTTGCAATTAAACGTTAAAAAATTAAATTGTTTTTTTTGAGTACTATTGAATCTGTTACAGTGTAGTATCTGTTTATAGCTACTTTCTCAACCAAATGAAGCAAAAAAAATTAATATCGCCTCCACTGAGACTCGAACCTACCCATCTCGTGTGCGGTACAACTGGATGCTATTAGACCACAAGGTCTTTTTGGCAAATTAAATTGTTTTTTAAAAATAGTCACTAAAATTATTTGTTGAAAAATATTTTTTCACATTTTCAAACTGAATCTTATTATTTTTTTTGAAAACGGAATCTTAATTAATGCTATCGATTTTAACATAATTGTTAATTGTAATAGTTTTTTCAGGCATTTGAAAAAACGGAGGGCCAAAATTGGGTGCATCGAGCACAAAATTTCAGAAGGTAGCAGCGGCCCCACCAACTACGGGGATAATCCAATTGGTAAGCGAATAAGGTTGTTTGGAGGTCATCATTCTTTCCCTTCTCACCTTTCTAGGGCTTCTGCTTTCAACACCTGTGAATCTCTTAGCCGTCGATTAGCCAAGCCTCCAAGAGACATGCGGCGTTACTGGCGTCGTTCTCCAATCGTTCGTTTCCATTGATCGACGACTTATGTTCGTTCATTCCTTCCTTCCTTACAATTGTACTTGGACTTGTACGGGGGAACACAGATGGAGCTGCAAATCAAGGTCGCCCAGGCTGTTCACATGCTTAATCACGACACACAATCCTGCAATCGTGTAGCTGCTAATCAGTGGCTTGTCCAATTCCAGCAGACTGATGCCGCTTGGGAAGTCGCCACCGCGATCCTCACCTCCGACCACCGTCACCAATTCATTTCTGATTACGAAGTCCAGTTTTTCGCTGCTCAAGTTCTCAAACGAAAGGTCTGTAGCATTTTTTTTCTGTTACTGAATCCGTTTGTTACTTTTGTGCGAGGTTGACAGTGCCTCCACCCAAATGTATGTATTTTTGCGACCAATTTGACTGTCTAATCTGCATTTTTTTTATACTCTTCGCATTCTGATAGTAAAAATAAGAATTTCCGCAAGTGTGAAGGGATTGGCTATTCAGTAATCAGTTCTATACACTTAGAATTGCTGCAGAATGTTGATCGCACTATTTGTTATTGTAACCATTAGAGCTAGAATTGCTACTAGCTGGTTTAGGCTGTTCCTATAGCTGAAGCAAACATGACTGACCACTGAGTTGATCCTTCTCTTTAGTATTTATTACCACTCTTCGTTTCTCTCACATAATTTTTCATAATTCCTTTCCTTTTTAATGGGAACTATGGAATGTGTGCATGGTGAAATGGCAATGCAAACAGCAGCTTCTGCTTCTCTTCATTGGTGTCTGAAAACTCTGTTGGGATGTGGTTACTTTACTGCAACACCAGAAACACCTATTAGTTGTGCTCTCTGCATCTTTCTTGTTATCAATGTTTTTTTTTTTTTTTTTTTGGTTGTTTCGTTGTTGGGGGTGGTGGTGTTACTTTGCATAATTGCATATGCGTATTTGTCTTTGTAACAACCAAATACTGGTTCACGACTCTACAGATACAAAATGAAGGATGCTACTTGCAGTTGGGTGCTAAAGAGGCTCTGCTTAATGCTCTTCTTTTGGCAGCTAAAAGATATAGTTCTGGACCTCATCAGGTAAAAATCCAATTTTGTGTGCATACTAATCTTATATGCTTCAGTTCAGGTTTTACTGATAGTATTTTTCTGAGACTGTTTCATCTTAAAGCAGCTGTTGACGCAAATCTGTCTTGCTCTTTCTATGCTTATACTTCATGCCGTGGAGCATGGAAAACCTATTGAAAAGCTCTTTTACAGTCTCCACAATTTGCAAAGTGAAGACGATGGCAAGATTGCAGTTTTGGAGATGCTTACTGTCCTGCCAGAAGTTATTGAGGATCAGAATGCAGATTGTAGAATAAGTTCAGTCCAACGATATGAGTACGGCCGAGAGGTTTAGAAATTTCTCATTTAAATGTTGGTCGTATTTGCTTTCTGTCAATATCTGTAAACCAGACCTGCATCCTTTTTCTAACTTGAGAATATGTTGTCAAGTGCAGCTTCTCTCTCACACTTCAATGGTTATTGAGTTCCTTCTGCAGCAAAGCGAGAAGAATATTGACAGTGGTACTCAAGTGCATGATAGGAATAGAAAGCTACTGCGTTGCTTGTTAAGTTGGGTAAGATAGTTTCTAATATCTTTTATCCTGTTGTGAAAACAATTGACTGTTGTGACATTGGCATATTTAGTCCTCATCTTTCAATTTGACCACACTTTGTTCACAACATTGTTGGCAATGCCACATTCGGTACTCTGTTAAAAATTCCATCCATTGAACATTAAGTGTAGGGATTCTATAATTTCCAAATCCAAACTTCTCAGCCCCCCTTCTTTGACGAAGATATAACATGACTGACTAAAAAACTAAATTGCAAACACTAGGTTAAACATTTCTCCATTTTCTCTCTTATTCTATGTCCACATATTATTCAACATATACAAAGCTCAATCTCAGTAGACTCAAGGCAAAGACTTGGGGGTATTAACAGTGAGACACCATCTTCTTCTACAAGCTTGGACCCATATATACAGAAGTACAGAACACATATATACAATGAATATATTATACACAACATGGCTTGTATACAAGAGAATACTTAATAAAATATTTCTCTAGAAATACAGTAAATGACATAAAAGGACAAATGGTTCCCATGCTTACTGTTAACAAAAACCAACTTAAACAAAAATCTCCAGTAAAGTACTGTATTTTGGAATTTTGGAGCTCCCACTTCTTAGTCTTCAATCCATTGTTCATGGTGTTCAAATTCGCATTAGGCAAGTGTGATTGAGAGATATATTGAGGGCTCAAACTGATAACCTCTGCAAATTAATGTGCCTTTGATTGGCTTCGGTTCTAGGATGAATTTGGGAAATTTTTGATGAGTTAGGGTAATAGGGTTTAAGATTTTTGTTTTAGCTTATCTTGAGTAAACAAAGAAGAAGAGTGTGATTTTTACATGGGTTTAACATTTCAGAGTAAGGAGCCTTGATTTTGGAAATTACAGATTTAGGATGAAATGTTTAACAGAGGGCTGAATGTGGCACTGCCAGCAAAGTTTTGAGATGAAATGTGGTCAAATTGAAAGACGAGGGCAAAATTTGGTAGTGCTACAATAATTGTGGTACCAAAGTGGAATTTACTCTATAATTGGCAATAAACTTCTTATCAACAAAAGGATGATTGGTAATAATCTACTTTTCATTGGTTAAGGCTCTCTATAGTTCTGTATTACATCTATGACCACCAAAATACAGGTTGAACATTGTAGTTTATTGCTGTGGGTGAAACAGCACTTAGGGGGTGTTTGATTTAGACATGAGAATTGGAATTGGAATTGGAATTGGAATTGAACTTGAAATTGAAATTGAAATCAAATACTTAAAGTAAACCCAATAGTGTTTCAGTGGAGAACACAAACAGATTGTCACAAAGGTTCATCCAGGTATAATCAACAGAACAATCTTGTAGCCCATAAATTTATGAAGCCTCGGCTAAAAATCAAATCAAGTCATATATAGATTCTCTCAAGCAAATCTACTAGAATTGAAAACAGAACTTTGAAAAATTGTGTGTTTCTAGAGATACTGTTCTTCAAAAATTCACAATGTGAACTCAAGCAAAAAAAAAAAGAAAGAAAAATAAAAACCCTTCTCAGGCTTATTGTCTGATCCTCACTTTTG
Organism: Ipomoea trifida; assembly: GCA_003576665.1. Taxonomy (NCBI): domain Eukaryota; kingdom Viridiplantae; phylum Streptophyta; class Magnoliopsida; order Solanales; family Convolvulaceae; genus Ipomoea; species Ipomoea trifida. Next base: position 5,203,842 of record CP025655.1, read on the forward strand.
CTGAGTAGAGCCTGTAAAACCCTTTTTATTGAAAGTGGATTCTTCGCACAAAACAAGTAACTGATAAGAAAAATCCAATCAATTTTGATTTCTGAAAAATAATATGGAAGAGAGCAACAAAACCCTATAAAATATTTGAAGAGAGATGGGAGGTTTGAATGATTATCTGTTAGAAAATTTTCAAGTCAACTTACCAACAACATTGTGGAAATAGAAGAGACAAGCAATGGTTTTTAGCTACCTCCTTCCTATCAATAGTAAGGTTTTGGATTTGAATCCAACCCTGGAGCACAAAACCCTTGTACCAAATGCTCCCTTAGAATATAGTAATTCAAGAAGGATTTCAAATTCTCTATCCAACTAAAAAAGAGAGGAGCAGATGATTGTAAAATCTTTTCTATACTAACTAGTGTGCAAGGTTGTTTATACTAGTGCTAGAAAATCTTCAAGAGCCTGGATGAATGATTCAATAGAATTGTAGTTTCTAACTAGAGTATTCATGGTATCTTCTTCTTCCTGCATTCTTTCTGTAATTCCTCTCTTCTTATAACTATCTCTATTCTTGAAATATTTCCATATTTTTCTACTAACTTTATTCTTCTCCCATTTCTCATATTTCTCCTTCAGCAAGAATTTCTTTCTGCATCTTAAATTATTCTGTTTTCATGGCTTACTTGGTATTCAGCAGTATTTTTTTAGCCTCTTCATGGGCTCTAAGCTTATGGAGGTTTATCTCTCATTCACTCTAATGTGTTAAGAAGAATTGGTTTGCTTTATATAGCTAGTCTTTTTTTTTTCCCTCCTCCTTTGGGGACTAGGAATGAAAGTTAAAATGAGATATTATATATGACTTGATCAGGGTTAAATTTTATGACATTTGTTGGAGAATAGAAGCTTGATGAAAGGCATAAAGACAATGTGAACATAATATAGAAAGAAAATTTTCTTGAATCAATTTGAAATCATGAAAGTTTGTATTTTCTTCCATTTATGAATGGCCATTAAATTGTACTTGCAAAAAAAAAAAAAGTAAAAAAGAAGAAAGAATGCTGCAGCTGTATTGTTTACCAAATAGACATTTAATTTGGTTGCATTCTCATCTTCTGCTCTCAAGCTTAGCTGTGTGCATTCATTCAGGTTCGAGCTGGATGCTTCTCAGAGATTTCTCCTGGCTCGTTACCCACACATCCAATTATGAATTTTGTTTTCAATTCTTTGCAGGTATTTTTTTTCTCACTCTGAGTGATATGTAGGATTAGTTGTCATTGCAATCAGAAACAATAATTTTATTAATATGTAAGATTTGCTATGATTGCTAAGAAAAACCATAATGATTAACTGCTATTTAATTTCTTAATAGGTTTCATCTTCATTTGGTCTGGCAATTGAAATTCTTGTTGAACTTTTGAGTCGACATGAGGTATTAAAAGATGATCTATCAATGTTTAATGACTCCTTTGCCTTTAATTTTTCTTTTTGAACTATTGATGTGCTTACACAATAACAAAATACGACAAAAATTAATTCCTCCTATGACAGTGTTCTTTGATGTTCTACAACTTAAATAGTTCATCTTTGCTTTTATAGGGATTGCCACAGGTTTTGCTGTGCAGAATTGGATATATTAAGGATATCCTCCTCCTTCCAGCACTTAATAATGGAGATGAGACTGTAATAAGTGGCCTTGCTTGTTTGATGTCTGAAATTGGTCATGCTGTAAGAATCTTTAATTAAAATCTATACATTTAGAATTTTTTTTTATGTAGATAACAATGGGTAATAAATTTTTATCTGAGAATGTGAAACTTTTTTAGCTTTTCAAATTTCCTTGTATAATAGGCGCCATCTTTGATTGTCAAAGCAAGTCCCGAAGCTTTTATGCTGACAGATGCACTATTGAGGTCAGATGTAATATTCATGCTTTGAAATATTGAAGTGATCTGCATTCTAGTGCATAGAAACATTCTGCTTGTGATGTGTTTGATCTGTTGCATGACAAGGTGTTTTTCTATCGGAAAACTTCCTTTCTTTGATGTTTTCCCTTTGCCTTATTTTCAGTGGGTTAGTGATTTACTTCTGTAGAAAAATATTGAAAATGAAGACTGTGTCAGCATCAGAACATTTGTTTTGATGCTCTATATGACTGTATCTAAGTACAATTATTTTTTAGCAAGGGCATTTCAGGCTCTAGTGATACTACAGTCTATTTTTCCTTTTCTCAAGGGAAAGTTTCATAGTTCCATCATTCTATCTTTCATTAGACGGAAAAGCTTTACAGTAAAGTAGGCCTGATTCAAGTGTTGCCTCTGCCCTCTAGAGCCTTTCTCACTATTTGTCACACATAAAACTCTCTTTGCCTCTTTGGCATATTGTTGTGTGTTGAAGTCCATTGATGACTGAGTATTAACTAAAGGCCAAGATAGACTAACTATATCTGATGTTTCATATTTTATGACAGTTGTGTAGCATTTCCAAGTGAAGACTGGGAGATAGCAGACTCAACTTTGCAGTTCTGGTAGCCATCATTTTCTTTGTTTAATAAATATGTACATCCATACTCATTTGAATTGATAAAGAAGATTTTTTACTCATGAAGTTGTTAATCGGAAGAAAGTTTGTGTATTTCTGTGTTTTAATGAAGCTGTAGTGTACAATGCCCTATATATACACAGTATGTCTGTGCATACCCCTAGATACCAACCTTGCTTTTAGCCTAGCAACAAACCCATCAGGGTTTATTTTCACAACATAAACCCATTTACAACCAATCACAGACTTACCATCCGGGAGTGAGACAAACTCCCAAGTATGATTATCCTCAAGTGCCGCCATCTCCTCTTCCATATTAGACTGCAGACTTCCACCCATCATGAGACAGCTTCACACAAAGTTTTAGGTACAAACACATAATCTAGTTGAGATATAAAGGCACGAAGGACAATGGTAAATCATTATAAGAAACAAATGAAGATATGGTATGACAACAACTACGTTTATCTTTTCGGAGGGCAATAGGAATATCTAGATCAGTTGCCAAAGACTCTAAATGAAGGAGGATTCACTTCCGGTGGAACCTCATCTCTGTCTCCTGGAAGACACTTGTGTAACTGGAGGCTTATAGCCAGTCTCAACAATGGAAGCCAAAGACTCTAAATGAAGGAGGATTCACTTCCGGTGGAACCTCATCTCTGTCTCCTGGAATACACTTGTGTGACTGGAGGCTTATAGCCAGTCTCAACAATGGAAGGAATAGTAATTGTATATGTCAGGAAACCATCCTCATATATTGGGGTAGAGGTCTAATTCCCTCCTAATTATTCTAACAAAAGTTAAGAGAGGAACCACTTCTAGACAAATCCACTGAAAGAAGATTAGAACATACTTTTATCAACTTATTCTACATACAGACCATGGTTTTTTCTCTATTTATTACATTTTAAAAAAATTGTCTCCACTATTTTGCAGGTGTAGTCTCATGGATTATATTCTTGGGATTGGTGTGGATAGTCAGGAAAATAGAAAGGATGTTGAAGAAATGTTTTTTCATGTTTTCTCAGCATTGCTGGATGCTCTTCTTTTGCGATCTCAGGTTTGCATTCTTGTGTGTGTGCGCAAAGAAAGGCTGCTTAGCTAACATCTCTATACTTGTGTGCATTATTAAGCACTTCAATTGAAGTGCCGGATTCTGTGAGCACAAATACCTGCACTTCATCAGAATTATTGCTCATAACTCATAAGATAATCTACTCTAGCGAGTATTACTTTTCTGTACTTTCTGAAATTTCAATCTGCTAAATTGTTCAGTGTTTCAGAATTAATATTTAGGCCAACCTTGGAACTGATGTTGACAAAGCTATTTACTCTATTTCTCTTTCTCTTGTGCTTTTTTTTCCTCAATAGTTGGGTGATGCTACATTTATTGATGGCGGAAGGGTGCTTGAGCTTCCTGATAGCCTTGTACAATTCAGAATGAATCTGGTGGAAGCTTTGGTTGATATTTGTCAGATTTTATCTCCTGCTCCATTCATCCAAAAGGTATAAGGGATTTTTATGCTCTATAAACTGAAATTATTATAAGTTGAACAAACTAAGCATGATCTGAATTTAGTGATGCCTGGTATGGAGGAAGGGTGGGAGGGGGGATAAAATCCAAAATTTTGACTTTTGCATTGGAGATAATGAGAATCCAGCAGAAAATGTGAACTGCCATTTCATCAACATGTGGCCTGCTGGATTCAGATAATTTAAATGACATTACAGCTGTCAAGAACAAGAAAGACAAACTGTAGTTTACTTTATTAAAAAAAAAAAAAAGTAAAAAGAGAAACCTACACTTGAGATTAAGTGAGTTCTTATCCAAAATTGCTAATGATTTCCAATAAGTCTCCAAGAAATGACAAAACAACATCCAAACCAAGCTCTTACTCCTCTTAGGCTCTCAGCACCGCAACGTCATGGATGTTATCTGGCTGCCTGTCAAAACACTATCATTGTTCTCTATCCAGTTTAAGGAATTTGTACTTTAAACTTGTCAAATTCTAGTATGCAATTCTTCATTATTTGTACTAACCTTTTCACCACTTGCCTTTGTGACTCACTTGCCTTTGATGCACAACCATGGGTAACTGTGTTGAATTTGAATGATCCAAATGCCTGGCGGGTGGAGAATAACAACCACCCGCCAGTAGGGCGGAAGCAGAGATGAAGAATCAAGGAATGAGAAAATATATATTGTACGAAAGTGAATAGAAGGTTTATAAATCTGTGTTAGAAAGGGGAATATGTAGCCCTATAAATACATGCTAGAAGACTTCTAATAAGGAAACACGCATCCATATGACTACCTACTCAAAACCCTAAATCTCCAGGCTGCCTAATATATAGATTCCATATTACTTATATATTCCATAACACTCCCCCTCAAGTTGGAGCATAGATATTAATCATGCCCAACTTGTTACACAAATAACTAACTCAAAAATAACAAACTCATATCTCATTTAGGTGCCATCAATACCACAGACAATCGGGTGTACTCAAAATGGACCGAACAAGCTTGGGATTGGATACTCCCCCTGAAACGGAAGCTTGGATGCCAACAATACCGCTGGAAAACTCCGGGTGAACACAAAGTGGACCGAACAAGCTTGGACACACAATGTAAAGAAGACAAACTCCGAAAAGGAGGACAAAATTTCTTTACCAACGGAAGGGAAGCATGCTCCAAACGCCAATGGGAATCAAAAGGGGTGACAACACCAAAACAATCAACGGACTCCAACTTAGCAAATTCATTTGCAGACACTTTTTCCTCTGAAACCTTCAAGAGCATAGATCAGCCATGGGAAACAATTACTCCACCACGCCATCTCCGTCAAACTCCAGCCAAAACGACGGCAACCCAGAATCGGAAACCCCAGAATCTTTAGTCCCCTTCTCCTCGGATCCTCCGGCAGAGAAGAACAGTCAAGAATCCCAAGATGAAATTGCAGAAGGAGAAGAAGATGAAGAAGGAGAATGCTCGTTTTGCGTGTTTATGAAGAGGGGCGCGTGTAAAGAGCCCTTTATCGAGTGGAATAAGTGCGTGGAAGAATGTGAGAAGGAGGAGGACTAGGAGGGAAAATGCTTGGAGTTGACACTGCTCTGGTCAAGTGTATGGAAAAGCATTCAGATTACTACTTCCTGGATTTTGCTAGGTGCCGTGGCGGCCTCGGCAGTGCCCATGGAAGAATTGGAGATGGAGGAGGAGAAAGTGAATAGAAGGTTTATACATCTGTGTTAGAAAGGGGAATACACAGCCCTATAAATACATGCTAGAAAACTTCTAATAAGGAAACATGTTTCCATGTGACTACCTACTCAAAACCCTAAATCTCCAGGCTGCCTAATATATAGATTCCATATTACTTATATATTCCATAACAAACTGAAAACTTTCCTCCCACCATTCTAAACCTGCAACATTGGTCAAATGACACTCTAATGGGGGTAACACAAACACACAGGAAATAACTAGGTTGATAAATGTTTGTGAAGCAGTGAGCAATCTCCAAAAGGATTCATCTAGTTTTTATTTAACAATGTTTCTCTTCTTCCTTGATCTTTATACTTTTCAAAACAATTTTTATTGACGTTTATGAACCATAAAATTGTCCTGAAGTTGTTTGACACTTGCTTGACAGTGATTCAGATGTGGCCATGTTTCATATATAATTGTTGTATGTCAAAAACAACTGAACACTGGAGAAATAATGACACCATATATTTTAATCTCTTATAACAATGCCATAAATTTCAATCTATTACAATAAGTTTCAAACTCTTACATTTCGCTTTCATACCAGTTGCATTTCTTATGAACATCAAATATCAGATATTTGTAGGAGGATGGATGACTACTGCACATATTCCCTGGAAGGAGGTTGAGGCTAAAATTTTTGCTCTTAATGCGGTTAGTAACTGAAGTGTGCAATTTTAAATCAAATGTTAAAGCCAGTTTAGTTGCAGAAAATGTTTGCCATTTTTTCATCTTTTGTTTTAAAAAAAGAAATTTCAAGTTTTTATTTTCTATTGAAAAGCTTGACATGTTTACAATTTTTTCCAATTTAGAAAATACAAAGTTATTTGAAATTCAATTGTTTTTTCCATATAAAAAACACAAATGTGGGTGGTAAGCAACAATGGTATCAAGTGCTGGTGGATAGGTATGTACTATTTTGGCAGTAGGGTGTAGATAGCTAGGGGTGAGGTAACAAAGGTAGGTGATGTTAGGGGTAAATAAGCAGGTAGTAGTGGATGGAAGGAAATAGTAATGGTAATGGAGAGTGGGTAGCTGAGGGTGAGGTAACATAGGTAGGTGATGATAAAGATAGGTAGGGTGAGTGGAAGAAAAGAAGACGGTAATGAAGGTGATGGTGGTGGTTGGGCGGTAGGTAGGTTAAGGTAGTGATAGGTAGATAGGTGGGATGGACGCTGTTGGTAACTGTGATGGTGATCATAAGTGAAACTATGCAGGTTTTGTATTTTGAAAATTTTTAAAGTACTAAAAAGTGTTTTTCAAATTCTCTTGTTTTTCAATTTTCTGTTTTCTAATTTGGAAAATAGTTACTTTTGAATAGAAAACTCTATTTTACTTCTTTTTTCTAGAAACCAGAGAATGTTATCGTTACTGAACAGGTCAAACATGCTTTAAACTCTGTTAAACAGTTTTCTCCTTCTCTAATATTTCAGGTAGCTGAGGAAATTCTCAGCAAAGCACCATACTTTGATTTTTCTTTTATACTGCACTTGGTGACAATTTTGTCCAGTAAGACACCTGACGAACTAAAGGGCTTCATGAGAATTGTACGTGAGATATATTCTTTGCCTATATTCCTTTTGCTGTTGTCACTGTCCAGTTTTTTTTAATACATTAACTCTGGCTGACTTTGCACATGGTAAGGATTAAACCAAGGTTTAAAAAGGTGTACACGCCTAGTCGCCTACACGAGCCTCAAGGAATTTTGTATTGGAGAGGCAAGGTGTAAGCCTTGAGGCACTTTGAGGTGTAAGGCTCAAAATGGACCCCAAAATAATTAAATTAAAATATCTAATATATTAAATCAATATATGTATGAAATAATGTTATTATCTATTATTAATTATATGATTAATAAAAAAATATTTAAGATAGTTGTAGAGTTCTAGAATTTTAACTCTTAGTTTCTAGAGGTTCTAGTCTTCTAGAGTGTGTAATTAATATCTCCTGTCTCTTAGACTTATGGAGTAATTTAAACTATTATCCCGGTCTCCGAAGTCCCCAGTCATGGTCACGTTGCTCTGTCCACGCATTGACGCCTGAAAAACCGCCACAAAAAGCGTGTGCTTCATCTGCAGGAGGTGTACCCCCTTTGTTCTGAGACAAGGGCGTACACCTTGTGGCATAACAGCATTGCCTCAGACTGAGGTGTGCCTCAAAACCTCCTTTTTAAACATTGTATAAAACAGGAGGAAATATGAAGAATACAAAAAAAGAATAAGAATAGTGATGCGGCAGAAGAAGAGATGAGCCAGGAGGGGGAGTTGGGTTGGAGAAGAATCCATTCAATCCTGAGAAGAGATGTTCGAACGCCACATTAATCCGAAAGTTGTCCATTTATACACAAAAAGTGAATATTTAAAACTAGTAGAAGCCCTACCAACTATAACTCAATGTGCCATGCATCCCATAAATCAATGTAAGATAATACAGAAATAATGTATGTCAACCTTCTCTAACAGCTTAAGCTTTGAGCATAGATGGAACACTTAATCCAACGTGAAAATATAACTTCAATGCATCCTAAGGCATTCTCCATCCAAATGATTTAGGAAAAAGGTACTTTTTTCATACATGAAATTTTGTGGAATTGCTTGGTCATTGAGACCAGGAAGTAAATTTTTCTTCTGGTTCATGTTTAACCATGACAACAAAGCCACAAAATGTTGTTGGTTTAGCATTCTTCTACTGTACAGCCGGTACGGGTATGGAACTATGGAAGTCCTTGGCCTACCTATTTTTATTCTATTATGGTTTTTGCGTGCAGGTTTACAAGTCACTAGCGGATGTTGTTGGCTCTTATTCCAAACTAATATCAGCTTCTCTATCTGATGCCCGACCATTACTGTAAGAGCTGCCTTTTTATATTCTACCTAATACAGCACAGCCACATTTATATACAAAGCTACCATGATCTGCACAATTTTAAAGTATAACCCTAAAATTGAACCAATGACTTTTGACCTGGTCACTTCAGTACAGTGAAATTTGTGGGCTTTAGGACATTTATAATGCTTACAGCACACCTTGTCGTCAAAATATCCAATGCTGCTTCACTTAAATAGGAACCAAGATTGGACTCAAATCACTATATCCTGTAGAACTTTCCTTCCCTTTGCTCAGAGAAAATTTTCATTGCTGTATGAATGATTGGCTGATCTACTATTTCCAGATCATTTCTTGCAACAGGCATTGCGCAGTCGTTTTGTTCATCTGCTTGTGCCTGTGCTTTGCGAAAGTTATGTGAAGATGTGCCTGCACTAATGTACGAGCCTTCATGTTTGGAAATCTTAATTTGGATAGGGGAGGTTTGTTCTACCATATGCCTCTAACTTCTTGATACTTCATCTAGTGGTTCAGGGGCTTGGTTTCAGTCCATCTACTTTTGCATGAATGTATGATGTATTATTTTGGAAAATGCAAAGTATTTTGTGGAAATACAGTTCATGTATTCATTTAATAAAAACTACACAGTATGGTCAAATCACCTCTGTCAACTGTCTCCCTGTAAATACATACATATGTGTTGATGTTGGTATGCCTATCCACTGTAATTACACTTCTATATTGACGTTTTCACTTATTTTTCTCTCGTCCTTATCCTTCTCGTAATCATTGGTTCCTAGGGTTTGGAAGAGTGGGTTTTACCACTAGAGAATGAGGAGGAAGTAGTTGCTGCAATCACACTGATAGTTGGCTCTGTTCCTAATGAGGAACTGAAGAATACTTTGTTTTCTAGATTACTCTCTCCTAGCTATGAAGCTGTTGGCAAACTTGTGAGTCATACTTTTCATTTCTGTTCTTGGTGATGAACGTAAATGATGATTACACTGAACATGCCATGGTTGTTTTGCCTTTTCAAGCCTGTGTGAAAAAGCATTTGCCTTTGACTTCTTCATATAATTGTTAATGTCGTTACTTAATTTACGAATAACTTATCTTTGGTTCTTAGGACTTCCATGATAAGGTAGTGTCTTCTTCTCCTGTTACGTGACCAGCTCTCATGTGCAGCAAAACAGCAATAACTAAGAATCATCATGCATTGTAATATTTCCAGCTGAAAATGACAATTCATTGAGAGGGATTATGGGATGCTCAGATGTTTTCTAATAAATGTTTTTTTTTTAATGATGGGAGGATAACTTTTGAAGTTTCAATCTAGTTTGAAGAAATGTATCCTTCCAAACCAAAGCTTAATTGTTAGTGAGCTTGAATAGCTTTCTATATTTGAGGCTTTGAGCTTTCCTTTTATTTTTTTTTTGTGCCTGAGGATTTACTGACCCGCATTATTTCTCTATTTGAGATGCACATGATTTTTAGTCAGTTTTAGAACATATTTATCCATTTCTTGTGATCGATTTTTTTTCAGGGTTTCAGTGTCTTCTAGTAAGTTTTAGAAGCCTTATCAGTTCTCACAGAATTTTTACTAGTATTGTTCTCTGTTAACAATTTGCATAAAATTGAACAATCTTCTTCATCATGTTCTTTTTTTTTTTTTTTTTGGGTGGTAATAATTTTTCTTCTGAATCGCTCAACCTAAATTCATTTCTTTGTTTCAGATTGATGAAAGCCAGGAGTATCCTTTGAGAAAAGACCCAGCTACTTATACTCAGGTTGTCAACTCTGCTAGAAGAGGGCTGCATAGGTTTGATCTTGTCACTTTTATTAGTTTCTTCTTTCTTCTGTGCTCACTCAAATTTTCCTCAATTTAAACTTAGGGTGTGTTTGGAAACCAGGAAAATGACTTCTGGAAAATGACTCATTTTCCAGAAAACATTTTCATTTCTCGTGCTTGGTTGCGTTCCAAAAAACTGTCTGTGTTTGGTTCATTTTCTGGAAAATAAGCAGAATTGTATATTAAAATTTTAATTGTTGTTAACTAAAAAAGATTTGACAACAGCTATGTTTTGCCCAACTATTTTTTTTCCAAATAACAAACAAAATATTTAAATAAAAAAAAAAAGATTACTGGTTTCCAGGAAACTTGTAGGAACTAGACTTGTTTCCGGCGGAAACCAATCTAGTTTCTACTGGTTTCCGACAAAACCAGTCTGGTTTGTACTGGTTTCCGGCAAAAACCAGTATGGTTTCGTTTGAAACCAGTCAAAGTAGAAAGCGGAGGATGGTGGAAGAAAGTCAAGGAAGCATTCTCAGAAGAAGCAGGAAGAAGAAGCTGATGGATCCGGAAAATGACTTTCCCCAAAATAAAGGGAAAGTCATTTTCCAGAAAAACCAAGCTATTTTCCCTTTGGCCATAAATCATTTTCCGTTGACTTCAATTTTTCACCCTCTCCCAAACACTGGAAATCATTTTCCGGGTTTCCAAACACCCTTAAACTCACCAGCATTTGTGCATTGGTATGCTTAACCTTTCTTTCATATTACAAATTTAATTAGCTATTAGCTTCTAGTGCCTTACTTTGTTGATCCATGCTTATTTTTAGTTTTTATTTTTTTTTCCTCCCATTTTGGTGAGATAATATGAGTTGAGTTGAACAAGGATCACCTCCACTGGATGCTGATTGCCTCATAAATTTCTGCTTCTCCTAATGGCCAATTTGATTTCAATAACAGTTTTGGTTTTACTTTCTCTTTTCAATTCTTATGTTCTTCTCATATTGATTTTCAATTCTTAGTCCATGAACATTAAACTTTAGTATTATTACTGTAAAACAATCTTTTGGTTAGAGTAGATAAGGTTTTCAACTTAATACCTTGAGAATATTTAATTTCAGAATGGGAACTGTGTTCAGCCACTACCCAACAAATTCATCAACTGATCCAAGTTTTAATAATTCTTTACTTGCAATGCTTGGAGTGTTCTGGCAAATGCTTGAGAAACTCTTTCAGTCTGATCATATTGAAAATGCTAGCTTATCAATGGCAGCCTGTAAAGCTCTTTCACAAGCTATTCAATCATCAGGTATTTGCTAATTTCACCTTTTCTACTTGTTTTATCAACAGTAAGCTACACTAGCTTGACTAGAACTAAAACCAAGTACATGTAATGCACTTTCAGAGTCAGTAACACTTGCGAAATAGAACTAACACTAGATGGAATGAATATTTACCTAATGTACCTGCTTCCAGTACCTTGGCTCTGTTCTCCATTGAGAAGGAAGTATGATGTAAATAATAGAGTAAAAGGTAGTTGGATAATATGGGCAAAGTGAACATGCATCTTGAGTAATGATAAATGCTGGTAAAGGTGTAAAGGAGATAATTTCTCAAATGGTCATTAAGCCAGTGATGCTTTATTGCAGGTAGTGTATGACATTGAAGAAACAACATAAGTTGTTATCACTGAGAAGAGAATGCTAAGTTGGACATGTGCAAATATAGAAAAGATTAATTTGGGATTGACTTTTTAAACAGAAAATCTACAAAGGAGAAAGATTTACTTTGGTGGCATCTTTTGTGGGCTTAATAATCTTATTTTCATTGACAATTATCACTTTCTGATGTTCAAAGAAACTGGCAGAATAGCTGGTTTCTTTAATTTGTTTTCTGATCTGGGCTTTTTACAGGACTTCTAAACTTTTCATTTCATGTTTGATGATGGTAGATTGGTAACAATAATAATAAAATTGTAGACATGTGGATATTCTAGAAAAAGCCATAATTGGATCTGAACTGGAATTGTGAAAATTTTGGTTTATCTCCAATACTAATCCTTGTACTACTGGGTCAAATTTCAAAACTAAAACTACTTATCCCTCACATTGTATATTAGTATATTACAGCTTTATGTTTAGTCTTCTGGACTAAGAATTTTGTCCATCTTTTACTTCAAATAGTCTTATTCTGTTCCACTTGCAGGTCAGCCATTTGTGCCATTGTTGCCCAAAGTATTAGACTGTCTCTCTTCCAATTTTGGGTCCTTTCAAAATCATGATTGCTACATTAGAACAGGTAAAATGCTTGTCATGCCAACAAGGTTGTAAAGGAATTCTCAATGGTATCTTCATTCTTGGTTAAGTTACATTTCTGAATTACTGAGTGACAAGAGTATGTTTGCCCTTTTTCTCTGGCCTGGTTGTATACTTCCATAAAATTCATGAGAAAGATCATCATTGTTAGGTAATTCAAGTATCAGAATCTGTGATATAAATTCAGTATACAGTTAATTACTGTTGAAATTGAGCGATTGAAAGGCCTAACGGGGGGCAACACCAAATATGTAAGAAACCAAAGAAAGAATATATGATTGTATTAAAATTTACAACTAATAGATTGCACAAGATTTTCTCTTTGTATTTTTGTATATTTAACTGTACAGGGTTCCTATATTTATAGGAAAATTGGAGTAAACTCACTCCTACTATGAATAGGAAACCAAACCCAATCCTACTAGGAATAAAACTAGGGTTTCTATTATTCAAAAATTACTATTCAATGATTTTTTTTTATCTGTTCCTTTCGTTATTGTAGTTTCTTATATCTTTGTGCACCGAGTACAATAGTACATTATTGAATGGTAAATATTCCCCACATTCATCTAGTCAAATACACCTGAACTGTTGTTTCTTTACTTAAACTGAAATTTTCATATAAATTATGATTTTAATCTCCAATTTAGAACAGGCTGTGAAGACCTAGGTACCCCTATTTCCATGAGATGTACCCAAAAATTATGATTCTCAATAAAGGCTGTGGTACCCAAAAAAAAGAAACTTTTGAACCTCTTAGCGAAGGCTGTGCAACTTTTCTTTTATTTGAAGATCTAACTTGGAAATGGCCAGTCATTGGGTTTGTGGCACCTTCATCTTTTTCTTTTGGCATGGTTATTTCAGGAAGTAGTTTCTACCTTCTATGAATTTGTGACTTGGTGAATGTTCTGTTTTTTATTTTACTGTATAATATCTATGTAATATAGAGTAATATAATAATGATAATAATATGTATTGTAGTGTATAATAATAATGATAATAATAAGAATATAGCAACAGAAGATGGTGTTGATGCAAACTATTTTCTTTTGTTTATTTATTTTTCCTTCTTTTTATGTGTGTTTGTTGGAGGGGAACGGGGGCCTTATATTGGCTAGCTTTGTATTATTTCCTTATCTGCAACAATTTTGCAGCTTCCATTATCATTCAAGAATTTGGCGCTAGAGAAGAATATGGACCTCTATTCATCAGCACATTTGATCGATTTATCAATGCAACATCTATAATGTCACTGACTTCCTCATATATATGCGACCAAGAGCCTGATCTGGTGGAGGCCTTCACTAATTTTGCAACTACCTTCATCCGATGTGCTCCAAAGGTGTGAATGTCTTGTTTGCTTAATTTAGAGCCTCTGAAATTTTAATATGCACAAAAGTAAGCATATCCCCTTTATATATTTCACAAGTTTTCTTGGACATGCTCTTTCTCTAATTCAGGAAGTCTTAGCGCTCTCTGGTTCCATCATTGAGCTATCCTTTCAAAAAGCGGCTATATGTTGCACGGCTATGCATCGTGGTGCAGCACTAGCTGCAATGTCATTTATGTCTAGTAAGTGATGAATACTAATGAGGATGTCATTGTGTTTTATTGCTTTCTTCTTTTCATCAAATAATATCTGCAACTAAGTTTCTCTTATATCGTGTAGTAAAGAATTAATTTTGATATATGACACGAGATTTGGTGTCTTTTGTATTGTGCTTAGTTAACTTATATTGTAAACTCAGTTTGTTTGCCTAACATGCTGAACTATTTAACATGGGTGATCTTGCTATAAAATTTAGACTTAGTGCACTGTTCTATTAAAATTTCCTTTTCAACCTTGTGATTAGAAGCTAGTCACATAGCATTGTAAAACTTCTTTATTTGCCCCAACTTATATTTACTGTTATGATTAACATCCTTTTTAAGCAATCAATCTAGGGTGTTTTTGGCATTGAATATTAATTCCCTCCTCTTTCTTACTTCATTTGATAAAAGTTACACTTTCAGTTTTGCTCCCATTGATCTTAAATCATCTAATCTCAAGTTTTGTCCATAACTATAAGTTGTGGTAAATCTCTAGTCTACTCTTATGTCAAGCAACATGTTTTGTAACGTACTGCTAGAATAGTTAAAGTGCTCTGAAATTGGGTTTAGGAAGGTCATCTAAACTTAAGTTCAGGAATCCTAGAGGGTTAGGAGTTGCTTTATACTTTAGTTTCTCTGTAGTTTAGAAATCCTCAAAATGGTAGGTTTCCCGGTTTCCCTACCATATACCCATAGTTTTGAATCTGCACTTCCATTACACCCTCAATCTCATATCCTTCTAGTTTGAGGTAGGTTTTACCATACTCTTCATTTCGTGTTCTTATCTTTTATTTACACCTAAGCTGCCTTAATTATATTCTTATGTGTTATGGAGAACCTACAATAGGGATGATGTATATCTCCAGATAACGGTTAATGCAAAATAGACAAAGCTTACTGTAGTTAGCTGGTGATATATCAATTTGTGGTCTGTGCCCTGGTAACTAAACTGTCAAGATGCAAGATATAGAGTCTTAAGTTGATTGATGTAAAACATGAACGAATTCTAATGAATGCAGGAATGCAATGCCCAGATGAATCATCTCCCAATATACACAAGTGAAATTCCTTGTCATTGTCAAATGTCAAATATAGGAGATTTTTTCTTTTTCAAGTTAGAGTTGTAGGTTTGACATCAATGGTTTTGCAGGCTTGGGAGAGTTTCAGTAGAATCTGTAGCTTTGAAATCCTTTGATCAAGTTGAGGGGGTAAATCTTGGGTTTACCATGGTTCACAAATTCACTAATGTGTGTGTGTGTGTACTCCATATTTCTTTATTGCATGTTTCTTTAACTTAGCCAAAATTATAATGTGGATAATATAGATTTGTGGACAGTCTATTGAAGCACCAACTAATTTTCATTTGCCAGATTTTTTGGAGGTCAGCCTCACTGCATTATTGGAATCTGTAGCACATGTGTCTGAAATGCAACCCATAGCATGCATTTCTGAAAGGTCAGTTGAAGCTATGGCAATAAAAGTCATATCCCACAGCGGCGAGGGGCTTGTGTCGAATCTGATCTATGCTTTGCTTGGTGTATCTGCAATGTCAAGGGTGAGGTCTTGGATCCTCCAACTTCTTCTTTCAGCAACTATAGGAAGATAGTGTTATCTGATACACCACACCAAGGATGCTATATGCAAATGTATTATGCTCATCAACATTTCTTATCATGCCATTTGTGTCACATGAAATACAGTTTTCTTGATTTCCATGCTCTATGCAACCTTATTTTCTTTTCTAAATTGGAAAAAAAAAAGATAATTTGCAGTTCCAACTTAACAAATGAATTTCAGAAACACACATGAACTCTTACCCATGGCCAGTTTACTACCATTTCTACCAATAACTGTTATCTCATGCCCTCCCTACCCACCATCACTGCTTGCCTTTAATCTTCAATCTGTCCACCATCAGATATTGGTCACTACTGCCCACCACCTAATCACTCACTATTAGGGACTGGATGGATGTCATTCAAAATAATATGAAACCTGACCCAATGTTCCTACATGAAATGGAAACTTCATATTTGGCTTTCTGTGGACTTTTATGCCACCAAAAATATTTCAATGTGTTCTTATATTTCTAATCTGAAATTAATTGCATGTTTACAACTAACAAATATGTTTTCCATTTTTCAATGGAAAGCGAAACCTTGGAAAATTTTGGATGTTTCCTCTTCACTGTTTCACTTATTTGAATGTTTTGTATGATGGGTGGATTTTTATTTTATTATTTTTTTTGAGAGGTCTCTGTAATGGCTTTCCTATTACCCTTGGTGAATTCTGTAATTGCTTTGGGTCTATTGGCAAAGTAATGTGGTCGCTCTGTGCACTGGTTATGACTTATGACCTTTAATTTAACATTGCCTATTGATGTCTACATTAGTTGATAACAAGATGAGATTTTAGAGTCCTATCAAGCTATGAGATTAACACTAGCCATTCTTCGCAGGTTCACAAGTCTGCAACTGTCTTTCAGCAATTGGCTGCTGTGTGCAGTGTAAACGAAAGAACAACATGGAAGGCTATTCTTTGTTGGGAGTCTTTGCATGGATGGCTACACTCTGCGGTTAGTATGTGTGTGTGTGTGAATTAGCACGTACATATTCAATTCTATTTGCATCGGTAAACCATCCAGTTAAAGCCTCACCACTCACCAGCTACTTTATCCAGAGAAGTCTTTGATCCCTGAGTCTGTAAAATCCGATTCCGAAACCATTGAACTATCAACGGTTCCCAGAGCTTAAAAAGCAAAGAGCAACAAGCCAACTGAGGGAAAAGAACAAATGGAACTAACAAGATTACAATAACTAGGAAGAGGAAATAATCTTATATGATGAAATAGTAAGGACAACAGAAAATTAAAAAAGAGCAACGGAAGAAAATTATAGTCAAGGGGAAGAGATGGAAAACCATTTAGTGTGTATATTTCTTCATTCCCACATCATTGTTCCAATCAAAAAGTGAATACCCCCCTCTGAGGAAGAAATATACAAAAGGTTAATTATCTATTTATTATTTGAGTTATTTGCAGGTGCAGACTCTACCTTCGGAGTACCTAAAGCAGGGTGAAGCTGAATCCCTGGTCCCAATATGGCTCAAGGCTCTTATGGCTGCAGCTTCAGATTACATTGAGTCCAGGCAATGCAATGGAAGAGCAAAAGATTATTGTCATATGCAAGGGAAAGGGGGGAGAACTTTGAAACGCCTGATCCGAGAATTTGCTGATGGGCATCGTAATATTTCGAATCTGACTTGAGATGTATAGGGAGTGTTGATAAACTAATCTAATCAAGTTGCAAGTCTTGCCAACTTGAGATTTCTCTTCCTTGTGTATGGCATATTTTTAGGCCTTTTGTGATATCATTTAGATCCAAGTAAAATAGTATGCATTCTTTTGGATCATAATTTCTGTAGTTATCCCCAATTTTGTTTACTATGAGGAATTTTGTAAAGTAACATCCCATTTACCATAGCTATCAGCAGCTATAGTTGTAATAGATGTTTTAACAGGAGAAGGTAAATAAGAGGGAAAAGAAGTCTGATTCCATATATACTCCTTGTTTTTTTTTTTTTTTTTTTGAAAATACTCCGTCTTTCTTATTTTGTGCAATCTTGAAAGTTGGGTTATGGATATACTCTTCTGTTGTTGGGCCTCCAAATCCTGGGAAATTGCCTTCAATGAATAACTTTTTGAAACGAAAAAATACTATGTAGGTCTCATTTTTTACTCACAAATTTTATTATCACTCAAATTTTAGTTGTGAACACTTTTTTTAGAGACTCACATAATGAAAATAGTATGTCATGTTTGTCACATCAGCGAGTAAAATTTGGAAGCATACATAGTAGAACTCCACACAAAGAGGATAATTTTAAAACATGATAAACCCTAGGAAAAATTTCATTGAACTTGCACTTGTGCTCTGTACAATACAAACAAAATTGCAAACATAATCAACTTGGGAGAAGCTTTGCATTATGATCCCTACACACACACATATATAATTGGTGTTGTATTGTTTATTTGGTTATTTTTTTTTTTTGTTCACGAACGAATTTGTGATCATGAACATGTGCAAGCTTTTTGTTATTAAGTGTTTGAAAAAGTATTCACAAATATTGATAAATGCTCGTGAACGTGTTTGTTATAGTTATTGCTTTCATTAGCATGTCAATAAAAATTGGTTTGGCTGTGTTTGACGATGTTTGTGTTATAGTTAAAATTGAATTATAATATATGATAAATTATATTTGATGGATAGAATTAAAGTAGACTAAGTTGTGAAGAGAATAAGGTGGAAAACAAATATATATAATCATGAAAATAGAGAATCAAACTAAGAATTCATTAAAAAAGAAAGAATTATCCATAAACTAACATTAACCAAGAATTCCTCGTCCCTGTTTGTTTTTTTTTTTTTTTTCAAAAAAAAAAAAAAAACAGGGACGAGGATGCTGATTTGGCAGCATATTAGTAGAATACAGAAGTTGAGTCGAAAGTTGAAAGCACCTACACTAGCTACTGCTGCTATGCTAGTCCCAAATCTCATAGTGCTGATAAGCAGGACTAGTGGGTTCTTGATTTGGGTAATTCACTCCAGAGTTGAAGGCACTGCTATTGCCCATAACATATTGTTGATAAGCAAGATTTGGGTGTACCAAATTATTATTGAGTCCATCATCAGTAGTGTTTAAAGCACTGATATTATTCCCAATAACATCATAGTGTTGTTGATGATGATAAGCAATAAGAGGAGTGGGTTGTTGTTGATTCGAGAAGTTGAGTACTCCAGAGTTAAAAGCACTTGAACTGCTACTCCCCATCTCATACTGATGATAACAATGATGAGGACTGCAGGGTTCTTGATTTGGTGGCATGTTACAAAACTGGGTGCCATAATAAGTAGACTCTTGATTTGTCATCATATCTCCAATGTACCCATTCCCATTCCATTGATAATAAGAATAATGAGAAGTGGGCGCTTGATTTACCCTCATATCAGCAAGGCTCGTTCCAGGAATGCCTGTTCCAAAATTGTTATTATTATTTTCTTGATCGGCTCCAGAAACAGCATACAATACCTCGTCCACAACGTTATTCCCAACAACGCAGTCGATTTCCTTGCCTTTAATGGACTTCGGAATCTTGATTGTTGAACTGCTGCTATCTCCGCCTCCGCCGCCGCCTTTATTTTTTCCGAGATTTTCGGAACGAATGGGCTTACCAGATTTCTTCACGGCACTCAGAATTGCCTTCACATCATTAAGGTTGTTCGGCCAAGTTTCCAATTTTCCATCCGGAGAAACAATAATCACACACACCTTAGTATCACAGAGGGTAGATAGTTCTTTACCTTTCTTTAGAATACTAGTCTTTCGATTTTCATATCGGGTTTTCATAGCTTTCTTCTTTTGTTCTTCGGCCATTGTACTAGAGGTAATTAGGAACGACAGAAAATATAGGAACGAAGAGGTAATTAGGAACGAAAGATTTAGACAGAAAATATAAAGGGAAAGAAAGGCTGATTAGGAAAGTCTTACCTTGGGCCCCAAGCAACGGAAGTATATGTTAAATAACACTTGGCAATGTGTTTCCACAATCACCCTGCCGTTATTTCGGGGTTTTTAGAAGTTTAAAAAAAATTAAACAAATTCAATTTTATTTTTTTACACGGCTAAATTATTGTTCCAATCACCCTAATTTATGGGTGTTGCTATTCCTACCACCCATGGTGCAAATGACCTTGAAATTCACAAAAGAATTGCAAATTTCAATACCTTTATATAGGTGGTATAAATAGCAATAAGGGGCTGTTTGATTCAGGTCATCTGAGATTACCTATGTAATTTGAGTCTGGTAATGTTATATCACCTTGTTTGTTTCAAGTTTCAACTTTGCCCTTGTTCAATAATCCTTATATAATAATAATAATAACAACAACACAATAACATATATAAAATAAATATATGTTTATATAATCAAATATACATGTGTGTATATTTATATATTTATTTTTTAATATTAAGCATCATCAATACATTCATACATATAAATAAATAAAATTACACACAATAAAGGTACACAAATAAATAAATAAATAAAAAGAAAAATATATATATATATATATATATGTGTGTGTGTGTGTGGACATTATAGTAAATTGATCCATATAACCTAAAATATAACCCTTAACCAAACAAAGTAATATTATATTCCACAATCCAAACCAAACACATTAGGTAATCTTACCTTCCCAAAATCTCACAATACCTTCCTGGAGATAATCCTATTACCTGGGCCCTGGGGTAATCCAAGATTCCGTGAACCGAACGCCCTCTAACAGTATAAGTATGGCTATATATATATATATAAACAAAAAACAAAACAGAGCAAACCCTCGCCGGAGGGGTTGCTCCGTTTTTGTTTTTTATTTTTTGTTTTTTTAATTTTTTTTTTTAAATTTTTAAATAGTTATTTAATTTAATTTAATTAAAATAATATTTCTAATTTCAATACTTTTTTTTAATTCCAATTCCAATACCTAATCTTTTGTGTAGATGCATGGATTACTCAATATGTGAATCGGATCAATACATACAATGAGTATGTACGCTCTAGTTGTACTCATGAGAATGTTATATTGGATTGAAATGAAATGAAAATTTTCTTTTTATATTTTATTGTGATGTTAATGTGTTTTTACCGTTTTTAGCTATTGAAAATTAATTTATTATATTATTATAATAAGGTAAAATAATGCTTACAAAAAATTTGAGTTATAAAAATATCATGAAAATTTATTAAACGTTAGATACTACAGAAAACAATTAAAAATTATTATACACAAAATTATTATACTATCACAATTTTAAATAATAATAAAAATAAATATTTTAAATATATAATTACAAAATATTATAGACAAAATTATTATACTATCACAATTAAAAATATAAATAAATAAATAATAAATATTTTAAATAGAAAACATAATGTTTGACCAACTTTAATGAAGGTGGTGTAAATAGCAAATTCTATTTACCCACCTATAAAGCTATCAAACCTTTTTTTTTTGTTGAGAGCACTATCAAACCTATTAAATAGTGGTGTAAATATAATTTTGAGTTAATTACCGATTTGGTCCCTCGACTATTGGGATTTCACCACTTTGGTCCTTGACTTTCAAAATTGTCCAATTGCATCCTCGACTATGCTATTTTTCACCGAGTTGGTCCTCAGCTGAAACTGCCGTTTGGCTGACGTTAAAATTAAGGGTAAAAATGTAATTTCATTAGCTTTGCCTCTTCTCAGGTGTTCCTTTTCATCTCAATTGTTGTCTTCGTTTACAGAACAAAGAAAGAGAGACCCCTAAATCCTAAATTTACAAACTAAAAGTTGAGATAACGCAGTAGAAATCGTGTCTGAAGAGGATAAAGAGATTAAATGGGGGAGAGAGAAAAACTCGCTGAAACAAGCAGCGGCGGTTTTCAGAGCCCTAGCTGCCGGATGTCTAGCAATTGAGCTCGCCTTCAAGCCATTGGTTTTCGGAGCCCTAGCTGGAAGCGAACGACGCCGCCGCCAACGAAAGCAGATGGTTCTGACGCCAAAGTTATATGGAAAGCGTATATTAGTATTGTTAAAAACGATTAGTTTTCTCTAATCTCTGTATTAGACTGATATATGGTGTTGGATGAACTTTGCCCCTTTCTGTTTTCGACTAGCCGAACCGCTGGTGTTCGATGACGATGTCGATAAGGGTTTGCCGTATGCGCCATCGACCACCAGGGCCACGGCTACACCGGGGGGGGGGGGTGAAGGCTCACATACCGGACATTAACCCTGTCGTCGACGATTGCGTACCGATCTTCGACTTGTTTCGTGACCGCCACGTGCCGCCGGAGCTGCCTTCGTTCCTCTACGCCGAGTCCCTCGGCAATACAATTACTCTGCTCATAACCCTCCGCCTGATTTTAATTTGTCTTCTCCTCCTGATTTTAGTTATTCTATTTTTCTTGAATTATATCTTTACCATTTGCAGAGTGTTTTTTCAGGGTTGTTGTTGGCATCAATAACTCTTGATTTCCTCAAAATCACTAAAACACTCTGGATTTCACAAGTTATTAAGTGTATTATTAGGGAAGAAGATGAGTGATGATTTGATTTTCCTATTTTACCCTTGGAAATAGACGGAAAGACAGACTGAGGACCATTTTGGTTAACGTTTGCATAGTTGAGGATGCAATTGGACAATTTTAGAAGTCAAGGACCAAAGTGGTGAAATCCTCATAGTCGATGGACCAAATCGGTAATTAACTCATATAATTTTGGATGGTACAAATAGAATTACCCCTAATTTATACAAGCAACTCTCTTTTCTCTCTCATATCCTTTCTTTCTTCCACCTAAGCAAACACTATTCCAAAAACTAATAATAATCTTTTGGTGTGGATGCTCTTAGCTCGTTTGTCATACCTAGCCTAACGCGAAAGTTTCAGCCATCTCGCATGTCATTAAAAAATTGGTTTAAAATTTAATCTAAAAATAATTTCAGTCAAATTTCGTCAATCGAACCAAAAACATAAAATGAGATGAAGAAAGCTAAGTATTATTATATTATATTATATGATTATGCAAGCAGCTCTGACTCCTCTGAGTGGATCAACATTACTAGGCCATGTATCTGATCTACTACTCAAAGGCTGTGTTTGGTAAACATAGCTGAAAAGATAGCTGAAAGTTGAAAAGTAACTGAAAACTGAAAAGGTATAAGCTAGAAGCTGAAATTTGAAAAGTTGTTAAACTAGCTGTTATGTTTTAAAAGTGTTTGGTAACATTAACTTTTTGATAAGTTGATAAATGTAAAAAGACTAAAAAAGTCATCTTCATACAATTTAAATAGTTTTAAATTTAAATAGGTTTATTTATATATTAAAATATAAAATAATGAAATTAATATATTTTAATAAAATATAAAGTAAGAATATATATTTGAAAATATATAAAGTAAAATAAAATGTTTATAATTCATAAGATTAGTTCATACAAAAATTATTGTTCAAACACAAATATCAAATTAAAATTACAACGAAACATATATTGAAGAAAAAATGCCAAAAGAGTTTTAATTGGGATGGATAAATGATGTCATTTATTTAAAATAATAAGGATAAAGATGGAAAAAAGTTAAGAAACTACTAGCTTATTTTTGAAAAGCTACCTGAAGTAGCTTTTCAAAATAAGCTCTTATTTTAAGCTACTAGCTTATTTTGATAGCATTACCAAACAGAGCTTATAGCTTATTAGTAGCTTAAAATAAGTGAACGGACAATTTTACCCCTTCATTTGCCCTCAATTTAACCAAAATTTGACGAAAGGACCAACATTGGAAAGAATTTGAAAGTCAAGGGATCTAAATTGTCCAAATTAAAAGTCGAGGACTAATTTTGGAAAATCAACATAGTCGGGGGTATATGTATCAAATAACTTTGCACTCGTAATAATTTGCATCAAAAAGTAACGTTGCGCTCAAAAACACCTTTGGAGTATATGTATACTTCTCGGCCATGCAATAACTTTTTGAATATTGCGGCCACACATGCTTCAGGCATGAGCTAACTTCTCGAATACTTCAAACAAGCCAATATAATAATGACATTATAATGACAACAATCATTTCTTCATCAATACCTCATCATTTCATTATCATTATTTGTCACAATATTTGCTTCAGGCAAACTAGAATCAACAAGATGAGTTGAGACTCATTATTCGATTACCAAAAGCTTTGGTATGCGTCACGTAGAGACCAATGCCCTTCACACCCACATTGATAGCAAACCTCTCGCTAGAAGTATGGATATCATTGATTATCTTGATCGCTTGTTTCTTATTTTGAACTCGAAATTCATACCACACCGGTTATAACCTCGACCTCAATCCCCTATAAAGTTGCTCGACTGGGTAACAATATGTGCTTCAGGCACTAGTGCAGAACCAACCAGACCTGCATTATGATTTTTCATCAACCACTGATTGTGCTTTTTAGCCACAAGGAGTGCTAAAATCATCTTAGAATGCTTCTCACAATTTGTTGACATGTACTGTTGCTGAAGTACAAGGTTACTCGCATGAAATGTAGACATAATATTTTTAAATAAGTATTTCTCTGAAACTTCCTGTTTGCAGAGTTTTAATTGCGAGACTATTTTATGCAGAACTGAATTATAGTCGATTACTGACTTATAATCTTAAAACTTGGTAGTAAGATAGTCAAATTGTGCCTGAGGAAGGACAATTGACGACTACGGGTTGAAATGGTCCTTCATGGACTTCCATAATAGAATGGAGACTTTTTTAATCAAATACTCATTTTTCAAGGTTGCGGTTCAAGTGGTGACATATAAAAATGAGGGCTTGTGCCTTCTGGGCATCGGTGCTCTATGACTTAGCAACAAAAACTTAGCTCAATTCTTTAGATGCTAGATATATTTCAATATCCAGAGCCCAAGTTAAATAATTGCTTCCTTCATAAGTGATGAGCTCAATAAATTCACATTTTGGCAATGGAAGGCATGATCAACAAGATCATCATTTTGATGCAACTTTACGAAACAGTATGTAACAACATTGAGAAAACCCACTATTTCGAATACATGTTCAATTAATGGATAAAGATACACCTATTTACATAAATATGTATATATGTATCTTAACATTCTTTTGGAAACATAGTAATTTGATCCAAACATAATAAGAATCGATTATGCATTCAATATCCAAAGTTGTAGAACATACATGGATACATATACACACAATTTGGTATATAACTACATGTATTTACCATTTCAAAACATCATGGTTCTTGTAGAGCCTAATTCATATACATGATTCGGGAGGATTAAAAAAAATTATATTTACAAACTCATGTATTTATCCCAAATTCTTAACTAGGGATTGATGAGGGGCTCATCTACTCACAAGTAGTTAACGAACATGAAGTATTATCACTCTAATTATCATAAACACACATATACACAGATAATAATATATAAATGATCACTATGCATAAACAAAGTTATAGATTCCATAATAAAATGCATAAGACAAGATATCAAGCATACCGTTCACCGGAAATTACGATATAGACTCGTGCGGATAAAGTGTTGTAATTTGGCCTTTTAATTAGCTCCGTTTCCGCGTGATAGTTGTACGATAACACGTCGATTGTGCGTATGAACAATATTGCAAAATGAAATGAAAGGGTAGAGAAAAATGTATAACACAAGATGTAGAGCACAATAACATAAGATCTTGAAGATTCATTTCATTAAGCCTTCACTATCAATTTATACTAATCTATACAACCTTTCATATCCTTAACATAAACAATGTAATAAGTAGAAGGCAAATGAAGAGTCTCAAATTTAATAATCACCAATAAAGTATTTATTGCATTAACTAATAACTTTCCGGTTGTCAACTAGTTAGACGTGTCAAACAAAATCTTGAACGTCTTCATTAAGGCCCTCCCCATCTGTTACTTTCAGACTTTTGGTGGGCCCCTCAAGGTGAGCAGTCCTCTCGCCCGGCCCGCCTGGGCGAGTAATTACATTATTTTTTTTTGTTTTTATCTTTATATTTTGTTTTGTTTTTTCTTTTTATTTTTTTTCCTCCGGTCGCTATACGGTGGACCATGGGTCATGGTTGATACTGTAGTTGTGATGAACTGATAATGCATTGTGGACCATGGGTCATGGTTGATACTGCAGTTGTGTTAAACTAATACTGCAGTTGTGTTGAAAGGATACTGCAGTTTCGCGGAACAGAGGTCGTGTCATCCATCTGGAATTGTAGTTATGTTGAAAGGATACTGCAGTTGTGTTGAAAAGATACTGCAGTTGCATTGGACGGATAATGGCCTCTATTCTGTGCAACTCCAGTTTCCTTTCAACACAACTGCAGTATTCTTTCAATACAACTGCAGTATCCGTTCAACACAATTACAGTATCAGCTATGATCATGTTCCACAATATAATTTGCAATTGAGGAAGGCCTAACACACGGACATTAACAGAATTTTAAAACCTTAACAAACCAAAAAGATTTTTTATGTTCGGTTCATTCTTATCACACGTTTAAGCCGCCGAGGGGATGTTTTGCCGATTTGGGTAGCGTACGAGCGGTAACGATCGACGAAAGACTGCGCCGCTTCTATTTTGACTTGAACGAACGAAGAAGCAATCCGCCATGTCTTCTACGGTGGCGCTACAATCGCAGATAGCTTTCACGACTGCGCCCCTCTTCGTAAGAGCGCCCACCACTACTGCTACGCCTAATGTCAATGTTTCTCTGGTGCACTCTCCGACTCCTTATTGTCGTGCACTTCGCTGCTCCACAAATCGAAATAGCGCTATCGTCGGCAGAAACCGTTCTGGAAGGACCGGATCTCGATCCTTTCGATGCTTATGCGGTGAGTACTCAATGCGTGCTTGCTTGCTTTTATCCTCCGTTGTTAATTCAAACGAGAAAATTGATGGGGGAGGTTCCTAATATAACCAATACACACATGAATGCGCAACAATTAGGGAGAATATTCACTTCTCTTTTTGGCTATGATGATCTCAATGGACGTTTTGTGAAGATAATGAAGAGAAATTGATTTTAGGTTAGTGTTCCATGTCCCAAGTATCATACTTGGAGGAGGGAGACAAT
Organism: Ipomoea trifida; assembly: GCA_003576665.1. Classification (NCBI taxonomy): domain Eukaryota; kingdom Viridiplantae; phylum Streptophyta; class Magnoliopsida; order Solanales; family Convolvulaceae; genus Ipomoea; species Ipomoea trifida. The sequence continues at coordinate 5,230,880 of CP025655.1, forward strand.
TCACAGTTGCAATAATTGAAGAATTTTCTGGGGGTTACTTCCACAGTGTTTGGTTCCTTTTTAAGTGTTTTTGATTTATGCTCGGTTTGCATTTCTCTTCACTCTTATGCAGCTCTAAGTCCTGAGTTGAAGACTACTTTGGATAAAGTTGTTACATCACAAAAAGTTGTGTTGTTCATGAAAGGAACCAAGGAATTTCCACAATGTGGATTCTCCAACACAGTGGTGCAGATACTAAAGTCCTTGAACATGCCTTTTGAGACAATAAATATCCTTGAAAATGAAGTGCTGCGACAAGGATTGAAGGAGTATTCCAGTTGGCCAACCTTTCCTCAGCTCTACATTGATGGGGAATTTTTTGGTGGTTGTGACATCACAGTAGGTACGTATATATTATTGAACTATTTATCGTAAATAACATGGATTAGAACTTGAATATTGAATTTGGTTCCTATGTTTTGAGCATTTGGACAAACTTGTTGGGTTGAAGGGCAGTGCTGGAGTTATTTTATTATTATTATTATTTTTAATGTGGGAAGGTAAGAAGGTTAGCAGTTGAAGTTGCTGGGTCCAAACATGGGTAAAGTTGACTGAATCCAAACAGGGTTGACAAAATGAGCAACCAAATGTTGATGCAGTTATGTTAAATTTTGTGAAGAAAACAGGGAAATCTATCCAAATATTTATCTTTTTTCTATTATCAACATATAAAGGACAAAAACAGATGAGTTATATAGTTATACTCCACTTCTCATCCTTGTAAAAGTAAGGATAAATTAAAGTAGCAGATTAGGTTTAGGATTGAATACATTTTTCCCCTATCATACTAGAGTTATAGAAATCAGTAAGAAATGCTATGTCATAGCAAATACCATTATTTGAAAGTAATGCAGAATCTTAGGAAAATCTGACATTAAAACTATATCGATGTAACGGAGAATAATTTGATTGTAATTGGAAAAGGAAAAAACACTTTTGAGCAATAGGGAAGTGGTCTTCTTACATTTCCTTCCACCTTGTCTGCATATCCTAGCTTCTGCGGTAGTAGATATTGAGATAAGTAGATGGAAATAGAGTAGATAGATGATGGCTGCTAAAGTAAGAAAAGCTTGTAGGAAATGTAGTCGGAGTGGTGACTGTAATGGTGATAGTACAACTAATGGTGGTGGGAAGATAAGTAGGTAGAGATGATGTCATGATGATTGGGTAGGTAGGAGTGTTTATAAATAGGCGGGCGGGTAGAAATTTGTAGGTAATGATAAAGGTGATTATGGATGAAGTTATGTATATTTTTTTTATTTGGAAAACAAGAAAAATGTATTCTCCAAATCCTTTGTTAAGTTGGAAGAATAGAAAATAACAACAATGAAAAACAGTGCTAAAATTACACATTTTCTGCTTTCTATTTTCAGTTATTTTGTCAGAAAAGTGGAAAAAATTTTCTAGTTAATAAATGCACCCTAAGTATTGTATTGTTAGTCCAATCCGTAAATCACAACTAATTCTCTTAAGCAAACATGGGATTGTCCACCCAATCTCACTCTTTATCCTATATTTTAATGCCCCGTCATCCTGGGCTCAGAATTCTCTCTTATTCCATTATCTGAATGAAACGACCTGTAATTATATACTCCGTAGTTCGAAGAGAAGCCAACTCAAGATTTGATTGTATTAAACCTAAGCATATAAAAATTGAAATGGTGGCGCTGTTGCTTTTAATTTAAGCATATAAAGATTAAAGAAAGAAAAAATTACTTCATAACCGGCCTACACTAGTTACTTGAGGATGTGGAGGACTTCTGTTTGTGTTAATCTCAGATCCTTTGTTATTATGATTTAATCTTTGACTTCTCTATTTATATTTTGTACTGCCTTTCTAAGTTCATACTGTTATTTTTGGGGTTTATTTTATTTCCACTGTCAATGCAAGAATTTCTTTGGACAAATGGTTGTTAAGATTGCATTCCCATAAGTACTACTGCTGCAGGACTTATCCTATGAATATTCATGGATTGTAAAATGTGACATATTGCGGGAAAGCAACCGTGTTCGTCCTTGAAAATGTATCAGTTATACAACAGTTACACCACTGTTCCTTATTTTATGATTATGATGACTACAAGGATTGACGTGTTTATGGTCTCATATCATAAGTGACATTGTGCTAAACATGGGATTCTGTTTATGTTAGTGTACATTTCAGTAGCTACATACAAGTTTTAGAACTTACTTGCATTGTGATTAATTACAGAGGCATACAAGAGCGGAGAGCTGCAAGAAGTGCTTGAAAAGACAATGTGCTCTTGATAGGTTGAAATAGACCATTTGATGCCATCAAATTGCAAAGTAGTGGATGGTGGATGCTCCATCATAATCCTAAAACAATGTTGTGAAATGTCTTTTTCTGTCATCCAAATGATATGAATGTAGGGTGCCAGTTATTCTGTCTCTATTGTTAAAATAAAAATAATTTATTAATCTATTTCTGACCTCATATAAATTTTGGTTTGATGACAGTTGCAAAGTAGCTTGGTCTGATAGTTACAAATATACTGCAATGTTTTTTATATGGAACAAGTAAACTCTTTTCAGCGCATTCCAATTTCCAATTAACAAGAGTTGGTTATGTTTGGTTGCCTCAGTGCTGTTGTCAACAGTTATGGTTTCATCATCATCAATGAATGCCCATTTTTCAACTAATTAATTATAACAATTTATGACTCCAAAAAATGCCTTAGCAGATAATCACTTCAGGCATTAACATAACCAAAGTGAGGTTTGAATTCTAGATTTAAGAGGTTATTTAATAAATAGAAAAGTTTGAACTTGATCTCATAATTTGTAAGGTAAAAATGTCCTTCAAGTCTTCTTAATTTTATCCTACTTGAACAATTCGTCTGACATAGAAGTTGAGTCTATGTATTGCTTAAGAAGATTAATTTGAATAAATATTTAAAATAATAACCAACTACCATATAATGTGATGACATTTCAGTTGTCTCAAAATGTTTGAGAAAATATAGAACAAAGATGGTCTCAAAATGTTTGAAAAAATAATAATAAAAAGTCCTAATCCTAGGCAAGTGTAATATCTGTCTCATAAGTTAAGCAAATAGAGGCTTTTAATTTTATTTTTTTTGGCAAAAACTCCCTTAAATTGGCCACACAAAAAAATAAAAAAATGAGTTAAGTTATCATTGATTTGCCGGTTACTAAGCTTCCACTTTCAGATGTGGCAGTAATTTAACCTAATGAAATGGACAAGTTTGATGGATTAAAATTGAAATTCTCTTAAAATTAATTTAACGAATACATATAAATAACGAAACAAGTAACACTGTATATTTAAAACTTAAATCCTGAATACTAATTATAATGTGGTGACTGGTGAGGCTGAAATGATAGAGAATGAAACAAGAAAAATAAAAGAGGAGAATTGGGAGCAATTCAAATTATGAAGGCCTAAAATGCTGTATGTAATGGAACTCACTCCAATTGGGAACTCCCCCTCCTTATGATTCAAGGGGGATTTGGTATTACAAGTGTAAATTCTGAACAATGGGTGTTCTGAGATTTACCCACTATAGTCTAGTCTATAGTCTATAGAAGAAGATACAAAAGGATACCCTTATGCTCACTACTCACTCACTACACACACAGGGACCATACCATAGCAGCTTGCTTATACACATCACAGTCATTTCCAGAATTTGTACTACACTGATACATACTACTGTACTAACCTCTCTTTTCAAACAATTGCATTGCTAGGAGACCTTGCAGCTGGTGACTGCCGCCAAACTACCCACCTCATGCCTCTTCGCCTCACCATCTTCCGATCCCAACATAGATTGCCATAATTTCACAACCCCAATTCCTGAACTCAAATTACCAATGGAAACTTTCTCAAACTCAACTCCACCAACACTAAATACATATATCCCTTCATCCGTCATATTCTGGGAACTAACGTAACTCAATCAATCCCTTAGCAGTCTTGCAGGCACAACTATAGACAGATATTAATAACAGTGTCTAAAAATCTTGGCAAAACGATGGTATGGTAGAAATAACCGGTATTGGTCTTACTTTGCTTAAGCTATCATGTAACCATACTACTGCTACCCCCAACACTCTGGGGAAGCATTGCAGTTGCCTCCAAAATTCTCTCACCATCCTCATCCACAGAAATTTTGCTCCAACCTTGGCCTCTAACAGAAAATAATTTGGCCCGGTCAAGCCCACTTCCTCGGAAGCCATTCATTTTGGATGACACCATAGGCATCACCAAAACTGATGATGCGTGAAGTGAGTTATCCCCCAAACCTAATGATAGTGAACATGCAGCCTGCATAAAAGCCATTGTCCACACAAATTAAGGACCCACCAACTTCTACTTAGGAATAATAGAGTTAAATAAAATATCAGAACCTTTGCCTTGATAATCAAACTTGCAGATCTCGTCAGCATTACTTGTTTAAATGATCTCATGTCTTTAATTTGAGAATCTTCAGATGACATAACCAGCCTGCCATGTAGATATTTGAAAAGTACAATCAGATTCACAAAGTGCTTACACAAATACTTCCTATAAGAGAGTATATATGAAACCCCTTATATGTAAAATCAAGAAAATTGCAAAAGAATTTACCATAAGGATTTTAATAATTTGAAACCAATGTTTAATAAAAAGAATGCATTAGACATAGAAAACTTGAGAACTCACATACCTTCCCACATCATTTGACAGACTTGAATCAGAAACTAAAGGTCTATCCTTGACTTCACCTCCTGCAAAAATTTGAGATAGGATTTTCCAATGACCAGGCACAATTAAAATCTAATATAGTTGTATCCAGGACTGATTAATTACACACCTTTGGAATCATCTGGTGCCAGCAAAGATATGCCTATGAATACAGAAACCATTCCAAGCACAAACATTGTTGTTCGTAAAGCATCGAATACCTGCTTAAATAACATCCAATAAGTACATCATACCTAACAGTCTAACACCATGACTTGAAGGCCCTTAGAAAAACTTTTCTAATTAAATCAGACCATCCTAACTACAGGAATCAACAGCAATCAGAATTCAGGAAGCAGAAAATGAGGATAACAATGGTCAATAGATGCTAGTCATGCAAACCTTGTGCAATTTGTGTTTTTCAAATTGCATCTTCAGAGGGAAAAAAAAAAAAAGAAAAAAAAAAAGATTATAGATATTCCTGAAACCACAGACATAAAAGAGAGAAAGAACCTGATATTCCTGGAAATACACAAATCCTGTACAAATAGAAAAGAAGGTCCAAGCAATCTGAAACATGGGCACAATAAGAATTGCATCGAACAGTGAAAGTCCTTCATTCAACCTAGCCATCTGCAATCATTGTTAGATCAAATAAACTCAAAAGTTTACAAGGGATACACTCATCTAGTCATAAAACATTTAAATAGTCAAGTATTCAACAAGGGTTTAATAAATATGTACCCAAAATCCAGCTGTACTAAGAAATAGCAGAAGCATGGAGTATGTTAACCAGCTATGCAGTGGATAACCACTGGAAATGTACAATCTTAGCAGGTTTGATCTGCACACACATGCACAAAAATTTTCAATTTGGATTTTTCTCCACTAAGGGGCAATGAAAAGTTTAAGAGGCAACTTACAGAGATTTTGCAAACAACACTGAGCATGACCCAACAGCACCTGAAACAATAGCATATGAAAATGGAAGCAGCATCTGCCAATAGGGCTTGAGGTCATTTCCAGGGACACTGAGCAGCTGTTCCCCTCTCCTGAATATAAGAATGTTTCAGAAAACAGAAAAATTGAAAAGAAACTTATTGTTTGTTTGACTACCCAAAAATTGTGTAGACAAAATTATGTTGATTTCTCATATTACCTGTATATTGAGTGAAGCAAAGCAACTGTTAGGACCAAAATCAGGCAATATAGAAGAAATGTAATATTGCTGTACTTCTCTGCTAACTGTTCTGGTGTATAAACTGCGAACAAAAAAAAAGAGCGGAATATCCAATTTCATAAACAATAAGTGAAAATAATCAGAAAAATGACCCCAAAGTAAATAAAGCACATCCAAATATAGAGATTTCTATGAAAACAAACTTAATACATGAGTTTTTAGTGAATATTTCAATACCTCTGATGCCATCTAATCAGGAAAATATGATTTAGAAGTAAAATCTGGGTACAGTTTTATAAATACAGACTATAAGAAATAAAACAACAATGTACTCATTCAATTGCATACCAGGTGACTGGTGGTTGCCAAAAGCAACAAGAAAGATGTTTCCAAGAACAATAAAAGTCGTTGCTACCATTACTCTGCAAGGAAACAACATTGGTCATGGTGAAACTCATACTATAAGTAACACAAATTTTTAAGAAAAATCACTAGAATATTCTGTCAATGACTAGAGTATAAGATAGACTGACTCACTTGACTGTCACAGTTTTGTTCAATACAAAGTAGGCAAAAGCAATGTTAGAAACAAATTGTACAGATCCCAGAGCTGCAAGTAGTGACTGCAAAAAGAAAAATACCAAGAGAGTGAAAACTCATAGCTATGAAATGGATGAGGGAAACCCCCAAAAAAAATATATAAATAAATAAATAAATCAAAGTATACACCTCCAGCTGAAAGCCAACTAAAATGTCTACTGACCTGAGCAGCGTATCCAAATGAAATGAAATTTAGACAGTTCCCAACAGCAAAAAAAATAATTCCTGCACCAGAAATTCACCATCAGACATGATCATATCCAGTAGAGAAAGAGAATCACTTGCAAGCAATAAACCACCATGGAACAGATGTATACCAATTCTCCATGTTTGAGAATATATTATGGGCTTCATTGCAACCTTCCCATTTGTTCCCTCCGTGTCCAGCATGGAATACTTTTCCTTCTATAATACAATAATTAGTCATTACAGTTGACATTGACTAACCCAGTTACCTCACAATAAGGAAGACACACAACTAAATGTGCAGTCATGAGCTGTGCTGGCAATCATTATTTTCTCAAGTGTGCAAGCCTTGTGACTATGAGCAATTTTCAGTTGCAAAAATTTGGGTAAGGCAGACAAGATTCAAATAGAAAATAGTAATTGAAGTACCTAATAGATGAGGAAAAAACTAGTGAAAGTATGAATTACCTCATCATGACCCAGTTTTAGAAGGTTGGTTCCAAAATTAATGGCAATGCTGCCGAAAAGGTTGATGATTGCTCCAATCACCCACTCCCCCATAAGGTTGATTGCAGCCAAGCAGAATCTTCAGAGTGGTGAGAATACTTAAGCAATCAACTGAGGTCAGTTCTTGCAAAACAGTGATTGGCATACCATCTGTTGCACCCATCAATGAAGTTGAAAAGCCGGCTTCAAAGAAGCATTAGCATCCATTAGAGAAGTCATTAGGCCTAATTGCTTCTTAACCATCTTCACATCAATCAAAAAAAATGTATCCTTAAAGAGATAAAGGTGAGTTGGGGGGTGCATTGCATCAAATACCAGTGCAGAGATAGGGTGGTGGTTATGGAATGGCTAAAGTTCACCATGTGATTACATTAAACTGTTGATTTACAAGGCAATATCAAATAAGTAAAAACTAGATTCAAGTGGAAATCATTTGCAACAGATAGATAAAACCAACTACTCCGTATTGACATAAAAAAAAATGGAGAAGATGGAGGGAGGGAGAGAGCTAAGAGCCTAAAATGACATAAATAATCAAGGGAAGATGAAATGAAAGGCGATACCAACAGTGCTGCTACAAAAAGGCAGTTAATTCAGGGTTAATGCAAATCTTTACATAGAATCAAATCAATTCTCGATCTGGCCGTGGTTCCGAGCAAAACAATACATAGTCGTCAATTAAATTCCAAGCAAAGAAATACAGATACAAATGTGAGACAAATCTATCAATCCCCGGAAAACGCGGAAATCTCGAAAGAAATTGAATTTCATTCAATCGGAAAAGAATGCAGAAAGGGAAGAAGCTGAGCAAATTCACCTCGGGTAAAAAGATGAGTAAAGGCAGCAGGGCGAAGAAGGACGCGGCTGTATTTTGCAATCCGGAAATGGAAAAGCAAGCAAATGCTGAGCCAAAAAGAATCTCGCTCAGCAGATCTGACGACGAACCCTGTGTTGTTGTTGAGTCCCCCCTCCCCTTGATCTACTATATATTTCACCTGGAAACAATGAAAGATATTGGATGGATAGCAAAATGCAGTATTATTGCAAGAAAAAAATCGGATTTAGCGATGAAGGATGAGGTGGAGGAGGGAGGGGTAAGGGTTGAACACTTGAAAGAATTTATTTTTTATCTTCTCTTTTGTTCTTCCTTTCCGATTTGTAAATTGTAATTATCATCGTCATCGGCCATCGCATCGGGGGTCCATTTGCCCACCAATCAATTAAATTGTGTCGATAGATTGCGTCACAAAGACAAGGTTTGTCCTACTCAAAAAAAAAAAATTATATTTCTTTTGAAATAAAGATCAAATAAGCTATTAAATTATTAAAAATTTGTACCTTTGCCAAGGACCTTGTAGTCCAGTAGCATCAAACATTTCCCTTTATACGAAAGTAGTTATGACTGCATTGTAATAGAGTCAGTAGTATTCAAAAAAAAAAAAAATTGTACCTTTTGTTTTTTAAGTTATAGAGTAATGGTATAATTCGTTCTTAAGTTTTACTCATACTCACTTTTTGTCCCTAAAATATTATTGAAGTTGCACTTTTCATCCCTTTACTAATAAAATATTAGAGAAGAAATTTAAAATTTTAGTATAATTCAAGGACAAAAAGTGCAACGACAATAATAACTTAGGGAGGAAAAGTGAATATGACCAACACTCATAAATAAATTATACAAGTACACTATAACTCAATGACGAAAAGCGCAATTTTCCCTGAATTATTTGAAAAAAATGCATAAAAGGCTATGATTCAACACTTATAAACTTGAAACACAGGTGCTACTAAACCATTTTAACCTATTAAATGTGATATCATTTTCTTTGCATACCTTGAATGCCACATCATTTTTGTTTTTTTTTTTTAATTAAAATATTTTGGTTGTCAAGTTAGGTGGAAAATTGACTGAAATGATTAAAAAAAAAATAAATAAGAACGAACAACAATTGAGAACTTTCAAAACTTGAACAAAAGAAAAGAAGAAGAAAAAAAACTCATTTGAAACTTGAATTTCTAATAAAAACAAGTCACACTTGAGTTTATCAAATTTTTGAAATCATTCTTTTTCACTAAAATACGTACCTTGTCTTGGTCAAAAGTTATATAAGAAATGCAAGTCTTACGACTTGCTTTTTGATCTTCTTCGTATAAATATAGTGTTAATCCTTATTTTGCTCACAAAAACTCATCATCTTCTTCTTTTTTTTTTTTTTTGTACGTGAACTCTAGTTCCCAAACAAACATACACAGAAATTGAAGTTTTTTTTAAACAAAAACAAGAAAGTTCATTAAAACTCACAATTGTTTAGCAGAACATTTGAAGGATAGCGAGGAATAAAATCAAAATACTCAACTACATTACTATTAAAATTGCAAAGAGCTGTATTCGCTAAAATATGAGCCGGCATATTGAATTCACGATGAACAAACTTGATCGAAGCCGCCTCAAACTGCTGAATAAGGTCTGTAATCTCGTTAATAAGGCCACCATAAAGAAAGAGATCACCACCCTGAGCTATTGCCTACGTGACAACTTGGGCATCTGTTTCAAGAATAATCCTCTGCCAACCTTTCGTCTTAATCCAACTCAACGCTTCCCGGGCATACATGCCTCTGCCTCACGCACCTCAAACAACCCCTCCACACACTTCAATGCAACCCCTTCTACCACCCCTTCATAATTTCGCACAACCCACCCAAATCCAGTTCGCCGGTTATGAACATCCAATGCATTGTCAATATTCACTTTAAGAATATGCATTGTAGGAGGTTGTCACTGCTGAGTATACTGCCGGCCAATAACATTCAGGCCATTGGATGACTTTTTCTGGAAAGATTGCCAATCAGCCACAAAACAGCAAGCATGATGCACCAAGGTCTCAGGATCTTTAAAATGATTATTCCAAACCCCATCATTCCTATTCGCCCAGATTGCCTAGAATATAGTCACAACTTTCTCCTTCAAATCAAGCAACAAACGACTCCATATATCATCAACCCATTCTCGAATTGACTCCATCCTACCAAGCTGCCAATCCTTATTCAAGACCGTCCAACAAGCATGAGCAAAACTACAATTTGCAAATAAATGAATAACAGTCTCTTCCGTGTTACCACACAAAGGATACATGGGATCGCACCACACCTGTTTTACAAGCAAAGCATCTTTAGTAGGCAACTTCATAGAACACAATGGCTCTGTTTGGTAAATGGTTGTTGGCTGATTAGGTTGGTTGTTTGGGTTAGAAGGTATTATTTGTTGATAATATTGGCTGATTGTAGAAAGTTGTTTGATAACTTGGTTGTTTGTTGATGGCTGTTTGGTATAATTTCTTTTCTCAAAAAGCTAATTGAAAAGGCTGGTTGGAGTAGCCTTTTGAATTTTAGTATTTTGGAGTTACAAAAAGCTTATTAACCAAACAACTAATAGTGATTAAATAAGCCAAAATTGGCTGATAGGCTGATTATTTACCAAATATGGCCAATGCCTAGACAAAAAAAAAAATTAATCTTTGGAGGCAAGTTCATTTTCCACATTTCTATCCACCCACACTCCCTATCATTCACATGCAATCCTTTGACAATTCTATAAGCACAAAATACATACCACTCTCCTCCCCTTTCCAATATAAATAATCAGCCACTATCATTGAATAAATGGGAACACTCAAGATAAGATTAATATCCCTAAAAAAAAAAAAAAAAAAAAAAACAGTTCTCAAAAATTCCATATCCCACCTTAAAGTCTTAGTAGAAAATAGAGATTTTATAGGAGTTGTATCCAAATAGACAGGCTTCGAAGTTAAAACGTAGGGATTTATATTATCCGGGAGCCAAGGGTTGCCCCATACACTCACATTCTCCCCATCGCCTATTCTCCATCTAACCCCTTCCCTCAATAAACTCGGAGCCTCATGAATACTAGTCCAAACAAAAGAAGGATTAGACTCTGGCCAAACATCAAGAAAAAAACACTTTGAAAGTATCAGGCTTTAAAGATTTTCGTTACGAGTGCATTCGGCTCATTCAAAAACTTCCATCCTTGCTTGCCAAGCATAGCCACATTTATCTCCCAAACCGATCGAAACCCCAACCCCCAAACTTCTTTGGCCGACACAAATCAGCCCAAGCCCTTTGTAATGTCATGTACAAAATCCTAGCAAAAGCTCTAGCAAACAGAATCAAACCTCTTCTTAGTGATATCATCTCTGAAGCCAGTGTGCGTTTGTGCCGGGTAGGTTCCTATTGCTAATAACCTGAAGAGTTGACTGCTCCCCCAGTTTGCATTTTGTGCTCAAATCACCAATAATCAATTGGACATTTCTTATTTAATTGCACTTTTGCTCATAGCTGTCTTAGGCTCATCCCAAACATTCTTCTACGTGTAGACATGAGCATGGCAGACTGGATATCTTGGCATATAAAATCTCTAGATGATGATTCAAGTTGTCTCCTCCTCACTCACTACTTGTTGGAAGATTTAGGGAGCTAGAAACCAGAAACTGTGGAACAATATTGCCATTAATCCTAACACTGTTGCAGAGGATGCAAAAGCTTTCCTTAATGCCTGGAGATCTTTCCACCCACATCCTCAGAGAAGAGCACAATAGGGCACTATTGCAAAATGGGAAAAACCTCCAAGTGGCTGGCTGAAGTTGAATACTGATGCTGCTATTGCTAGTCAAGACAAGAAAGTTGGCTTGGGGTTTATTATCAAGGACAGTGCAGGCTCTTTTGTAGCTATTGTGGCAACTAACTGCCTAGATGACTTTCATCCTAAGCTTGCAGAAGCAATTAGTATTCGAGAGGCTTTAAAATGGTTGAAGGCGAGGAGCATGGACTATGTGCAGATCGAACAGACTCGTTGTTGGTTATTCAAGGACTAAACAATGCATCAAAAGTTTCTTATTTTGATTTAGTGCTTGAAGATATTCGTGTAATAACTAATGATTTCAATCATATTAACTTTTCTTTTGTTAAACGGTCCGCGAATATGGCCGTCTATGAGGTTGCTCAGAAAGTTGTATTCATAGTTGATAGTAGGAATGGCTTTGTTTGCCTCCTCCTTCATTCTGATCTTTGTTAAATGAAGTTTGCTTTATTTCCTATTTATATATATATATATATATATATATATATATATATATATATATATATATATATTATGTACTTTTTATCAAACGTGGATTTTTAAGTATTTTATTGTGGACTTTTTTTATTTAGATCATGTACTTTTATCTTTTGAAATTTTAACTTCTTTATTGTGCACTTCTGTTATTATAGTGCACTTTTGGGAGTGCGTTAGTTTCCTCAATGGGAAAATGACAAGGTAGCACTTTACGATTTTACATTGATTGAATGAAAAATGAAAGTAATAAAGAATACAAGGCATCAAAGAATGAATAAAATATTAAGCCATAGAAAAGCTTATGGGGAAAATTGAGAAGAGGATTTCTCAAACCTGAAAGCATTCCATGAAAAGGGTTTTTGTCAAGACCTTGTGATCTAGTGACACCCGATTGCACTTTCATATGAAAGAGGGAAACACTCGATTGCACTTTCATATGAAAGAGGAAATGGGGGTTCAAACCTCAATAGAGACAATATTAACTCTTTGTGCTTCAGTATGTTAAGAAGTAATTATGAACAGATCCTGCATTGTAGCAGTGTGGGTAGCACTCAAGAAAAAAAATCTTAAACCTGAAAGCATTGAAGGCAGCAATAAAAGCAACAGCTTATGAAGCAGTGACGATATGATATGCATCAAAATTTGAAGATAGCATATCAAAGAAAGAGATGAGATCACCTTTTATGAACCAAAATAAAGACAACATGAGCATGCACCCACAAAGTTTGTGAATATATCCTCCTCCTCCTCTAATCCCACAACTAAACAAATCTTTCCACCACCATCTAGTCTAGGTATATATACATGAAATGAAGCTTTGTTCTTGCGGATGTACATTATATAATGCAGGCCTGAAATACCCACCTCCTTTCTTCATTCATCTCAATTTTGATGTGTCTCTCTGTCTGTCTATTTAGTGCTCTTCGCCTTCTTCTCGCTTCATACTCCGCCCCCGCATCTACAGTTTTCTCTTCAAAACCTTCCGAGTTCTGGCAGATACATCTGTGTCTCCCTCCAGGCTCCAGACGTGATCGTCATTATTGATTCCACGACTTCAAAAATGGTTTACCCAATGAATCCTGTAATCCAGAGTTTTGGTTTGCCACATTAACCCATCCCATGTTGTTGGTAGGACCCCCGGACCCTTCATGGCTGCTGCTCAAATAGGCGAGCGGATTAGCTGGTTGCTGTGTGTTGCTCGCCGAAGGAATTCTTACCCCCATCTCGTCGTAGTTACCAGACTGCATGAATCGCTCTGTGGACCCCACCACCGTATCATAGGAGCTACCACGACATAATTCATTGCACTCTGTTAAAACACTGAACAAGCTCTGATCAGACGCATTTCCACTTCTGATGCCCTGGGAGGGACCAACACCACTTTCCAAACCAGACCATCCACCATGGGCTCGGTTCTCGCCTGAGAACCAACTCTGGCCCAAGTCTCCACCATTTAAATGAGATTGTGGAGCCGGCATGCGCACAGCATTCATACCCCAATCCTGCATCCCGCCAACATGCAAGTTTTCTTGCCTTGGAAATGAGTACGTGCCTCCATCAGCGTACTCGTTCTCGTGAACATTCGGATGCATATAAAGATCATTCAGTCCTGTGTGCTTCAGTACCAAAGGAAGTGGTGCATGAACCTGTTCCTTGAAATGCCCGGAAAATGGACCAGATTCTACCATTAAGTTGTCCCCTGACTGAAAAGCCAACGAAGACTGTTTTGTTTCATTATGAACTGAACCAGCATTGCTCTTTAAGAACGGTTGAAATAATTCATTGCGGTCATGAGAGTAAGAATTGAAAAAAGACACCGAGTTAGATTGTCTGTGCAACCTGTCCTTCCCAACATCATTTTCAGAAGAGTGAACGTCCAGATTAACAAGGTGCGCTGCTTGACCATCCATAACTTGGGGATGTGAAAGTGGCAGCTCCTCAGAAGCAGAGTACTCATTATCCATTGGAGTAGAACTGAAGGGGCCAGGCATGCTAGCCACTGGCCAGACATGATCGGCAGAAGCAAGAGGTCCCCCCTGATTTAATGGAGCATCTTTGTTGTTCAATCTTTCAGAGTACTCTGAGACAGATGAGGAAACTTCATCCAATTTTTTTATAATTTCATTGTCACTTGGATCTGGATCCAGCTGGTTGAACTGATTAGTATCACCAAGTGAGACGATTTGTTGCACCTTTTGATCATGTTCGGAAGTAGAGCTAGACCCACTATTATCTTTGATGTTTGCCGTGCTATAACCAATCTTCTCCTCAACCATGCAATCAGGCTTATCTATGTCTTCATCCTATACATGACAAAAAGTGTTTCACCAAAAAACGAGGAACAAAATATTAGAGAACTTATGCAATGTGAATGATAATTAACCAAAAAACATTTGATCATCCAAAAGGTGTATAATCAACCTCCAACACGGGGGGTGAGCTGTGATCTCCTGCTTTATTTGTTTGATGCAGGAGCAACCCATCAGATGTATCTTCCTCTTCCTCTTCCTCTTCCTCATCCTCATCCTCATCTTCATCTTCATCTTCATCTTCATCCTCATCATCCTCAGAACCCTGTAGCAAGACCAATAAATTACTCCTTTTTTATATATACATTGTAAAGCAGGAGCTTTCAGACCAAGCAACTTGGTTCAGACAGAGAACCACCACCAACTAGGCTCAAGACTAGAAAACAGATATTATTTGAGGATCTAAAGTCACAAGCAACAAATATTTCAAGAGGTTTATAGCACACCACTCAATTCAAAAAGTAGGGTATAGATGTGTTGGCCAATGAAAGAAGGGGGACCAGGTTAGAATGGAATAGAAAGCAAGATAATAGACCTCTGTTGTTATCGTGGGTTCAACTTCCGTTGCTTTGTTGTCTGTCATTTCCGGGGACTTGACATCAGAATTTTCCTTCATTTCATCCTGAAACCAATTAAAAAGTAAAATTGCCAACCCAGCAGCTAGTATAGATATCAATCATGAGGATTTAGCAAATTGAAAGCATAACATGTTTAATGGACCCCAGGAGCAGAAGAAAAAGAGGGGGTTGGGGGTTTGAACACAGCAAAGCAAGAAATAAAGAAGGAACCAAAATATTCAATCAAATGAAAGATGATCCTGTGCCCCTTTTTTAAAATTACTACTCTGGGAAAATTCACCAACATATGGAAACAGAACATCCTGCTAAACACCAAACAATGCAAACATATTGAATCAGAGAATGTTGCTAAACATACTTTAATGAAAGAAGAACAAGAGGCAGAAGAACTTTAGGAATAGAAACAAGCTTCTACTCCTAAATAGGGGTGTAAACCAATCAAATACAAATACTTTAAATTTGATTCGTGCTTAGAATTCGTATCTTGTGATTCGAATTCGAATACATATTTGATTTGAATTTTTTAGAATACGAATACGAATCAGAGTATTTTCGATTCGACTAGTATTCGAATATATATAGTTGAATATATATATATCAAGTTAGGCATTTCGAATTTGAATATTCAAGTCGAATCGAATATATTTGAATAATGTAGTTGAATCGAATTCGAATAAAATTTGAGATTCGAATATTTCACGAATATGAATAGTCCTCAATATAGTCGAATTCGAATCGAGTAGTAAGATATTTGACTCGATTTGATTCGTTTACACCCCTACTCCTAAACTCAAGCTCCACCATCTCTCAAAAACCAAAATTTCTATACTTCAATTCTCTAAAAACAAATTAAGAAAATAAGGGAAAAGGAAGGGATAAAAGAAGCAGACCTCATGTAGGGATTTCAGTTTTTCTTTCAAATCATGACCTAAAGACTCTCTCAATTGCCATTCACATGACTGTCTCTTCAACCAGACTGCATAATGGGCAGGAAGATCTCTTTTTGCCAATTGCAACCTGAAAAATAAATGGGAGAGGGAAAGAAATGAAAACTAGAACTCCGGAACAAAATAAAAATAATTTTAAAAAATATTTACACTTCAAAGAACACACTAACCAGTGTTCATGTAATTTCTGCCTCTCTTCTTCCTCATACGCTTCAAATGGCTTTACATGGAGAGTTTTGATGTTACCTAAAACATTGTTTAGAGACCTCGATTGGATGCTATTGCTATTATGCTTCATGCTATTCTTGACACGTTCATAGTGCTCCTTGCTAACCTGAAAAGACCAGAAGTGGAACTGGATTAGGAATCCATTCACTACGCGTAGGAAATGACAAAAAGGAGATGCGCTGGTGTTGTACTGAACCAAACAAACATAGAAGACATGTACTAAATTGTTCGCAAGGTATCATAGCAACAATATGATGAATCAAGGGCATATTAAAATATCTGTAAACAATGGGTTACCTTAATGTAAGACATATATTTGGCACCATCAGTCTGCTGTATATTATGCTTCTGTAATTGCTCTACTCTCCTAGTCTTTGTCGCCTTATTCCAATCCAATGAATTGCCAAATTGGTTGTCCATGATACCTTTTCTGTTGTCATCAATAAAAATGATCATTATAATAAACAGGCAAACTTGGAAAAAATGTTAATAATTATAAACACATAATCATAACATCTAAAACTATAATTAGGAAATATTTATTAAAGCCCAAAAAGTGCAATGCAGAGTACTGGAGTGGACTGTTTCTTGGCCACTCAAATTCCATTCTTTTTTCTGTTTTTTTTTTCTTTATTTCCTTTCATAAACAAAGTGGGACACAGAACTCTAGTGAAGGACAAAGTTACCTCCTTTGACTTTCTCCCTGCAACATTGATGGGTTTGGACTGTCACTACTAAAACCTTTGTCACCAGCTGCCCAGGAACACTCAGGTGTGCAGACAAGGTTCTCTTCACCTTCAAGTTCTAAGCTATGCCCTCTTTTCCCATGAAGCTTCTTTGAACTAGTTTCATTTTGAAATCAAAATAAAGAATATTTCAATAAGGGCAGTACCAAAACAGAATCACCATAGAACTGAAATGTGAAGAATTAGTAAAATAAGGAGAGGGCTTCTTTGACCTATTTTCATTTTATTAGAATCAATACAACAAAGATCCCACTAAACAGTACCACCACAGAACAGCAAAATGTTTCATTGCTCATACAGCTAACATACACTTCAAGAATATTCTCCTTCATGAAGTTGTTCAATACAGTATAAAAATTTAGGTAAATAGAATTAACCTCCATATCATCTCCACAATTTCCTCATCGGAATCCTTGCAGCTTAGCCATTTGTCCTTCCATGTCTGTAAATTCTCAATCATACTGCCAGAAGAAGCATTTAAATTCACCATCTCCATATTTAAAGTAACAGAAAATTAAAATGATTAATAATAAGCCATTAAGAAAGTTACATACTTCGCATGGTATTTTTGTAATTCCAAATAGTAAGCCTTTTTATGAGACTTGACAGATTGCCGGTGACTAATGATATTGTCAGGATGTAAATTACCAGAACATAGAAAATTACTCCTGCAAAAACATTTACCAGTTGAAATCTTCAGAATCACATGGCATAAAGCACCTACACTTCAAGAGTCTAATGAAAGTTTCTTGGTAATTAATTTTCATATCACAAAAGGGTACAAAAGAACAGGAAAAACACAAATAATTTTCCAAGATGCATGCGTACATAAGTGACCATCAAAAGTAAAAAGGAAGTTCATTTAACAATTAAAGCATCCAGAACTCAGATGTTTTCAACATATAAGGTTGCAATAGAGGTACAACTTGCCATTTAAGGGAAGGATTTCCGAAGTGAAAATTATCCCCTGCAAGTAAATCATGCACAAGTCTCTCCGGATTAGTTCCTTTAGGAAGAAATTCTGTAAGAAGGCTCCGCTCATTGTCAGACAAACAAGTTTGCCAAACCTAGGCAAATTTCAAGAGGAAATGCTAAGTCAGAAGAATATGGAATTCTACAAGAGATTATAAAATATACACCAGTTATCAACAGTTACCTCGTATGAAAGGACCTCAGCTAAATTGTCTAACTCAAAGATTTCCTGTGGCACTGTGAAAACATCAGCCAAAACATTGTGGTGGTGTGGAACTGAACCAGAAAATGGAATGAAATCTCTCCTTGAAATGCCAATCTGATCATTCTTGGAAACAACGCACTTTTTCTTCTCATCCCATAGAAGAGAAACATTACATCTCATCGTCAAATCATATCCAGTTATTCCCAGTTTCCTCTTTTTGGAACCATTGCGGTCCTGAGAGCAAGCCACAATGTTGACAGCATTCATACGTTTCTTCCGTTGATCAGCTGCCATTGCAAAATATATCAAAGAACTATCCTGTATACATCATTTTAGCAAGATGCTGTCTTGACTTGATCAACCAACCACCAATAGGCAGATTCAGAGCCTATTAAAGAAGATTAGCATTGGTCAACTTTGTATGGCTACATTATCTAACGTAAGTGCATAAATTGAATCAACCCTCAAACGAAACAGTATTATGTTAACATCTAAAAAGATGAAACAAGTAATGAAGTGTTTTAATCTTAAAAACAAAAGGGGGAATAGAATGTTGCAGAAAACCAAGATAATCAAGAAATCCTCCTACCCCTTCAACAAAATGATCTTGGGGAAAGCACCAATATTTTAGTTTTGACAACCACTGTAAGAAACTTAATTAAATTAAAAACACCATCTAAAAATTGCCCTTACTTTGTGACACAGATTGGTGATAGAAAATACTTATGCTGATCGCAGCCACAATCATGCAACAAAAGCCCTTTCTTCTAATGAAAAGTGAAGCAAATTGCAGTAGACTCATTTCAGTTCACTGTGGCAACTTAGCATACCATAATCAACCCAATCAAAAACACTGACTCTTTCCTTGAAAACAAAAACTAATAAATAATAAGTACTTAGCACAAGCACGCAATATTGTCAAGAGTTGAAATACTTTATTTATAGAAATCTCATGGAAGAACAATAACTACAATGGCATTTATATAGATCTCACAACAAAAAGAACTAGAATTGGAGGGAAACTTTAAATGTAACACATATAATATATCCTAGGAATATGCATGATAAACTAGCTAGATAATCTAATATCTGAACAACCTAATATCCAAACATGCCCATCAACCTAAGCACACATACTTTGTTATGATTGTAAAGAAACTGTTGAGAATGCCTCAAACACTGCCTGCCTTCATAGATTATCCCAAACTTTAAAGTCTAAATTGAATTGCATGCTTTGTTTGGTGGCACCAACAGCCACCGAGAAAAGGAAAATGCAGTCATTTAGAAGAGAAAAGAATATATAGTTTAGGGGAGACATTGCTCATCCCAAGAGAAAAAGGAGAGGTATAACTAACCCCCATGACCAACCATGGAGAATGATTGAGAGATCACCATAGCTTAGAAGACAGGATGAGGCAAAGACAAAGAGTGATGACAGAACAACTAGTTATGGGATTCTCAGCATCACCTTAGTTTTCACATAAAGATTAAGTTGTAGGAGCCACTTTGGGGATGGTGATGCCAGGAAATTCTTTGGGAGACATTTTAGGGGGAGGGGATGGAAGCAAAAACAATAAGAGTAATAAAAGGTGCCCGGCAGATGCCAGGTGGTCAAAGTGCGCAAAGGTGATGAGCTAAGCTAACAAGGACAGTTTGGCCCAATACCAAGTTGAAATACTTTTATTGATATAGATCCTGAGGAATTATGATGGCTACTAAAGACTTTGCATAGACCTCAGTATAAGAACTAGAAGTCTAAATGCTACTGAAACTTTAAAGGTAACAAATAAAAGTACATCCTAGGGATTTACATGCTAAGCCCAAACTACCAAGATAGCCTAACCTCCTAACAATCTATTCTTCTAATCTGCTAATTCCCATTAGAGGTCAATTCTTTGCACTGCATACAACTGTATATGAAGTCAATGCTACTGTTTATATAGCTATGCATACATGCAGCCAAACTAAGCTATGAATAAAATGCATAAATGTGGCAGCATATGGAAACAATTAATGAAAACTAATTTCATGCATCTCCAAAATACTTAAACACTTCATCATATAGAAAAATAAGTCTAGAACAAGTAGTGAACAACACTACAATGACTTGTCAGCTTGGGAATTTATTGACCAGCGGTTAGGATTTTGGAACAACCACTTAGTTGGGGAATGCAATGGGTAAACTAGAATCATAACAAAACACCCAAACATAATTTATGAAGAATAAAGGAAGTGTAACAGTAGGTAAACCTAAACGAGAGATTAAAAGGGGAAACTAGTTAGTCCGATTTCAGGGGAGTCCTAAAAAGCACAAGAGGCCAATCAAACAAAGTAGTAAAGCTAAAATGCAGTTTGAAGGCTGATAAAAACGACCCCTGTGGAACATAAACAAAAATAAAACAGAGTAGAAATAAAACAATAAAAGATGCTAACTTTAACAGAAAAAGAACACACAAAGAAAAGCCCTAAAAAGTAAAAACTGAAGCAGAAGATTACCCTCTATACTCAATGTAAGAGTAAGCCACAAAACCGGAAATCGAAAGCTTGCTCTCTTGGTGAGGATAAGATTATCTAACTGTACCAAACAAATCAGATGAAATTTCAGAGCAGCGTGAGGGAAGGAGGAGGCGAGTATAAGGGTTACACTTACACCGGAGGGCAACAAGATGACACGATAGGCGAGGATTTCTCCCTTGTTTTCTTCTTCTATTTAATTTTTTTTTTTTTTCGTGAGAAGAAAAAAGACTGGCGTTATGGAAGAAAAAAATAAATTCTTCCCAGTTTTGTTTTGTTTTGGTTTTTTTATTTTTTTTTTTTAAATTGGGTGTAAATAAGAGTATTTAATGGTGGGTAATACAATCAGGTCCAGTATAGGATGGGCTGTAACTCTGCAAGAGACGGTGGATCCAACACGCACCTTGGCCCAATAAATAAGACAGGAAGACTAAAGGACCATGATGAGAGACCCAATAAAAAGCCCATACTTGGCCCACTAACGGTAAATTGAATTGTTATGGCAAAGTATTGTGTCGACCATGGTTCACACAACTGTGTGGATTATAAATATCAAGTACATTTTTAATATACTGAATTATATTGTGTACTGAATGTACATTATTGTATAATATATATATATATATATATATATATATATATATATATATATATATATATATAAGAGTACTTTCAGTACTAAAATAATGTACTTTCAAAAAATATATTTTACGTAAACAAATAATGTACTTTTAGTATATATTAAAAATGTACTTTTTATTTATTGTCTACACAGCTGTGTGAACTATGGTCCATGTAATAATGATTGAGTTGTTAATTTGTTATACCATGGACCAGGGTTCACCTTGCAATGTGGACTCTGGTCCTAAAATGTGTATTTTTAATATTGAAATTGTAAACTTTTAAAATATAAATTATGTTTCTAAGTCAAGACACATAAATTGTGTATGTTAACATTGTGTGTTCGTAGTATACAAATTGTGAATTTTTAAAACATAAATTGTAGACTGATAGAACTAAATTCTTCCATATAACCCGTATGTATAGCAATATATGTAAAATATATAATGTAGATCAGAAAATGGGCTCTCAAGTTATCTCCTTTATTGATTAATCTTGAATAATTTAGAGAGATGAGAGAGCATTGCTACTTGGGTGATTTATAGAGAGAAGAAAATAGAGGGGAAAGCCCCTTTACCAAAAGGTCAAGTGCCCTTATATATGCCTAAATGTTGACCGACTTACATTAAAAATATATTTTATATATATATATATATATATATATATATATATATATATATATATATATATATATATATATATAATATATTTTTAATGTACTAAAAGTTCATTAGTTGGTAGTATACCAAATAATAAACTTTTAGTACACCAAAAAATAAAAAATAAAAAATTGAATAGTTAATATATTAAAAACGATTTTTTTTTAAGAAAATGAACTTTCATTTTATTATAAATGAAAATTATGTTAGTGGTTTACCTTACAAGGTGAATCATGATCCACAATATAATGATTGAGAGTTATCAACAAGTTATATCATGGACTAGGGTCTATGTTGCTTCATGGTTCCAGGTTTATTAAAATATAAAACTATTGTATACTCTCATTTTTTACACCCACACACAAAATTTTGATGTAGACTTTTGTATTAGAATTTACATGCAAAAGTAACTTATCAGAGTCTGTCACATCAAGGAGTAAATTTGAGGGAAGTTATTTTAGTTGGGAATTGTGGTTGTGATTCACTTCGATTTGGAATTTGGTCTGAGCAGGAATTCCATAGATTAAGGCACATAAAAGTTTGTGTGAATCTGCCAGGAAAACACAAAGATGAATGGTTTAAGGAAAGTTATAAATCGCCTATTTTCAATGAGATGGAAGATGCGAACTTAGACGACGTGGGAGGTGTTTTTTTAGCTCTCTGAAGTGAGTTTGCCAAACATATGTTTGGATCATTTCAAGGTGAAGTTTGGGGAAATAAGATTTAGCTCATTGAATGCATTCTTTTTCATATTATACAAGAGTGTCGTGTCACAGAGAGAAGAGAAGAACATCCAACTCCCAATAATGCATTTGAGTTAATTTCTCTATCAAAATGACTCAACATTGGGATTCTCTTTGATGAACATGCACTTTTATCTTTCTGCATCTATCCTAATTCCTAAATGCATGTATTTTAGTCCCAGCAAACAACATTATCAGCAAGATTGAAGAAGCTGCAAAGCCCCTAGGCTTTGATGTTCTCAAAAGGAATTACAAGGTGATTTTACAATACAGTCATGGAGAATTTTACTTCATATGCAGTATAATGTGCCTGTTGAAACAAAAACAATATGGTAATGCCACATATAGTTATCTCAGTTCTTGCGGTTGGAAAACATAAAAGCATGAAGAAAAGGAAATCTTAAGTTGGCAACTGAGGTATGCGAATAAGTATGCTTTTATCATTTGTTTTAACTGAAACTATACAAGGTTTCAGATCTGAACTACGATTCTTGAATTAGGTATTACAAGTTGCCCCTTGTCTTCACCTGGTTGAGGTGCGAAAGGCCAAAGGAGACATATTAGAATTCTATAAAGTATGCAACCATTTAAGTCCAATATTTTGGTCACTATTATTATATCCTCATGATTGTTTGATGTGGCACATTGTCCACAAAAGGTAAAATCCCTCACCCAAAGGTTTCATACGTCTCTTGATTGGTTTGAGTACATCCAACGCCACCCATACATGATAGAAGTTCCTCCATCTGCCCCCAAAGTTAGCCGTATTTAGAGCAACAAAGGAACCTATGTAATTGCCAACCTACTCCAATACCATATTAGTAGTGTTCCCAAATGGGATATCATATACTTGGATCTAAATATCAAGGGAATCTAGCTTAGCTTGTGCTTGAGCCTCGCTTGATAGAATTATCTTGCAAACTGAAGAATTATTCTCGAATGACCACAGTCCTCCATCTAGAACATGTCGCGCATCCGACATGAGGAAGAAAACAAACAGGAGCAAATTGTCTTGAGCCTAAATCAATGTTGCAAAAAGGCACTAAGCACTAGTCATGTGCCCGGGGGACGTCTAGCGCCTACAACTAGGTGCCACCTAGGCGGCTGAATAATCCGAGTATATCGTCTCCATTTTCCCACTCAAAGTTGAGTGTTGTTATACTGTTATAATCCCCAAACTAGTCAATTGCATATGTTGAATGTTTAGTTGAGTACATGACTGGTTGGGAACCAACTCGACCAAGTTAGCGCCCAATTCAGCCAAATTAGGCGCCCAACTCGGAGCCTAGGGCGCTTAGTCAGCCGATTGACTAAAAGCCTCCTAGGAATGAATCAATGCTAAGTTGCTAACTATATTAGAAATATAATACGGAGTACAAAATATGTTTTGAACACCGACTAGGACTACACTACTATAGGTATATACTCTTTAAATGGATCTTCCACATGTTACCTCTAAGATTAAGCTGCCTAATAATTAGTTAATTACTGATTTACTCCGCATAAATAAACATATTTACTGCGTATATATAATTTATTCCCCAACCCCAAGCCGCGACCGCCGGCCAGTTTGAGCAACCGCGAAACCTCTCTAAGGAAAACTTCGATTGAAATTTCATGTCCATCTCGCCCTCGCAGAATCAATCAGGTTCAGCATCGTCGTCTTATTGGCCTCGGGCCTGCTCTACAAACCCTAATTCCAATCATGGATTCCCTTCTTTCCCAAATCAACACCAGCAAGAAGAACCCTCCTTGTCCATCTCCGGTATGGGCTCCCTACGAATCGCTGATTCCGATTCTGCCTCATCTTCCTCCTACAGTTTCTCAGGTGTTCTGCCTTTTTTCTTAAAATTTTTTAATAAAAATCCGTATAGTAATTGCAGTACTTGCTAGCGCTATGCTTTCGTCTAAACTAATGCAATTTCACGGGCATTTTGCTAACCGGCGTTCCGGAAAGCTTTTTCCCCTCTATGAACTAGCTCGCATACAGTGTTTATTTTTCCGATACTCGAGTTGGATTTAGTAGGTTGCTGTGAAGCGTCTCCTATTCATACGTGTGCTTATCTATCCAAATTATCTCTTACAGAAACAAGTTCAATGGGGCCTGCTGCACTTGATTCCTGTGGATCTCCAGAAAAGGTAATTTGCTACTCAGAACGTGGATTTTTTTTTCTGAGTTTAATTATCCCTTTAGACAGATGCTGCATTCGATTTTGTTGTAAAGCTGTTCAATTGCTTTCCAATATGATGCAGGTGAATATGCCAGTAGGTCAAAATGGAATTAAAACTTTGACATACCAAAGCACTGGTCAGATCTCAGTGGATGACCGAGGGAAATCTCCCGGACCAGGTCTACCTGCCACCAGTCACAACAATTCTGGATCCACTAGATCTCAAGGAAGCATGCCACGTCCGACTGGGAGAAGAACCCAGATGGTTAGTGGGAACCACTTGCTGAATTTTCACTATGATCCAATTTCTCGTCCAAGGGTCAGGGCTCCTCCTCCAAGAAGGCAGCCAAAGAGAAAGCCATACAACAAAGACTTGTTTCTTCAAGCAAATTACAAATTTGTTGTGTTCAGTTCTGGGAATTACATGCCCGAGTCTATGGATCCTGATAAAATGTTAGAGTGGGAGGATATAATTTGTGTAAAGTTTTCCACCCCGTTTCCCGTGCAGTGTCCAATCTGCTTGGAGGATCCCCTATGTCCACAAATAACTTCATGTGGTCATATCTTTTGCTTCCCATGCATTATGCAGTATTTTTCAGTGGGTGAAGATGATTTCAGAGGTGACTGTTGGAAGAAGTGTCCCCTATGTTTTATGATGATATCATCTAAGGATTTGTGCACAATTCAGATTGAGAATGTTAAACAGTATTGTGTTGGTGATGATATAGAATTTTTGCTTTTAACTCGCCAAAAGGATTCCTTTTCCTTGTCTTTAAAGGATAATGATGGCGTTGGTGCCAGTGAAGAAGTTCAGAACTCCTTTTCAAAATTCACTTTTACCTCAGATGTGGACCTCTCTGTCCGAGAGGCAATGTCAGATCTAGATAGTTGGTTAGCAAGGGCAGATTCTGGTTTAGTTGACGACCTAGAGAAACTTCCATATGTCTGCGCTGCAATGGAACAATTGAAGCAAAGAAAGAAGTATTGGAGTGAGCATAAAGTTTCTAATGGAAATAAGGCTCATAAGGATAGTTCTTGTGATAAAAACTCTTATGGTTCTCCCTCAGCTGTGAGTAATTCAAAGATGCAAGGGAAATCAAGTCCAGAAAATAAGCTTCAACCAACTCCAACAGCTGATGTTCAGTCGCTGGAAGACCACCATGGTTCTTCGCCTTCAAATGATAATGACGCGAGCACACAAGAAATTGCTGGTGGTTTTAGTGACACACAGAATAGAAGTTCATATATTTTCTACCAGGTAGTTCTTGTCAATTGTAGTTTAATTTAGTGTTATCCTCAGAAAGAACATTAAATCTTACTCAAGCACAAATACTGCTTATGCTATGTATGTAATTCAAATGTGACCTGCCCAACTGCTTGCACAATTATCTTTTTATTTGTAGGCATATGTTTATTTTATTTTATTGCTTTCATTTTTTTTTATTTTTTTATTTTTTTAAATCTTTTCCCTAATCTGTAAGAAATCACAAAATGCCAATTTCTTTAGATGTCAAAAAGTTTTTTCTTGAAAAGAATACTGTTTCACACTGATTGGACCTCTTCTTGCACTTGTTATTTCCCATTATTTCCTCATGGTTGGATAGCATTAAACTGCACTTCTTTAATTATGATTAGTTCATTTCCTATTTCAGGCAGTTGATGGTCAACACCTTATCATTCACCCACTAAACATGAAGTGCCTTCTGCAATACTATGGGAGCTACGATCGACTTCCAAGCAGGTATTAAATTTTAACTTAATGCTTACAAATCCAATATATTTCTTTCCATGGTGAAGCA
Organism: Ipomoea trifida; assembly: GCA_003576665.1. NCBI lineage: Eukaryota > Viridiplantae > Streptophyta > Magnoliopsida > Solanales > Convolvulaceae > Ipomoea > Ipomoea trifida. Next base: position 5,257,723 of record CP025655.1, read on the forward strand.
TACAAGGTAGAGGCTTTTTCTTCCCCTTCTTAATTTGAGGGTGGAGTTGGTTGGGAAAGGGAGAACTGAACATTTTGGGTTCCATGAAATTATATTGGCAAAATTGGGGATTCTTCTTATATGATCCTTTCTATTACCAAGATGACAATTGACTTCTAAATTGTCCTTTCTCTAGTATCCTATCTAATTTTTGTTCGTCACTTAGGTCAGACATGTTAACATTTCCTACTTAGGTTTTGAAGTATTTTTCTGAACAGCATTAGAAGTGTTCTCATTGGTTGTTGTACTATCATTTTAACAAAATTATGAACTACAGAATCAGTGGAAAAATTCTGCAATTGGAAACTGTGTCACAATCAGAGGCCATTAGGAGGCGCTACCGTTATTTAAGCCATTTCTCTTTGACAACATTATTTCAGGTAACCATCGAGATGATTCTAAAATAGAATCCATCCCATAAAAAAAACATTGCAAGAAGTTTTTTAAAGATCATGTTATTTTTGTGGCATCCCAGTTAGTCATTTGCTCTTTGGCTTGCAGCTTTGTGAAATTGATCTGCTCAAGATGTTGCCTGCTGATGCCCTCTCTCCATTTATGACTGAAATTAAGAATAGGGAAAAGCAAAGGAAGCGGGTTGCTAGGATGGTACCATTTTTCTCTGAATATTTAGTATTTGACTTTCTTAAAAGAATATGCACTTGCGGAATGCATGCAGCATGATATAGCATCTTGTCTTTGGAAAACTGTCAGTACCAAGCTTGCACTTAAGAGAGCAGTGGCAAGTGGGTCTTCTTTCTAAACTTTGTGGTTACTGGATGATTGATCAAGTTACCTTTGTGTCAGTCTCTCTGTCTCTGAGGATTTCTTCCCTCCTTACAACTGTTTTTCTAGGCTTCCTTTAAGCAGCATTCCTCTTCATGCTACATCATTTGATCCAGTTTATTTATTATATCTTTTTTAGGGTCAAAATAAATGCAGGCTCTTATTCTTTGCTACAATCCCTATATATATTTTTAGTAGTGTATATACCGCTATAGTGTATTACTTTTAATTATGGAACTAGTATACAATTAATATTTATGCATATTTAAGAAAAAAATTTCACAAATATACCTCTATGTATTTTTTAATTTACACGTTTTCCTGTGTTTTCATGTCTTGCATTTTTGAAAATTGCCGTTTCCCCATGTCCCATTTCTTGTATCCCATTTCCTGCTTCTGTGCTACCTAGGTATGAAGATAATTTTCCTGTTCTCTACTTACCCTTTGAGTAGAATAAGCATTTTTTTGGTGTCTCAATATCTGGTTTTTCCTTTGTTGGTTGGAACTCTTACAGTTGAATTCCTGTTTCCAGGAGCATCAGGAGAAAATGAAGGCAGAAACTACTGGGTTCCAGTATGCTCCTTTATCCTATAACCTGGCGGATACTTCTTATGTTGACCAGCCTGCATTCTCCAATGATGACTTTGAAGGTATATTGCTATGTTCATTTCTAATCCTACTTAGTATATTTATGTATGTAAATATGTATGCCTATATGTGGGAGTAGGCCTTAGAATTTTAGCTTCTGGATGTATGTTTTTGGTATTGATCAATTGTTGGGGAAACATGGAAATTCCTTCTCAGCCCATGTCCATTGAGTCATTAACTAGATAATTACAAAATACACTAACCCAACCTTGTCAAGTTTTTTTTTTTTTTTTCTTTGATAGGTATAAATTGGATAGTGGATTCATCACTTATCTTTACTGAAATATAAGTTGTCACTTGAGCCTTAAGGACTACTATGATATGTTATGAGGGATAAATATACTTTATCTTCCATTTGCTAGATTGCATATACCTTTCTTACCACTTTGTCTGAACTAACACTTCTATTGTAATGATTAGCATTAGGAAACTCAGCTGTAATATCATCAAGCCCCCCAGCAGTTGCAGGTAAGCTGCTCTTCTCCAATGTTGCAAGGCTCGGTTTTGCTGCTGGACATGATTCTCCGGCATTGAAGTTGGAGGATGCTCTTCCCAAGATCGGGGCATCACAAAATACTTCTGGTGAAACTGGTTTGTATTGAAACACAATATAGATGTTTGTTTGTCATGGTATCTGTATTATGCCCTTAAGTCACAGTAATAAGATTTGGAAAATAGCATTTTCCTTCTGATATATTTTTCCCAGTAGCTATGAAAAATCTGAACTTTTCCTGATTAGTGGCTTCATTATTCTTAGGGCCAAAGCATGCTGGTACATTGTCATTTGCTAATGTGACATCTAGAGCTAAAACAGTTGAGGACCCCAATGTCTCCAAGGCAAGTGAAGTGGGGAAGAAGGGGAAGAAGCCAAACCGTGTGCTCCTTTCAACATCCAGTTCCCGACGATATTGAGACTTGAGAGAGAGGGGGAGTGTGCTACACTGCTACTTCTCCAGAATGAGACTCCTGTATATTTTGAACTTTATCTGTGTTGCAACTGCATAAGTTGGGTTGTTGTCTACGGATTACATTGAGAAAACCGATTGCAGGATAGTCGTACGTTTATTTTAATTGTTTTTTTTTTTTTTTTCTTTTGGGAATAATGTTGCTGCTGTTATTAGTATTACTTCTGGTACTACGACTATAGAAGAGTAAATGGTGTTTAGTTTGTCATTTATGCAATTTGCCAATTGCCAGATAGGTTAGATGTATGGATTATGGAATACTTGCAGTATGGATTTTGAATAATTTAGCAGTATGTTGGGATTTAATTTGTGGTGATATGTACCTTGTTTTATGATATATGTTGTGCTTTTAGTCCAGATGGGGTTAATGCAAAAGAATATATTTTTTTTTAATACAACTAACTAATGTAGTAGAGTTACTACATGTCATCTGAGCGCAAAGTGCTTGGCATTTCTTTTTCTTTTAAATCATACATTCTTAGGTTATTATGCTCTTGTAACAATGTCAATATACTAATGGAAAGTTTGATTCGCGGAATAGGCCAAGAATAAAATAGCATTCTCAGTAATAGCCTATTCTTTTGTTCGGTAAGACTTTGTATTCCCTCCATTCTCCTTGCAAGTGGAATAGCTATTACCTAACTCTCTTGCTAGCTCTTTGTCTTCTCATCTTTTACGCCATTTGTCATTTACATCTGATTGAGATTGAAATTCTTCTTCAAGCTTCAAACAAAATGTATTTATTTTATTTTATTTTAAAAAATAATATATATATATATATATATATATATATATATATAATATATATATATATATATATGTTTTTACAATATTGTAATTGTTATAGACTGATATTATTTAAAAATTTTATGTAATAATAATAATAATAATAATAATAATAATAATAATAATAATAGTAGTAGTAGTAGTAGTAGTAGTAGTAATAATCATCATCGTAATAATAATTATAATAATAATAATAATATTATTATTATATATTTTGTATAAATGTATTTATGTCTTTTAACCATATATCCTATTTGTATTCGTTGAACTAACCAAACACTAAAATAACATTCCTAAAGTCTATTCCTTCAGCGAACCAAACAATAGAATACAATTTATATTCTATTCATTGCGTATTTCATTTCCTATAGAATACTATTCTTATTCCCTTAAAATTCATTCCGTTCTTATTCCCTTAAAATTCATTCCGTGAACCAAGTAGTGACTCTGGGAATCCAAGTTCATGAATTTTTGGCAGAGCTTGCAACTGTGTTCATTACATTAGATCCTCATCTGATCGAAACTCTATTGGCTAGAGCAATTAAGGTCTTTTAAAAATAAATAAATAAAAAAAAAATTGTGGACTACATTTGGTAAAACTGAAGTTTGAGTATACAATATGAAAGTCACTTAGGCATTCTCCAATAGTAAAATTTTGGTGTCATTTTTGAGAAGATTTTGTAAGTGTGATTAGGAAAGAGAAAATGAGGATGGAAGAAAAAAAGAAAAGAAAAAAATAAAAATAAAAAACAAAAGCTGACAAAACAAATAAAAAAAACTAAAAAAAAATAATATTACGCGCCCGCCTGGGCGCGAATCTGCGCCCCACGCACGTGGGGAGCAGTTGTTCTCCCATTCAGTGGGTCCCACGTGAGCTGACAAAATTTCTTCCTTGCAGGAGAAAGATACCCCCAATTTTGCTTCATCAAATTTGTTAAAAAACTTGCCTCTAAGTTTTTAGTTCTTAAAATTAGTGCCAACACCCACTAATAGGGAAGGCCTTACAGTTGAATTCCGATAAGGGTTGTTTGGTAAAATCATTTTCTGGGCTTTTGGTGTTTGGCAACGTCCGAAAAATACGGTCAACGGAAAATGATTATCGTTGGCCATGAAAAATGACTCCTTTTTTCTAGAAAATAACTTCCGGACAAAAAGTTCGGAAGTCATTTTCTGGAAACTTTTTCGTGCGAGGGACAGCCAAAGTCGTCCCTCTCCCGTTCTGCCCGGAAATCAGAGCAGCGATGTTTATTTTTATTTTTTATTTTTTTTGTCTTTCTTTATTTTTTTAAATAATAAGTAATACTATTTTATATATTTTTATATTTTAAATAAAATAATAAAAATATATAATTGTACAATTCTATTTATTTTCCTGAAAATGAACCAAACCCACAAAGACGGTTTTCCAAAATACAACCAAACACAGGAAATGAAACTGTTTTTTAAAAAATGGCTCATTTTTCAGAAATCATTTTCATTTGAAAGAATGTGTTAGAAATTTACCTGAGTTGCTATTTTGTAGATAATTTAATTGACCAAGCATGTGAGATTGTTTCATAAACATTAATAATCATCATGAGAACATTTTAAAAGGGAAAAAATTTGGTATAATACATTCTATACATTCTTAATTCGTTGTTGGTTTATGAAAAGTCAAGTAAAAAAAAACACTCTTTCAGATTAATGATAAGGATCATATATTGCTTGTGGAAATTTACGTATAGTAGATGATATAATCTTTGAAAGCACAAACTTTGGCCTATGCAAGAAGTTTTAAAAGCTTATTATGTGTCAATTTGAGATGATCATGATGTGAGAGCTCAACTATTTCTTAAGTTTCCAAGTAAGGTAAAGCAAAGTAAGGAGAGTATTTTTCATAAATCAAGCAAAATACACTAAGAATTTGATTAAGAAGTTTAGTATTGATGGTAAATCTTCATGGATATACCTATAAATACCTCATTAAGGATGAATTTGGATAATGAGTGTACGAATATTGACTAATCAAAGTATAGAGGGATTATTGAGTCATTGTTATACCTTACGACCAGCAAACCAGATATTTCATATGTAGTAGGTGTTTGCATAAGGTTCCAAGCAAAGCCTTAGGAAAGTAACCTTACGATTGCTAAGAAGATTTTAAGGTATTTGAAAGCAACATTAGGCGGGTTGTGGTACCTGAAAGGTGGAAGCTTTAAACTCATCGGATACTCAGATGTTGACTTTGTGGGTTGCGAAATTAATCACAAGAGTACATTAGATACTTGTTAATTTCTCAGAGGGAGACTTGTTTCTTGGTTCAGTAAGAAACAATATTCAATCGCAACAAGTACTGCTAAAGTTGAGTATATTGTTGTCGGAAATTATTGTGCTCAAGTGTTATGGATGAAGCAAAAACTCATAGATTATGGAGTAGAAGCTACATACAGAGATAAACATCAAATCTGAAAACACTAGCGCAATAGGTATCACTCATAATTCGGTGTTACATTCAAGGACCAAACATATTGACATCAAGTATCACTTTATACGCGATCATATAGAAAAAATTGACACTAAGTTAGAGTATGTTAATACAGAGATGTAGACATGTAGTTGGCAAATATTCTCATCAAGCTATTATGTGAGACAAGGTTTGCTATGTTAAGACATGAACTTGGTATGATTGAACTAAGTTGAAGAACCACATGGTAGATGCATGTCCAAGAAGTAAACTCAATTAACCATGAGGTTGCTCAGCTCCGAGAAGTCATACGAAATGTTGCAAAGTCGATTTCATCTTTGGAAGGATATTTTAGTCAACCGCAAGGTTATTTGTTCAGAGAAGTTAGCTAGAACCGCAAAGTAGGAGTTTATGGTGCAAAGTGGTTTGATACCGAATGGTTACGCTAAGGCAAGAAGCTCAAATTTAGCTATTTAGGGTATATGTCGCATAGTAGTATGAAGATGCAAAGTAAGGAGACACCAAAAGGTAGTTCAATCCAAAAAGTCATATGAATATGGCACTAAGGGGGAACTGGGGCGAAAAGTATTAGAATTCGAAGAGTTGTTGGAAAGTTACTTAATTACATAGTATTTTTACTAATTGGATTTGAGCCGGAAGTCTGAATTTTCTGATGCAACCTATAAGTTGATGTGTAATTAATGTGTTGTCCTTATTAAATCTACATTTATTATCAATCATGATAAACTTCCAGCAATTATATACAAACACCCCCATGCCTTACCTTTAACAAAAATTTTCCAAGTAACCCTTAATCAAAACTCAACCCGTTTCAATTTCATACAAATAGTCTCATAGTCTTCACAAATAAGTTACTATGAAAACTTCTCTTTAAGTGTTTCCAAGTTACCAAAACTCTCAACATTTAAATTAAACTTGCCATCTTTCAACCTTCAACCTTTCAAGCATTTATCAGTGACGGACAACCAACAATAATCTGATTCAAACTTCAACCCAAGACCATCACTAGTCATCTGCGAATGCGGATTGATGTGATACTTAGGTTGTCCTCAACCCAGCAAGTGGTTCACTTGCTAGGTGAGGTGGTCAAAAAAAATTATTTGTTTATTGTTTAGTTTGCCACATAGATTAGCAAGTTTGCTATTTTAGCAAACTTGCTAATTGCAGCAAAGACTGGCGTATAGTACTTTTTTTGTTTTTTTAAATTTTGAGTTAATGTTTTAAATTAATGTGATATTTGGGCCCACTTTTTAAAGTTAATTAGATTTATAGGGATATAGTATGAATATTAAATGAATTGTAAATTTGGTGATGTGGAAGTATGATCCACTTTTGAAAGTGATGGAGTATTGCAGGAATAAGGATAAAGTTGTTAAAACCGGCCAGTCCGGCCCATACGGGGTATAGTCTTGGAGTTTCATATACCCTCATGTAGATGTAGAAGGAGGCAAGGAGCACACTCGGATTTCTTTAACCAGCAGCAAGAGTTGAGTTTTTGGAGGAGATAAGGGGTGGCCGTGGGTGAAGGAATTTTCAGATGAGAGAAGAAGAAAAATTTGAAGAAATCCAATGATGAAACTACCTCAACAATTACATTGATTTCTGCTTATTAGATCATTGATTTTGATTCTCACAGAGAAGAAATTGCTAACACTTTGTAGTGTATAGAAGAGACATTGAGCAATTTTTTTTTTTTTTTTTTTTTTGAGTATTACTGACTCTGTTACAATGCAGTATCAGGCTCCAACTCACCCCTTTTACATGAGAGTGCAATCGGGTACCACTAGACCATAAGGTCTTGGGAGCAAATTAAAATGTGGAAGATAATTAATTTTTGTGCCTAATCAGATGGAAGGGAATGAAAGCTATCACTGAGAATCAGACCAGACTTGGCGGAAATTAGAAGATTATCAAGGCAGATACCAAACTAATCGCTGTAATCGAGAAATTAGATACTCGATCTCTAACACAGGGATTGATCAGGCTTCACCAAAAAGTTGATGCTTAATGATACAAAAAGGGGAAGAAGATGTAAGCAGCCTTTTACAGTTAGAAGAAATTACTCCGTACAACGTCTTCTCCAAGTACTTCAAGGGGCATTGTGCCATGCATATTCTTCACGGGGTAAGACAACTACTATTTGTAGAAAGAGTTTTACAAGTAGGGAGTATAACTTGGGAGTCTATGTAATATTTTTCTTGTAAAAATAGAGAAAGTAGTTAGCTTGCATGGATAGCTCAGATGGTCGTAGGAGTGAAGTTTGGGAGGTAGTTACGGAGGAATTCACAAGTTCTCAAATCAAAAATCTTTAAGGGAACTCATAATCTATGGAGGATACAAGGATGGCAGGTGGGTGTATCCTAATTTGTGAGACGGGTCCGATCAAGATCAAAATGTAATACTTATACTGAAAATTTTAATACTAATAAGAAATAAAATGTTTGTTACGTATAAGATAAAGTGTAATACTTCCGAGAAAAAAATGTAATACTTTTATGGTCCATTTGAAATCTTGGAAAATACTTTCCAAGAAATGACTCATTTCCCAAAAAGCTGTTTCATTTTCTAATGTTTGACTAAAGGTTAAAACTATTTTTTCTGTTTGGTTGAAAGTTAAGAAATTATATTTTGTCTGTTTGTTTTGTTTTCTTGAAAATGAACATATAATAATAATAATAATAATAATAATAATAATAATAATAATAATAAGTCGTATTGGTGGTGTGGTGGCGATGACGATAGTTGTTATGGTGATAATGGTAGTAGTGTGTTGGTGGTGGTGGCAGTGATGACGGTGGCGGTAAAGACTATAATGAATATTTTCCTATAACTTTATTTTTTTCATGAGAGAAAAGGTAAATGCGAGAAAATTAAAAATTCAAAAACTGTATTTTGACTAAAAATTAGTGTTGCAAAAATCGCACCTAGGCGCCGGCCGACCGTCTAGCGTATCACCATAATCGATGATAGCCACCTAGGCTGCCTAGGCGCTGACTAAGCCGCCCAGTAGGCCTGATTACCTATTGTTTCCTTTTTTATTTTATTATTTTTATTTTTTTTTTATAAAGGGTTATTTCACTCAAAACGACGTTGTTTTGAACGAAATACCCTAAATCGTTCAAACTCTAGATGCTTTTAGGTTTATAATCATCAAGTCTTTAAAAATTTAAACAATTTTTAAAATAAAAATTAAAAAAATACACAGGCGCCCGAGGAATGCCTAGCGATTTTTACAATCATGCTAAAAATTTAGGAAGACATTTTCCGCCAAATTGGACCTTATTTCGATTGATTAGAATGAATTTTCTTTTGACTTTATTTTCCTTGAATACCCAAACACAGAAAAATATGGAAGTCATTTTTCGGGTTTCCAAACGGACTCTTAAATCAAAATGTAAAATTATTATATTTTTCTTCAAAATATTACACTTTCCCTTATAAGTAACAAATAAGCATGCATCCGACCCGACTAATACATTCATGATTTTTTTTTTCCAGTATAAGTATTACATTTTCATATCGACCCAACTTATCTCATAGATAAGGATCGTGAGAATGTCTCACACAAAATTTTGCCTTAATTGAATGATTAAATTATATTATTATCCATATTTAAAAGAATGACTAATTGTGGCAAGCAAATGAAAGTTAAGTGTGGCAAAGTTAAAAGAGTAAATCTTTATCTGAGAATGTCACATAGTTGAGAACTAAAAGTGAAATTTGTTCCAAATAATATGTTTTCAAATTGCAGCTCCCTTCCAATCTCCAACATAAAATTATTAAAATAAATCCAGATTCATAAAACCCAAGTTTTCAACTTCATTCATCACAAAAATATCATTAGCTTTTTAAAATTCATATCTATTAAAAACATTCACAACTAGTTGTAAAGGGTTAACACTCTTGCCTTCAAAGAGCTTTTCATTTTTGTTCTTCCATATAAAGTCTAGTTAATTGGGAGATCGTCACCACGAGTATTGGAAAAGGAGGCCTGGCATCAAAGGCATAAGAAATATGAATAAGGCATTCATGGCAAAGATTAGGTGGAGGCTTCAAAAAGAAAAGGAAATCCTTTGGGCTTCTACCATATAAAGAAATACAATCCTAGGGAAGACCAAATTTCAAAATGGCAAGAAAAACATGGCTGCTCTAACTTGTGGAAAGGAATTTTCTGAAGCCGCGAAATTCTTATGCAAAACATGGAAGCTGATAACCAAAGAAGGGAACCTCATAGCACCGGAAAATTCTCAGTGGCACTTCCTTACAAGGATGCAGTTGGGGACTCTAGGACATCAGTTGATAGTGATTGGATCTACATTTGAAAACTTAAGGTCCCTAGCAGAATTTGTACGTTTATTTGGCTTTTAAAATATGGGAAAGTGATGACCAATAATGAAAAATTCTGGTGGGGATTCACGATGGATAATATGTGCAGCATATGCCGCGTAGGAAGTGAAGACAGAGATCATGTCTTTAGGACATGTAAAGCTGCAATAGAAATGTGGGAAAGATAGATACCTAGACAAGAAATACAAAGGCAAAATAATCTTCCTTTTGATAATTGGTTGTCTGCTAATATTCAAGGCAAAGTACATAATAGAAATGATAATAACTGGAAGAATACTTTTGCTATTATTATATGGTGGTTATGGAAGTGGAGGAACGAAGTCATCTTTAGTGGCATAACTTGGAGCATCCAGCAGAAGATGGAGTGTATTCAAAGGCAGCAATTAAGAGGACACCAAAAGAGCTTTTGCTAGAGCACGGGCGGAAGCCAAGAAGTGTTTGTTTCTAAATTACTAAAATGGCAACCCAAAACCAATGCGAACGTGGATGGATGCTACAGGGAGAGTGACAGTCTTGCAGGAGGTGGCGGAGTCCTCAGGGATAAATATGGAAATTGGATCGCGGGATGTGCCCGAAGGTATAGTGCTGCAAACCCCATTGAAGCTGAGATGAAAGCACGGGTTATGGGGGTTCAATGGCCAGGAGCACAGGATAAATCAACATGACAACTCTTTTGAGAGCCTTATGAGGATGATCACAGAAGTTGAAAGAAGCACAATATCCCATTTCTATAGGGAGCAGAATTCTGTGGCTGATGGTCTTGCAAAAGTCGCACTAATGGGCGATTCTGAATGGATAGAATTTGATCAGCCTTTTCCTGGATGCAGAAATAGAGTCACTAATGACCTTTTGGGTGCCTGTAGGCAACATTTTATCCTGCAAAATCATTAGAGTGCTCTTGTTTAGGTGTCCTTTTTTTTTTTTTTTTTTTTAATGTCCATATCATCACAAGGGCAAAGTTGAAAGTCCTTGAACCTTGTCACCTTGTATTTGGTTCATTATTCAAGTTTTGCAACTATCCATCAAAAAGAAATTCTATTCTTACTCTTGACATCACGTTTTAAAAATTAAAATATCTAGCTTTAACAAAATACATGCTCCCAGATCAGAAGTGCTTTCTTATTACATATATATACTTGCAGGCCAGGTAGTATCAAACAAGTGCAAACCCAAACTCAAACCTGCTCTCCCACCCAAAAAAAAAAAAAAAAAACTGTTACAAGAGACCCATTGTCTCAAAGTAGCACATATTTCTTCATTGCAAAACATAGTATTTGAGGTTGCAAAATGTCTTATACTTTCTTCTGATGCTACTTCGCGGCCGAATAGAAATCATCAATAGACAAACTCTCAATGGATCCGAAGCTCGACCATGGATCAATAGTCGAGTAGTTAGTGATTGAGCCCCCCATAAAATCAAAGGGAGATGATTCATTCGAGAATGTGGTATCATAAACAAACGACGTAGTTTCCATGTCATCCACTCTCGGGAAGCTCTGATGAGGATAGTAGCACGATGCATCGCCTTGGTTTTGGATTACACCACCTTCAACATCATCATTTTGTCCATAATCTGTTAAAACCTCTGCAGCTTTGCATGCTCCTTGATCCCCCGCTTTTCTCGCTTCAATCACCTGTAATAAAACTATCAGCACCTTTTTTTCAATTACACAATTTTGCATATATATGTATGTATGTATATAGGTTGAAATAAACCGCATACGTAGTTCTGTTTTTGCTCATCGATGTAGAACGCAACATAGTCTCCAAGCCCCAGACTATGTTCATGGACAAATCCACCTAAGAACATTCAACGAGATACTCTTCTTATGCCTGACTGTCAGATATCAAGACTATCACAACTACCAGATAAATCAAAGTTAGAGTTTAGAAATTCGCACCCGTATTTTCTAGCACATACATGCGGCTGCTGTTGTTAGGCCAGTATCTGTGAAAGGGGGTAAATACTTCATTAAATTAAAATTATACTAGTGAAATGTTACAACTACTCAGAAAGACAAACAGGAGATCTAATAAGTCTATTGGTGAAGCCGGTTTAATGTCTTTCATGTTGTGAACCTTGTGAAAGACATGCTAGCTTGTAATTGAAATATTCATATATAGCATATATATATAAATAAAGGTAAGGCGGGATTTATGATTTTTTAGTGAAAACTTTAAATGAAAAATGCATTCAGTGAGCCGAGCCGTTGCTCCACAGGCAGTATATCTAGGATGGAGGTTAATCGAAAGACTCAAACCTGAACTTGAAATGCCAAACGTGCAGACCATCCATGTCCTCCATACTGATTGGAAACCCTTCCTTTACAAGAAGTTTAGGAAGATAGTCTTCTGCGGGTTTCTAAAATAAACAAATTAAATGACAAAGAATAGGAATTAGTGGTGGCAAAGTAGGAAGCTTGTGCACCACTACATGCATGTGCACACTTAACATATTTAATAAATTGTCAATCAAACTGAGAAAGAAATTCAGAGTAGCTCTGGTTAATTGACGGAATGAAAGGAAGTGTCGATCAGTTTATTGGATCGGACGAAAAGATTTATGCCTTTGGTATGACGATTCTCCTAAGAGGACCAACATCACTGTTCTTAAGCTCCTTGTCAAAGAGAAATCTAAATCTTGAGGAATCCAGTGCCTGTATAGCACATAACAATTACAAGAAGGTAAACTGATTAAATCCTTGGAGTGCAGTAAGTTGATAAACATATATATTATGAATGATAAAATGGTATGCTAAGGACTTTGGTTGGCGTTAACTCATGTACTACGTACTATATATGAAAGAGGTAAGGACTTGGTTGGAATTAACATAACTGATGTACTTTATATGCTGAAGTGTCCAAGAGAATGTCCATAATGTGAGCACATGGCACACATTTTTTTAGTGGAAATTAAATACTCAAGCAATGATTGGACCATGTTGAAAGTAAACATTGTGATAAATATGTTCAAATTATTCATATTCTCTTTTAAAAAACTTTTTAACTTATCTGAAAAAGAATGTAAGTTACTATCAAACTATACCTTATATCTTGATCCCACTGGTCTCCATTGCAATGGAGAGCAGTTGTTTCTCTAGTTTTATATTATCTTCTGTCTTAACCTATTCTCATATTTTAGTTTCTAACTTGACAATAGGTGTTGATTATTCGCCACCCACCACTCAATATCCTGATAAATATGTTCAAATTATTCATATATCTCTTTTAATAAACCTCTTAACTTATCTGAAAAAGAATATAGCTTACTATCAAACTATACCTTATATCTTGATACCACTGGTCTCCATTACAATGGAGAGTAGTCGTCTCTCTAGTTTTATATTATCTTCTGTCTTAACCTGTTCTCATATTTTAGTTTCTAACTGGACAATAGGTGTTGATTATTTGCCACCCACCACTCAATATCGTGATAAATATGTTCAAATTATTCATATATCTCTTTTAATAAACCTCTTAACTTATATGAAAAAGAATGTAACTTACTATCAAACTATATCTCATATCTTGATCCCACTGATCTCCATTACAATGGAGAGTAGTCGTCTCTCTAGTTTTATATTATCTTCTGTCTTAACATGTTCTCATATTTTAGTTTCTAACTCAACAAAAGGTGCTGATTATTCGCCACCCACCACTCAATACTGTGACAAATATGTTCAAATTATTCATATATCTCTTTTAATAAACCTCTTTAACTTGTCTGAAAATGAATGTAACTTACTATCAAACTATACTTTATATCTTGATCCCACTGGTCTCCATTGCAATGGAGAGTAGTCGTCTCTCTAGTTTTATATTATCATCTGCCTTAACTTGTTCTCATATTTTAGTTTCTAACTTGACAATAGGTGTTGATTATTTGCCACCCACCACTCAATATCGTGATAAATATGTTCAAATTATTCATATATCTCTTTTTTTTTGAGAAATTCATATATCTCTTTTAATAAACCTCTTTAACTTATCTGAAAAGGAATGTAACTTACTATCAAACTATACATTATATCTTGATCCCACTGGTTTCCATTGCAATGGAGAGTAGTCGTCGTCTCTCTAGTTTTATATTATATTCTGTCTTAACTTGTTCTCATATTTTAGTTTCTAACTCAACAATAGGTGTTGATTATTAGCCACCCACCACTCAATATTGTGATAAATATGTTCAAATTATTCATATATCTCTTTTAATAAACCTCTTTAACTTATCTGAAAAGGAATGTAACTTACTATCAAACTATATCTTATATCTTGATCCCACTGGTCTCCATTGCAATGGAGAGTAGTCATCTCTCTAGTTTTATATTATCTTCTGTCTTAACTTGTTCTCATATTTTAGTTTCTAACTAGACAATAAGTGTTTTCCTAAAAAATAAAAAGAAAAATAAAAAATAAAAACTAGACAATAGGTGTTGATTATTCACCACCGCTCAAATTTTAAATTCTTTAGGCCCTTGCTTTTCAACAAGCCATTTATCTTTATTCTTTAGTCTTCCACTAGCATGGTACTTCCGCTAGTACAACATGATGTAATGGAGAATGTAAGTTCATTGATCTCACCAAATTTGCACTTCTCTAAGGATCCAAACTTCATGACATTGAGAGAATCTCATTAATTCACACTTAATCAGCTAAGTCATAAATCATTAAATTAAAGTGAACGTTTCGATTGTTCAACAAATTAAGATTTTGTATCCTCTTACACTGGTCAAATTAAAATCTTTTTACGTCCATGTCCTCTTCAATTCTATGATGAAATTGGGTATTATCCTGATCAAGTGCTTACCTCCGCCTAACAATCCTCTTGTTAGGATCAAACACAATTTTATTTCTTTATACTGATATATTTTACAAAGACATTTACACCCGACAATCTTCTAGCCACCTGGTGGACACCGCCCTTCACGGCCTTTCACCCAACAAAATCAAGCTAATTGCCAAAAGTTAAAATTTGGTTGTTGTCTAGAAATCAATAAACTCATAAATCTACAAATTGACCCAGCTAATTTAGGAAGTCGTTAACAAACTACAATAAAGAAAAGGACACCACATAAACAGGCAATAAATTACAGGAATAGAAGTAAATAATGGTGAGAGAGAGGGAGAGAGAGAGAGAGAGAGAGAGCGTACAGTTGGTGGGGGTGGGGGAGGAGGAGAGGCGTGAGGGAGGTGGAAGGAGTGGTGGAAACGCAGCGGAGAGAAGTTGAGGGAAGATCGGCGGCGGCGTTGGCTACGCATCCTCTTCCTAAGCTGAGCATTGAAGGCGGTGGCGAGATGGAGAGTGGTGAAGTGATGATCAACGGGAGGGGGAGGAGGAGGAGGAGGAGGAGGAGAGGGAGAATGTTGTTGGGATTGGGAGCGGTGGAGAGGCGTATTAGGATTATTGGATTTGGGGGAGTTGGATCCCCCCAATCCCATGGATAAAAAGCTGAATCGATCAGAAGAAGAAACCTCGGTAATCTCCATCGTCGCCGCCGCGGCCAATTGAAGAAGAAGAAGAAGAAGAACGCAACAAGTGTTAGTTGTATCTCTCCTCCACCTCTTCTTCTTCTTCCTCTCCACCTCCTCTGTTTCAGGGCTGGGCGAGTGAAGTTGGGAAGTTGGGAGATAGCAATTATGAGGAATTGAGGGATGGGATTTGCTAAATTCAGAAACCAAATGCAGACAAACAGACCTCATTCAACTGCATGACATTTGTGCACACCTCATTCATCCTTTTTTTCTTTCCTAATCTCTCATTAAATGCAATCGCAATTGCAATTGCAATTGCGATCAACAAACCATGCACTAATAAATAAAACCCCAATTTTGAGGTGGTGCTTAGATGGATCACTGATCTCAAGAGACCCAACATTTCATTTCATTTCATTTCATAAAGCAATATAGGGGAGGTGAGGTGGGAGCAGAGCAGCCATGCCAGGTGTTCAAAAAGCTCTGCTCCCTGCCAACTGAAATCAATGGCGTTTCGTAATTTTACCACTTCTCCGCCTTGGAGTTTCCGTCTTCTCTCTCTCTCTCTCTTCTCGCGTTTTTGTGCTCAAAATTTATATTCGTATTGGCGGGTTCCACTTTGGAATGGGAGACTATATAGGGAGCGAGCTTTTTATGCCAGAAACGCGCTACAGTACCCACCGTCGTTTTTCTGTTTTCATTTTTTACCTACATTTTATTACTATTAATATTACTCACCCCTTCACAAAATTTTCTCACCATTTTTTTTTCACCACACAAATATTATTTAATTGAATACTTTAATATTTCTTTACAAACTAGTATTTTTATGCGTGATGTACAAAATTTGATACTGAATATTAGTAATCTATATTAAAATTCTTAAACTTATTTAGATTTTAAATATTTACTACGTATATTATTGTATAATAATAATAATAATAATAATAATAATTACTTTATATGTCCATTTTATTTGTCTTATTTACTATTTATTGGTTAAACCAAGTCTGTTGTTCTTTACTTGTTTTCATTAGTATTTTACTTACAATTTTTAAATTTAATTTTTTTTATGTATAATAGTAATTTTAATGTAGTTTCTAAATATATAAATTCCACACACTAATTCTAAATTTAATAATAATAAAAATTAAATTATAAATTACTTCACCAGGGCCGTTTTTTAAATTTTTGGGCCCCCGTTCTTGTAAATAAATGAGGCCCCTACCAAAAGTGTAATCTTTAAAACCAATATAAAAAGTTGGGCCAGTAAGATTCAAACCCTTGACTTTAACTAGAAAATACAATAACCTTGTCTTTCTACCATTTCTCTATTTAGAATCTTTTGATATTGATTGCAAACTTTTTATTTTTTAATGTCTTAACTAACTAGATAAAAATTAAATATTGGGCCCTCTAAAATTTGGGGCCCTGTGCTGTAGCCCAGCTTGCACAGCCCAAAATCCGGCCCTGTACTTCACAGTCAAATCTCGTTAACGGAACCCAACACATACAACGGGACGGAGAAAATATTTATTATTATTATTATTATTATTATTATTATTATTATTATTATTATAGAAAATTGTAGCATCCATATACAAGTCCACATAGTCTCACAGAGAGAACTAGAGAAGTGATATCATTTGGTCTCATTTGATCAGTAATCGTAAGATAGTTAATTTGTAAGCATCCCTTATTTCCTTCACTGTGTAAATGTAACGCTTCCGCATTCCCGCTTAAACAGCTAAATGCCTAAATATCAGTGGCGATTTTACACTTTCCTCCCTTTATTTTATGTTGAGTACATATTCCACCTACTAGTGTTTTTTAATTTATTGTTTTTTTGGGTGTTATTTTACTAAACCATCAAAAAATTTTATTTGTCAGACCACGAGGTATCTTGAGCAAACTATAACGGTAGAAAATACCTTTAAGCCCGTATCATACTCAGATTAGTCCATGTTTGCACCAGTGATGTCTAATTAAGGGGCAATGTGTCAAATTTGAAGATAAAGAAAGTAGTCAAAGGCCTTGTGGTCAAGCGGCGTGACCCTCCCAAGTGAGAGGTCACAGGTTCGATCCCCAGTGGGGGCGTTGGCTCGTTGTACTTATGTATGAACAGATACTTACATTATAATAGAGTCAATAGTATTTAAAAAAAAAAAAGTAATTTCTCATTTCTCTTTCATTTCCCTTCCTTGCTATTCTTTGCTCTGAAGCTGCATCAGTGTCTCTTTCCCACTGATTATGCATCATCAATTTAGGTCTTCTTCAATTTAGATCTCTGGTTTTCAAGGAGAAATTGATTGGAGGGGGTCATGTTTTACATGAACTATTTCCTAGAGTTCTTCCTCTCTCTTGCATCTATACATAGCTACAAAATTATTTTTTTAATGGGATAGATTAATTGATGCAAATTCTACCAGGAAGCAACCCATCAACGTAACCATAGTCAAAGTTCACGGGAGCTTAGCATTCACGGAGTCCATGACCATCTCGCATGCATGCAAATCGACAGAGAATAATATTTCCAATTTCATGGTCAAATCTTCCATAAGTGCTCGGTGCTCCAACAACAAGAATATAATGCACAAATTTGTGGTTTTCATGGAAGATAGTGATGAATATATATGAGCTAACACATTTATGCAGATCGTTGTGTTAGTTTATAATTGCAGGTAAACAAAATAATTTGGACCCAAAACTATTGATATCCCAATTGGATAACGCATCTTAACTTATTATTATAGGGTGACGCTCAAAACTTTTTCACTAAAGATCAATCACAGTTTTTACAAATACAATGTTTAAATGATTTACTGAAGTAGCTAGACCTACCACCCAGGGGCGGAGCCAGAAAGTCTAAGTTAGGGGGTCAAATTTATAGAAGAAATTTATCGTGTTAATCGTACCAATCATACAATATCATTATATATACTGATTATTATTAATAATTATTTTTATTTATACTATGTGCACTCAATAATATATGAAATATATAATTATATGAGTCCGATTATTAAGGTTGTCAAACATTACTTTCGAATTTTTCACATAAAACAAAATATATATAATAGTAAAAAACAAGGAAAATTATACGGAGTAATTTTTATCAATATGTTATAGTGAAATTGTAGAATTCGTCTCTAATTGTTGGTTGTTCTCACTTTTCGTCCCTAAGATATACTCCGTAATTGATGTTGCAAATTTCGTTCCTTTACTAACAAAACATTAGGGACAAAATTTATAATGTTAGTATAGCTTAAGGACGGAGATTGAGAACAACTTGTTATTAAAATGATAAAATTTGCGACATCAATTATAGCTTAGGGACAAAAAGTGAGCACAACCAACAATTATGAACGAATTTTACAATTACCTTATTACCCTATAACTTAGAGACGAAAATTGTAATTTTTCTTAAAAATAATTAAATTTATTTAAATATGCATTGCCACTCTTTTATCAAATAAAAAGTTGTCAATTGTTTGGTCAACAACAAATTTTTTAATAATAAGTTGATATTCATTTTACTGATTAATTGAATATATATTTCAAAATTTAAGGGATGAAGACGAAAACCAATATCGCGAAATAAAAAATCACTATTAATTTTTGTAATAAATTTCAAAACTAATCATTTAACCTAGCAAATTTATATCCTAAAAGTGTAAATACATAATAAAACACACAATATGTTTTCAACTAATTAATCAACTAATAAAACTAAAACATATATACCTCAAATTTGGAGAGTAATAAAATTAAGTTAGGGTGTGTTTGGAAAGCAGGAAAATGACTTCTGTAAAATGTTTTCTGGAAAATGAGTCATTTTCCGGAAAATGAATTCTTTTCCAGTGTTTGGATGTATTATGGAAAACTGTGTTGGTGTGTTTGGTTTATTTTCTGGAAAATAGGTAGGAAAATTTGTAGAATTATATAATTAAACATTTTAATTATTTTATTTAAATATAAAAATTATAATAATATTAAAATAGTATTATTTATTTAAAATAACATTTAAATTTATATAAAAAAAAACTAAATCTACAGATTTCCGGCGGAAACCATGGCACCATAGACCAGACCAGTATGTGTGTACTGGTTTCAGTCGGTTTCTGGCGGAAACCTGTCCCCAACAAGTTTCCGCCGGAAACCGGATATTCCCCAACCATCTTCGCCCATTTTCGCAGCTACGCCATGGTTCCGGAAAATGACTTCCGGAAAAAAATTCCGGAAGTTGTTTTCCGGAAATTTGGCTTGGTTTTCCTTGGTCAACGGAAATTGTTTTCCGTTGACCGTATTTTCCATGCGTTCCCAAACAGAGGAAACCCGAAAAATGATTTCCGCAAATCATTTTCCGGGTTTCCAAACACACCCTTAGATACATAATACCCTCCATTACTGAAATCTTGACAAAAGAAATAAACTAATTAATAAAGAAAAATGGTGAATTTTATTATTTGATTTATTTACTTTCACTTAATGAATTTGGACTTTTATATATATATAGAGCAAATACCAGTTTTGGTCCCACGACTATTAGCAAAATGACAATTTTGGTCCACATGTTTCATTTCTACTAATTTTGGTCCCACGACTATTGTTTAGTACCAATTTTGGTCCCACGACTACTGTTTTAGTGCCAAAATTCATCGCGCCGGTCACCCATTCGTTTCAAACGTGTCGAAATCTAAAATTTTTGAAGGTATTTTCGTTCTTTTTAACTCAATATCCCAAATTTGAGCAAGAATAAAGAGATTTAAGCCATAATATCGATCACAATTCATAATTTTCCTCCTCAAATTAAGGTAAAATGAGGAGGAAAACTGCGAATTTGGATCGATTTAGGACTTAAATCCATTTATTCATACTCAAATTAAGATATCAAGTTGAAAATGATGAAAATACGCTTAACAATTTTAGATTTTTGCACATTTTAAACGAATGAGTGACCGACGCGATGAATTTTGGCACTAAAACAATAGTTGTGGATGAAAATTGGTACTAAAACAATAGTCGTGGTACCAAAATTGGTAGAAATGAAACATGTGGACCAAAATTGTCATTTTGCTAATAGTCGTGGGACCAAAACTGGTATTTGCTCTATATTATATATATATATATATCTTTCTTCCTCCTCATTCTTCTTCATCCTTCATCGTCTTTGGGAACACCACCATTTCGGGTATTGTACGGCCACGCGAGGATTGCTACTACAAAAAAATGCATATATACTTATATAGTGACAGAACTATTCCATTATTAAATTAAAGACAAAAAAGCGACATATTTTAATTTTGTGTTAAATAGACGTTTAAGGACGGATTTGGAATGGATATTGCGGCGAAATATTTTCATTGTTAAATACATACATAGCTAATTTTAATGACAAATTTTGACGCAAAAATATAGAAATGGATTTCATCGGATTTTCGCGAGCTAACTCCGAAAATTTTCATAGTTTTAATTATTACAGTTTAGAGACGAATTTGTATATTCATTGCAAAATATAACGACAGATTCAATAATCCATTTTGACAAATTCGTATTTTCTTCGCTATTGTATACAAGGGCAGCCGTATTTTTATATTTTAGCGATGGATCTATCTGTCGCTATTTTTTGATATTTAATCCTATTATTAAAAAAGAAAAAGAGAGAGAAAATGATTAAATAGGCATATAAACTTTATTCAAAAAGTCAATTAGTCTTTTAAACTTTCAAAAGTAAGTTAAACTAAATATAAGGTAAAATTCCTTTAAAAAAAAAAAGAGGTAAAATTTAAAAGTAAAAAACTAGTGAGTAATGTTTTACTTTTACATTAAAGAGTGGAAACTAAGATTTTTTTTAATAAAAAAAATTATAAGTATTTTTTAGAGTTAATACTCAATTTAGTTCTCGATTATAGTAATTTATCTTGATTTAATCCCAGACGACTTTCTGTATATAATTAGATTCTCGACTTTAATGATTTACCTAATTGAATTTTCAATTGTTAGAATCAATGACTAAATCGATAAAACTCACTATAATCGATGACTAAATTGAGTAAAATCATTATAGTTGAAAATTAACTTGAGTATTATAACCGAAGACTGAAATAGAGAACTCAATTGATAAAACTAGTTGGAGATTCAATTAATCACAAAAAATCATTTAAAATTAAATCACGAACTACATCACAGTAATAAATTGGTATTAACTCTTCAAAAAGGAGTAACAAATGTTCAATGAATTTAATGTAAAAACCAACAAATGTCAAACACATATGAACACTTTACTTAAAGAGCTTGTAACACTAAAATTAGAGTCACCGTATCCGCAGCGGTGATCCGACAATCCTCAAAACCCTAATCGAAACCCAGAAACACATACAATGGAGGAAGTACGGAATCACCAAGAGGAACATGTGCTACCCGCGAAGCGGAAACCCGACCCGGAGTTCGCCGTCGAAGCTGCTACCGAAGGACAAGATGACGAGTCCAGCAAGAAGGCCAAACTCGAAAATTCTGTCGACGGCGCCGCCGAAGACAAGAAGATCGGCAAAGGCTCTCAGAACGATGTCTGTTCTGTGAAAGATGAGGAAGACCAGGACGAGGACGACGAAGAGGATTACAAGCTCGAAGAAGAAGAAGAAGAAGAGGATGAAGACGAGCAGTCTAATGGAGAGGCCGAAATCGACCGAAAAGGGAAGGCAATTCGGAGTGACGACAAGGGGAAGGGAAAATTGGTCGAGGAGTCAGTTGAGGATTCTGACTCTGACTCCGATTCTAGTGCAATTGGGAGTGATTCTGATGCTGATGGTGAAAGCGACCTCTCCGACGATCCTCTCGCTGAGGTCGATTTGGACAACATTCTCCCTTCCAGGACTCGGCGGCGTTCAGTTCATCCAGGGGTTTTCATTTCCAGTGCTGCAGGTAATCCGAAACATGACGGTGATAGCGATGCTTAACTGATTTCTATTTCTCTGAAAATTTTGAAGTCAAAATATTAGTGTCACCTTCAAACCTTAAGCTCTGGTTTCAGAGACCTATGTTTCCTTAGTTCTGTACTTCTGTATTGCTCGATCAGTGCTATATTTGCTGCCTGCTTACATTTGATAAATCCTGAAAATTGCATTGCACAATTGTGAATGTTAACGAGCCCCTGTTTGTTCTTCTCAATGTTTTCCTTGCTGGAATTACTATAATGTGATTGGGAGAGGGTATTTTGAACTCTTACAAATCAATTAGTCAAGTGTAAATGTGTTATGTTTAGTATCAAGTTTTGCCCTTCTCATGAAGACCTGCTATCTTCACTCAACTTAGTTATGCAAGAACAACTTATTATTACAGAGTATATATCTGTTTGAGCAGTCTAGTAGGACTAACAGACATGTGGAAGTGAAAATTTCTGTTGCAAGGTAGTATGCTATTTCACATTTTCACTTTTTAAAAGTTCTTTATTTGATCCCTTGTTGTGTTAGTTGATGCTAGAGATACTAGTTTTTTTTTTTTTTTTTGGATCAAGAGGAGGGTCAAGCCCGAAGTTCTACAAAATACGTTCCTCTGAAATAAGACGCTCATACGGAACGACACTCAAATCAAATAACAATGCCTCTTCCACACTATGAGGGGGCTCCTCCCACTCGACCCACGTAGTATTGGAGGCTTTGATGTGTTTCACCAAAGTGTCTGCCACTATGTTGTATGTAGTGTTTTTATTATTTTTTTTGTGATACTACTAAAAGCACACATACGAAAATAAGCATGTTGAGCGTGGCTTACTTAGCATACAAATTTTCTGTGTCATAGATGTTCCCTAGAGACTTTAGGCTAGGACAAGAGGCAGATGGTATCGAAATGAAGTTAATAGTAAAGACTAAAGCCCAAACCACAGGGGGATAAACTTGACAAAGAGGAGACTAACAATACATTGAAAGTAATTGACGGTCATTAAATAATTCTTTTACATGTAATGTGCAAAGTGGTTGCATTTAAGAACATTGTTGACTTTTGGGCTGGGGGTTATAGCTTTTTCAATTTTAGTTAGCCCCTTCATATATATGCGCAGAATGATTGCAAATGAAGAGTTTGTGTCTGTCATGTGCCCACACATATTGACTATTGAGGAGTGGTTAAAAACATGTAATCTAGTGCCACCAATAAAGTTTCTACAAGCAGCAGCCTAAAAAACACATTTAAAACATTCATACGCCAACCATTTATAAGTGCCCATCCTTGTTACTACTAGACTGAATATATAGCTAAGTCATACCTTCTCCTTCCTCTTGGACACTAATTTATTCCATGTCATAGACCTGTGTGATGTGTTAATAAAACTTGTTTTCTAGCCTGAGGCTCGTTGTTCATTACCTAGATCACAAGAACTTTAAACTTATTAGTCATTCTTGCCAACTTGTCAGCTGATGTTTGTTTGAAACTGTTCTTTTAGGGCAAAATGCGCATAGGAGAGTCTGTCTTTCTTTAAAAGGTGATTTTTAAGATGGTTTCAGTCATAGTTCACAGGATCTGCTTTCAAGTGTTATGCTAACGCTTGAAAGGAATTTTCTTCTCTTTGTGGAAATTGAACATCTCTATGAATCTTACTCTGAAGATGCGTGGGGGGGGTGTTAGTGCTATCAAGCATGCCTGAACTGTGGTAGAGGTTGTTAATGCTGATTTTGTATTTACTTTGCTATATCACTATATGGTTCAGTAGTTTGCATATATCAAGTTGACTCCATTTTCACCTTGGTTTTGGTCATTTTGATTTTAACAATGATTGCACTTTTGTAAGTTCATATATTTGCTAGTTCTTGATCGATGATGAATGTGAATGGCCTTGCTTAATTGCTATGGAAAGGCAAATCTGTTTGCAGAGTGCCCAAATTGAGTTGTTGCCTTTTGGCACTCCATTTTAGTTATGCTAAATGTAGCAAGTCAAGATTCTCCAAACCTTTGCCTGCCCACTGCAATTATGCAAATCTATGTGTGTAATTACCATCCTCAGGATGTATTGGAAACTCAAAAAGGGTTTATTATTAATTCAATAATATTATATGTACATTATTTTTTTGCTCTATTTTTTTAAATCTTATGTTGACATGGCATGCTTTGATTGAACTAGATAAAAACAGAGGTGGACCATAGTTTTTATTAGAGGGATAGTCACACTTTTAGTCACTTCGCTGGCTGTTATGTAATTTAGTTTTTTATCTTTAATTTTAGTTAATATGGTTCTCAATTGTTTTATTATCTGTGTAATTTTTGTTACCTATTATGTAATTTAGTTTTTTTAATCTTTAATTTTAGTTAATATGGTTCTCAATTGTTTTATTATGTGTGTAATTACCATCCATCGGTAATAATCAGTAACTAGGTTCCGGTGATAGAATAGTTCTCAATTGTTTGAACTTATGATTAAGGGTTATGTTAATTATTGTTCGTAATAAGATTTTAACTTATGATTAAGGATAATTACAAAATACACCACCTCAAAATACATAATTACTAAATACACCACCTCAAAATACAACATAACCATCCACGTTAAAATTGTTCCTAATAAGATTTGAACTTATAATTAAGGATTATGTTAATAACTACTTGTAATTGCTTAATTATATAGTTGCACATTTTTAGGTAGAATCATTTTAATGAAAATAATTAAATGAAAATTGGTGGTGTAGGACAAATAGTCGAATAGACTTGATAAGTTCAATGATAATGATGACTTGAAAGATTGATTTGCCATTTAGTTCAAATGATGAACTCGATCAACACTAGTTGATCAAATGATGAACTCGATCAACACTAGTTGTTGAATGAATTATTATCATCAACCTATTCGTTAGAAATAGGGGCGTGCAAATTACCAAAAAAATTCGGTTAACCGACGGAACCGAAAAAATTCAGTTAACCATTAACAGAACTAAAATTTTCGGTTCGGTTAATGGTTAAAGGAATTTTAAAATTTCTGTTAACGGTTAATTTGGTTCGAAAGATCGATTAACTAAATTAACTGAACTTTTTAATGTATAAATAAATAAATGAATATAAATACTTAGGTAGTTATGTGGTCCAAAATTCTTAATTTCTATTATGATTTGTATTTTATTTTAATTGGATTTATTATGATTTGTATTTTATTTTAATTGGATTTATTATTTTAGGTGTTATTTTTAGAATTTTAAATTTTAGGTTTAAAAAGTTCGGTTAATCGATTAACTGACCGATTAACCGAAAAAACTCGATTCGGTTAATTCGGTAACACAAACTCGGTTCGGTTAATAGTTAAAGGTATAAAAATTTCGATTAATTTGGTTCGGTTAACTGAATGCACACCCCTAGTTAGAAACATTAAGGAGGATTAATTTATCTCTAAGAATGCTATTAATCTATAATGAATGGTGGTGAAGGTTACTCCACCATGAATATTACTCATTCTCTTCGATCTACTATAAGGGGTGTTTGGTTGGATGGAAAATCTTTTCCATGAAGTGGAGGAAAATGTGATTTTCCATTGTTTGGTTGGATGGAAAATGTTTTTCATTGGAACTTGAGTTCCCAAAAGTTAAGGAAAACAAATTCTTAGTTGGAAGGTGGTATTTTGTTTTCCATGGAGTTTGGGAAGAAAGTTTGAGCAAGTAGACTATTTTGCCCTCATCAATAATAATATAATATATTATTACTATTAATTGTTAAGGGCATATTGGTCTTTATATCCATAATTCCTTAACATTCCAAATCCAACCAAACAATGGAATTCATATTCCCAGTAATTTCTTTTCCACCAACAAAACAATGTAATCTATATTCTTGGTAATTTGTTTTCCATGGAATTTGAATTTTCCTTCAAATATTTTCCAGCGATGTAGTCTAGGATGAATGAGGACTGATCACATATTCACATGAACACATTTGGGCTCAATAAAAGTTACGTACTCTAAAAGTTTTATCCACTCTACCCTAAACTCTATAAAATTATTCATAGTCCAAACTTTATAAAATCATTGAGCTAAGCCCCACGAAGCATGCAATTAATAATTTAATTAATACGTATGTCTGTTGAGGTTTAGAAGAAATTAGGGATGGCAACGGGGCGGGGGCGGGGGCGGGAGTGGGAGTGTACTCCCATCCCGATCCCCAATCACTTTTGGTCAAAATCTTAAATTAATGTAATTTTTAATTTTAAAAACTAAAAATCTAAGTCTTAATTTAAAAATTAATACACACACACACACACAAACACACGTTTATTTATTTCGGGGACGGGGCGAGGAGGGGAGGGGTATCCCTGTCCCCGTCATTGACAACGAATTACATGCATTCTCTGTCCCCGTTTCTCGAAAAAGAAATTTCATCTCCGTCGCCATCATGGCAGGGATCGAGAATCCTGTCAAGGACGGGACAAATTGCATAGTCGTTAAATGTAATTATATATTTAAATTTTAAAATAAATAATAGCTCAAGAACGAATGTATACAAATAAATACAATATTATCACTAAATGCGCATTTATTATTTAAAAAAGCATTTTTTTTAAAAGAAAAAAATCACTTTAAATATACACTTTTGTTTTGTTTTGATTTGTTGGCTTGTCCCCAAGGTAAGACAACGGTAATGAATACAACGGTTAATTAATTTAAATATATATATATTTTTTAATTTGTTTTCTTGCTTCCCAAGTTTTTATGGATCTATATATACGGATGTTTCTTAATTAATTTCTTACTGTAACAACAATGGCTGAGAAACATGTGAAAAAAGCTATGAAAACCAAGTATGAAAATAGAAAGACTAGCATTCGTATGAACCCTAAAACCCAGTTTTGTAATATGCAGCCAAATCAAGAACCCAGTCCTCATCAGTATGAGATGGGGAGTAGCAGTTCAAGTGCTTTTAACTTTGGATTCAACTTCTCAAATCAACAACAACCCACTCCTCTTATTGCTTATCATCATCAACAACACTATGATGTTATTGGGAATAATATCAGTGCTTTAAACACTACTAATTATAATGGACTCAATAACAATATGGTACACCCAAATCAAGAACCCACCCTGGCTTATCAACAATATGTTATGGGGAATATCAGTGGCTTCAATTCTGGAGTGAATTACCCAAATCAACAACCCCAACCCAGTAGTAGCAGTAGCTAGTGTACTTGCTAATGTTAGTTTGTGGATTTTTTTTTTTTTTCACTGAATTCTTAGTTTGATTCTCTATTTTCAGTATTATATATATATTTGTTATCCACCGTATTTCTTCCCAACTTATTCATCAAATATTTTTTTTTTTTTGAAAAGAAACACGCACGAAAGCAATAGCAATAACTATAATAAGCAACCACATAGCTAGCTTCTTTAATAGTTTGAGAGTTCAAAAAAAAAAAAAAAAAAAAAAGAAAAAAGAAAAGAAACACACACACACACACACAAAACAAAATAAAATACCTCCTCTTTTGAAGCCAAGCATGCTGATGAGATTTGTTAATGTGAAAGGTTGCCACAATATATAGATCGAGTTGGAACTGTAATGAAAATGTAGAACTCATTCAATAACTGATCTTGTGAATGGTAACTGATTCGCGCGGTTTATCTAAAGAATAAAAGTTATTTTAACCCTAGCTTGCAACATTAATTCAATAATTGAAAATACATTGCATATAAAGTAAAAAGTGAATCTTTAAGACTTTGAGTAGTAGATACCTGGGCTAGTACAATGTTGATCCAATATTATACTCAGAGCTGCTTGCATAGCATATAATAATTCTTCCTCCGTCTCATTTTATGTTTTTTAGTTCGGTTAACGAGGTTTGACTGAAGTTATTTTTAAATCAATTTTTCATCATATCAAGTTTAATATTTTTATATAAAATTTATATATTTAGAAATTAAATTAACAGTACTTACTATTAAACACCAAAAAAAAAAAAAAAATTGTGAATCAGAGATCGAGCCTTCTGGGAGTTCTGGAACCTAGATATAGTTGGGGAAGAATCGGCAGTGCATGTTTTCCTTCATTGCAATGCAACAAGCTAAGGGATTAAAGGTTTGTTAGTTCAAGATTGTATTGCTATTCTACGAAGGCTAGATACTTGCAGTATTGTTCATGTTAGACGATCCGCTAGCCGTGTAGCTCATACTTTGGCTAGGGCTATAGGTTTAGGTTCAGAGGTTTGGTTTAATAACCCTCATTCTTGCATTTGTAATTGATTTATAATTGAGTTATGCTTTTCCTTCAAAAAACACACACACAAAAAAAAACATATATATACTATATATATAATTTCTAGCATTTGTCACCATTAGTGGAAGAACTTATATTCCATCAGCATAGCCTTCTCTCCAGCCCTAAGAGCATCACCATCAGAGAAGCATGAAGAAATTATGTCAGAAATTTAGCCACATGGTAAGAGAGAGAGAAATGGATTCATATGCAAGTGAAGAATTATTCAACAGTATTCTCCACAAAATTGACTAAGGAGAGGGGCTGTTGTGCACGTACTGCGCACAACTGGGCTCCCATGCGGGCGCGGCGCGCCTGACGACATCATCTTTTTTTTTTTGGCGGGCTTTTTAGCTTGCCCCCGCCATATGGCGGGCTTCGACGGGCCCCACCCCGCCGACCCGTTTTGACAGCTCTAACTATACCTTATAACGTTTGTTATTCACAATGGGATGAAATGTTCTAATTTCTATTTTGTTTAGATAATGAAGACTTTCTCTTATGTTGACAATTTTACACCTAAAAATATATAATTCAACAACATTTCGCGGCCAATTTTATCCAAAAGGACCAACATTAATAAATAAATAAATAAATAAATAAATAAAAAGTAAAGTTAGACATCAAAATTAAAAAAAATTAAAGTTATGCACCAAAAGTGATAGAGCATAAAAGTCATTTGACTAAAAGTGAAATTATAATGAGACATATTTCGTTGGATAGATTCGTACTAGTTTAGCACAACTTAGACTAATATAAATATGCGATTGTTTTTCTTTTTTAAAAAAAGCAATTTTAATACGGAGTATATACTTTTTTGTTTTTTGAAAATACGGAGTAATGGAGTATATACTTCTGTTTTGTTGCTTGGGGCCAAGCTAAGGAAAGAGCAACGGTATCTTTCTTAATATCTTGATGTCATCCTTTCTTTCCCTTTATATATTTTATTAAAATATATTAATTTCACTATTTTATATTTTAATATATAAACAAACTTATTTAAATTTAAAACTATTTAAATTGTATGAAGATGCCCTTTTTAGTCTTTTTTACATTTATCAGCTTATCAAAAAACTAATTTTACCAAACATTTTTAAACATAACAACTCTTCAGATTTTAGCTTCGAGCTTATAGCTTTTCAGTTTTCAGTTACTTTTCAACTTTCAGCTACCTTTACAGCTAGGTTTGCCAAACATAGCGGAAGTAGCAGTAGCAATAGTGCTTTCAACAACTCTGGGCTCAACTTTTCAAATATTCTGCCAATCAAGAATCCCCCACTCTTATTGCTTATCAACAACGACAACAATATGTTATTGAGAATAGCAGTGCCTTGAATTCTGGAGTCAATAATAATTTTTGTTTTTTTTTTTCAAAAAACATTTTAATATATATTTTTGTTTTAATTTGTTTTTAATTTCTTGCTTGCGCCCCAAGTAGTTGATTATATATATAAACCTCATATTTCATTTTTATTATATATAAAATTTAATAACATTAATAATTTTTAATAACATAACATAATTATAATATTTTAAATATTTAGTTCGTGCATCGCACGGGTAACATACTAGTTTAATATGAAAGGAAAGTATTTCTCTATTTAAATATCAATGAATGGATAAGATTAAAACAAATAGATAATATGAAGCAATATATTAAAACATTTCATCTTTAATATATTTTATAACATATTTTAAAATACACAAAAAAATTCAAATATTGCTATTTTATTAATAATCACCTAGAATTGAATTACCAAATCAGCCATTACCTTTTCAATTCCAAACACTTTCGAGTCTATAGTCTGTAAAAACATTAATAATCACTTAGCAACACATCAGCTATGAGTCTTTTTTTTTTTTTTTTTTGAAAGCAGCTATGAGTCTTATTTAAATCACAATGATTTCCTCTATAAAAATTAAAAACAAATAATAAAAGGAATGTAATAATAAATATTTCTAAATAAACACAATGATAAAAGAAAAAAATTATTCAACTAAAATCACATTCAAATATTTGAATTCAATGTCGTTTCTTGATAATAGTGCCAAAAACACATATGCATAGGAAGTAGCTGTAAGATTAAATGCATTGTTACTAGTGAAAGTTCTCCCTTGGGAGTGCTCATTTATGCATCATTCAACTACTTTAGAACTCTTCTCAGTTAAGAGCCATTAGATATGACTTATAGTGAAGCCATTTTAAGATTGAGAATGTTCAATTTTGTCAACTTTGGGACTAGGAATCTAGTTTCATGTCACAGGGATGAGCCAGATGTTTTCTATTGAGAATGTTCAATTTTGTCATAATAATATAACTTTCTGCTGAGGATTTCATTGTGTCTTACAGCTTATGTAATAGATGACTAGATATCTAGTTTCTGACCTTGTGTTATCTGCTTATATGATAGATGAGGAAATATTTTCTTCTTATAGCAATAGATCTATATGGTCTGCAATTTTTAATGTACAGGGAAAGAAGAATCCAGGAACATATACCCAGTCTGTGCTCTCATTCCTGATCCAAGTGAAGGATGCAAAAGAAATGAACATGGACAGGTTTTGTGTTCAAAATGCTCTCTTTTGTCTAAGTTTGTAAAGAAATCTCAAAATCTTTTAAATGGACATAATTCAAGTTCATATGTGCGATAGATATGTTGTGTACGTTTTTACCTTGGAACTAATTATTTGGCCTATTCTTAAGCTTAAAACTTCTCAACTGTTTAGAAACTGTTAAATTAGTAATTCTTTAGCCCATTCTTTGAAATTATAAATATATATATTTATAGTACTTGTTCTTTTGACTGTCACCTAGTGGTGGATTCCATTTGGTGTGCTTGACATAATTTTGAGAATCTGAGTTCCCTTATTCTTTTAAATGTTTGATTGCTCTATGCAGAGAAATGGCTATCAAGCTTTTGGATCAGGCAGAGCACGAAGAGATGCTGCTGCCCGTGCTATGCAAGGATGGCATGAGCAATGCCTTCTTCGTTATGGTGAAGTTGGTTAGCCAATTATAAAGGTATGGTGAAATTCTGAAGGGGGCCTATAATTCTTTCTTTAATTATTATGATTGTTTTAAAAATTTAATAAATTCTATCCATGTTTGATAACATTTTACCAATTTTTTAAAAAATTCTGGTTTCTTTAGGCAGGAACTTGGCGGGAGAAATTGTTCAGAAACTCTCCAATCTCTGCAAGAACTTGGCGGCCTATTATGTCCAGGTTCTTTTTCTTTCACCAGAGAGGCTTCTGAGTTCAGATTTTATTTCTATATTCTCTAGCAGTTCCCTTATATCGCTTGTGGTGGTTGATGAAGCTCACTGTGTGTCTGAATGGTGAGTGTCACTCCGGGAATATGTGTCTTTGATACTTCTGTATGAACTATAAGTGCTTTAAACATTTTGGCAGGTCACATAATTTTCGGCCCTCATATATGAGGCTTAGGGCATCCTTGCTACGTGCTAGGCTCAAAGCTGAATGCATTCTTGCAATGACTGCAACTGCAACAGCCAAAGCATTGCACAATGTGATGCAAGCTCTTGATATCCCTTCTACTAATCTCATCCAAACAACCAAATTGAGAAACAATTTGCAGATGTCAATATCAATGAGCAGGAATAGGTGCATGTACAACAAATTCTTAGCTTTTTTCCTTGATCCTACATTAAGATTATATGCAAGAGCTTATGCTACCATCTTTACTGGAACATTCTTATCAAGTTTTTTTTCCTTGCATTTATGTTGCTAACGTTGCAGCTTTGAGTGTGGAGATGAAATTTACATTTTTTCCATGGATCTATCTCCGATGCAGGATTACAGTCATTGGGAAGTAGTTGATCCCTCGCCATCTTATGGGAGAAGTATTGAGGTACCTGGTGGAAGATATCGCAGCTTGATTGCCGGAAGCAATGTGATAGATGTTGTGATAACAGGCAAGAAATTTCTACCCTAAGGCCGTCAAGTACATTATTGTTTTTAATTTTGGGGCAGTGGTGATTAATTAGCTTAGTTTCTGAAATAAAATTTGACTGCAGTGGACTGGAGTTATTCTCGTATAATTTGCTTAGTTATAGCTTGTATGTGTTAAGCTAGAAGTAGAGTAATACGAGAGAAAGAAAGAAAGAAGATATGAGGCTATATAGATAATATTGCAGGATAACTTGACTAGAAAGATTAAAATAGTCTGTATCATATGCCATGAGGAATATATATATATGATTGAGTCTTGATTCATGGATTGATAGTAGTACATTACCTAGGAGTAGAGAGAGTGGACGATGGCTCGGTTGGTTTGATCTCCTCTGCTCCTGTGATTATCTGATTCCTTTTTTTCTACCTTCATTTGCTCTTTCATTTATCTGCTTGACTATTTCTGAGAGGATGTGTTGATGTAGAGAGTTTGACATGGTTGTAGTGTCAGCGTGGGAATCTGTTTTGCTCAAGTACAGTATAGGCGTTTGTAGCAATTCTTTTATATGTAAAGTCCTTAGTTAACTCTTCTAGCAGTACATTGGTATCATCTGAGTGATCACTTTCCATTTTTTGGTATGCAGTTCCAGTCTTGTCGTGTTAGTTCAGTTGGGCACTCAGCAAGGAGTATCTGTAGACACAGACAATCCTTTACTTCTGAGGTTTATCCATGTTTGCTGGAATATCATTCAAAGTTTAAGCTTTCGTAAACTATATGTTTTGTTTCATTTTAGTTTGAAACCTTGATTTATTTATCTTGATCAGGTGGTAGAGTTCACCCCCACTCATTTTGAATGGGGCTGATCTGAAACTGCTTATGATACTGGTTAATGGCAATGCACTGAAGGTATGCATATATATATATATATATGCCTTTTTATTTGTTTCTCTTGTAGTACCTAACTCTGCCTAATTTGATTGTTTCAATACTTTGTTTTTTTACATCAGGAGGAAGATTTTCATTTGGACTCAAAGCACTTGACTATTACTTCACCTCCAAGTGGCAAGTTTACCTTGAAATTGTAACAGAAATATATCCACAGAAGAACACATCCTTAGAGGTAAAATATTCCTTTCTAACA
This sequence comes from Ipomoea trifida, assembly GCA_003576665.1. NCBI lineage: Eukaryota > Viridiplantae > Streptophyta > Magnoliopsida > Solanales > Convolvulaceae > Ipomoea > Ipomoea trifida. The sequence goes on from CP025655.1 coordinate 5,291,499, forward strand.
TAGAGAAATTCTGTTTAGGCTTGGCCACTATATCTATATTCTAATTCAGTGGCATAAGTACACAGGGGCTTTACAAGTGTATTATTATTTTTGTTTGTTTTAGCATAATAACTCTTTAAATATTTATTTTTTTTTAATTTTTGTGGATTATTCATTGAGGTTTTTGTGGATTTAATGTGTAAATGACTATCAATTTTGTACAGGAAAAAATTTATTTATTATTATTATCAATTTAAATTTTTATCAAATAATTTTATTTTTTTTTAAAATAATAATGACTATCTGCGTCTGGCCCAGTTCCAGACGCAGATAGTCTATTTAAAAAAAATAAAAAATTACCGGCTGCGTCCGGAACTGGGCAGTTCCAGACGCAGCTGGTGACTATCTGCGTCCGGGACAACTCCGGACGCAGATAGTCTGGACCAATTGCGTCTCTGGCATATGCGTCTGGAGTACTCCAGACGCAAATGGCCCTTTTTGTACTAGTGATTTTCGGATGGTTATGTGTCAAATATGGGAAGGTGTGTAGATATAAGCAAATGCAGATTGTTTGGAATGAAAAGTCATGATTAAATATAATTTGTAGGAAGGACAATTGGGTCATTATCCATCATATTATGAACTGTTCAAGCATACACATACAAAACAACATGATTGGCAAACATTCATAGTTGAAAAGGCCAAACAAATTCATGTAAGTTTAATTTATTTTTAGTTTTTAAAATATATATAACTTCACATATATTTTGTTTTAAACTTTCTTACATATTTTAGGAACAAGTTGAATCACAAAGGGAGTTGTTGACACAAAATGGGGAGCAAGTGGATGATAATCAGTTATACTATGATGCGGTTGGTGGACATGACAAGAAAAGAAGAATTTATGGACTTGGTTCATATGGATGTTCTGTTGTTAATGGTCAATCTAGTGATAACACTTCCTGCAATATGACTCCAACATCTCAACCACCCGACAATGCTACTTCTACAAATGTACAAGATGAAATTCAGAGTTTGAAGGCTACTATTCTCGTTATGCAACAACGACTTGATGCTATTGATGGCGGGAGAGCGGGTACTTCATCATCACCTCCATCTCAAACCAATTGATTTCCATGTGGATTGTTGTTTTCCAAGACTATTACATTGTTGTTTAGACTTGAATTTAGTATTATTATGTATTAAATGTGGATTGATAATGTATTGATACTTGAAGTTAATGTGGATTGCTAATATTTTTAAATTATGTTATATATTATTTTACAATTAATAGTCTTTTATATTATTGTAGTTTTCTATTAATAATTTAAAAACAGGCATTACTATTTAAAATATTAATATTAATTTATATAAAAAAAATTTAAAAATAATTCAAAAATTGCGACGGAATCGCGACAGAATATAAATTTTGCGACGGAATATTTGTTATAATAACTACGACGAAATTGCGACGGAAAATAATTCCGTCGTGTTTTTGCAACGGTATTTGCGAAGGAATAAAAATATGGCGACGGAATATAATTTGTTTCGGATATGGCGACGGAATTAGCGTTGGAATAATTTTCGTTGCCAAATTGCGACGGAAATATATTCGTTGCCAATTCGCGACGCCTATTTCTGTCGCCAATTCCGTCGCAGAATTTGGAGACGAAATTATTCCGTCGTCTGTTGAAATACGACAAGGCGATAGAAGACGTAATAGATTCCGTCGCAATCCGGGATTCGCGACGGAATATAGGCCAAATTCCGTCGCGATTCGCGATTTTTCTTGTAGTGAATGATGTAAAGGCGGTTCTGAGTGCACTGAAGGGATCCCGTAAGCCCATCCGTTCTGAAAATCTCCGGGAAATTGGAGATCGCAGCAGGTTGTGTTCAAGAATCAAGATTCCGAAGTCCGTTAAAGGCAAGGAAATCGACATAGAAAATTGTTGCGTTTTTGGGAGTAATGTTGCGGGTGTTGTGGACGAGGAATTGTATGATGGTTCTGGAGCCGATCAAGAAAATAATAATGCGAAGCAGGACAACAATTTTAGAATAGGCATTCTTGGAAAGAGCCTTGTTGATATGAGCTGAGGTAAATCAAACGCCACTTCTCATTATTCTTATTATCAATGGAATTAGAATAGGAGAGTAATTGTGAAAAATTTGGAAAGTACATTGGAGATATGGTGACAAATCAAGAGTCTTCTAATCTTGTTGCTTATTATGGGTTCTTATTATCAATAGAATGGGAATGGGGAGAGTAATTGTGAGAAATTTGGAAAGTACATTGGAGATATGGTGACAAATCAAGAGTCTTCTAATCTTGCTGCTTATTATGGGTGTGGAAGTAGGCTATGAACCCTAAAACCCAGTTTTGTAATATGCAGCCAATGTAACGTTTTCATAATTATTATAACATTAAGATTAGTTATAATAATATTTTTAAAATAATCTAATTAAAACCCTATATCTAAATATTTTTTCAAACATTATTTACTTCATTAATGTAGAGCAACCAATAACCCATTGTTATTATTTAATACGAAAGAAAAGTATTTCTCTATTTATATATCTAATGAATGAATAAGATTAAAACAAATAATTCACATGAATCAATATATTAAACATTTCATCTTTAATCTATTTCATAAAATATTTTAAAATACACAAAAAAAGATTCAAATATTAGGTATGCATAAATGCACTACAAAGTGTTCAAAAATGCACTATTAGGTGCAGTGCATATTTTTTTTTGTGTGGTACATTTTGTAGTTTATTTGTACATTTCATTCTGGTGTATTTATGAACATTGTTAACGAACACTAATGAACGCTTAACAAACGAACACGAACAAGATTTTTAAAACTTTAACAAACGAACACGAACACTACAAAAATCTTAACAAACGAACACGAACAACCTCCATTCATTCATGTTCCGTTCGTTAACAACCCTAATATTACTCATGTAAGACGATCAGTTAGCCGGGTAGCTCATACTTTGGCTAGGGCTATCAGTTTATAGTCTGGTTCGGGGGTTTGGTTTAACAACCCTTCTCCTTGCATTTGTAATGTTCTTGATTTATATTAAGTTATTCTTTTCCTTCAAATAAAAAACAAAAAACATATACTATATATAATTTCTAGCATTTGTGACCATTAGTGGAAGAACTTGTATTCCATCAACATAGCCTTCTCCCCGGCCCTAAAACGCCAACTGGTATTTGTATAGTCCTTGTAATTATGTAAATACAAAAACAAATGATATATAGCGCGCTCAAGAACGAATGTATACGAAATTACGAATAAATACAATATTATCACTACACAGTAACACAATCTTCAATTCTCATTAAAAAAAATATGAATTGAATAAATGTATAGACAAATACACGAGTTCTAAAAGAATATAACTTATATACTAGACAAGTAACAAAAAATAGAGAAAAAACAGATATAAAGGAATATAATAATAATAATAATAATAATAATAATAATAATAATAATTTGTCAACTAGTGTTTCTCTAATCTCTCTCGTCTCTGGTTATCAACGCGGCCGCAGCCTCCATGAAGCAAGCGGATCGGAAGCGGCGTCCCATCGTCTTCCCCTGCTGCCATCTCCACCTCAGACAGCGTCCACCCTTCATTGTCTTCTCTGTTTTCACCGTTTTTTCTCCATCTCCACTGCTACCGGTCGTTTCTCTCTTATTTTCGCATTGTTGTTTTCATTTGCTTTGATTTACTATTTTAATTTTGTTTGCAATTTGTGTTTTCCTCTCGTTGTTTTGACGAGTTTCTTCCTCTCGTTTACGTACTTTGGCGAGTTCTTTTTCATAAAGCGTGAAACGATAAAACTAGTCATGACGTATGTGAATCTCATCATAGGTGACAAACATGACAATGAAAAAGAGACTCCTCTAAACTATGATATGCAGTTCAACTCAAGGGAGATATTGTCAATGGATAGAAGAATGAAAATATATACTCAGGTGGTGTGCAAGACTATTCAATCAGTGTCAGTCTTGGGTACGTTTGGCCAAATAATTAAAGAAACTTTAAGTTCATCCAAAGAATTCAGCTTCAAATTAAATTTGTAAAACAGTCTGCGAATTAAGTTTTCTGTAGCATTGCTAGAGAAGTTGTTTCTGTCTGACTGTAAGGAATGTTTGACCATTCCATCAATCTTTATTCTAAACGTTTCAGTCTATGATTAATGAATTAATTAGCTTCTTTATTTTCAAAATAATAATAATAATAATAATAATAATAATAATAATAATAATAATAATAATACCCAAAAATATCAATTTTAAAAAAAACTCATGTGACTCCAATCAAGTCAGCTTCATCTTCTCCAACAAGTATGTAATAACACTCCAATAGAAACTACTTAACAAAAAAAAAATCCATTCCAGTCTACTAAGTAGAACCCAAAATGCTAACCACCTATAATTGAATTACCAAATTCCAAAACACTTTCAAGTCTCTAGTCTGTAAAAACATTAATAATCTCTTAGCAACACATCAGCTATGAGTCTTATTTAAATCACAATGATTTCTTCTATAAAAATTAAAAACAAATAACCAAAGGAATGTAATAATAAAAATTTATAAACTAAACACATTGATGAAAGAAAAAAAAAATCTACAACTAAAATCACAATCAAATATTTGAATTCAATGTCGTTTCTTGGCAATAGTGTCAAAAACACATATGCATAGGGCTTATTGTAGTCTAATAAAAGGAATGAGTAATTCATATGCTAGAAATTTTGAATTACTTAGTCGTTACAGTATATACTTATTATTCAAAAAAAATACGGAGTATATATTTGTGTCTTGTTGCTTGGGGCGCAAGGTAAGAGCTTTCCCTTTATAACGGTATGGTATCTGATCTTTTGTAACTACGCCTACGTATAGAACAATGGCTGAGGAGAAAGCTATGAAAACCCGTTACCAAAATAGAAAGGCTAGCATCCTGAAAAAGAGTAAAGAACTATCTACGCTTTGTGATGTTAAGGTGTGTGTGATTGTGGTTTCCCCCGATGGAAAATTGGAGACTTGGCCCGACAACCTTAATGATGTGAAGGCGGTTCTGAGTGCGGTGAAGGAATCTCGTAAGCCCATCCGTTCTGAAAATCACCGTGGCGGTGGAGATCGCAGGTTGTGTTCAAGAATCAAGATTCCGGAAGGCAAGGACCCACAAAGTTGCGGCGGTTTGGGGAATAATAATAATGCGGACGAGGTATGCTATGATGTTTGTGGAACCAATTTTGGATTGGGCATTCCTGATATGACGACTTATTGCCCTAATCACTGGAATGAGAGTGAGAATTTTGGAAAGTATATGGTGAGAAACGAAGACCCTAATCTTGGGTATTTTGGGTGTGGAATACATGAAACTGATGAAAGTGGGAATAATCTCAGTAGTAGTCTTGCTTATCATGATCAGCAGTATGAGATTGGGATTGGGAGTAGCAGTGTTTGTAGAACCAATTTTGGAATGGGCATTCCTGATATGACGAGTAGGGTAAATGAAGCGCCCAGATCTTATTGCCCTAATCACTGGAATGGGAATGGGAATGGGAAAGAGAATGAGAAGAGTAATTCTGAGAATTTTGGAAAGTATATGGTGACAAACGAAGAGCCTAATCTTGGTTATTATGTCTGTGGAAGACATGAAAGTGGGAATAATCTTGATCGTGGTTGTGGAAGTGGAAGTGGAAGATATCATCATCCCTATCAGTATGAGATAGGGAGTAGCAGCTTCAATTCTGGACTCAATCATTTTTGTAATCAACAACCCAGTAGTAGTACTCTTGTTTATCATGATCAGCAGTATGAGATTGGGATTGGGAGTAGCAGTGCTTTAAACACTACTGGAGTCAATAATAATTTGGTACACCCAAATCAACAACACACTCTTGATTATCAACAATATCTTATGGGGAATAGTGCCTTCAATAATTCTGCAGTTGGAGTTGATTACCCAAATCAAGAACCCAGAGTTGGAGTTGATTACCCAGATCAAGAACCCAGTAGTAGTCTTGCTTATCAGCACTATGACATTGGGATTTGGGAGTAGCAGCCAGCAGTTTACGTGCTTTCACCTTTTAATTTTGATTAGCTAGTTTGCTTTTTTTTAATAATTTTGATTCTATGTTTTCGTGATTATATTTGTTATCCACCTTATTCTTTTTACAACTTATTAGTTTACTTTCTAGTTTCTATTCATGAAATACAATTCTTCATATATTCTATTCGATTTTCACTACAACACAAACACCCTCAAACCCAACCATTTTTAATTGACTTCGTCAAACATCAAATATAAAATTGATCAGAAGTGATTCAAGGCTCATTGTATGCAAAGTGTACATGCAAGGGTGCAACTAGATAATTTACAAGTTTAAGTTAATAGAAGGTAAAATTGAATTTTTCTAAATAAATAATTTAAAAATAAATTAAAGAAAGAAAAGGAAAAAAAAATATGCATTACCAACTTCTCTGCCAATAAAGAAGCCGGGAATTTTCTGGATGGAGAAACCATGCCAAATTAAGTTTTCCATATTTTCTTTTTGAAAATTTGAATTAATTTATTTGATTTTAATTAATTTTGTATTATACCCAATCCCCAAATCCCATAAACCAAACTAAAGTTTCAAATGGTTTAAAAGCATTTGTTTTCAAGATTGGTTAGTGAAAGCTCACTTCACCTCTAAAAAGTAAACCAAAAGCATATTAAGGTGGAATACCAAAATCTTCTTTACAAACCACAACCTTTTTGCTCACTTCACCTCAACAAAGTAAACCAAAAAGGAGTTGAAATACCAAAATCTTCTTTATAAACACAACCTTTTTGCTCTCCTCATTTATGAAGCAAAATATAATTCCAATATAAAATAGTTGGAGTCGATTCTCAAAAGTCATACATTCTATGCGTAATGAAAAGCTAATTTAAAGAAACAACATTTGATGATCCACACCCTCTATTGCAAAGTCAAACCAAAGAGTAATACAACAAGGTAAAGCCTCAATCGAGTTGGAACAATCAATACTTTGGGGGTGGCTTCTGGGTGGGCAGCAAACCGAAACGCTTCTTTAGGAGAACTCTCTGCCTTGAGTATTTGTCATCAGGAGAGAACCGAGCTGCACGAGTCCATAGGAAGTTCAAATACATAGGTTATAAGTGATGTTTGCATTGCTATGCTTATGTGCCATAACAGACCAAAAGAACAAATGTTTCTACCTTCAAAGTTTTCACTTTCCAACACCGCACACAGATGAACATAAAAGAGTGTGCAGGATGTTGATTTTATTTTTTACTTTCAAGGGAGTTGGCAAAAGAATCATTCTTTCTAACCACCATCTACAATATAAGTAGATAATAAAGAACAAATAGACAATCACATAAACCTAAAATATAATTTGAACTCAAAATTGAGTTCTTTCATGAGTTCATCTATATTTCACCTTACAAAAACAAAATGCTTTTCCTATATCCTATTCTGCCTATTTTTAATATGTGAGGGAGTGCCAAACGTAGAGTTTGAAATTTTTAAAAAGATTGTATAGCACATAAAGGATATCAAAAAAATTTAGGGTAGGAAATTGTGCACCATTCCATCAATGCAACTCTGATTTTACCAATGGCATAGAAAATCCTATACAATCTAACAATCTTCAAATGACTAGTTGGGGGAAAGAGAATGACGTGCCATCTCATGGATAATACTTCATTAAAAATGAAAAAGACATTTCCAATATCTCAACAGTTCGTTGGTGTAATAGAATCTCTAAGTTACCACCAATACAAGCCATTAAACTGGCATTTAAGTTCTAAGATTTCCTTGGAAACAAGAAACACTAGCACACAATGGAAAAGTATTGGGGGTGGACCGACGGTAGGGTTAGAAGATGTACCTGGATGAGCAGATTGTGTGGCAAGCCCTACCGGTGATTCTTTCTGAAAGTCCAAAAAAAAAAGGCAATAATGTCAGGCAACCCAAACACATGGTTGGAAATAGGCATCCAAAGTGTTCAAAGAGTGAAAGTCACTAGAGACAAATAAAATTGCTAATAGAAGGAAATATCAAAGTCATCGGTAATAAAGAGGCTTCAGCCAGCATGCAGAAGAAGACAGATGTCCTGACATTTATATTCACGTTACTTGTAGCTTCATTTGCAATATGGTAAATCCAAAAGGGTTTTGTCATTAGCTCAATTACCAATAAAAAAATTTGATTTAATTCATAAAAAATCCTTGAAAACGGCACTTTGGTGATAAATACAAAAAATCAGAACTTATCAACAATCACAATTAGCTAAGTTTTGAGAAGTGAAAAGATCTAAAGTGCAAAGTGCAAACAAATCCAATTAGAGATTGGAACCCAGAGGAGAGAACTACAAGTCCATGGAACAGGGAAAGAAACTACTCATATATACACTATACAAAACTTTGGCTTTCTGCTCAAAAGCCAGAAACATTATAATCCTGGTTCAAAATGAAGAATCACAGCATTGAATAGGATCCTAAGTCACACGTCTAAAGGCCCCGGGATTGGTAATCCTCCCATCACCCCAAATGGGAAAATAATTATCCATAGTAATAAATACGGGTATTATTAGTGTGTACCACAGTTCTTTTAAGTAAAAACTGGACAAGGAGAGGATGATAACAATCCCTCCATGCTAAATCCTATGAAGTGTACAAAGAATGCTTCTAGTCCCCTAATTCTTCAAAGCTTCATATTTCTATTCATGGCACATAACTTTTTTGTAGGTTCACATGCCCACAAAGAATAAAAGCTCAAATGGACAGGTTTACAACACAATATCCAAGAAATTCAAAAAAGTTCACATATTTAAGACAATAATAATAGGAAAACAAAAAACATAAGGAAAAGTCAATTGCACAATAAACAGGAAAAAAATACTAATCATCTTACCTTGGTTGTATAAACTTTGTCGCCATTTTCGTTTATGTAGAAGTGGAGATACATCTTTGCTAGTTGTCTGGCAAGAGCTGAAAAAGACATTTAAAACAACAAAAAATGTAAACTTTATGAATACATAACACATACGCAAAATAAGACTAATTGGTTGGCCAGATTCATGTTCAACCATCTGCCATGTTATTTTATAATTTATATTTTAGTTAACTTTAAAATTTGTACATTAAGAATTTAGCATTAAGAATTTAGAACTAAAGTTAACATTAAGACTAACAGTATTAAGAATACTGTTAGCATTAAGAATTTAGCAGTAGATTAAAATTTGTATCTTAAGAATTAAGAATTTAAAATTTGTATATTCAAGAATTAAGAATTTAGAAGTAGATTCATAAATTCAAGAATTCAAACTAACAATATATTCATAAATTTATAAAATTCATAAAAGACATCAATTCAAGCATAAAGACTAAAAACAATATATTCATAAATTCATAACAGTTCACATTTTCATTCACAATTTATAATAATGGAGTATGGATAAGGATACTTACCTTGTAGCTGTTCTGCACCTATTATGGACTATGGAAAACAAAAATGCTAAACCACCGTGGCAAGGCCGCAGCCTCCGTCCACCGCCGCAAGGCAGCAGGTAGCAGCCGCCGGCCGCAGCAGCCATAGCAGGCCGAAGCCCGCCGCAGCCGGCAGCCTCCCCTCCTCCAGTCACGGCAGTTTAGAGAGAAAATATCAGACTAATAGACTATCAGTATGTGTATCAGTGTATACCACTAACCTGTTGTCGCCGCTCGCCGAAGATTGACGCCAGTTGCCGGAGATAGGATGAAGCCACGGTAGTCCACTCGTCCCGCGTCCCTACGTGAAATAGAATAAGAAATTTGGGGATTAGGGTTTTGGAATTTACATTTATACTTAGGATTATATTTTAAATATAAAAATATATATATAGTAGAGATTAAATGCGAAGGAGCTCTTCACTTAAAAAATAGGTTGAAATTTCAATACTTGATCTAATCAAAATCAATTGTTCAGAATGATAAAAATAAAATAAAATTAAATGTGATGACGTTATATATATATGTGTGTGTGTGCGTTCGCGCGCGAACGCTCGTGTATGTTTTAATTCTATTGGATTAAGTTATCACATTGTCACTAACCATAATATATATGATGACTTTATGTCACATATTCGACTGAAAGGGTTATAATTGAACCCATGACATTCTAATACGAGAATTATACTTCTCTCACTTAACACCCCATTCAGATAACACATGAAAGATGGTCATTGATTTATACATGACTTGTTAATTTAATCTATCATCAATTATATAATTTTAAATAAGGATGTCAATTATACTCACAAGTCACACTTGATGGCTTGCACATATATGAATATATGTGTATACTCCTAAATTAAAATTAAAGTTCACACATGTCTTGTGATCGCAGGGTAAATGGAGAGTGTTTTTGTGTATGCCATTAATTATTTCAAAGTTGGGATGCACGACATGGAATATACAATAACCAATCAACCAGACACCGGAGTTAGAAAATACTACGAAAGAAGCTAAGCAAATCACAATGAATCCAGTTCAAATAGATATACAGTATAAATAAACAAGTAAAATCAATGCAATACCATGAGATTTAAAACAATTCGAGAATGAAAGCAAAAAATTTGAGTAATGGAGCATAATATTTGAGATGTAATATAACCTATAGGATTGAAGGCAAAGTGTTAAACAATAAAATTAGTGAAAATGCAAACAATAATCATAATTTATAAATCACTATCATGAATTCATGATCAAATAAACAAAAAATACGATTATAAATCGTCTTATTCATGCGATTATTAAAATGTTTTGAATATTATACCCTTAAAATATCGGATTTAATTTTTTAAAATAATATTACAAACTGGAACAAGGAAAAATAAATAGGAAGCTCTTAAAATCCGATTCAAAATCATTACCTCAGCCCCAGCCCTCCAACGGCTACTTCTCTCATCTTTCTCTATATATATATCTTCCTGGCCAGTTTCATTCGCTGCATTTCTCTCCATTTCTTCAATCGAACCATTGTTCTCTCTCCATTTCTTCAATCGAACCCTTGTTCTCTCTCCATTTCTCTCTCTATCTCTCCCTCTCCGCCGCCAGATCCGTACTCGTCGCCCCGTCGGCCGCGACGAAACATAGGAGTCCGCTTCTTCCTCCTCGGCCGCGACGAAACATAGGAGTCCGCTTCTTCCTCCTCGGCTGCCGAACTCGAATCCTCTGAGACTGCGGTTTCTGGCTCTTCTGACTCCGGAGTCAAAGTAATTTCTTTGAAGATCAACCCTGTTCTTGTTACATTCTTTATCATTTGATTTGTAAATTGTCGTTATTTCATTTCTACCAGTTTACTTTTTAGTTTGTTAAACTCGTTGGTTTTCATTTCTTCTCTTTCAGTTTTAAATTTAAAATGATACGATTAGGATTCACTTTTGGAAGAAAATAATAAACCTCAACTGTTTATTTTAAATGCAAAATAGTTAGGATATTTATTCTCTTTTGCGTTTAGATTTTAAACCCTATTGTTCAGGTTTATTGGATTAATTGTGTTATTCTAGATCTAGTGGATGTTGGGGCATTCTAATGATTCTTTATAAAAAAAAATCTATATAATTGAGTAAACTTTAGTTGCATTTTGGATTATCAATTTACTCTACTGAGTTCTGGCTGAAGATGGGAACAAACAATATTTTTTTCTTTCTTTTCACTGCTTTATATGGTAACTTGGAAAAAGGCAACAAAACAGAAGAGCAGATGTAATGGTAAATCTTTCTTTCTTTTTCTTTCTTCATTTGCAGTTATATCTTACTAGAGATAATGGTAAATTCTCTGTTCATATATACCAGGTTATAGTGAGAATGAGGCCACCGACCAACAATGAGGAAGATGGAGATATGACTGTTCAGAAAATCTCCAGCAATTCTGTGTCTATAACTGGACATACTTTTACATTTGACTCTGTGGCAGACACCCAATCAACACAGGTAAAAATTAAATGGAATACATAGTACTGAACCCCATCACCCTTGATTTTATTTATGTAATCATTTCTCAAATCTGAGCTTCCTTTAAGATACAAGAAGATATAAAAACAGTTGTTTATGTCTGAAAACTTGACAGAGGAATGTGTTTCTACTATGGTCTATGAAGGATGTGAAGCATCTTTTATTACAGCTTTGCACTTCTTCATTGGTTCATGTCTCGGTTCTTTGTCTGAGAATACATGAGCTAGCAATGTTAACATGTTTTCATGTCTGGTTGTTAACCATTTCTCTTTTGTGAGATGTAGTAACTGACAAGGGAGTTTAACTAATAAAATTTAATCCAGAATAAAACCGTAAATTGTTTTATCTTTTAAATGCCGTCTACTATGTCTGTGTGAAATATAGAAACTACAGTGAATGGACAATTTTTTGGTTCCCTCAAGTCCTGAACCATCTGCATCCAAGATTTTACATAATATGTTTCAAATGTAGTGGGTTCACTATTGCACTGTATACTCCCATTCATAGGGAAACAAAAGTAAATTGATTGAAAATGTGATATAGATATTAGATATTAAATGTGGCTGATATTGGATGTTTTAGATGCATTGCCCAAATGCCCATGCATATCTCTATTACTTTATATTGTCTAATCATGTTATATATATATATATATATATATATATATATATATATATATATATATATATATATATATATATATATAGTGTCCGTAATAATAGTATGGGGAATGGCATAATATATTGTTTGCAATTTCTGTAGGGATTGTCAAATAGGAGGACTGGTGCAACAAGTATAAATGCTGAGATTTCACGTTCACATAGTGTATTTACATTGTGGTAGAATCACGATGCAAGGTAACAATCCCCTGCTTATCGAATTAATGGTAGACAATTATATTTTATATCTTTAAAAAATGTAGAGGAAGTTGAATTTCCAGAGAAGTCTGGCTTTTCTCCTAGTTGAACCAGCATCTTTCATGCTTTAAAAGATCTCTGATAGTAGTAATGCTCCATGAGCAAACATGCATGTACTTGGTAGTGTAATTCTCTCCTTCTTTTCTCCCTAAACTTCCTATTCGCGGCTGTTCTAGACAGAACATATCTGCCCTTTATTTCTTATTTTCTCACCATAGTCTTTTCTATATGATTGGGTTTCTTATGTTGACTAGCTTATATCTTATTTGTCTCTAACATATTAGCATAATCTGCCTTTTAAAATACACGTACAATTTACAAACTTTTATGCCTTGTCTGGAAATTAACTCATCTTTCACTTCCTTTTTGTGAAGTTCAACTGTCTCTGCTCCCTTGTTTTGTTTCTTATGTGCTAACATGTGATGTTTAGGGTGGGGTAAATGTTGTTATGGGAAATGCTTCTGATATTGGAGAAGCTTTGCTTGCAAGCCCCCACAGTGTTAGAATACATTTTTTGATATGAGTTATATCATGTAATTTTCCATCTCTCAAATGGTTTGATGTGAACGTTTTTGATTGATTACTCCTTATTTGTTGAGCATAGGTAAGAAAAATTATATTTTCACAGGTTCAACTGATGTTGGAAAAAAAATTGATGGTTGGTTCTGCTGCTACAGTAAAAAAAAAAAAAAAAAGGTATGTGTCTGTGTGTATAGTCTGCAATAATCGTAATAAAGAGGCTTTAGTTAGTACTAATATCACTCACTGTTGTGTGTGTTTTAGGTGTCACTTGAGCTTGGTGGAAATGCACCTTGCATAATTTTTGATGATGCTGACCTTGATATAGCTGTGAGAGGAATTGTAAGTTAAAGCAACATAATCTTTGATTCTTTCTGAATATTTAATAACTAATGAAAATTACTTGACCTTAGCTTGTAGGCACAAGTAATTTAGCTAAACAAAATAGTAGGTAACAACATACTTTTCTTTAATGTACTTAATAATAATAATAATAATAATAATAATAATAATAATAATAATATATCCATTTCTTGTGTTATGCTCCTTTCTTTATAGCTTAGGAATCTCGGTTGTCATATTTATTGTATGCTCTTTTCTTTTTTTCGTTGGAGTTATGTGTATCATGATTGTTAGTTTATATTGTAGATATTGTGTCCTAGGTTTTCTTTTTGAGGAAAGAATATCGTGTCCTAGTTAAGTATGATATTATGTTGATGGATGGTTAAGAATTTGATTGTTGGCGTATGTTGTATTTAAGTAGGATATTTTGTTGATGAATATTATGTTAATGGATTGTCGATTTGGGGTGGATTATTATTCCTATTTTGTTTTCTTTTTTTTAAATTTTATACTATAGGCCTCTGTTCTTGACAAAACAGATGCCTATAGTGTCAAAAATGTAAAAAGTATTAGAGTAGGTGTATGTTGTAAAACAGATACCTATTGCTTCTGCTAAAATAGATGCCTATATTGTCAAAAATGTAAAAGAAGAATAAAAAATTAGAGTAGGTGTATGTTGTAAAACAGCTTCTTACAAGACTACAAGTGAGAAGTATAAAATACAAAGCTTGAAGAATTAAACAAGGAAGTTGATAAAAAAATTAACAGGTAAATCACATTCTGTCATTTTTTTCTGTTTTCCAAAAGTCCTTGCCCATAGATTGATGTTCAAGCCTACATGGGGTGCTATACTAATATCAGTAATTTTTTCTCTAGTCTGCACAACGTAGTAAATCTACTATTGTTTCTATGCCACTTATATGCATATTTCAGCCTTGTTTGGCATATTAATTCCCTAGTCTATTTGCTAATTGTATGGATTGAGCATCGATGCAAGGTTTTCGGCTTTTCGCTAATAGTTAGCCTGCTTGTCATTGTTGTTTTCCCAATATTCTACCCAATTATTAAGGTCTTTTGATATTTTTCTTCATCTCTCTGTGTCCTTGCATATAATATGTTATGGAGTTTTTCCCAAGTCTCAATAGCTGTTTTCTTTGTAATTGATATGGACAATCAATGCCAAGGTATTCCATCCATACAATTCATCAGCGTGATGCTAAAAAAAGAAGAAGAAATAACTGAAAAGGTATGCGTGTTATTTTATAATTTTTAGTTATAGGTTATTTTTCTTGTTGTTTTCTTGAGATTTTTATACCTCATTTTTTTTTGTCTTTCTTTTATTTCCTTTAGATGTTCTTTGTTTTTAAAGGTTTTTTTTTTTTTTTTTTCTGCTCAGTATAATTTTTCAGAGTTAGTGACAATATTATAATTCCTCTCTAAAGTTGTAACATTAAAAAAGTGTACCTATTAAACCTAAACCCTAACCCCTAACCCCTTTAAAATAAAAAATAAAAAATAAAAAAAACCTAATCGCAAACCCTAGGCCCTAAACCTAACCCCTAAACCCTAACCCTAAATTGTGAACCCTGTACCCTAAACCAACCCTAACCCCTAAATCGTAATCCTAAACCCTAAATCCAAACCTTAAAACCCTAAACTATAACTCTAAACCCTAACCCCTAACCCCTAACCCTAAATTGTATAACCTAAAGAAAAAACCCTAAACACTAAAACCAAAACCTTAAACCCCCCTAAACCCTAAACCTATTGCAAACCCTAAACCCTAAACCTGGCCTAACCCTAATTGCAAACCCTAAACCCAAATCCTAAACCCTAAACCCTAAATCCTAACCCTAAACCAACCCTTACCCCTAAATTGTACCCTAAACCCTAAACCCTAAATGCTAAACCCTAATCGCAAACCCAAACCCCTAAACCCTCACCCCTAAACCCTAAACCTAAACCCTAACCCTTAAATCGTAACCCTAAACCCTAAGCCAACCATAAACACTAAATCCTAAAATTACCCTAAACCCTAATCGCAAACCTAAACCCAAAACCCTAAACCAACCAAAATCCTTGAATTGCACCCTAAACCAACCATAAACCCTAAACACTAAACCAACCCTAAACCCTAAACCTTAAACCAAACCCCTAAACCCGAAACTATTCCTAAACCCTAAACCCTAAACCATAACTGCTAAACCTTAAACCCTAAACCTAATCGCTAAACCCTAACCCCTAAATCGTAACCCTAAACCCTAAACCAACCCTAAACTTACCCTAACCCTAATCGCAAACCTAAACCCTAAACCCTTAAACCTAAACCCTAAACCCTAACCCTAACCCTAACCCTAAACAAACCTTAACCCCTAAATTGTACCCTAAACCCTAAAGCCACCTAACCCCTAAACCCTAAACCCTAAATCGTAACTCTAAACCCTAAGCCAACCATAAACACTAAATCCTAAAATTACCATAACCCTAATCGCAAACCTAAACCCTAAACCCTAAAACCTAAACCCAAAACCCTAAGCCCACCCAAATCCTTGAATTACACCCTAAACCAACCCTAAACCCTAAACCCTAAACTAACCCTAAACACTAAACCAACCCTAAACCCTAAACTTACACTAACCCTAATCGCAACCCTAAACCTTAAACCCTAATTGCTAAACCTTAAACCCTAAACCTAACCCCTAAACCCTAACCCCTAAATCATAACCCTAAACCCTAAACCAACCCTAAACCCTAAACCCTAAATTTACCCTAACCCTAATCGCAAACCTAAATCCTAAATCCTAAACAAACCTTAACCCCTAAATTGTACCCAATTACCCTAACCCCTAAATCGTAACCCTAAACCCTAAGCCAACCATAAACACTAAACCCTAAAATTACCCTAACCCTAATCGCAAACCTAAACCCTAAACCCTAAACCCTAAGCCATAAACCCTAAACCTAACCCTAAACCATAAGCCTTAAACCAAACCCCTAAACCCTAAACCAACCCTAAACCCTAAACTTACCCTAACCCTAAACTTACCCTAACCCTAATCGCAAACCTAAACCCTAACCCTAACCCTAAACAAACCTTAACCCCTAAATTGTACCCTAAACCCTAAACCCTAACCTCTAAGTCGTAACCCTAAACCCTAAGCCAACCCTAAACCATAAACACTAAATCCTAAAATTACCCTAACCCTAATTGCAAACCTAAACCCTAAACACTAAACCAACCCTAATCCTAACCCTAAACCCCTAAATCGTACCCTAAACCCTAACCCTTAAATCGTAAACCCAAACCCTAAACCCTAAATGCTAAACTCTAAACCCTAAACAACCAACCATAACCCTTAAGTTGTACCCTAAACCCTAAACCTAATCCCTAAACCCTAACCTCTAAATTGTAACCCTAAACCCTAAACTTCCTAACCCTAATCGCAAACCTAAACCCTAAACCCTAAACCCAAAAAAAAAAAAACCCAAAACCCTAAGCCATAAACCCTAAACCTAACCCTTAAACCAACCCAAACCCCTAAATTGCACCCTAAACCAACCCTAAACCCTAAATCCTAACCCTAATTGCAACCCTAAACCCTAAAACCTAAACCCAACCCTAAACCCTAAAACCTATACCCAACCCTAACCTTTAAATCGTAACCCTAAACCCTAAACACTAAAACCTAACCCTTAAATCGTAACCCTAAACCCTAAACCTAACCCCTAAACCCTAACCCCAAACCAACCCTAACCCCTAAATCGTACCCTGTACCCTAAACCCTAACTCTAAATTGTGAACTTTAAACCCTAAACTAACCCTAATCCCTAAATCGTAACCTTAAACCCTAAACGAACCCTAAACACTAATGTCACTGACTTATTTTCCCCTAACGACGTCTCGTGCGGCCTCAGCTATTTTTTCCCTCAAATAACTAAGTCAGCCTCGTTCCTCTCTCGGAAAGTATGCAAAGTAAGCGATGAGATGGCTACGGAAATAAATAAGGCAAGAAGCTAAAGGAAACACTCAAACTTTGTAGGAAACTTATATTACTTCCACTCTTGGATTCCTCACTTGGATACAACTCTTGGATTTTTCTCTCTTGGATTGTTTGTTGGATGGTTTACAAAGAGCCCCCATGAGGGGTATTTATACCCATACCACCTTCTCAATGGATGGTGGAGATCGATTTAATCCTACGGCTAAGGTTTATTCTCTAGAATCCTCCCTAACTCTCTTTACACACTTGAGGATTCCATAATATTCTAGAATATTCTATGGTTCTCTACTACCTCTACACTTATGTATATAATTCTAGATTATTCTACCAACTATGGGAACTTATGTACATCTCTTAGAAAACTTCGAAAAAGTGTAGCAAACCTCGGCAAGGTGCCCCACGCGTCTCGAAAATTTGTAGGAAAGTACCCCTCGCATTACACTAAGCCCTAATGTCAGGGACTCGTTTTCCCCTAACGATGTCTCGTGCGGCCTTGACTATATTTTCCCTCTAATAATCAAGTCAGCCTCGTTTCTTCCTCGAAAATATGCAAAGTAAGTGATGAGGTAGCTACGGAAATAAGTTAGGCAAGAAGCTAAAAGAAACACTCGAACTTGCTAGGGAACTTGTAATACTTCTACACTTTATTCCACACTTGGATGGTTTGTTGGATTTCTTGGATTGGTTACAAATGAGTCCCCATGAGGGATATTTATACCTATTCCACCTCCTCAATCGATGGTGGTGATCTATTAAATCCTACGGCTAATATTGATTCTCTAGAATACTCCATAACTATCTCTACATACTTGAGTAATCCACAATATTCTAGAGTATTCTATATTTCCCTACAACCTCTACTCTTATGTATATGATTTTAGATTAATCTACCAACTATGGGAACTTATGTACAACCTCTAGAAAGGTCCGGAAAAGTGTAGTAAACCTCGGAAAGGTGTCCCACGCATCTCGGAAATTTGTAGGAAAGTACGCCGCGCGTTACACTAAACCCTAAACCAACCCTAACCCCTAAATCCAAACCCTAAACCCTAAAGACTGCCGAGGCGGTTTGCAGATTTACCATTTCCTCGCTTTGTTCCATACCTAGAACATGCAAAAATCCCAAAATTCCCATTATACCCAAAATTCATATGAAAATGCATATCTTCATATGGGAATTCATATCTTCATATGAATAATAAAATATTCATATGGAAATACATATTTTATTCGAATAACTCATTTCAATTTCCAGTTTAAGATGCCATGTGCCATTCAGTATTCATATCCAATATTGGATATTCATATATACTATTCATGCTGGTGGATGTTGATACAGCGCTGCTGGGAAGGAATGGAGGGCGTCTGCAGGAGCAACTTCAGAGGGATAGTAGTCCGGCGGTCGGCGGTCCGTCGGAGAACGGAAAAGCTCCGGAACATGCTAGACTGTGGTGTGAAAGGAAATTTGATGGGGATAAGTGTTTGACTCCAAAAATATGAAAAAGCTAAATTTTAAATTTAAATCGTAAATGCAAAACCTTAAGTAGTAAAAAGTGAATCCCTAAACCAAATAAAATCAAAAACTCAATCATAAATTCTAAAATTCAAACCCTAAATGCGATGCATTTTTCATTTTTAAGTGTAATGTTTTAGTACTAAATGTGCATTTTGTTAATGTTACTAAATATGAATTTTGTAACAACTAAATGTGCATTCCTTGAAAATTGTTATAAGTGCAGATTTTAGTGTTCAAGTTTGCATAGTAAAGTTGGTGATAATTATGAAAATAACACCACTTTTTTAAAAAATATGATCTGATTCATCATGTTTTTCAGATGTAAGGTTGGGATTAATTATTAGTTTTCTCCAAAGGACTTGTTCTAATATGATCCAATACACACACACACACACACACAAAATACGAATTCTTATCCGTGAGATGGGTCAAGTTAAGATTGAAAATATAAAACTTATGCTGGAAAATATAATAGTAATTAGAATAATATTTTTTGTTGCATATAAGTGAAAATTTAATACTTTTAAATCAAAATGTAATATTTTAGTAGTTGAATAATTACCCATGATAAAAAGTGTAGTACTAATTAGAGATAAATTGATTGATTGTTACTTATGAGAAAAAAATGTAATACTTATCAATAGTTTTAAATCAAAATGTAATATTAGGAATTGAAGAGTAACATATGTATACAATTGTAATACTTATAAAAGAAAGTGTAACATTTATAAAAACTCAATCCGTTTTATGATGAATTAAGGATCCATGTTTCATGGTAGATTTGGCCTAGAATGAAATTATGGGAGCAAGGGAGGTCTTTAATTTAGAAGTATTAATGTAATAATGTAAGAATAGTTATTAGGCTTCCTAAGCATTGCCCATGTGACACTTCTCGTATTCTGATCCACAACATAGTAACTATGCACGTAGTCTCGAAATTCATTCGCTGTGTCCTCGGTTACTATATTATTATTACTAAAATATGTTTCAAAAATTAATTTGTTATTTTTTATACAAGATTTTTTATTAAATAAGATAACATTTACCAAGTCTTAGGATTTTTTTTTTTACATTTATGGGTTGGAAATAATTCAATTTTTTAAATGTTTTTAAAGTATAGTCCAACCGATTCATAGTATTTGTTCAACATAATTATGCCAACATCTTTGATTGGGATGAGACTCGAACTTGTAATCTTCTATTTGAAATAATAACAATAATGCTATAAAACTACAATGATGACTTCAATTTTTTAATTAAGATCCCTACATATTGATGACGTTGAAGTATCTAAAAGTTTTACTTTTTAAATGAAAGTTCTTTAATTTTATTAGCTATGTATGAATTGGTCCATCATACCATAAGTTATTTTAGGGTACATGTACTATCAAATATTTAAAAAATTCAATACAATAAGAACTTGTTAAAATGGTGAATATTTAAAAGTAATTTTTGTAGATGAGTATAACATGACCTTATCAATTAGACTATATTCCATAGAATCGCAATTCTCTTCAACCAAATGAAGGAATTTAGTTGCCTCCGAAATTAGGAGGAAGGGAATTGTAATTCCTTCCAACTAAACGCCCCATTAAAAAATAAGTCTGATGTTATATCGTCTCATGTGAAATATATAATTTTTTAAAAATCAAAATGTAATACATTTCTGACATGTAATTCACTTTATTACTGTTTTTTTTTTATTACTCTTGACTCCGTTACAATACATACTTTCAACTATCTACTAAAGTACTAAAGTCAACACCAACACCCCCATTGGGGTTCGAACTTGTGAGTCTGTAACTTCTGGCTTGTGAGAGCCATAGCTATATCGTTTGACTACAAGGTTTTTGACATCTGTAAAACTAATTAATTTCTCAATAAAAAAAATTAATTTCTCAATAAATTAGATGCAATATTATATGGTAAAAATTGTACTACTATAAAATATTTTCATGTATGATGTATCTCTGTCCAAAATGTATATATCCACAGACATACATATATAGAATAACAGTTTTAAATTGATAATGAATAACTAAATTATGCTTTAATTTAATTCAATTTCACAGCTAATACAATTATAAGTTGCTACTTGCCACCACTCTGTCTCCATCCACCTCCCACCCTTATTTAGCCACCTTTGCTTTCATTGATTTCCAATTATCCATCCCTCATCCTGTCAGAAAACCAGTGGGTTATCCCATCGTCACAACTTATGATTCTCTTTCTCTCATTTTGTGGTTTTTATTTATTATTAATTCGCTAATTTAATTTCTTCTTTTAAAAGTAACAAACAATAATTAATATTACATTTTCATCTTGATCCGACCTAACAGTCTCACAGGAAAGTCACTTATATATATATGGTCAGATCACATGAGAACCAAACTCTTTGTGCAAATGTGTGAACTGCACAACTCAGTAATAACAGTTGCACAATCAGATATTACAGGTTGCACAATCGTAAGTTCAATTTAATTACGGAATTGTTACTGTATTTTTTTGAAAAGTACTCTACAATGCACTTTGATATATAGTCATTTTTCAGGTGCACAATCAGTAGTTACACAAACCAGCATTACCGGTTGCACAGGGTAATTCTCATGTTTTTTATGGGAAGAAAAAACAAAAACAAATATATATATATATATATATATATATATATATATATATATATATATATATATATACACACACACACACGGTATCCCACATGAGGCTGCGCTGCTCCATGGATCTAGAGACTATCAATCTGATGTACCCACCAGCTCCAAACCACATGACAAGTGAGTGCTTTACGGAGTGTATTCTTATTTTAAATTTTGATTTGATTGATCAAATAATCCATCCCATCCAATTATATTCATCACCACCTTCCAAGTTCCAACTCAACCATATCACTCACAAACACTTGCTTCAATTAATTCATCTCTGTCTTATATATATATATAATATATAGCACTTCCCATGCCATCATCTCTTTCACTGCCTGGCTGCCTGTGTGCTGCTGCACTTGATGCATTGATATTGGCTACATGAACACTTACTAGCTAGCACTTGATGAATTGTGTGAATTTTATGTATATATATACATCTGCCTGGGCGGGCGCCTGAAAGTTGGGTATAGCAGCGCAGATCGATCAGATAGGATTAAATGGGTTGCGCATCGTCAGCATATGCGTTTGGGAGGAATAAGAAGACGAAGAAGACGATTCCTGAGGTCACAATCTTCATTCCCTCCATTCGGGTTCCCGTCTACTCTGATCTGTTTTCAGCTACCACTCTCAATAATGGCTTCATTCACAAGGATCTTGCTCGCACAATCACTTCACTACGGAACCAGATTGTTTTAGTTGCAGAGGACACCGGTAATTAATTAATTTAATTATATTATATTATATTATTCCTGGTTTTTGACGATTTTTAATAAGCTAATAAGCTAAGCTCTGCCTTCAATTCTCAGAGGCATCTGCTATTACACAGTTGCGGCAAGCACTCCAACAATACCTGCCTCTTCTCCTTGGCCTCGCCACAAAAGGTAAGCTTCTCGATCTATCTGTGTATATATATATACTTAATTGGATGTTAATTGAAACCTGATAGATAGATGATCTTTAATTTGTTTTACTAATAGAGTATGGACTTGATGAAGTGGGGGAATTCAAGTGGAAAAACTTGGAAGACGGAAAAGAGGTATGTGCGTATAGTAATTAACAATTTATTCATTTAATTGCCATGGCTTCCTGCTGATTGATTGCAAGCAAACCCAACAAACAACCTAATAAAATAATGTATTGAATTTTAATTTTAATTTATTATGTGATTCGAATAAGCCAAGAATGATTAGATATGATGTATGATGTATGAGCGTGCAGGAAATGATGTGTGAAGCAAACTTGTGGTTTGAACTGCTCTCTGTCCTACACATGATGGCTATGCTAACATTGGTAGAGGCAAATTCGAAGCTCATTCCCAAAAACACAACTGATTCTTCTGGAAGGCAGCTTGTTACTACAGGCAAGCCATGCCTACCTAATCTCAAACTACATCACTCATCTTATTGTAGTGTTTAATTATTAGAGTTAATACCAGCTGATCGAGGTCTTTCAACTATAGTGGCGGTTATAAACTTTCAATTTAACTACCCATATATGGTATGGTGGTTCTTCAACTTTCAAATTTTTAACCAGCCTGCCCTTACTTAAACTAAAGGAAGATCGAATCATAGCTGATTAAATTTGACAGTTGAAGGAGCATGTATAGGTGGTTAAATTAAAATTAAAGTTAGCGGTGCCACTACTATACTTGGAGGACTACTCCAGCTAGTATTAACTCTTAATTATTATTCAAATATATATAATTCAAGTTGGTGAATTGATATGATGATGAGATAGATACAATTATATTGCTGCAGATTGCATGAGGGATGCTGTGGATTTGTTGGTGAAAGCAGCAGGATACTTGGACTTGTGTGTCAGAGATATTTCTCTACGTTTACATCCAGATATCAAGTAAGATCTATGGATAGATGTCGTAAATCAATCTACCTGTGGGTAGTTAGAATCATGATCGATCCCACCTCCAATCTCTGATAGATATTCGATCTAATTATATATGATCAGGGAGAGGTTGCCTGTGGATTTGCAGGAGCAAGTACTTGCAGCAATCTTGAATCAAGCATTAGCACAGGTAGTGTGATCGATGATGATCAGATTTAACGTAACTTTGGCACATACAACCATTTAAAATCTAACGATGACATGTATGTACCTGCAGGGGACTGAAATCCAGTTCAGTTTGGCCCTTGAAACTCAAAATGCCACTTTATCAGTGAAGAGGAGGCTGGCATGTGAACAGCTAAGTTATTTTGGTCAGGTAGGTAGCTAGTATTTTTTATGTATTATTATCATTTAGTTGTTAGCTGCATCCATGAAAACATACTATCCACCCGGCCTTTAATTTGACTATACTGATTCATTAGGCTCATTGCTGCTTGTCGGAAGCTAACGACAGTAAAGGAGCAACACAGAAGCATTTGATGTTCATTAAATGGAAATATCTTGAAGCAAAGGTAGGTGGTGGTCTTCAATTGCTAGCTTATATATGAGCCTCAAAGCTGTTTGTTCGTTCGTTCATTATATTTTAAGATTGATATGATGGATGATATTGACGACGTGTTGGGAATGGAATTGAATTGGCAGGCAGCAGCTTACTACTACCACGGGCTGATAGTGGAGAAGGGCACAGAGGCATTCTCCTCCCATGTTAGTGCACTGTGTTGTTTCCTTGCCGCAGAAGAGCTCCTGGCAGAGAGCAAAAGGGCCTGTTTGAGCTTTTGCCTTGCCAATCCTGTCACCAGGTATATATGTACCTCATAACCTTTATTTATTCATTTTTGGTTATGGTTAGACCACGATGCGTCCTGAATGAGTCTCTCCTAAGTGTAGGAGACACCTTTAAGCTCTTACCATACTCAGCTTGTGCCATTCTTAAAATTTGAGATTCAAAATGCATGCAGGGCTCCTCCACCGTGGGGTGCAATGAAGCACTTAAACAAAAAGATCCCTGAAACTGCATTAAAGAAGTCTCAGATGTACGGCTACCTTCTAGACCAGCAAGAAAAGTAAGTCCCTATACCTATGTAAATTATTAGTTACTAAGTAAGGCTGCATTCGGGAAAGCGGTTGGAGTATAGTGGCGTTTAATTTGGTAATGTGTAGATTAGTTACTAAGTAATTAAAGGACTAACTTGAAACATTTTCGAATTTGTGATCTTCCATATGAAATGGTAACAATAATGTCATCGGACCGGACCACAAGTACTTGACAATCATTGGCGGAGCCACAATGGGGCAGTGGGGGCAGCTGCCCCCACTCACCCCACCCCACCTCATATATAAAATTTGTATGTATATATGTATATATAGTACATGGTTTAGATATAAGTATAAGAAAATAGATAAATTTAGCAATTGGTAGCTAGCTAAGATGGTAGGGCGTGTGTTCCTTTCTACAATATATATATATCTGTATATATAGTACATGGTTTTGATGTGTTTTATTTTTTGCATATATTCAATAATATTTGTGACTATTTTCGCCTCCACTGAACAATATTTCTAGCTCCGCCACCGTTGACAATCCTGTTAAACTTGAATTATTTCAATCTCACCGCTCTCCCAAATGCACCCTAGCTAAAATCAGGATAAGTACAATTTTATAATGAAATTGGATGAAATTAAACAGGACAGTACAGTTGCTGATGCCGGATCTTCCAGAGTTCCAGTTGTCACTAAAGCCTGATGACTACGTATTGCCAGAAGTTGATTCAGCCTGGGATTCCAACAAGTCGGATATTCCTATTCCTGCCCAAACCCTCAAGGACCACCTTGAAGATTGTGATGAAGATGTGGCACAACAATCTGGGCTGTAACTTTACTTAACTAATGCGCTATCCTAGCTTCTTAATTCATTCATTAAGTATATTTATTGACAACAATCATCAGTATATTACATTTATGCTCAAGTTCTTTAAACAGTACAGTAGTTTCATATAACTCCTCGCTCTTGTTTTATTCACGATCTGATGATCGCCTACTCACTCAGACTCATAGTTATACCTTGTGTGTTGATAGTTTTAGGGAACAAAAACAATTACTAGTTGCTTTAAAAATTTTAGTTATTTACAAAAATACAATCCTGTTTTTTCATCTCTCAGTGTTTTAAAGTCATTAAATTTTTCTAGATTGACTAACTCTTGATTAGTTTCTAATTCTCTCGTGCACGCTTATTCTTATTTGATATGAATCATATTATATGACGTCAGTTAAGTACTAAAAATTGGCGTCGGTTTTTTGTAATTAACCGATGTCGTATGGTAATTTTTTTAAAATATACGACGTCGCTTTTTCGTAATTCCAAAATAGATGACGAACCAACAGCGTATAGGTGTAATTTTATTTTTTTTAAATTCTAAAATACTACGTCGCGTCGTGACTTAAATTAAAAAATAAAAAATTTTGGTCCGTCCTATACGACGTCAGTTAGACATCTAACCAACATCGTACAAATTTTTAATTTAATTTAATTTTTTTATATATGTTACGAAGTCGGTTATGGGTAATAACTGACATCTTAACCTTTTAAAATTAATTTAAAAATTTAATCAATGTTTCGAAGTCAGTTTTGTGTGTGTGTGTATATATATATATATATATATATTCTTGAACAACTACACAATTGTGCA
This sequence comes from Ipomoea trifida, assembly GCA_003576665.1. Taxonomy (NCBI): domain Eukaryota; kingdom Viridiplantae; phylum Streptophyta; class Magnoliopsida; order Solanales; family Convolvulaceae; genus Ipomoea; species Ipomoea trifida. The sequence goes on from CP025655.1 coordinate 5,318,055, forward strand.
CTTCACTAAACCAAAAAAAAAAAAAAAAAAAAAATCTAAGTCATTGATCCCTAACTTTTAATTGCTCAGATCTGTCCACACGAACTCATGAGAAATGGTGGACTCAATTGATCATGAATCTAGATTCATGATCAATTGAGTAATGGTGGACTCAATTGATCATGAATCTAGATTCATGATCAATTGAGTCAACCATTTCTCATGAGTCCGTGTGGATATATAGATTTATGATGAGTCCATCATTTCTCATGAGTCCGTGTGGACAGATTTGAGCAATTAAAAGTTAGGGATCAATGACTTAGATTTTTTTTGTTTTTTTTTTTTTGTTTTTTTGTTTTTTTGTTTTTGTTGTTTAGTGAAGTGCACAATTGCGTAGTTGTTGTTAATTGAATTTTATAGACCATTGATCTCTAACTTTTAATGGCCCAGATCTGTTCACACGGACTCATGGGAATGGATGAACTCACATGAACTATGACCTATATATATTCTAAACATTAAAAATAAAAGAAATTACAATACTTTAATTTATAAATACGGAAGAATCTAATATTATTTAGATTAAATTAATAAATTATTAGAACATAGAATAATAACATAATAATTTTTCTTTTAATTTGGAAGCCTGCGGATCCCGATGGGTCTACATGAGACGGGCTAGTGTTGCATAATTCTAGCCTATGGGTTGACCCGCAAATAAAAAATTTGTAGTAGGATGGACATATATAATGGAACGAGCCGACCTGTATAGACATCCCTAATTAATTATGATGGAAAGTTAACTATTATAAAAGTAATCGTGGTACAATGAGACAAACTATTCCTAGTAAATCTGATAACAGTACAATTGTAATAATATTTTTATGGTGCCTACAACTTCTACCATAAAACTATGGTACAACGTCTTTACCCATACACGCTATTATATGTATGGCTCTACAGTGTTAGGACACAATAGACATTCCCTCTATATATATATATATATATATATATATATATATATATATATATACACTCCAAATTTTTATTCTCTCTCTTTTACTGTTGATATGACAAGCATAAACTATTTTTTTCATGTGAATTTTAATAAAAGTATCTACGTCAAACTTTTAGAATAATATTACATATAATCTAACTTTTTACTCTATCATTAGGTGAGGACCCTGTAGACTAATCAAGATCATCCATTTGGACTGATCTAACGGCTATGAATCCAAAGTGTGTGAGATGCACAACATTCACACTATGAATGCACAACAAACTAAGACCGAATGCACAACAAAATGAGCGCGAAAAATTAAATCTATTGCATATATATAATTAATCACAACCATTGAATTATTTAAATCAAAAGATCAGATAAGTTCACAAGGTCCTCACCTAACTATATGTCCTCATTTGATCCTTAATCCTCTACTTATATGTCACACTTTGATTCATTAAAAAAAAGGCTATATTTGTTTTCAAAAAAAAAAAAAAAAGCTATAGCTTTTATTACTTTCTTTTCTTCTTCCTCTAATAAAATATTGTTCCAAAAGATTGAATTCTAACTCTAAGGGGCCCCACATTCCGGCCCGCATTTGGGATAATGTAAATTAGGGTAACTAAGTGTATGACTCAGCAAACAAGACCAAATGCGGGTACCCAAGATCTGTCCACTTTAGACATAATTCTGATATGGGAGTTCGAATCTTATCTCTTGCTCCAAACTATTAGGACTCTATGTATCTGAGTCATGTTAGGACTATCTATCCTACTCTATCTGAGACTCTCCCTGTATATATATCACTTGTCAGCTATCATTGTATTTGGAATTCTAATACACATAATATTTAGTTCTCATCTGGTATCAGCTAGCCTAGGTTTCTTTCCTTATGGCTGACGGATCTGTTAACTCCTCTGAACGGACCGTTTCCGATGCCGCTTTATCGTCTGTGGCTCCTCCGGCTGTTATGCCTTTGTCTGCTGCTCATCACTTTGTGAGTATTAAGTTGACTGCTACGAATTTTTTGTTTTGGAGGACGCAAGTTGTTCCGTTTTTTCGTGGTCACGAATTAATGAGCTTCGTTGATGGCACGAATCCATGCCCTACTCCGTTTCTTCCGCCTGCTGCCCGTGCATCCGGTGATGCAGCGCCGCCTCCCGCTCAGCCTAATCCTTTGTATGCTCCGTGGGTTCGTAGTGATCAA
>CP025655.1:5323354-5699113 GCA_003576665.1 Ipomoea trifida
ATATATATATATATATATATATATATATATATATATACACTCCAAATTTTTATTCTCTCTCTTTTACTGTTGATATGACAAGCATAAACTATTTTTTTCATGTGAATTTTAATAAAAGTATCTACGTCAAACTTTTAGAATAATATTACATATAATCTAACTTTTTACTCTATCATTAGGTGAGGACCCTGTAGACTAATCAAGATCATCCATTTGGACTGATCTAACGGCTATGAATCCAAAGTGTGTGAGATGCACAACATTCACACTATGAATGCACAACAAACTAAGACCGAATGCACAACAAAATGAGCGCGAAAAATTAAATCTATTGCATATATATAATTAATCACAACCATTGAATTATTTAAATCAAAAGATCAGATAAGTTCACAAGGTCCTCACCTAACTATATGTCCTCATTTGATCCTTAATCCTCTACTTATATGTCACACTTTGATTCATTAAAAAAAAGGCTATATTTGTTTTCAAAAAAAAAAAAAAAAGCTATAGCTTTTATTACTTTCTTTTCTTCTTCCTCTAATAAAATATTGTTCCAAAAGATTGAATTCTAACTCTAAGGGGCCCCACATTCCGGCCCGCATTTGGGATAATGTAAATTAGGGTAACTAAGTGTATGACTCAGCAAACAAGACCAAATGCGGGTACCCAAGATCTGTCCACTTTAGACATAATTCTGATATGGGAGTTCGAATCTTATCTCTTGCTCCAAACTATTAGGACTCTATGTATCTGAGTCATGTTAGGACTATCTATCCTACTCTATCTGAGACTCTCCCTGTATATATATCACTTGTCAGCTATCATTGTATTTAGTTTTCATCCAAACACCTCTTGCTCCAAACACTATCAGTGAGCTAAGATCATGCTGACTTTTCTCTAATAAAATTAAAACGCCTGATGAGGGTTTTACTGGCTTATTTATCAGTTTACAAAACTTCAAGTTTAAGATCGAATAGAGAATGAAGGTGTACCTATATAGTATTTTCCAATAACCAATATAATAGTATGTAGCAGATGGAAACCAAACGTTTATACGGTGTATTTGAGTTGTGCATGAATGTGGGGAAGGACGACAAAACAATGACGGCCTGCAGAGTGCAGAGAGAGATCAGAGAGAATGAAAGTGGAGAGAGGGACTGTTCTGTTCTCTCTCTCTCTCTCTCTCTCACTACAAACTACTTTGCAGCAGAGTCTGCAACTAAAAATGCTACTTCTGCACCCATTATACATACCGGAATATTCTGGCAACTTAATCATTACACACATACATACATATATATGCCAGCCCATAATCATCGCACACTTATCAATACCTCCTACGCTGGATATTTAACTTAATATATAGTATATTCATTAACCACTAATTCAACTTACACTTTGGTAAATCGATATCAGAATTGAAGCACTGATTCGCACTTGTAAATAAGATTAAAGCTGCATGCTAATGATGACTAACAGAATGAAATAAAATAAAGTTGCTAACTTTGATCATATATATAATATAATATAATCCGTTTTCATCATCTACGTAGTATAGCTAACTAGTTTGGATTCCATGCATTATATTCATTAATGGGTGCAGATCAGATCAGAGATGAAGGGATAGATCAATATTGTTGTCATCCATGTTCTGCGGCTCTAAAGATTTGAGCAAGCCGGGGTCACTGCTGGGACCCAGAACAAGGCCGTCGAGATCGCAAGGAGGAGGAGGAGGAGGAGGAGCGGCGGCGGCGGCGAAATAGTGGTCGCCCAGTGAGTGGAAGGCGGCGGCCGCGGTGGCGGTGGGATGGAGGAGAAGCGGTGTTTGGAGCCAGTAATAGCTGCTGGCCGGGTTAGAGTAAGTAGGAACGGACGGCGGCGTTGAGGGGAAGGGATTAGAGGTGGAGGAGGCGGCGGCGGCGATGGTGGCGGCCGGGTACAAGCTACGACGGGTGGCGGCTCTTTCCCGCTTGTGGGCGTTCTGGTGGCCGCCCAGAGCTTGGGAAGTGTAGAACTTGCGGGAGCAGTAGAGGCAAGGGAACGTTCTAGAAGTTGAAGAAGAAGAAGACGACGGTCGTCGAGGAGGACTGGGTTGTGTGTCGCCGCCGTCAGCGGCGGATGCCGGCAGATCGGCGTTAAAATGGTGATGGACGCCGCCGAGTGCCTGAGGAGAAGCGACAGAAACCGGAGGAGGCGGAGGCGAATGATCATTGATGGAGATAGAAGCCGCCGGGGAAGAAGATTGGATGCTCCAGAAGTCGTAAAGCATCCCAAGATTGTTTGGGTCCTGATCCGCCATTGTTGTTGTAATAAGTTTATATAAATGTATTGAGTTTGAAAGCAAGAGAAGAAGACATTCAAGAGAGGAGAGTGGAGTTATGGATAATGAAACAGAGCTGATGAGCTGCTTATATATATATATGTGTGTGAGATAGTGATTTTTGTATGTATGTACAGCTCCGTAAATTTTTTTTTTAATTTTTTTTTTAAAGCACTAAATGCCAAAATGTACCCCCTCTCTCTCTCTCTCTCTGAGTCTGGCATCTCTGTCTCCAATTGAGGATAGGAGGAGGTGGAGTGGTGGAAGTTACATACTTCAACACCATCTTTATATATTACCTACACCTGTCTCCTCCACACTTCCTAAGCTTTGGATTCTTGTGTGTGCGCTATATATATATATATGTTAATATACTCTCCTATAATCTAATATGACTTTTTTGTATTTTTAGTCACACGACTATAGTAGAACTTGTAAGATTGGTCTACGACTTTCAAACTTTGCAATTTTAGTCCATGATTATTACTTTTGTTGTAAAAATGGTCCTTTCGGTGTCGGAAAACAAAAATCGGCGGATTTTCTGACAATTTTTCGCCGGAAAAAAATCGACATATTTTCCGTCAATTTCTCGCCGGGGAAAAAAAATCCCCTTTCAAGTAGGATTAAAATTGACATTTCTTAAAAATTCCCCTTTGTGTTGGCAGATGTTACTACTGGGCAAAATTATTCAAATATTATTTTTACTTTTTAGTTTAAATTTAATCTTAATAATATTATTTCTTGTTGATCTTGAATTTGTATTTTACTAAGATTAACTTGGCTACATATGCTTTTAAAAATGAATTAGTTTTAACTTTAATTAGTATACCAAAATAAAAAATAATTAAATTGACTACATATGTGTTTAGAAATTGATATGGATTAATTCCCCTTGCATCTATGTGTATCATCATATATGTAAAGTATGAACAATATATGCAGTAGTGTAAAGTAGATCAACAAAATTAGCCCTCAAATCTTCCCTTTTATTCATTGTTCTTGAATGATTTAGAGAGAGGAGAGAGCATTCTACTGGTGATCTCTAGAGAGAGGAAGAGAAAGGGCCAAAAGTCCCCCACCTAAAGGGCTAGGGTGCCTTTTATAGGCTAATACCCATACTCGTATACGGTCTACGTACCAAATACTCAAGACCGTACACCCGTGGTATATTCCCTATCAACTAGCCCCCCCAGTCCGAGCCCTGACGTCGAGTCAACAAGGAAGGGGTCGGGCTGGAACACTGGCCTCGCCGTTCGCGACTCACGCTAGTTGCCTCGTTAAAAAACCTTAGGCTAAGAAAAAACCCAGTGGGAAAAAAATCCTGGCCAAGGAAAAAAGAGCACAACTTTGAGCGCCAGCGGGGAAGAGTTCGGACTGAAAGCTGACCATATAATCCGTGACTTATGCCGGTTGCCTCGCTAAAAAACCTTGGACTAAGAAAAAACCCAAAGGGAAAAAATCCTAGTCAAGGAAAAAGAGTACAACCCTAAGCACAGTAGTGTAAAGTAGATCAACAAAATTAGCCCTCAAATCTTCCCTTTTATTCATTGTTCTTGAATGATTTAGAGAGAGGAGAGAGCATTCTACTGGTGATCTCTAGAGAGAGGAAGAGAAAGGGCCCTCTGCTTCCAGGTTTTTCCTTCTCTCTGCTCTCTTAATCCAAATACATACACATAGAACCAGCAAATCAGCCCAAGAAATTTGAGAAAGGATTTTTTACTGAAGGCAGGGATCAGAAACTGATATCTTTTTTTCCTTTTCGATGATTGAAGATCTGATAATGCTGATGAGGTCTGGCAATCTTTCCTCTCTGATCTGCTTCCATATTTTTTTCCTGAGCTCCACCTTGTTCTCCCATTTTAAAATTTTTAGGGAGAAAAAGAAAGCTTTGGTTGAGTGACAATGCACTGCCACATTGAAAGAAGACAACTTTTTGCATGGGATCGAGTTTGCCTTCATGGGTACTGGTACAGGATTCTTCGATGTTCATCTTCCACGCCCATGTTCCAGAAGCCGGTTACAGGAGAGCATCAGGAAGAAGAAAACGAGAATTTATAGGAACACGGCCTTTCGTCGTATCCCCACAGACGGCGCCATTTGATATGGATTAATTCCCCTTGCATCTATGTGTATCATCATATATGTAAAGTATGAACAATATATGCAGTAGTGTAAAGTAGATCAACAAAATTAGCCCTCAAATCTTCCCTTTTATTCATTGTTCTTGAATGATTTAGAGAGAGGAGAGAGCATTCTACTGGTGATCTCTAGAGAGAGGAAGAGAAAGGGCCAAAAGTCCCCCACCTAAAGGGCTAGGGTGCCTTTTATAGGCTAATACCCATACTCGTATACGGTCTACGTACCAAATACTCAAGACCGTACACCCGTGGTATATTCCCTATCAGAAATGAATTTGTTTTAACTTAAATTAATTGTTTAGAAATGTAAATTTTAATCCTACTTGAAAGGAGAATTCTTTTCTGACGAAAAATATGTCGATTTTTTTTCGGCGAAAAATTGCCGGAAAATTCGCCGGTTTTTGTTTTCCGGCTCCAGAAGGACCATTTTTGCAACAAAAACAATAGTCATGGACCAAAATTGCAAAGTTTGGAAGTCGTGGACCAATCCTATAAATGCCACTATAGTCATGGGACTAAAAATGCAAAAAACTCATCTACGGAGTATTTATACAACAAATTTCACCTTTTTACTTTTTAAATTTGTAATCATTATATCCGAATACTTGTAACATTTACTAGTATTTTCACCCGTTCGAGTTGCACATGTGTTGCACGTACATTGCACATAATGAATTTTTATAATATTTTAAGAAGAGCAAATTACCAAAATGGTCCTACTGATTTTGACTTAGCTAATAATAGGATCCTTCGACTATCAAAAGTTTGACCATTTTAGTCCTCCGATGGCTTAAACGGCATACGTTCGGCGAGTGTATGGCTAAGATGGTAAATTCACTATATTTCCCGCTTCTTCTATCATCGCAACGTATCGTTTAGTCAAAATCCCCAAAATATCGTCAACCTAAACCCTGAAATTCGAAGGTGCGTTCGAAGCTGCAGGAAATCAGAAGCAAAAGAACTACAACTCTACCTTGAAAGCGACATATGCATGGCAAATGATTTTGGAAGCGGAAGCGGAACAGGTATTTGTACTTTTCTGGACTTGCCTTTATTGTACTATGAACTGAGAGTTGGCGAATGATGTTGGAAGCGGTTCAACCTACTTTGTATAAAAAAAGATTGAAATGTCGCTGTATTTAATGATATTTCAACGATTTTGTTGATGGAGGACTAAAAATGGTTATGACACAATAATACTATGACCAAATGATGATGTTTTAATAAAAAAAAAAAAAAAAAAAAGACTAAAAGTGAATTGTCACATATAAATCTAGAACAAAAAATGGAATTAACTCTAACTTAATTGAATTGAGGGAAATTGATAGACAAAATTAGAATTTATGAAAAACTATATGCTAATGGTAATTACATTGGTATTACTTGTGTGGTGAGTAAAATTGTTAGAATTCAATAAAAATGTAATTTGTCCATAGAGTTATTACATTGGTATTACTTGTGTGGTGAGTAAAATTGTTATACCAATGCTATACATTTAACATATTACGTGTCTGTAATTAACATATTATGTGTCTTCAATTTATTTATAAGCACAAAATTATTTATTGTAGATACAGAATATATCATGATGTCTGATGATTATTTTGGACTAGAATTAATAATTAATGCAAGGTAAACCTCCTTCATGCTATAATTTGCCGGTGAGTAGTACGTAGAATATTCGTTTTCCCTCACATAGACAGATCGAGACAGATAGACTTACCGTCGCAAGATCGAATGGCGAAGCTATTAGCTATACCACATGTCTCAAAAGAATGAGCATTATTATTACCTTTGAATCAGATCAAATTAAACTCCCCTCAGTTACGTTGGGGACATGGCTACCTACTTACCTTAGATGGTTGCGTCATCCTTCTATTCCATCGTCACCGTTCACGCAATCACGCAGCCCTGCATATATATTCATTTTTATACAAATATTAATTATATTTGTAACACTTTTTAAGGATCTATGATACCGGTCGAGTCAGATTAATATGTAAATGTAATATTTATATGTTTAAATATAACACTAATCAGAAATAAAGTGTTTGCTAAATGTAATATTTTGAGAAAAAATGTAATACTTCTATATTTTGATGTAAATGTATTATATTTTCTATCAATTCTAAATTTTTCATTTTTTTTATAACAAAAATACATTTTTTCTAATAAGTAATGTTGGTAAATGTTTGTTACTTATAAAGGAAAATGTAATACTTTTGAGAAAAATGTAGTACTTTAAATCAAGATGTAAAAGTATTACATTTTTCCATATAAGTAATAAATACTTTATTCGTAGCTAATTAGTATTACATTTGTGCGTATAAGTATTTTTTTTTATCTTGACCCGACCTATCTTACAATGAGACGGTCTCACACAAATTTTTACCTAATTATATTATTCCATCCGTCCTATTTTACAAAGAATAATTATATTTTACAGTATTTTGTTTTGTTTGTTGTCTCAGTTTGCAAACAAAAACTAAAAATTAATATTAAAAAAAATTTAAAAAAAAAAAAAAAAAAGTTGGAGTGATTGTCACCTAGTGATGATTTGAAACTAACACCCTTTGCGGCTTTGCATTGCTCACTAGGCACCTTACATGAGTATTACATGCAATTGGTCCTTTTCTATTTTATTTTAATTCCTTCTTTAGCAAAAAGGATAGTTCTTGCAATCTCTCTCTCTCTCCTTCGACTTTTATCTTCTTCTTTTCTAAAAAAAAAATATACTCAATTAATCAAAGAGCAAATACAACTCGATGGAGAATCAAACTAAACACAAAGACAAGTAATATTCGAATGAGCAGCCCAAACTAAGGTATGAACTTGCACATTCACTGATCTGACCCGACCAGTCTCATAGCATGCACTGACTATCCCTTATTACAGTATAAGTGTACAACAAGTCCAAACTAAGTTCGTTGAAGAGTTGGCAGACTTGTTGACAATCAGACCGAACACACACTTTTTGCCAACGATTATTCTTTAGCCATGATAAGACTTCTTTTATGGCAAGGGCTTCAATAAGGTGAGCCTCACTCACCATTCTCAATGGACCTGAAATAGCAGCAAGGATTCTCGGCCACCTCATCTTATATGTGTTCCATAATAACCAAAAAAAATTCACTGAAAATTTCCATTGAGATTGCTCTAAAAATAGGTAAAATGCAATATTATTTGCAAATTTATACATCTAGTTAAATCAATCTAAAAAGTTAAAACGAAAAAGAAAATTAAAGTGTTTAATTCAATGAATATTTTGAAGTGTATAACATTCTCTTGATGAATCTCGCATGGAATTGTGATGAATGTAATTTTTATAAATGAATGTCACAAAAAATGAACTAATAAAAATAAAGTTTGATAATGCATGTCAGATAGTGGTGTTTAAATTAATAAATTGTACATTGTTTTGAAATATTAAAAATGAAAGTAGAGTAAATAAAGTGACAGGGAGAGTATAAATTTTTTGTACTCACATATATGGTTTCACTCAGTGTGTATTTTCTCGAAAATTAAGAGAGAGAGAGAGATATAGATATAATTACAAAATTGCACAGTTAGACTTAGTGATAATGAGCATCTTAATTTATTCATTGATTTATGAAATGAAATTCAGACTATATATGCTCCACTCCATCTAATTCAAACATCCACTAGAATAACGACAAGAAATGTTAATTTGGATTTTATTTAATCGTTATTTTAATTTGTTAATTTTACTCTATGTATTATTTTAACAGCATGACCTAATTTTATTTAATTTAGTCAGTGCGTAAAAAAAATTGTTCATTTATATTGTTTTTTTTTTTTACATGAGAGAAATTGTTGGGAATTTTTCACAATATTCTAAAATAAAATTTCAAGAAAACAGTAAATGGTTAATCTAAGACGTGTGATTCAAACTCTCCTTAAAATCGATTCGCTTCCTTTTGATGGATCTTTGATTAATAGGTCGGATCTTTAACTCCATTAATCAAAGATTCGACCCGTCTCACGAATTTAAACCCATGAGACGATCTTACATAAATTTTTGCCAAATATGAATTGAGTTAGACTAGACCAAACAATAAAAATCCAAGCGCGATCCAAAAAAATAAAACTAATTTTTGTTCTTCAATTTCTTTAATTCAGTGTCATTACATTTATGAATGTCTAATTAAATACGAATCAAGTCAAACGGAACCAAACAATAAAACATTGGTCTGGCCAACTCACATCCCAAAAACACAATAAACTTTTGTTCAATTTGATCTTTAGTTTAGAATTATTATTTTATCAAAATTTATTTAATATTTTTATATTATAAATAGTACTAATCTTTAGTTTAATTTATAATTTTATTTTAATATAAATACTTATTATTATCATCATTAAAATAATTAATATTCTATAATGAATAACTTTGCAATAGAATTATGTTCATGTTTTTTTTTTATTAAAAAATGAATCAAACAAAAAAAAATCGTCAGACCTTTAGCTAAACACTAAAAAAAAAAAAAATAGAAATGTTTACCATAAAATGTTCTTTTTTGAGATATTTCTGTATTTTCAAACCAAACTTAAATGATTAAATAAATATACACAAGTATAAGTATTAAGTAAACGACTAAAAATAATATTATTGTTTAAAAATAAAAATAATAAAAAATCAAAATATTATTATTATGGGTATATTTATATGTTGAGAAATGATGAAAACTTCTGGGCTATCTGGTGAATGCATGATTTATGATTTCCCATCCATCAAGTACTGACGTACCCCAACCCCTGCATGGCTTTCCTTTAATGGCACCTATTACTTTACACTGCAACCCCTATCCCATTTCAGTTCCCCTAATCAGAATCCCACTGCAACCTCATTTCCATAGTAGGATAGGGCTCAAACATGAAACCTTCCGTTCCAAATGGTAACGGCCTTAACTCGCCTTCAAAAAAACACTTTCCATATACATTTTATTCCCATGCTATGCTATCTTTAATTATGCATACAACAACTTCACATCTCGATCCATTGCCCATATCTCAATATACATCATATTAAGCAACAAGTGAGTGTGTGTATATATATATATGGGATGGTTCACGTGCGAATGGTCTCTCAGGTGAAAAATTGGGTGAGATTTGAGCCGTTGATCTATATTAGATTAACAGTTCAAAATGAAAGAAAATTAAATAATAAAAAAATGCGCTTATGACAATATGGATGCAAATGATCTTAAGTGTCTAGAACTGATACACCTTAAATGTTAAACTTATTATGCACCTTAAGCTCTGAACTGATGCACCTTAAGTGTCAAAATGATGCATCTTAAACGTCAAAATGATGCACCTTAAGTATCAAACTGATGCACCTTAAACTTCGAAATTATGCACCTTAAACTTTAAATTTATGCACCTAGAGTATGAAAGTCGATATTCTTAAAGAATCAAAGTTATGCACCTTAAGAGTTAAATTCATGCACCTTAAGCTGGAAACTGATACACCTTAAGCTTGAAATTTATGCACATAGAGTTTGTAAGTTGTGCACCTTAAGAGTTAAACTGGTGCACATTGAATTAGAAAGTGATGCACCTTAAACTTTAAACATACTCACCTTAAGCTATAAACTTACGCATGCACCTTAAGCTTTAAACTTAGGCACTTTAAGCTATAAACTTACGCACCTTAAGCTTTAAACTTACGCCACCACATTTTTTTAAACTTTCTTCATTCTGGACTGTTAATTTTGGCTAGATTAGTGGTTGAGATTTCACCATATTTTTTACCTTGAGAACTCCTTCGCATATATCTAGTTTGCACGCGCGCCCATCAAAAAATCGCCTACAACCTCATTCAACAACTCTAAACCCATGAGCTTTAGCCAAAATGAAGGGATATGATTATATACCAAGTAACTTGGTATCCCAATCAATCAAATGTAACACTTCGTTGATTTTCCATAGAGCGAAAAAGATCAATTGAGTAAATGAATATTAAGGGTGTGTTTGGTTGACGGGTTTTAGTATAAGGTATGGGTATCAAAGTCATTGTTGTTGTTTACTTGACAGGTTTTTATAATACTACTATGGGTTTGTAATACCCCATTAATTGAAAAACTCATATTTCATTTCCCTTCATCATTTCTTCCCCAACTATTAATAATCATTCTCATTCCACCATATTACCAAACATGCAAAATACTTTAACTAAAATCCATTACCCTTACCAAGTTTTTGATACCCATAGCGATTCTGATTCCCATGTGCGAACCAAACACACCCTAACAATATTTTCTCTCCTCACTTAATAACGCGTTCATTATACCGTGTTTATTATGTGTTTATGAACATAAATTATGTACATTATGAACATGAAATCTGTACATTATGAAGTCAAGTTTTGTGTATTGGGTCAAGGTCCACAGTGCACTGTAGACCCCAATCCACGATATAAATTGCCGAGTTTCTTATTCAAGGTCGAGTTTAGTCCACAATACACATTGTGACTTTGGCGGTTGTTATGCCATGGATCCGGGTCCACATTGCAAGGTGGACACAAGTTCATGTTCACAATTTAAGAACTCTATATTCAATAGTATAACACAATTTTTGAATCTATATAACAAAATTGTGAATATTGAGTAATGTAATTTTGTATAGAGATTTAAAATTGTGAATATAGAGTTCTAGAATTATGAACATATAGTTCTAGAATTGTGAACATAGAATTTTTAAATTGTGAACATAGACATGAGTCCACCATGCAAGGTGGATCCCAGTCCATAGCATAATTTGCCTGATTTTGGAGCTTGGGCTTGCATCTGTTATTCTGTTAATCTCTTTGCTGCAGAGTTTTTTGAATGAATAGTTAACTTAGATCAATCATTATTCCATGAACTATGGTCCACATTTATGTGGATCAAAAATAAAAAGTACATTAATTTTTGAGTAAATACCCAAAATGGTCCCTCGACTATAGCATAATTCACAAATTGGTCCTCGACTTATGATTTTAACCAATAACATCCATGACTTTCCAATTTTTACCCAATGTGGTCCTCCGTTAATAAGGGCGTCAACTCGCCGTGAAACACAAGGGCAGTCACGTAATTTCACAGGCTTCCCTCTTCTCCCTTAACCCGGTCATTATAAACTGTTGAAGAAACCCTAATTGTTCTTCATTGTTCAGAGCATTGCAAACTTGGCTTCAATTCGGAGAGAATATTGAGAGTTTGTGAGTTTTGAGGTAATGCAACCTCGTCAGGATTAAGAATGTTAAAAATGTCATCCTGCGGCGATTGAACTCGAAATCTGAAAATTCGGAGGTTTCCGCATATGGCGGCAATAACTCCTCCATTGATTCTTCTGGTTTCTGGGTTTGTTTCGCTCTGTTCTTGAGATGAGTGTGCCAGTGGTTTTTTATCTGGTTGTCGCTTCTTCCAGGCAGGAGTTCAGCCATGGCAGACCACCTAAAAAAACACATTTGAGAAGTTTAAGATCACTTCGATCAACTCAGAGCATCCTTAATTTTCCCAAATTAAATAGGAAAGGGACGAACTTGTTCCCAAGCTTGTTGTGTAGTTTAACAATAATCTCATCTTCTTGGACGCTAAAGGCCCCCTTCTTCAACCCCGGGCCTCAGGTAATTCATCCATCGCAGCCTGCAACTCTTTCCGCACCGCGACAAACTTGAAAACTAAAACACAAATATTAATGATGGAATTCGAGATTACTCGAAGAGTTTCGTGAAATTTAATGTAATGAAACGAAACACAAAAATTAAAGGATTATTGTCCATTCAATCTCACCGCCAATTTTAGGCAATTGTCGCCAATTCTTATGCCCATGGCTTTCAATGAAGGTTTTTAGTTTATCATCTTCTTCTTTACTCCACAACCCTTTCTTGATTCCATTTTTGTCAACCGAAGGAGTCTTCACCATTTTTTCCCTCTTTTTTCTTTTTCTGGGTTCGTTCTTCTCTCTCTCTGTGATCCCTTTTACTTTTTTAATGTCTTTCATATAACAACATAGGAGAAGAGGGAAGCCTGTGAAATTACGTGATTGCCATTGTGTTTCACGGCGAGTTGACGCCCTTATTAACGGAGGACCACATTGGGTAAAAATTGGAAAGTCATGGATGTTATTGGTTAAAATCATAAGTCGAGGACCAATTTGTGAATTATGCTATAGTCGAGGGACCATTTTAGGCATTTACTCTTAATTTTTAATATACTAAAATTATATTATTTGTATATGTAAAGCACATTATTTGAATGTATATAATTTTTTATATATTATCAAATAATGTATTTTTAATATATTAAAATGTATATTACATTCATGGTCCATACAGTTATGTGAACTATGGTCCACACAATAATTTGTCAACTTAGATTCCATGGGCCAACCAATGTGATGGGCCAATCTCTATATAACTTTTCCATATATGATTTGTCTTCAATTAGGCTTTGATGTTTAACTTATTGAGGCTGATAAAATATTTGAAAATGATGTATTTTATTTAATCTTGTGCCACTATTATAAAATGCAATAGTGAATTAGTGACGTCGTTTCGCGCACTTTTTTTGAAAATTAAGTCACATTATTGAAAGTTTTGACTAAAAAAATTGTAAAACAAAATTAACAAGAGTTAATACAGTTTTTTAAAAAAAAAAAAAAAAAAACAAGAGTTAATATCATATGAAGTCATCCTAGTATAGTGATTTTGTCACGTTTAGTTCGATTTTTAAATTGGTACTATTCGTGATCCAAATTAACCGCTCATGGTCTTTCAACTATCAAATTTTAACCACTTATGATCCTTTCAGGAGGACCACGCTAGTTAAATTTTGAAGGGTCACACTTGTGTGAGACCGTCTCACGGATCCTTATTTGTGAGACGGGTCGGGTCAGGTCAAAGCATAATGCAAATGTCATACTTATATGTGCAAATTTCACACTTATATGCTCAAATATAACACTAATAAAAAAATACAATTTTTGTTACTTATAAGAAAAAAAGTAATACATTTTTCATAATAAGTAATGTTGACAAGTGCCTCTCACTTATAAGGGCAAATATAATACTTTTGAGGAAAAATGTAATACTTTTAAATCGAAATGTAAAAGTATTGTATTTCCCCTTAAAAGTATTACATTTACCCTAATAAGTAACAACAATTTTATTCCTGATTAGTATTACATTTGAGCATATAAGTGTTACATTTGCATCTTGACCCGACCCGACCCGTTTCATGGTGAGACGGCCTCACACAAGTTTTTGCCAATTTTTTTTGAAAGAAAAGTTTTTGCCAATTTTAAAAATTAAAAAAAAAAAAAACATGAGTGATTATCTTGGACCATGAGTGATAACAATTTAAAAATAAAAAGACGATCAATTTGAAAATTTAGTAATGTAACAAAACAAGAATAGTAGCTCATATGTCATTAACTCAAACTAACAAGTTAGATGTAAGGTAAGGTTGTCTAAAATACGGTGCTTTCGAGAAGAGAAATTAAAGCTGACGCGGTTACAACTAATATAGAAAGAGTCGATAATATTGACCCATGCTATGATATGGCATGGCGTGGCATTGCATCGGCGAAGAATATCCAAAAGCATATTACTATGCGAATTCATAGGAGGAATATTCTTCGCATAGATCCAATTTCATTTGGTTCCTCCTCCTTTCCAGGCGTATTGTTTAAATCTCCCCCAAACGCAACCTACCTTGTCTCATTCCCATTCCCATTCCCATTCCCATTCCCATTCTATTCCTCAAATCTCATCACTCTGCAATTCTGCATTTTATAATTATAAACCTCTGTGAGTTAGTTGTTGCAGCAGAAGAAGCATGGCGCTCAAGGCGGTTCATGTCTCCGACGTTCCTAATGTCTCCTCGGCTCTCTATTCCGCCACCGCCTTCTCACAAAGTTCGTATTTCTACTCCGACGTCGTTTTGATGTGCAATATGTACTTGGCGATGAGTTTTTGTATTGATCGATCGATACAATTGTTGCTTCTTTTTTTTTTCTCAGGCGTTGAAGTGGTCGGGAAAGTGGCGTACAAGCCGCCCAAGTTTCTCGTGGTCGGGCACAGAGGGAGCGGGATGAATGTTTTGCAGTCGTCGGATCGGAGATTGACGGCTGTCAAGGAGAACTCCATTGTTTCTTTCAATGCCGCCGCTAAATACCCCTTAGATTTCATAGAGTTTGATGTTCAGGTACTCAGATCATCATATCTTTCATGGTTCCACTTTTTCAGGCTTTTTGGTTCATTTCAGTTATTTAATTTTGTGTTGTTGGTTAATTCTTCCCAATAGTGATTCAATTGAAACCTCACCTTATAGTAGTGAGGTTACTTTGAGATCTCCGTCTATAATTAATGTCTTCTTGGTTGTGTTACCCGTGGGTGGGACAGGCTAAAATGTCCGCTAAAATAAGAACCATAAAATTTGAAATATGTCACTTTTTTGGCGGGATAGAACGGGCTAGCCTGATAGATTAAGTGGCTGTAAACATGATGGGCCCATATTGATTAAGTTCTTAATTTCGTCTTTTTCTGCCACGACTATAAATTGTGTCTGTTTTTGTAGGTGACAAAAGATGGCTACCCTGTCATTTTCCACGACGACTTCATCCTTTCCCAGCAAAATGTATGTTTTTTCCCTTGTTTTTGTCCCCTCAAATGTAACATAATTATTAGAGATTGTGAGTAATAAACTTTGGGATTGAAGAAATTGATTTTATTATAACTTGCAGGGCGTTACATGTGAGAAGAGGGTAACGGATTTGAGCCTAGGAGAATTCCTGAGCTACGGCCCTCAAAAGGAAACCGACAAGACAGGAAAACCACTTCTTAGGAAAACCAAAGACGGCGATGTTTACACGTGGGCCGTCGAAACCGACGATGCGTTATGTACTCTCCAAGAAGCTTTCGAGGGGGTGAACTCTGCCCTGGGCTTCAACATCGAGCTCAAGTTCGACGACTACGTAGATTACCAGCAAGACCACCTCGTCCGTGTTCTTCGGGACGTGTTGGAAGTTGTGATTGCTCATGCCAAGGATCGGCCCATCATCTTCTCGTCTTTCCACCCCGACGCGGCTCTGCTTGTCAAGAAACTTCAGAGCGTTTATCCTGTCTTCTTCCTCACCAATGGGGGCACTGAGATCTATGATGATGTGAGGAGGAATTCCTTGGAGGCGGCCATGAAATTGTGCTTAGAAGGTGGGCTGGAAGGGATTGTTTCTGAGGTTAAAGGTATCTTTAGAAACCCGGCGGCGGTGAACAAGATCAAGGAGTCTGATCTCTCGCTCCTCACATATGGCAAGCTCAAGTGAGTACAACTATATATCTATACTATACCCCTATAGTCCCGGGGCATAGCTCAGTGGCCAAAAGTTTGAGTGTGGATGTAGTGCCCAATAGTTATTGGTCTTGCAGAAGGCGTTAGGCTCTAATTGAGTGCTCGGGGGTGTTTAGGCGTCCCTTTTCGAGTATATTGTCCCCAGTTTACTTACTCGGGCTAAGCGGACAAAACAAATCACTCGGCTTAGTTAGGCCCAATTCGGAGGAGTTAGGTGCCCAATTTGGCGCCTAGTCAGACGGTTAGTCGGTCAGTCGACTAAAAACTGCTTAGGGCTGAAATTACATCGTCTTCGGGGGCCTAGTGCCTAGTTGGTGCCTAGGTGGCCGCCTAGGCTGATTTTTACAACAATGATAATTACTCGGGTTGGAATCCTCAATGTGGGAGGATCTCAGCTCGAGGAAAAAAAACAAAGCTACCCTGACCCTATCTCAGTGAGACATATCCGACAATTTACGTCATCTTGCAAGATTAAACCTCTACTATAGTTTATGTACGTTTTTTTGAATTCGTTGGTCTAATTGGAATGTGTTTGTTTCAGCAATGTGGTGGAAGTGGTGTATATGCAGCACATGATGGGCATTGATGGAGTGATTGTGGATTTTGTTGAGGAAATAGGAGAGGCTGTTTGGGAGATGTTGAAGCCATCAAAGGAGGAGGAAGAAGAAGTATTGAAAGGGGAGGCAGTTCAAAAGCCCAAATTCTCAAAGAGGGAGTTGACATTTTTGCTTAAACTCATACCTGAATTGATTCAACAATAACATTAGCCCAGCGCCAAATGTTATGTTGTATATAAGATGTTTGAAGATCAGTCATTCAATTCACTACATGGAATGGAAGTATGTATGTATTAACGGTTAGGGAAGGAAGGGCATTCTCATCTGTTTCTGCTCTGTAATGGATGACGGTGTACTTTATAATTTATATACATGGTGGATGGGCACACAAAATGAATCAGTGCTCACTTTTTTTATTTACTTATTTTTTTAAAGTACATTGTTAATCTTATTTTAAAATGAAAAATAAAAAAATAAAGCAAAATACCATGTTTGACCAGTCATCAACTTTGGTACATTTTTTCCCATTTGTGTCTACCTTCACAGATCTTCCCATTTTTATATCCCATACAAAGCTCCCCAGACATAATATAGCAAGGATATGATATGGTTAGCCTTAAACATAGCTAGGATTGGCCATAAGGCTAATTACATTGCTGAGTTAATTACCGATTTGGTCTCTCGACTATTGAGATTTCACCATTTTGGTCCTCGACTTCTAAAATTATCCAATTGCATCCTTGACTATGCTATTTCTCATCAAGTTAGTCCTCAGCCGAAACTGCCGTTATACTACATTGTAGCAAAGTTAGTAGTACTAAAAAAAAACAACAAACATCAGCAACAAATTTTAAAATTAGTTATTAAAATTTTTACATCTAAATACATAAGAAGGGTTAAATCAATAAAAAAATATATTCATGCCTAAAATAATAAACAATACAATTAATACTCTCTTAGTTAAAACAACTAACTCAATATGTTATTCATTAATTACCAAACACACTTAATATATCAATTATGTTAGTTAATGAATTCATAAATAAGAGGTAATCATTAATAATTTTTTAAAAATTATGCTTGTAAATTAATTCATAAATAAGAGATAATCATTAATAATTTGTTTGGATAACAAGAAAAACAGACTTCCACAATTCGAATATGTACACTTGGTAAATCTTAATTTTGTAATCTGTATAATAGCTTGCAAATCACATATGGAAGACAAACTGCACTAAAAAAATTTTGTGCAATGGACTCAATAAAAAATGTGTTGACAAAAATTAAACTCATAGTATCTTGATACAAGAATTATATTTCATTCCTTAGATCACCTATTCGAAGAATGTGTTAATAAAAATTAAACTCATGACATTTTATCAATCAACATAAGAATTAGTTTTTTTTTTAAATTAAAAAAAAAAAAAGAAGCATAAGAATTAGTTCTACACTTCTACTCGATGACTACCTTTTTAAAAAATCATTAATAAATTTTACACTTGATAACATTTTTCAGTATTATGAGGGGCCGACCCACCCTACCCCTGCCCCAGGATCACAGAAGAAGACGAAGAAGAGCTAACTAGCTAGCTTATGCGGCCCAAGGAAATGAGACTCGCCGTCGGAGTCGGATCTCGGCGACGGCGGTTGGCCATGCACCACTTCCTCCTCGCCACTGCTATTTTCACATTCCTTGGCTTGTTAATCCTCACCTTAAGGTCCGTCGATCCATCCACCGACTTACCGGTCAATGCCGCCGCCGCCACCGACATCGATGAAGCCCAGGCAAAGGAAGGAACACCGGGGCTAAAAAAAACATGCGCGACGGTTCAAGAGATGGGGGAGGTCTTTAGCAGAGGGATTCGCGAGGAAGGCCTCAGAGTCAGGAAAATCATCCATGACCACTTCGCCATAAATGGTAGGTCGAGCCAGGATTCATTTAATTTCATTTATTTTGGCAATTAAGTTCCAAAATCTAATTGCAGTAGCTAGATAGATTGATAGATTTTGGTATGGATTAATGCAATTTGAGAAGTCGGATATATAAATTGCGCAACTAATTGCGGCCTAATTTGAAAACCTTAGGTGCTGCGAGAGTGAGAGAACTTGCGCCGGAAGAGTTCTGCAGGCATGGTTTTGTATTGGGCAAAGCGTCAGAAGCAGGGTTTGGGAACGAAATGTACAAGATCTTAACTGGAGCTGCTCTTAGCGTCATGTTGAACCGCTCCCTGATAATTGGCCAAACGAGGCATATCGGTTCTCTCTCAATCCTTTCGATCTGTTTCTACTTGCATTGTTATTTTCTTGAGTTAATACCTAATTTAGTCATCTACTATAGTGATTTTTATAGGTTTAATTCTAACCTACATTTTGTGCTTAATTACGTCGTCGAACTTTGATGGTTTTTACTCAATTGAATCTTACTCAATTGAATCATTTGTTGAGATAGCTTGGTAATTTCACCTCTATTAATACCCAATTTAGTCATAGACTATTGTAGTTTTACCTAATTTAGTCCCGACTATAATGATTTTTCTCGATTTAGTCCTTGATTCTAACAGCTTAGGACGGACTCAATTGTGTAAAATCATCAAAGTCATGACCTAATTAAGCACAAAGTTATTTAGGACTAAAATGAGAAAAACCACTATAGTCAATGACTAAATTCGGTATTAACTCTTATTTTCGATTTGTTCCTAACTTTCCTTTCCTTTCTCTGCTATTAAGTTTTTATGCGCCCCTGTGATTATTAGATAAGCTCCTTCCAGGAGAGTAATGAAACTATAAACCCAACATTGGAGTCCAGCTACACTAGTAACAAAACCTCTATAAACGGTGTATTATAGTAACATGACTAGATATTTACAGTTTTATTTTTGTGTTTGCAACTTCAGGGGCAAGTACCCTTTTGGGCAATTCATTTCTTACTCCAATGTTACCTTCACCTTGAATGAAATCAAGCATCTGTGGCGACGGAATGGTTGTTTGACAAAATACCAACGGCATCTTGTGATGAGAATAGACGATTTCCAGAAGCCTGCACGAAGCAATGTTCTCTGTAGCAATTGGAAGGAATGGGAACAACCTATTATATGGTAATATTCGCTTCTAATTTCTCCTCCACCTTCCAACGAAAATATAGCAAGATGAGAGAAACAACATATGCGAACTAGGACACTGCGTAAAAGAGGTTTACTACTTGAAGACCTGTCGAGAACCTTTCCTTAAGAACCCACAGGGTTCTTCTACCAAGAATTCACCAAAGATTGGGAATCCAAGGATAGTGATGGCTTCCATGAGAATCAAGTTTTGATATATCTTAAAAACTCATGATTGATCACACACAAGTGATAATTTAGCAAAAGGCTAAAATTTTATTCAAGAAAAATATTTTATAGGCATTCCCAAATTTTCTTACTATTGCTAGGATTAGCTACTTCCTCCTTTAAAACTAGAAAGAATAAAATAAATAGTGGCACTCGGTTTACACTCCCACATGGAAGGGAGAGTGGGTTCGAGCCTCAGTCGCCTCCCTAGTGGAGGCGACTGTTGACTCTTTGTACTTCAGTAGGTTGAGAAAGTAGCTATGAACAGATACTACATTGTAACAGAGTTAGTAGTACTCAAATAAAAAAAAAAATTAATTAAATGACTCAATCTTTGTTTTCTTGGATGCAATTAATTAATTCTTGACTTTGCTTCATTGTGCTTTGATATAGAATTAGTGTTTTCAGCCATGTTCTTGATCCATGTAGTTTGAATAAATAGGTGTCCTGCATTTTCTTCACTCTTGATTGATCTTGTCATTCATGTAGCTTGAATAAATATAAACGAAATCCTTGTTAGAATTTTTATTTGACTTCATCTGCATCAGGTTTCAGAACACAACAGATGCTGTCGCTGCTCAGTTTTTCTTAAAGAATATACACAATGAGATGAGGATGGCTGCCTCTGATCTATTTGGGAAACCAGAGGATCTTCATTATCGACCAAATGTATTCGGTGAATTAATGAGATTTCTCATATCTCCCTCAGCAATTGTGGAACAGGCAGTGAATTCAGTCCTTAAAGGCAGTCCCGACCCCGATATAGCCCTTCACATGCGGATGCTCATGAACAGGTAGAGTAGTATAATCATTTGTTAATGTGTGGCCAGTGTTTAGTGACAGGATTTATTTAAATTTGAATGTTAGAAAGAATTCCTTGCATCTGTTATTAGTGGCCTACTTCAGCAGATGACTTTTATTACTATTATTATTATTATTATTATTATTATTATTATTATATTTATTATTATTATTATTTATTATTATTATTATTATTATTTGTTCCGATTTTCGGCAAGTAATGTTGCCAGGACATGCGGGCTGCTCCTTTACTGGGAATAAGGGAACATATTTGATACACAGTGAAGATGGTTTGTATTGAATATATACGTTATGTGCTGGTTTTATCATTCTTGTTTTACTAGAGTATGATAAGGTTTTATCTACAATGATTACTAGTTGCTTAGTAGATTGATTTTATGTGGGCACTTGTATGCTTATTTAGGTCTTTGAGAGCAGTTCAGGCAGCACTGGCGTGCACAAGAAAAGCTGCTGATAATCTTAAGCTGCTATCGAGACCCAGAGTCGTTATAGTTTCAGATACACCTTCTCTGGTGAAAGAAATTGCTCCGGACTTGAATGAGTTTGCAGAGGCAAGTTATTTTACCTTGATAGTCGTAAATCTCAAGTTGACTTTAGTATCATACTTTGTCTTCGTAATGGAACTATGATTGCTGAAGTATTTTATTTGTTGTTGCTAGGTTCTTCACTTCGACTACGAACATTTTGAAGGAAACTTATCTGCTGGCAGCAGAGACTTTGGTAATAGTTTAAACTTTAGAACAGCAGATTGGGGTCCAGCACCCCGGTGGGTTGCCTTTATAGACTTCTTTCTTGCTTCACGGGTAAAATATGCGGTTGTATCTGGGGCTCACAGGCGTGTTGGGACTACCTATGCTCAGCTGATTGCAGCACTTGCGGCAACTAATAGCATTGGTAACTCAAATCAGTTAATTTATTCTCTGTGAAATTATTTTCATTGTGTTGGCTTAGTTATTTATTTGCTCTCGCTTTTTGTTAGATGATACTTCCGATGCCGATGCAGCTTCAAGCTTCACCTACCTAAGTAGCTTTCAAAGTAGCTTGCTCTCAGATGGATTGAAGAACCAGATTGGATGGGGGCATGTATGGAACAGATTTGCAGGTCCATTGAGCTGCCGTAACCAATCAAACCAATGTGCCCACACGCCAATTCTTCCTCCAGCTTGGTGGGATGGTCTATGGCAGTCACCAATTCCGCGGGATATCCACAAGATGGAAGCATTTGGCATCGAGCTATCTGGTTTTGGGACGTTCGATGAACAACACCTACTTGCCTTCTGCAAGTCCAGGAAAAACTCTGTGGTAACAGTAACACTAATATAGATTTTTTATCTCCATTCTTTTCCACTCATCTTCCCAGGTATCTCTTCATCTTGTTTGCCCCCAAGGCAAATGGCTTTTTTTTTTTTTTTTTTTTTTTTTTTTTTTTTTTTTTGTATTTTCTATAAAATCATTTCAAAATCCCATATATTTATAGAAATAAAAAGAAGTTTTTGGCTGAGAAAGAATACTTGCAGACTTGCAGTTCCTTGTCTAATTAAGCATTTAGGGATATGTAAGTCAATTAAGACACATATACGATTAATCTTCTTCATCAATGACAATTTGTTAGTTGAATATAATGTTGTATTTAGATATTTGGGAAATACGGAATAAATTCTTTTTCTTGTATCTTTGTTCTTCTTGGGTTAGTACTATATAGTTATTTATTTATAAGTAGAAAAACTACAACACAATTTCTATCCCGTGTAACAATTTCAAACAAAAAAAAAATTGGAATAAGCCGGACGTAATCTCAAAGTGCAATTAGGCCACTGAACAAAAGAAAAGTACAATTATTTCATCTCATCAGATTGCTTGCTTTGAATTCAAAGAATATCTTTTTACAGTTAAATAGAACATTCCTCATGTTTTATATTTCTTCTATTAGAATAGTTACTTAAGTGTAGGTCACAAAACGCAATGAAAATATCTTGACAATTAAAGAAAAATTAGTGAAGTATATACTCCTTATTACTTTTCAACATTTGAAAAAAAAGTGACGCTAACAAGTAACAAAACCAAACTGAAGCGCAACAAGTACAAAGAAATTGTAGGAAGTCTTAGAAAGTGAATATATCCAACAAAACAACTAAAGATTAAGCAAGACAACTACATGGATCTCACAATATAAGTATTTGAAATTATCGATCTCTTCAATAGATAATTCCTTCCAGAGTAATGCTATATGCTCTTTTTTTTTTTTTTTTTTTTTTTTTTTTTTTTTTTATTTATAAATTTCCTCTTCATTATTTCTCTCATGATGTGACATCATTTTATTGATTTGATTATTAACTAAATTTCTTTTTAATTAGTGGTAAGATCAGCCAATGCATAAGCACCTAATGAATAAAACGATTAAAAATATGATTTGAGTAAATTGCACTTTTGGTCCTACGACTATAGGACCTATGTTAATTGCAACACTCGACTTTTAAAACTAACGAATTAATCCTTTAACTATGCTTTTTTTAACGGATTTGGTCCTTCCGGCCAAATCACAGGCCAAATCTGGCCGGAAAATCTTAACCCTTTTATAATTAAATATAATTGAGGGCAAAATGGTTATTTTCTGTTATAAAAAAGGTCAACTTACCCATGACCGAAATGATTACCCGCTCCCAAACGTCTTAGGTAGTCCATCGCCTCAACAACTCAGACAAGCGCGGTCGTTCCCTTCACAACCGCAACCAAGGTGATGATCGATCTCCTTAGGCGCTTAGTCTTGAAATAGTTGGTGTCAACTCCATTATGCTTCTTTTACTTAAAAACTCGGTTCATTTTTTTCGTTCTTTCTTTCTAGTTTCTTCTAAACCTTTGATAAGCGGAATTTTGGAAGGTGCAGATGAGTAGGAATGGTGGTGGGGGTATATTTTCATGTTAAATGCTCATGAAATTTAAAAACAGAAAAAGAGAAAAGGGAAAGAAATCCCAGTGAAGTGGGTTGGGAAAGGTAAGTGGTGGAAGAAGGGGATTCAAGAGCATTGTACATACTCATAATATTCTACTTTCTTTTTTGTTTTTGGTTTTTGTTCCTTGGAGAGTTTTGGGGTATAGCCTTTTATAACTTTGGGCAAACTGGTTTGGGCAGAGCAAGCTAAGGATCTTGGATCATAGGCATAGAGCTGTGGAGTGAAGATCGCAAACCCCATCCATGGCCGGTGGCAGGTTGAGATCGAAAGACAATGGTTTTCTGAAAGACGATGAAGCGATGTTTTCACAGTCCCTGTCGTCGACAACAGACAACGAAGAATCGCAGTCGCTATGACAATCATCCGGAGCTATTGGAGGAGATCTTGGTTGGCGCCGATTAGGCGTTTCCGCCGTCTGCGGCGGAGGCGGGCGTGGCCCACTGAAAGACTCCACCGTGCTACTCATGCTGCTGGAGGCAGGTCTCTGGGGAATCTTTTGACCGTGCATCAGGGAAGCGGTGAAGGGATTTTTAGGGATTGAGGTTTGGTTGTAAGGAGGTAGTTGAGAAGTGGGCGGAGGTGAGAAGAAAGAAGAAAGCCAAATCCATTGCTCTGGGGAATCTCCGGTCGCTGCGACGGCTGCTCTGCCTCTGGCCATCACCCAAAGCCAAAGAAGAAAGTCAAGCGGCATAGATTTTTCTCCTTTTTTATAACAAAAAATGACCATTTTGCCCTCAATTATATTTAATTATAAAAGGGTTAAGATTTTCCGGCCAGATTTGGTCTGTGATTTGGCCGGAAGGACCAAATCCGTTAAAAAAAGCATAGTTAAAGGATTAATTCGTTAGTTTTAAAAGTCGAGTGTTGCAATTAACATAGGTCCTATAATCGTAGGACCAAAAGTGTAATTTACTCATATGATTTTTTTTTATAAGATAAATCACGAATTACGCAATTCATACACGAGCATGTCTTAGTATTTTTTAAAACAAGGGTCGTAAAATGTAACTGAACAGTTCGGTTCATACACATTCTGTGGGAAAATCACAGCCACGTCGTCTAGTGACGGCTGCAGGAATAGGGCTCCGAGAGATCCTCTCCCAATAATTACTGGCATACCTAAATCCAAGCTTCATATTATTGAATTGAATTGAATTGGAAGCTGTGATGATTTTGGGTAGCGTAGCATTGATATTTTGTTTTTCATTTGTGATTTCATCCTATAGCAGAAGCTGTTGTTGGTGAAATATGAAGGTGAATGACATAGCTAGGGTGGTAAATGGGTTGTCTTTGGTGGCCAAAGAGGCCGCCCGCCGGCAACCGCTCAGTGACGGTACGGATTTGCAATTCCTAATCAAGACCGCCATTCTATCCGCCACCGATCTAACCGGCCTCACCAAAGGCAGCTTTCGGCGTTTCCAAGATGTTCATCCTAATTCCAAAGCTAATTCTAATGCTATTAAACAAAGCGTCGTGCACTTCGAGGATTCTTCACCTCAGCCAGATCAGAACCGGTGTTCTCCTGATTGTAATGATATTATTGCCCAGGATTCGGAGGTTTCTGTGTCTCCGCCTCTAGAAGCAGCTGCCACATCCACCGACGCCGATCCTTGTTTGTCATCTCAGAAGGATGAACCCTCTGCTCAACGAAATTTCGCCGCTGGTGGAGCTGCGTCTCAACAAGCAGTGATCAAGAGACAACAAAGGAAACTTAGGGAGAGGAGGGTGCCTTCTACTCCTTTTTCTAGGGCGCTTGGGTGAGACTCCTCCTGTTCTTTACATCATTACCCAGTGAATGGAGAATTGGGAGAGTTTACCCGCACGGTCTTAGTTAATAGACAGTATTTGGGAGTAGAGACCAATATTAAGATTATTTGGATTATGCTCAAAGTGGGCAAACCCCGGACATTTGGCCTTATTTGCTGAGTCATTGAGTTATCCTGATTTGCATCATCTCGTGCTCTATCCGACGGGATGGGCCCAACTATTTGCTGAGCCATTGAGTTATCCTGATTTGCATCCTCTCGTCCTCTATCGGACGGGATGGGCCCCTTGAGGTTGGGGATTCGACCTTTGGGAGAAAGAGAATTGGGAGAGTTTCCTCCTAATTAGTATTCAACTATAGTTCGACTCTCTAGATTAGTTGAAGTCCAATGTGGCCACCTAATATGATACCAAAGTTCAAAAAAAGGAAACTGAGTGACATTCCTTCAAAGAGCATTTTCTTTATGTTATGAGACTTTGAGTTTTAAGCTTCTGAATGCACATTACTTGTTTTGAATTGAATTGTCTTATATCTTGATCTTCTTTCTGTTTCCTTTGAAGGTTTGCAGGCCTTGGGGCTGGACTTGCATGGGGAACCCTTCAAGAGTCAGCAAAGAGAATTGTCTTTGGTTCCCCAAACACACAGGACAATCAAAATGTTCTTTCTCCTTACCTATCCGAGAAAAATGCAGAGCGTTTGGCTCTTGCATTGTGCCGAATGCGTGGAGCAGCTCTTAAACTGGGGCAGATGTTGAGCATTCAAGATGAATCTTTTATACCTGCTCCGGTAAATATTCCAGTTCATGTTATGGGATAACCAAGAGAACTTATATTGTAGTATGTATGGGAAATTGTGTGTATCTAGGATACAACTAAGGGAATTTCTGTTAGATGCAAAATCTATTCAGGCAACAAGTACTCCCTGTGTCATGCATATATTTGCTTCAAAAGACCAAATGATCTCGATGCTGTTATTGAGATGGGTACTTGGAGTTCAAGAGTGGCATTTATTTCTTAAACTGCTAGGCACAATTCAAATGCAGAGGGGATAAAAATGTTACAGGGAAAACGGAGATGATTTTTCAGATTATTCTGTGGAAAGGAGGTGACTGAGAAATGGATTCTAATAATGAATCAACTGCATAATTATTAATTATGAATTATGAGCTCATATTAGCTTGAGTTCTCAAGTATTGGAATTTGTTTCATCCCCTATTAAAACAAATGATGCTGAATACTGTGCAAGACTTCAAAGGGAAATCACTTGTTCTATATATCTTAAGTGAAAGATCCTTTTGATTCTATTTTCCCCTTTGTCTGGAAGGAATTTGACATGATGTATTGCTTGAGAAACCAATGTGCAACTGATTTAATGTGGAGTTATATTGCTAGATTGAGAGGAGCAGTAGAAAATAATCATTTACTGGCCCTTTCCTTTTGAAGTAGCATCAATTTTTTGCTGGAATTAAGCTTTTTTGCTGAACGCTGTTATTGCCTTGGTGATATTATTACAGTACAATAATGGAATTTCTTGTGTGATGGCAGATCTTGGCTGCTTTGGAAATTGTTCGTCAGGGTGCAGATGTGATGCCAAGGAGCCAACTAAATCAAGTTCTGGACACTGAATTAGGCACTGATTGGTCATCTAAGCTGAAAAGTTTTGATTATGAACCATTGGCAGCAGCAAGTATCGGACAGGTTGCTTAGCCCATCTCTGAAACTCCTTTTAAAGCTATATTCCTCTTTTTGATTCAATTCCAGTATTCCACAACACTAGTACTTAGAAAGCTATTGTAATGGCTACACTTAGGCATGACCTTTTTCTAGTCTTAGATTGCAGTAGTCTGTAGTTGATTTGCTAGAATCTTCCATTTTCTAGCTACGCCCATTTGATCAGGGCTGATATGTCTGGTAAATATACGAATGCCTCAACCCTCTTAATTCAATATTATTTTGTCATTTGGGATAATCCCATTAAATGAGTTCCCAAAATTGTTTATGGTTGCCCAAAGGCCAAAGCTAAAACCACTTGGAAAATTCCTTCTACTGTTGAGGTATTGAAGATTGCAAAGGTATCTTTATATTCATTCTCTTACACAAATTTCAGGTACACAAGGCTGTCACAAAGGACGGTATGCAGGTTGCAATGAAAATACAATACCCTGGTGTTGGTGACAGCATTGAAAGTGATATTGAAAATGTAAAACTTCTTTTATCGTATACTAATCTTATCCCAGAGAAGTTGTACATTGACAATGCTATGAAGGTAACCAGCATTTCTAATTCATGGAACTTTCATCTTTGACACTTTTGGAATTCTTAGAATTCTTGTCATTCTTCAGATCAGTTGTGTTCTTGAAAACCATAACTTTTCCTGTGCTTGAACCTTCACAAGGTCGCAAAGGAGGAACTCTCTCGTGAATGTGACTATGAGCTGGAAGCCAAAAATCAGAAAATATTTCGTGATCTTCTACGTGGAGAAATTGGCTACTATGTTCCAGCTGTGATAGATGAGTTGTCAGGCAAAAGAGTATTAACTTCAGAACTTGTCCCAGGTAATTGCATATTAATTCATGGTTACTCTTCTTGTTAGTTGATAATGAGATTCATGGCATTGAGATAAAACTAAGCAAGTTTATCATGGCGCTCCCCTGACCACCTTGTCGCCTAGGCGACAAGTTAAAGAAGTACAATATATATATATATATATATATATCTAAACATATTCAACATACATCAAGTCACCAACTAGATAACACACAATAAATAAATGTCCATCAAGAAGTAGAATAATATCCAACATGCGAAATCTTTTCAGTTTGGTTCTTTTGGAGTATGACAATATATTTTTCTTCTCTTCTCTCTTCTCAGCGCAAGTCGTAAGTGTTGTCAACGGTCATATATATATATTAAATAAAATTTTAAAAGATTGGGTCGGGTTTACGGGTTTGGACGCCGGGTCGGCGTCCATGGCGTTGACTGGGATGCTGGAGCCCGCCTCGCCATTTTTAGGCGAGGTGAGGCCTCCAGGCGTCTTGTCTCCACCGATAGGACGCCTAGGCGAAGCCATGATAAGCCTGAAACTAAGTCCTATTTAGTAGGATTCCATGGTCTTAGATTTGATATCAGTCTGGGCGTCTGGCAGAATGCCTTTAATATTCCTGAGGTGGTTTCATTTACTTTTGCTGTAGGAATTCCAATTGATAAGGTAGCATTGCTTGACCAAGAAACTCGCAACCATGTTGGAAAAAAATTGCTTGAACTCACTTTGAAAGAGCTGTTCATCTTTCGTTTCATGCAGGCAAGTTTTCCTTTGGGTATATACTGTCCAATTGGTCAACCTTTCTCCTTCATGTCTCAAAAAGTAAAATAGATCTCTGTTTGATTAGTTCTAGCTCTATATTGAGCAATGAACCCTGTGTATTTATACCCTCGTCCAATAGGCTTCAACTTAAGATAAATTTTGACTTTTATGATTTGCCATTAAGTGAGAAAAAGTGGTAAGAGTAATAAGTGAGGTGTCAGACCATACTATGGTGGACTGGTGGTATTTTTCACTCGAGTTAAGTTCTTTCTTGTCCTTGTGTGCTCACCTGTGTTTCTTGTTGGAATAACTTGAAGCAGACAGATCCCAACTGGAGCAATTTTCTTTATGATGAGCCATCAAAATCAATCAATCTCATAGACTTTGGAGCAGCTCGGGACTACCCTAAGCATTTTGTTGATGATTATTTAAGAATGGTAAGATGTCCTTTATTTTGTCAGAAGTGTTCCTGCGACACAATCTATGATTTATTTCTATACTTCCCTCGTATAATCAAACATAAAAGTTGCAAATATTTCTTGCTATTTGTTTGTTTTCCTTTTGTTTTCTTGGGTTGTAATCATGGTTGAAAAAATCGCTAGCACTTAGGCGGAGATTAATCGGCGCCTAGGTGCCTTTTTTTTTTTTTTTTTTTTTTTTTTTTTTTTTTTTTTTTTTTTTTTTAATTTTAATTTGTTTTAAGTATTTTCAAATTTAAAGACTAATAATTATAAATTATATAATACTTTAATAATTAATACTAAAATATTAAATATTAGCCTAAAAAAATCTAGAGTTGGTACAATTTAGTGTTATTTTGTTCAAAACGATGTTTTGAGTGAAATAGCCCATTAAAAAAGAACAATAGTTAATTGGCCGACTAGGAGGTCTAGTCTGCGCCTAGGAGGCCTAGGCGGTCCGCGCCTAAGCAGCCTAGGCGGTGCTTAGGCGGCTTAGGCGCCTAGGCCACCATTTAAGGTGATACGCTAGGCGGTCGACCAGCGCCTAGCGCCTAGACGGGGATTAATCAGCGCCTTGGCGGGATTTTTGCAACATTGGTTCTAATTTGTCTGCACTAATATTAAATTACAATTTGAATTGAGTGAGATTTAGACAACATTGTGTAGACAATATGTACTGAGAGAGACTCATGTTTCAATGAATCAGGTTCTTGCTTGTGCAAACAGCGATCGTGAAGCTGTGATTGAGATGTCGAAGAGGCTTGGGTTTCTAACAGGGGAAGAGTCGGATGTAATGATAGATACACATGTGCAGGCCGGTTTTGTTGTAGGATTGCCATTTTCAAAGATGGGAGGCTATGATTTTCGGTCTAACAATATAATACAAAGCATTTCAAATCTCGGGGCTACTATGCTGAGGCACCGGCTAACACCTCCCCCAGAGGAAGCATATAGTCTCCACCGAAAGCTATCGGGCGCTTTTCTTGCTTGCATCAAGCTTGGTGCTGTTGTACCTTGTCGGGAACTTTTGCTTCAAGTACACGAGAACTATCGCTTTGGTGAAGAAGGTGATGGCAGTAGTGAAGTTTTGTCAAGTGGTTCAGCTTCGTGTTGAGAATTCTCTTGTTTCATTCTTAACAAATAATTTTGATATTGATATTTTTGATTCACAAATCACAACTGTATTCTTTTTTAGTGGAATGTAGTACAAATTGCGATAGTCAAGTGAAATTTAGGATGTGTTTGGTTCATAGAGTTAGACACAGGATAAGAATGAAAGACATACATATTGTTTGATGAAAAAAATTTCATTTTAGTCTCTTGACTATTGTACGTGTATCAAATTTGGTCTTTGATTATTAATATTTTCAAATTAGGTGCATAATTATGTAATTTGTATCACATTTGACCTTTGAGTATTAATATTTCCAAATTAGGTGCATGACTATGTAATTTGTATCATTTTTGGTCTTGTCGTATAATTTTTTCTTGTTTGCTTGACAACATTTTATTAACAACAACAACAATAATAATAATAATAATTTTTGGTCCTAGATCTATATGTAACAGTCTACTTTTAGTAATTTTTTTATTAGAACATCTACATTTGGTCCTAGTATTATTGTGGCATGACAATTTTAACTGTAATGTATATATATATATATATATATATATATATATATATATATATATATATATATATATATATATATATAGTCAATTCTCTAATTGGATGTGGAGTTTTTTTTGTTTTGTTTTGTTTTGTTTTGTTTTGTTTTGTTTTGTTTTTTTGCTTAATTTGATAGCAAAAAAGGTACAAAATCAATAATTAAAAAAAGTGAAAAAGAAAGGTTAAAATATTTAATTTTACATTTTAACATCTATTTAATAGGACCAAAAATTGGTACACAATCAATAGTTAAGGGGTTGATTTTGGTCAAATTAAAAATCGAGGACAAAAATTGATAAAAATCAATAGTCGAAAGATCATTTTTTGAATTAACTTTCAATGATTATTTTATTTCTCTTCATAAAACCCAGTAACCCACCAAACATCATATTATCATGCTAAAATGTATTCTTTACACGAACTAAATAGTAGAATAGAAACCATATTCTATTTCGTGTTGCATACACTTATAAGTTTTTCAAAATTCATTGTGTAAATTAAATATGACCACACGCATTTAGAGCGTAATTTTGAAGTGGTCTGACTTTAATTTCTAATATTAGTTTAATTTCCTTGGGTAGTTGGGTTCAGGTATCAACCTCATCACCTTTGGACTTTATTGATAGCAAATAATAAGTTAGTTGTCTATCACTTCAATTTTCTGTACTCCTTTGAACAATTTTGTAAAATCATGATACTAAGAAAGTCTTTAAAGTCATGAAGTAACTAAAAAATTAAGAATTAAAAGATAAAAAATAATATCTTTGTTCTACAATATAATTAATCAATAATTTTTTTTAACTTAAAAAATACCTTTTAAGATATAGTGGACTGTAGCAAACTTTCGACAATTATAATACATAACACTACTCTTAGATTTATAAGAAGAGTCTACGGTTGTTATTCAAAAGTGCACCCTAAGTGAAGTTCACTTAGATTGATATATATTTTTATTAAAAAATTTAAAATATTATGGTTACCAAATTGAAAAGCGGTCGAATTTAGTTGAGGTTAAGCACATTGTATTCTATATACTATATACCCACTCAATAAAAAAAGAAAAAACATTGTGAGTGAATCCTACTTGAACGAAGAAAACACTAATAATAATGTGTATTGTGATTCTCTCAACCAGTACACTGTCATATAAGATTCGTAAATCTTTATCACACATAGACATGGCAGCAGATAGGATGTGTGTGCGCGCTCCTTAGGTGTGGTCGTGCGATTTTTCTTTTTCAGCTATTAGATTACAACAAGTTATCAAATCAACGCGCAATATATATGTGTTAAAATACACACTATTCTACGTACTAAAATGCACCAGAAGACAGATAAGACATACCAATTCACACTATAACCAAATGCACATATTCACTTAAAATTCATCAATATACGTAATAAAATGCATCATTTTACGTATTAAAATGCATCATAACGTGCCTCATGTCAGATTATAAACATGCACAATTTACACATATTAGAAAACATAGGCTAAAATATGCATCATTCTACGTATTAAAATAATGCACCACAACGTGTGTTAAAATGCACATTTCTGCTTATTGAAAATTCTCATCCCATATTATAAACATGCACTATTACACTTATTAGAAACATGTGTTAAAATACACGACATTCTACGTATTAAAATGCATCAGAGGACGGATTAAAACACACCATCTCACAACACAGTTACACACCATTCTATATATTAAAATGGATCAGAGGATGGATTAAAACACACCATTCCACACCACAACATGTATTAAAATATATCACACTAAAATGCACCATTTCAATTCACGTAATATAGATACTAAAATTACTATAACACCCTCCACTTAACAAATGCGAACGACAATTTCCACAATTAGATTAATCCAATCTGATGACACAGATGCAGCCGCACTATTGCATAAGAGCTCACAGCCGCATTTCAGCTACTTTCTATATACTGTAGTATAGTATTGTTAAATTTTCTTTATGTATATTGATAACATCACTAACTTTCGAACTAACTAAATTCCATTACCTACTAAACTAATAAAATATTGATTAAATTAATTCGCACCGACGACTATTGAATTTTCTTTGGTAGGTAATTGGCAAATCTTACAATGAACCTTTGAAAGGGAAGTCTCTCCACCCAAATTTGCGTTATAAAAAAAGAAAAAAAGAAGAAAATAGTAAAACTATACAGGGAAATTCTTGTTGAATTGGACTATAAATAGGTACCTTAGCTTTCTCATTTTGAATCCAACACACATCTTGTTAAGAAACATAACCTCAATAACAATGGCGAGTCTCCCCATCATGAAATCCATACTTGTTTTGGCTTTAATAGCTTCGTTTGCTGGTGCATATGAACCTAGCCCTATGCAAGATTTTTGTGTTGCAGTTCCTGATGCCCAAGCTGCCGGTATACTATACTACATTCACATTTTTATTATTATACATACCTTCATAGTTCATACAATTAATTCCTTGGATGATTAACTAAATATATGCTAGTAGAGCTTATTTTAGCGTTTATTTTAAATAATAAATAAGCTACTTTGGTTGGTAAAAAATAAGTAAATAATACTTAGTAGCTTATTTTGAAACGTTACTCCAAGTAGATGGAGTAAATTGCAAAATAAACTATTGGCTTTTAACCTTTTTTTTTTATCAGTATTAATTTATAAAAATGACACCATCTATCATTCATTAATCAAAATCTTAATATCTTAGTTTACCCTTTTATGTCTTTTTACACTTATAAACTAATTCAACAATTAATTTTACTAAACACTTTAATTTCAATTAGTTAGCTTATTAGTTACTAGCTTTTCACTTTTCTGACAACTTTTCAGCTAGGCATGCTAAACAGATAATATAATTGTGCATGCATTATAATTATATTGGTTGTTGATACATATATGCAGTGTTTGTGAATGGGAAGGTTTGCAAGAACCCAAAACTAGTTACGGCAGATGATTTCTACATAGCTGCTGGGCTTAACACCCCTGCTGGAGGCACAAAACTTAGTAAAGTGGGACTAATATCCAACTTAATAGATGTGGACCGATTCCCAGGGCTGAACACCATGGGGTTAACATTTGGGCGAATAGATTTTGAGACAAATGGCCTAATCCCACTCCACTACCACCCTCGAGGCAGCGAGGTCGTGTTTGTTCTGGAAGGCACTCTCTACGTTGGATTTGTCACTTCAAACGCTCAAAACGTCGGAAAGAATGAGCTTTTCGCCAAAATTCTTAACCCGGGGGACGCCATCATTTTCCCTGTGGGACTTGTTCACTTCCTCTATAACGTTGGCCGCAACAATGCTATTGCCTTTGCCTCTTTCAATAGCCAAAAACCAGGATTTGTGTATCTTGCAAATGCCGTGTTTGGACCCGCCCCACCAATTTCAGACGATGTGCTCGCCAAAACATTCCACCTGGAGAAGAAGATCGTGCAGTTTCTTCAAGCACAGAACTGGTCTCTTGCCTAATTTTATATATATATATATATATATATATATATATATATATATATATATATATATATATATATATATATATATATATATATATATATATATATATATATGCTGGTGTAGTAGTGTGTATGTATACCACTTCACTAGTCACTACCTCTCCCTGGTTTGACGTAAAATATTCAAAATAATAAATAAGTTATCAATTCAAACTTTTAGTTTAAATATTCAAAAAATTTAACTATTCAATATAATCTTGTATTCAATCCAAACAAATCGTCAAGTTTTATATACACCAAAAATAAAAACAAAACCCAAAAAAAAAAAAAAAGAAAAAGAAGAAACTCAACAATTTCAAAATTAACTAGCATTTGGATCATATGAAAATATAGAACGCGTCAATACATATATATGAGCAAGATCAAATTAGAACAGCCACCTCTAAAAAGTGAGATTGATCTTAGCCATACGTATACGTTCATGGGTTTCATAGGTGGGGAGCTACTCTTAGGGGTAGGGCCATATATATAATAATGTAGGGCATAAAATATCCAATGTAATTTTATAACTCCCTAAAATTGAGGTATATGTTTTAGTTTTATTAGTTGATTAGTTAATTGTGATTTATTATGTGGTTGTATTATTTATTTACATTTTTAGGACAATGTAAATTTGCTAGGTTAAATGATTAGTTTTGAAATTGACAAAAATTAATAATGATTTTTATTTCGTGATCTTGGTTTTCGTCTTCATCCATCAAATTTTGAAATTTTTATTTAATAAGTAAAATCAATATCAATTAATTATAAAAAAAAAGTTGTTGATAAAACAATATAATTGACAACTTTTTATTTGATAAAAGAGTGACAATACATATTTAAATAAATGTAAATATTTTTTTTATTGTATATATTTTGTGTTATATGTGAAAAAATTGAAAGTAATGTTTGACAACCGTGTTGATCGTATTCATATAATTATATATTTCATACATTATTGCACATAGTATAATTAAAAATAATTATCAATAAAAAGCGACACAATCACATATGGTATATATAATGATATTGTATGACTGGTAGTAGTGTTGACTTATATTGTATGGCTGGTATCAGTTTAACACTTAAGGTGTGACAATTCAACACTTAAAGTGCACCAATTTAATTCTATACTTAAGATTCAAAATTATGCACCTTAAGTTTCAAGCTGACCTTAAATGTCGTATTGACGCACCTTAAGTGTCAAATTGATGCACGTTAAAGTGTCAAACTAATGCACCTTAAGTGTTGAAATGACGCAAGTGTTAAAATAATGCACCTTACGTGTTAAAATAGCGCACTTAAGTGTAAAACTTATGTACCTTAAGTGTAGAACTAACGCACATTAAATGTTAAAATGACATACCTTAAGCTTTCAACAATACGCAAAATTATCATAATGCCACCGTGTTTTTAGTTTAATTTATCTTCATTCTGGGCTGTTGATTTTGACAAGATCAATGACTATGATTAATTTGCATGTTTCACCTGGGAGAGCTTTTGCACATGATCCCTTATATATATATATATATATATATATATATATATATATATATATATATATATATATATATATATATATATATATATAGGATCACGTGAAAAGCTTTCCTAAGGTGAAAAATAAGGTTTAATATTATCTATTGATCCAGTCCAGATCAAGGGTCAGAATGAAGCTATTTGAGTTAATACCCAAAATGGTCCTTGACTGTGGTGCTTTTTTTTTTTTTTTTTGATTTCGTCCCAAACGGCTTTGTGACCCAATGTAGTCCCAGACCCAATCTCATTTAGTTTTCAGTTATAAACATGTTTTCTGTTTTCTGTTCTATAATTCTCCAATTTTCAGAAAACTTGAGAAATTCTCTAGTTAGTAAATGGACCCTAGTTTGCGTGTGTGTGTAACATTTGTCTAAGTTATAAGGGGCAAAATACGTTGCTATAGTATAGGTTCTATCAAACAACACAAGGGTTACTCATAAACAAAAAATAATTAAGTTGGAAGATGACGCATTCATTTATGTTAGTAGATAGCAAGGGTTGAGTTGTAGCAAGACTTTCCAGCATCAAAACATCTATAGCAACAAAGATGTCATACATCAAGGCTTTTAATATAGTATGACTTTAGCTGCAGCACAAGTTTTCACCAAGCATAGGTCTCTAGGCTGCAAGACATTTTCAAGCAGCAAAAGTGGTTGGGAATAGAGCTGTCAAAACGGGCCGGCGGGCCCGCCCGCCAAAGCCCGCCAAAGCCCGCCCTGTTGGCGGGGCGGGCTAAAAAGCCCGCCTAAAAACGGGCCTGGTAAATGCCCCCCGCCCGCCCCCCGGGCCCCGCGGGTACTCGCGGGGCCCGCCAAATACCCCACCCTCGTTTTTTTTTTTTTTTTTTTTTTTTTTTTTTTTTTTTTTTTCCTTAAAATGCTATCTACGGAGTATATTATATTGATTGTTTTTTTTTGCAACGGTAAACTATGATTGTTATTTGTTAATTGTTAATATACTATGATTACTAACAGTAAACTATTACATACTGTAAGTTTGTAAAGTCAGAAGTGTAAACTACTAATTTACTAAACTACTGAACTGTGGTTTGTGGAGGAGAAATGGAGAATGGGGAAATGGGATTTTAGGAAAATTTGAAAGTGCAGCCAGAATGGGATAAAGGCATTAAAGGGAATAAGGGATTAAGTTTATTAATTTATTCTTTCAAAACAAAAGGTATTAGTTTAATGATTAAAGAATTAAATGGAATGGGTAGAAAATGGGAATCTGATTTTCTAGGATTGGGAAATGGGAAAGCTAAATTAATTATTTTAAATTAATAGAAGTGGTGGTGGTGGGAATGTGGAATGGTGGCGTGGGGAAACCAAAAAGCTACTACATATATGTTTTTTTTTTTTTTTTAAATTATTATTAGGCGGGCTGGCGGGCTACCGCCAAGCCCGCCGGCCCGCCCCGCCAAGCCCGCGGTTTAGGCGGGGCGGCTAAAAAGCCCGCCATAAAACGGGCTTTGAAAATCAGAGCCCGGCCCGCCCTTTTGGCGGGGCGGGACGGGCTAGCCCGGCGGGCTAAGCCCGTTTTGACGGCTCTAGTTGGGAAAGATTTCAATAACCGATTATTAACCTTAAATAATCCTAACCCAACTATATGAAGACTCGTTACACATTCACGTGGCTTGTCAGCTTTATTTAGACAAGTGTAGAGTGTAAAACCCACCGCCCTTTCACCCAAGATGCTTTCGACACGTGGAGAACATACTGATGCCCGTAACTTATTCTTTATCTGATCTTCACCCATATAAAGCGCATTGAGTCATTAATGATGGGACTTTGTCTGCCCAATAGACACCACTCCAATCGGAGCTTCCCGACCTTATATGGTCAGACACCACTCCAACCGGAACAAGCTGAAACGCTACCTAAGGTAACTTTTCAAAATAAGTTCTTAGTTTAGAAACATTACAGAAGAGAACTTATAGCTTATTAGTATCTTAAAATAAGATATAAGCTCCTAAATAAGCTCTGCCGAATCATCCATCTTTTAAGTTTCAACTTGAGCGAATATTCTGTTGCTTTAATTCTTTCCCTTCGTTTCTTAACTTATTTATTTGATACAAATCAAAATATACACAAATTTCCTATTTGAAAAAAAGTACATTATTGTAGTATAGTATTGTTAAATTTTAATTTCTTTATGTATATTGATAACATCACTAACTTTCGAACTAAATTCCAATCCGTTACCTACTAAATTAATAAATACTGTGATCTAGTGGCACAAAATGACTTTCTCATATGGAGGTCATGAGTTCGAGCCTCGGCGGATGGCAGTATTGACTTTTTGTACTTCACAGTTTGAGAAAGCATCAGTAACACTAACAAAAAAAAAAATTGCACCACGACTGTTAAGTTTTCCTTTGGTAGAATGGTAGGTAATTGGCAAATCTTACAATAAACCTTTGAAAGGGAAGTCTCTCCACCCAAATTTGCGTTATTAAAAAAAGAAGAAAATAGTAAAACTATACAGGGAAATTCTTGTTAATTGGACTATAAATAGGTACCTTAGCTTTCTCATTTTGAATCCAACACAACACGTACACCCATTTTGTTAAAGAAACATAACCGCAATAACAATGGCGAGTCTCCCCATCATGAAATCCATACTTCTTTTGGCTTTAATAGCTTCGTTTGCTGGTGCATATGATCCTAGCCCTATGCAAGATTTTTGTGTTGCAGTTCCTGATGCCAAAGCTGCCGGTATAATATACATTCACTTATTATTATTATTATTATTATTATTATTATTATATATATACCTTCATAGTTCATACAATTAATTTCTTGGTTGCATGGTTAACTCTATTTGGTAGAGCTTATTTTAGAATTTATAGCTTATTTTAAGGAATAAATAAGTTATAAGCTTTATTTGGTAAAACATGGAAAACTTGAAATAATCCTGCATAGCGTTTTTTGCAGGTAGCAATGCAAAACAAACTATTGACTTTTTAATCATTTTTTAATTTTTATTAATTTACAAAAATTACACCATGTACCCTTCATTAATCAAAGTCCTGAAATCTTAATTTATCATTTTATGCCTTCTTACACTTATAAACTAATTCAACAATTAATATTACCAAAAACTTTAATTTCAATTAGTTAGCCTATACTAGCTTTTCGGCTAGACGTGACAAATAGAAATTGTGCATGCATTATAATTATATTGTTTGTTGATACATATACATATATATATATATATATATATATATATATATATGCAGTGTTTGTGAATGGGAAGGTTTGCAAGAACCCAAAACTTGT
Source organism: Ipomoea trifida (assembly GCA_003576665.1). Classification (NCBI taxonomy): domain Eukaryota; kingdom Viridiplantae; phylum Streptophyta; class Magnoliopsida; order Solanales; family Convolvulaceae; genus Ipomoea; species Ipomoea trifida. The sequence continues at coordinate 5,362,360 of CP025655.1, forward strand.
TACGGCACATGATTTCTACATAGCTGCTGGGCTTAACACCCCTGCTGGAGGCACAAAACTTAATAAAGTGGGAATAATATCAAACTTTATAGATGTGGACCGATTCCCAGGGCTGAACACCATGGGGTTATCATTTGGGCGAGTAGATATTGAGCCCAATGGCCTAATCCCACTCCACTACCACCCTCGAGCCAGCGAGGTCGTGTTTGTTCTGGAAGGCACTGTCTACGTTGGATTTGTCACTTCGAACGCACAAAACATCGGAAAAAATAAGCTTTTTGCCAAAATTCTTAACCCGGGCGACGCCTTCATTTTCCCTATGGGACTTATTCACTTCCTCTATAACGTTGGCCGCACCAATGCTATTACCATTGGCTCTTTAAATAGCCAAAACCCAGGATTTGTGTACCTTGCAAATGCCGTGTTTGGACCCGCCCCGCCAATTTCAGACGATGTGCTCGCCAAAACATTCCACCTGGAGAAGAAGGTTGTGCAGTTTCTTCAAGCACAGAACTGGTCTCTTGCCTAATAAGTATATATATGTGTGTGTATGTTTACCACTTCACTACGTCTCCCTGGTTTGACTACATAAAATATTCTAAATAATAAATAAACTAGTATTTTACCCGTGCGATGCACGGCAACAATTATGATATGATGAATTAAGGGAGAAATTTACAAAATGGAAAATCATTGTAGAATTGTATGAATGAAACTATGATGAAATATTATAATAACATTTTACAAATTTTAAAAAACTTCTTTGTATATAATGTTTGTTGTGGAATTACTTTGGGTGTTCGCCTTATCACAAATTAAAATCTTCAATCCATTTGGGTTGGTGACTCTTGAAGCAGCAACATATAATTGTCCATGACTAAATAATGGTCTTTTCAAAAAGTGGCCTAAGTGATTGACCTTTGACTCTTGTTACCCGTCATTGCATAAGAGGTAGACGATTAGAGGGAATTGTCTTCTTTGAAATTTAAAAGGCAATCTCAAATATGAAGGAGTTAATGACATTATTTGAATCAAGATTTTATGATATGCACTACTTCCAGATAATACATTTGCTTCTAAAACATAATTTCCAAGTTTAGTAATAAACATCCTTGTCCCATTACACAAACCAACTGAGTGGTCAATATTTTCAAAGCATAACCGGAGTACCTACTTTCAGCCTGAGTTCATGATTAGGCACACCAGAACACTTGATCCCATTTAAAAATTCAGGCCTGTGCACATAAGCTAATAGATCAACATTTGAATCTGATTTGCAAGCACTTTCAAAGCTGAAATATGTATTTCCTTCATATGTGTTTAAAGAAGTCATATATTCATTGATAGAGTCAACCACATCAAGTGTTGGAGCCAATATTGTCCTTTTCTTCAAGTATGTTGGATCATACAAAATATTGGAGTCTGATGGATATGTACTCTCCACAATAGTTGCAATGGGATCTCTAGAACATTTCAAAAAATTATCTTCTGTATAGTAATGTTTTCACATCCAATTATTTGCCCCTAAATTTCTCCATCTCATATGTTCGCAATCCATTATGAGAATTGCTTTAGCTTTTCATAATCACTATTTGAGGATGAGCTTTGAAGTTGCATATTTTTTGTCAGACGTAACACTTTACAGTATGACCACAAATAAGATGCATTTATTGTTGCATTAACAATATCATGTCTACTTCCTTTTGGGATAACTGGCAAAATTTGTCGAAAGTCTCCGCCAAATACAATAGTTTCCCTCCGAAAGGCATCTCTAAACTTTTTGGATTGCAAAAACGCAATACAGCACGCATACTTCTATCAAGTGCTTCAAAGAATGCTTATGCATCATTGGTGCTTCATCCAAATTATAAGTTTGCACTTAATAATGAGTTAGGAATGATAAGAAATGCTAGAATTTCTGATAAGGAATTATTATATAATATTATGTTGACCAATTTCAAAATTTTTGGACTAAAATGAGCGGGAAAGCTATTACTTCTGTTTTAATATATATATAGATTATCCATTCCAACTTTTAGTTTATTTAAATGAAAGGTATCTTTTATTTTCAGTTTAATTCTTTTTTTTTTGAAGGATAAATTGCATTAATAAACATTAAGAACGATTACAACAAGGTTCAAAAGAATGAAAAACCATTCCATACAATCTGACATAGAATCAAATTTTCTATCCAAGCTAATAAAATTTGAATTCGCAGACTGTTTTACATAAAACGAGTTTTGATTCTTGAAGGTCTTGCATACCACCTGAGTCTTTATCTTCATACTGAAGTTCATTGACACTTTGTCATCTTCTTTGCCCAGGATGAGTTTCATATGAGTCAAGACCAAATTTATAAAAGTGTGCTTATATTCGTGTTTTGTAATGCCATGTATGGTATACTCTTTTACTTATATTATGCTTCGAAAATTTGTACAGTACGTTATTCTCATTTTAAAGCAATTTAAAAAACAAATTAGTTTTATTTTTTTATGAAGACAAAAAAAACAAATTAGTTTTAATATTGTAAAAAAAAAAAATTATAACACATCCCTCTCTAAAAAGTGATGATTGATTTCAGTCATACGTCCATCAAGGTTAATAGGGGTGGAGCTACTCTTTGGGGTAGGGGCCACTACCCCTAAAATTTTTGTCCGTGTGTGTATATATATATATAAAAGAGTCCATAAAGTTAGGCATGGTTCGGGAACTAAAAAAGGAACTAAAAAATGATCGTCAAATTATTTGATTAAATGAATGGTCCAGATTAGTTTGATTTTAGTATTTTTTTTTAATGATTTTCCTTCTTTACTCTCTATTATATTACTAGTTTTTCACGCGTGCATTGCGCGAATGAGATAATGACCAATGTTTATTATTAAATAAGTATTTCAAAGTATATCAATGTAAGATTATATAGGAGATACCAAGGCACATGATGACACTGATGTGGCTGTGAAGAGGTCCTTGCTGGATGTGGCTGTGGACTTTTTCGTATTGGTCAAACTTAAGGTGCGTGGTTATCCTTCTTTAGGTGCGTGATTTCTGTGTTTAAGGTGTGTCAATTCTTAAGTTAGAACTTAAGGTCGTGTGTTTTTGTTGATGAACTTAAGGTGTGTTTTTGTTTAAATTTAAGGTGAATCGATCTAAAGCTTTAGGTGCGTTGCTTTAGTGTGTGGTTTGTGTGCTTAAGGTGCGTCAATTGTTGAAACCTAGGGTGCTTCGGTTTAAAGCTTTAAGTGCATAGTCTTCCTAATTAAGGTGTTTGGTTTTTTTCTTAAGGTGCGTGGTTTCTGTATTTAAGGTGCGTCAACTATATTAATTAAGATGCGTCATTTTAAATTTTAGACGCGTGGTTTGTGTTATTAAGGTGTTTTGTTTGTGTGATTGAGATTAGGTTTGTCAATTGTACACTTAAGGTGCGTCATTTTTTGTTAACCGTACAAAACTTCGCACTTGATCCAATCTCTCTCTATATATATATATATATATGTTGTTACAAAAATTATGATTTTATGTACTAATGTTACCTGTCATATGTTGAAAAATGAAAGGAAGAAATATGGGTTTATATGTGATGTGATTAAACAAACATGAAGAATGAAGAATTATGCATAAATTAAGGAAAAGAATGAAATGTGACCCTGATGAGAAAATGCATGCATACGCGATTGGCACAAAAGAAAAAGTGAAATTGAAATGGCAAATGCAATAAAAAATTAAAAATGCATGAACGTGTGTGACGTGTATGTGGCGCAAAATGAGAGGGAAATTGCAAAATGGAAGATGCAAAGTGTCAAGACTTGTGGTGAACGTATGGTGAAGTGTGGGCTGCGCTGAACAAAGGGAAATTAAAATGCATCAAAAAGTGGAAGAAAATAAGTGGCACAAGATGAGGAAAGGAATTTTAAATATAATGCATGAAATGTGTGATCGTGTGAGTCTACTTACGTGAATCAAAGGAGATCACTCATCATTATAAATAGTCACTATTATAATGAATAAATAAAAGTAAAATCGAAAACATATACATACATTCAAGTCTATTTGAATTGGTATATAAATAGGCACCTTCCCCATTTTGAATCTAATATATCTCCTAAAAAAACTTAACAAAGCATTTACAGGGAAATAGGTACAAGAATGGTGAGTCTCCAAATGGCATCCATAGTCCTTTTGGCTTTACTAGCTTCGTTTGCTCGCGCATATGATAACAACCCCTTGCAAGATTTTTGTGTTGCAGTTCCCGATCTCCAAGCTGCAGGTACACATTTACATTTTCATAATGCGTGCCTTTATATAATTTCTCTCTAAATTATGTTGCGGATCGTCTCATCGATTTTTGTCTGTGAGATAAGTTGGGTTGTAGTCAACTGGGTGTGCATCACTATTGTAATATTTATCAATAGTAATAATCAATTTTATCCTAAATAACAAACAACTATCCTAAATTCGATCCGTCTTACGCATTACTCACACAAGCGTGACTCTTTCTTTCTTCTTCTCACAAATAAGGGGATAGATAAAATAATCTGCCTCGAGTGGAGGAAGCCTCTCCAGCCACATACCACAGTTGATGTGTGAACCGTTAACCGTGTTGATGATGTGTGAACCGTTAACCGTATTGATGTGTGAATCGTTAACCATATTTGACTCGTACTTCTAAACCCTATGGTGTATTGGTGTCTGCTGAGCAATATGAGTACGGTATCTGAATGTGTTATATAATGCATAACTTGTATCCTATCAATCCAGGTTTATATAGGCAAAGAGTGGGTTGAATAACAACTACTAGTTATTCAGTAGGTCAAACTAATAATTAAACTACTTAACAAGCCTAGTCAACTATTAGTTATTCAGTCCAACCAAACTACATAACATTCTGGTCAGCTTTCACCACTTAATTAAGGTCCTAATATATACGGAGTAATATATAATATATATTATTAGGAAAAATCTTACAAATACGGCCTACTGAACTAGTGAGCTAAGCCCATGAGGGCACGACTCTTTCTTTTTTGGTTAATTAAATTATTGTGCATGCGTTATAATTATATTGGTTGTTGATATACTATACATCATGCAGTGTTTGCTGTGAATGGGAAGGCTTGCAAGAACCCAAACCTTGTTAACGCAGATGATTTCTACAAGGCTGCTGGGTTTAACACCCCTGTTGGAGGTATAAATCTTACTTCTGTGGGACTGGTAACAAAGCTTCTAGATGTAAACCAATTCCCAGGGCTGAACACCATGGGGGTGTCAATCGGTCGTATAGATTTTGAACCCAATGGCCTAATCCCACTCCACACCCACCCTCGAGGCAGTGAGGTTGTGTATGTTCTGGAAGGCACTGTTTACGTTGGCTTTGTCTCTTCAAATCCACTCAACGGCCAAAAGAATAAGCTTTTCTCCAAAATTCTTAACCCTGGCGACGCCTTCATATTTCCTTTGGGACTCGTTCACTTCCTCTACAACGTTGGCCGCACAAAAGCTTTAGTGTTTGCCGCTTTCAGTAGCCAAAATCCAGGATTTGTGTCCCTCGCTAATTCTGCCTTTGGATCTGAGCCGCCAATTTCGCAGGATGTTCTCACCAAAGCATTCCGCCTCGACAAACAAGTCATTAACTATCTTCAATCACAGACCTGGCCTTTTATCTAATAATAATCTGCTTCTGTGTTATTATTATACTTAATATAATGTTTGAGTTCGTTGTATGCGGTTTGACATAAACTCATAAAGTATACTATTAAATAATGAATGTATTAAATAATAAGAAATTTATTGTGGTATGAAATTTTGAAAGTTAATCCCATTTTAAAGCAATTTGCGGTTTTACAAGAAAATCATATCCTTTTGTCTCTATTTATTCTCACAAGGGGAGTATGTCGCTAAAGCCTTTTCACCATATCATATTTATTTTTTTCCTCTTTCTCTATATCTAAATGAATTCTAACAATCCATGTTTAATTGTAATTATACTAATATCTGTTTAATTATTAAATTAATTATATATTAATCAATTATACTAATAATTGCATAATTAATTTTTTAATTACCATAACAATTATTAGGTAATTATATTGATATTATGCAATTAATCCAATTATACTTTTATACTTTAAGTACAAAAATATATAAAGAGAGATTACCATAAAATTTTCATAGCAATTACACAAAAGAATAGAAATGATAATTTATTTCGTTATATATATATATATATATATATATATATATATATATATATATATATATATATATATATATATATATAGAGAGAGAGAGAGAGAGAGATTACCATAAATTAATATAGTAATTACATGGTAGAATGAGAATAATACACACACACACATAGGGTTATATGTGAGAATATAATCATAATAAATGTGAAAAAGAACATGCACTATTTGCAAATATTATAATTATTATAATTTTAAATTAATACTATTAAAGGAATTAAGACTTAGGACACAAATTTATAACACCATTTGCAAATATTATAATTATAATTGATAGGGTTATAGGGTACCCACTTGCCATATAGAGCTCATAAATGTATTTTCTTTTACCATATTTGTGTACTTTCAGACCTCATAAGTGCACTTCCCGGTCTTCAATTCTTGTGAGTGCATTTTCCAGTCTCATTATCAATAGGCCACTCATCGGAACTTTGAAAGGTGATCACTCGAATCGGCTTATTTTGTCATTTACCGACCATAATTAATAAAACAATCACATATCCCTGACCAAAATGTGGTTGGAAAAGCTTTCAATAATCGATTATTAACCTTAAATAAGCCCAACCTAACCCTATGAAGGCTCATTACAGTACACATTTGTGTGACTTGACAATTTTATTTAAACAAGTGTAGACTGTAAAAGTCACTGCATGTTCACCCATGGCCCCTAGTCCAGCCATGGCCTAATAGTTAGTGTATGTATTTGTGATTATATTGGCCCAAAATTAGGTTTTTTGCATTTTTCTCTTTGTAATTTTTCTTCAATTTGCAGTTTATTTATAATTTGATAGGGCCTCACTTAGTTACTAGCACAGGGCCCCGCAAATCAAAAAACCGGCACTGTTGAAATAATTAATATTTTATAAAAAATAACTTTGTAATAAATTTATGTTCATATTTATAAACAAAAAAAAAAAAGAGAAAAAAAGAGAGAGAACCAAACAGAAGAGAATACAATTTTCTAATTAACTTTCAGTCAAACAGATTAAAACTATTTTCTAACTTTTAGACAATTAAATACCTGAAAGTAAAAATGTTTACTGAAAAATAAATCATTTTTCATAACATAATTTCTACGTTTTTAAACGAATTGAGTTCTTAAAAATTGGATTTTCATTATTCTCAAAAAAAAAAAAATTGGATTTTCATTAAAAAAAAAATTTAGAAAAGTCAAATTCCCTCTCCCGCCCTACTTTCCTTTTATTTAACCGACGGGACCATCATTGTGGTATAGCATTGTGAAATTTTCGTTAATATATTGATAACCTACTTCAATTCTCCCAGTAGGTTACCATATTTAATAACCTATTAATAAAAGAACAGAAGAGTTTTTTGCATATTTAGTCCCACGACTATAGTGACACTTGTAGGATTAGTCCACGACTTTCAAACTTTATAATTTTGGTTCATGACTATTGTTTTTGTTGCAAAAATGGTCTTTTCGGCACCGGAAAAATAAAAACCTGCGAATTTTCCGGTAGTTTTTTGCCGGAAAAAAAAATCGTCATATTTTCCGTCAATTTCTCGCCGAAAAAAAAATTCTCCTTTCAAATAGGATTAAAATTGGCATTTCTAAACAATTAATTTATTTTACTTTTTATTCAAAAATTGACATTTCTAAAAATTTCCCTTTGTATTGGCAGATGTTACTACTGGGCAAAATTATTCAAATATTAATTTTACTTTTTAGTTTAAATTTAATCTTAATAATATTATTTTTTGTTGATCTTGAATTTGTATTAATAATTTTGAATTTGTACTTAATTGGCTAAAAAGTAAATATAATTTAAATTTAAACGAAAAAGTAAAAATAATTTTGAATTTGTATTTAATTTTACTAAGATTAACTTGACTACGTATGCTTTTTGAAATGAATTAATTTTAACTTTAATTAGTTTACCAAAATAAAAAATAATTAAATTGACTACATATGTTTTTTAGGGTACATTATTTTTGTACTGAAGGTACATTATTTGATATATACTATCAAATAATATACATACAGTACGTACAAAAATAATATTTCTTCAGTACAAAAATAATGTACTTTTTATTTTTGGTCTACACAGTTATGTGGACCATGGTCCATGCAATAATTTGCCCAATATGGGAAGTCGATCTCTCCACCAAAATTTGTGTAAATAAATAAATAAAAGTAAAATAGAAAACATATACATACATTCAAGTCTATTTGAATTACTATATAAATAGGCACCTTCCCCGTTTTGAATCCGACATATCTTCTAAAAAAAACTCAACAAAGCATTTACAGAGAATTAGCACAAGAATGGTGAGTCTCCAAATGGCATCCATAGTCCTTTTGGCTTTACTAGCTTCGTTTGCTAGCGCATATGATAACAACCCCTTGCAAGATTTTTGTGTTGCCGATCCCCAAGCTGCAGGTACACATTTACATTTTCATAATGCCTTCATATAATTTTTCTTTTGTCAAAACTTGTTTGAGAGCATCTCACTAATCTTGGTTTGTGAGACAGATCGGATTGTAGTCAACGGGGTGTGCAAGTATCACAATTTCAGTATCACAATTTCACATTTGAATATTACAATATCTATTATAAATAATACACGGAAGTTTATTTATTTGAATTATTTAAGTGCAAACAACTATTCTAAATTCGACCAGCCCCCTCACCGATCTCAAACAGGCGTGACTCTTTCTTTCTTCTTCTCCCAAATACTGCGTACTTAACTAGTAAGCTAAGCCCATGCGAGCGTGTGTCTTTCTTTCTTGGTTAACTAAATTGTGCATGCATTATTATATTGGTTGATACATGCAGTGTTTGTGAATGGGAAACCTTGCAAGAACCCAAAACTTGTTGAAGCAAATGATTTCTACAAGGCTGCTGGGTTTAACACCCCTGTTGGAGGTGTAAATCTGAGTTCTGTGGGACTGATAACAAAGCTTCTAGATGTAAACCAATTCCCAGGGCTGAACACCATGGGATTGTCAATCGCTCGTATAGATTTTGCACCCAATGGCCTAATCCCACTCCACACCCACCCTCGAGGCAGTGAGGTTGTGTATGTTCTAGAAGGCAGTGTTTACGTTGGCTTTGTCTCTTCAAATCCACTCAACGGCCAAAAGAATAAGCTTTTCTCCAAAACTCTTAACCCTGGCGACGTCTTCGTTTTTCCCGTGGGACTCGTTCACTTCCTCTACAACGTTGGCCGCACAAAAGCTTTAGTTTTTGCCGCTTTCAGTAGCCAAAATCCAGGGTTTGTGTCCCTCGCTAATTCTGCCTTTGGATCTGAGCCGCCAATTTCGCAGGATGTTCTCACCAAAGCATTCCGCCTCGACAAACAAGTCATCACCTATCTTCAATCACAGATCTGGCCTTTTATCTAACAATCGGCTTCTGTGCTATTATTGCTTAATATAATGTTTGAGTTCGTTGTATGCGGTTTGACATAAAGTATACTATTAAATAATAAGAAGTTTATTGTGGTTTGAAAATTTGCAAGTTTTATCCCATTTTAAAGCAAGTTTCAAAAACATTATATTATTGTCTTGATTTGAACATCATTCAACAAATTCATTCACTTGTAATCATCTTATAACAATATTAATAATACAAGAACTGTCTCCACTACATATATTTCTTGTTTAATTTCCATTTTATTAGTACCTGAGTTAATTTAATCCATCATCAAACTCAATAAAAATTTAATTATGAGAAGCCTAACCTTATAATAGCAGATGTAATATTAGAAATCATTGACATCTTAGTTGTGCTCCCTCTCACATGATAGAACTATACGAAAAAGATTACACTTTAGATGTGTATATGCTATATGTTGTACATCCAATATCTTATTCAATTTAACCAAACTACTTAATAAAGTGAGTTAATTAAGTTGCACCACATAATTAAGGTCTTAATATATACGCTACATTAGGCGGAAAAATCTTACATATGTATGTGCACAAAACCTATGTCACAACGCATGCACAAAACGTAAGCTTGTCATACGCCAATTGCATGGAAAATGTTAAGGGCACTTTTCGAAGTATTCTTCTCATTATTTTTTATAAGAAAAATTGTAATTTAATATTATTAGATTCTTTTTTTGAAAACTAAAATTAATTATTTTCAAATAACAAATTTAGATAATATTTCAAACAAAATTGAAAAAACTAACAAGGAGGAGAGATGAAAACCATGGTTGATGGTTACGGTGGTGGTGGCGGTGGCGGTGGCGGAGTGGTGACCGTGGTTGATGGCTACAGTGGTGTGGTAAGGAGGCAAAGAAGAATTGGTGGATGGCTAGTGGTGGCGGTGAGAAGAAGAAAAGAAGATGAAGAAGAAGAAAAATGAGCGGACGATAGTGGTTAGGAGGAGAAGAAATTCGAAGAGATAAAGATGAAGAAAAATGGGCGAATCTAGATCTAAAAATATGTGAATCTAGGATACGAAGTCAGTTATTTGAAATAACCGACGTCGTATCTTCACTTAATTAAAAAAAAAAAAAACTTAAACATATAGCTGAGGTCCTCTTGGAACCGACATTATATGTTTAATTTTTTTTATAAAAAAAACATAAATTGCTGAAAGCACATGCAACTATTTTAAAAATAAACATATAACGTGTGTAATTTTATTTTATTTTTAAAAAAAAATTAATGAGATTTAACGTCAGTTCCAATAAGAATCGACGTTAAAAGCTCAATATTTTTTAAAATAAACATTTAACGTGTGTAATTATTTTATTTAAAAAAATTAATGATCTTTTAACGTCGGTTCCGAGAGGAATCAACGTTATAAGCTCAATTTTTAAAAATAAACATATAACATGTGTAATTATTCTTTTAAAAAAAAAGTAATGAACTTTTTGCGTCGGTTCCGTGATTTCGTGACGAACCGACGTTAAAAGCTCAATTTTTTTTAAACTAAACATATAACGTCGTTATATGTGAGACATAATATGTTATTTTTGTAGTAGTGTTTATGCCCCTCACAAATATGTCAATTATTAATGTAACCCTTGAATAATTAGTTGTGTAAATGTTCTCCCTCAATTTTTAAAATGTGACATATATTATTGCCCCTCACCTGAATTATTAGTGTGTAAATGTGGTTACCAGCCAGTTTTCCTATTTGAAGACCACTTTTTTCCTCCATTTTTCTTTCTTCTTTTGTTCTCCTTTCGTTGACAACAATGTTTCTCCTTCTTCCTATTAGCATAGGGACAATATATGTCAGGTTTTGAAAATTAAGAGATAATATTTACACAAATAATAATTCAAGGGTGACATTGAGTGATAATATTTACACCAATATATATCGATAAATTGGATGAAGAAAAATGAAAAAAAATTATAATTTTTTTGAGTTACTCGATATGAAAAAAATAAAGAAAAAAAAAATAAAAATTAAGGAGTATCATATTACCTTAATAAACGAACATAAACAAACACAACTTACCGAACATGAACATGAGTAGTTTATCGAAAATTCAGTTTACTAACACCTGTAACCATTACCTAACAACATTAAGAGTTCATTATTACATGCACCCTAATCCATCATAATATATAACTATTGCGTTATTATATTGTAGCACCAAACTTGTTATAATCCAGAGTTGAATATATTCGCTTCATCCACTTGTTTACGCTGTACGGTTTTAGCTTGGCCCTATTCTTAGTGTATGTGTACATTATCATCAATGAAGAAATCCCATCAACAATAAAAAGAGTTACGTACTACTCGTGTTATGCGTGCAAATCACAATAAAATAAATGAATAAGGTCCAGAGTTACGTACTACTCGTGTTACGGGTGCGAATTTCAATAAAACAAATGAATAAGATCCAAATTGGGCACTGAATGAAACGTGAAAATGTAACTTGTTTATTGAAAAAAATACAATTAAGTCATTCAACACTTCAGATGTATGCAATTTCACCTGATAGCAAGTTAACACTTTAATTTTTTTAAAAAATCATTTTCTTGCATAAAATCTGCTGCAGTACGTGCCTGGAACTTTCCTTTCTTCCTTTACTCTTTCTTCCACCATCTACTAGGCAAATTAAGCAAACTAAACTTCAATCATTCTTTCAAAAAAAAAAAAAAAAAAAAACTTCAATCCGAAATCTCCAAATCAACTTTGAAATTCTCAAATCACGCCAATTAAAGCATGTGCTCCATCTCAACTAAAAGCCTAAGCTGATAGTTGAACTGCACATATTATATTTATGCTCACACGCCCCCTCAACGTGAGCGCAACACGTGGAAGTCTCTTTTTGAGGGTGACGCGGAGATTCGAACCCATGATCTTTTGCATGACTCTGATACCAAATTAAAGCATGTGCTCCATCTCAACTAAAAGCTTAAGCTGATAGTTGAACTGCACATATTATATTTATGCTCACAACGCCTAAAATCCCTATTTGTTTCGTTGTTGCTTCGGGGTTTCTTCAGATTGAAATTTATCCGTTTGTAGACTTCATCAATATGCAGTTTCAATTTTTTATAGCCCGTTTTGTTCGCTGAAAAATATTTGAAGGGTGTATATGTTCATACAAAAAGAACTAGGTACTGCAACAAATTTTTTGCAAATTATAATGATAGAACGTGCACTGTGAAGAGATTTTAGCACCAAAGTAATGTTTGGTCCATCTTTTGTTTAACTTAGCTCCAAAGTAGTGCACTGCGAGAAGGGAATCCTGCTTCATTCTACTTATTAACATCTTAATTAATTATTATATAAAATTATAAACTGAATATATATTTCTCAAAAAAAAAAAAAAAACTAACTATATATTGAAGCAGATTTTATGCTTGAAAAGGATTTTCAAAAATAAAAAGAAGAAATGAAAAGGAAACTTTAAAAAAATGTCAAATCATCATCCACGTCAACATGCAACCTGCTAGATGGGGTGTTAACCTGCTATCAGGTAAAATTGCATATATTTGGAGTGTTAAGTGACCTAATTACACTTATTTTGCGTCCAGTGACCAAATTTTACTTTCATGTTTCGTTCAATGGCCAATTTGAACCTTATTCCAAATAAAAATAAGAAATGAAAAAGGAAATTTAAAAAATAAAAATGCCAAATCATCATCCACGTCAACATGAAACCTGCTATCAGATGAAATTGCATACATTTGAAATGTTAAATTGCTTAATTGCACTTTTTTTTTCATTCAGTGACCAAATTGCACTTTCACGTTTCGTTCAATGGTCAATTTGAAGCTTATTCCTAAAATAAAATAAACTGAACGAATAAATTAACTGTTAGTTTGCGCGATAGTGCGGAATTAATTAAGGACTATTCAAAATGGAATTGTTTAATATATTAGAACGTTGTATTTTATCAGCATTAACTAATGTTAGTAGTATTACTGTATTAGCTTAACCTTATTTTTTACAGTCCAAATGCCATTTAACAAAGAGGAATACAAATCGCAACTTTCGAAATAATTGAAAGGATAATGTAGATACATAAATCATTTGTGAGAAAAATGTCCTATATGCATATAATTATTCAGGGGACAAAAGTACTATTTTTTCTATTAAAAAATTCATTTATAATTTTATTTTAATATAAATCATAATCATCATCATTAAAATAATTAATACTCCGTATTTTATAAGAAAGAACTTTGTAATGAATTTATGTTTATGGTTTTAAAAAAATAATGAATCAAACATTAAAAAAAATAATAATAAAACTTTCAACCAAATATATTAGGACTATTCTCTAACTTTTAGCCAAATACTTGAAACTGAAAATGTTATCTAAAAAATGAATCACTTTTTAGAAAAACATTTTATTTCCAACTGATCTTAATAAATTCTTAAAGTTGCAAAAGACCTTGTGGTTTAGTGGCATCCGGTTTACGCTCCCACATGAAAGAAAGTGGGTTCTCGCCTCAGTGGAGGCGACTGTTGATATTTGTGCTTGGATTCGAGCCTAGCTATGAACACATACTACGTTGTAATAGAGTGAGTAGCACTCAAAAAAAAAAAAAAAGTACTTAAAGTTAGAATTTTCATTGAAAAGTTTGAAAAGTCTAGCTATTCACCCCACCTCCAACTTCTCTTTGTATTTAACTGGTGGGACTATCATTGTGGTATATATAGAATTGTTGAATTTTCTTTTATATATTGATAACCTATTAATAAAATAATAGAACCACTAACTACTATTGAATTAAATTCTCCTACTATACCAAACTAATTAATATTACTAAATGTTCAACAATTTAAAAAAATAATAAATAAAGATAAACATAAAAATACTTATAAGGTATATAGATCAAAATATGAGTTAATTCCATTTTTTGTTCTAAATTTATAGGTGACAGTCCAATTTTTTTTTTTATCAGAACGTCCATATTTGGTCCTAGTATTATTGTAGTATAATCATTTTTGGTCCTCTATCGGTAACAGACCCTTAGGGCGGGCCCAGCCCGACCAGACCACAACCGACCTAAAGATCTCACCTTCCCGTCCGACCTTCTTTGTCTACCAAGCTTGATCGAGCGTTAGACTCGTGGAATGGCTTCGCGGTCTTCAACTCATCGACCTGTCTAGGTCGGACCGACCTACTGGTGCCTCGTGTTGCTATGCAGTGTGCTCAGGGATATCAGGGCACATGGCTAAGTTCCTTTGGGCTTCTGCCTAGATCCGTGCATGGCCTCCACGTGCTGCACACGTCGTTGGCCTAAGACCTTTCCTCTTGCGACCCATATAAATACCGCATTTATTACTGTCAGAGGGGACGTACTCTTGGCTATTTCTACACACTAACTATTGGTATACCTCTCAACCACTATCATGTATATCGGGCTCTTCCTATTAAACCAACAAGCAGACTAGGCTAAGGATCCAAACCCGGAACTGGCCTTGAACCATACATCATAACGACAGTATAAAAATGGAATTAAGTCATCAGTATAAAAATGATCGAAATACCTTGATATTTAACGACATTTTAACAGTTTTATTGATAGAGAACTAAAAATGGAATTAAGTCATCTAAATATCTAATAATTGTATTTAATTAGTTGGGTTGAAATTTGATTCATTTGAAATAGCTTAAGGTCCATGCTCTGCGCCTATAATTTCCTTTATTAGGCTGGAAGGTACGTAATATTTAAATTTTTCAATAAACCTTTGCATGGGAAGTCGATCTCTCCGGCCACCAAAATTTGAGTAAATAAATAAATAAAAACAAAATAGAAAACATACACATTCAAGTCTATTTGAATTAATATATAAATAGGCACCTTCCCTGTTTTGAATCCGACATATCTTCTAAAAAAACTTAACAAAGCATTTACAGAGAAATAGGCACAAGAATGGTGAGTCTCCAAATGGCATCCATAGTCCTATTGGCTTTACTAGCTTCGTTTGCTAGCGCATATGATAACAACCCATTGCAAGATTTTTGTGTTGCCGATCCCCAAGCTGCAGGTACACATTTACATTTTTATAACGCCTTCATATAATTTCTCTCTTCTGTCAAAACTTATGTGATCAAGACCGTCTCATCAATTTTTGTCTGTGACACAAGTTGGGTTGTAGTCAGATCAACTGGCTATAAGTAATACTCCCTCCGTCCCATTTTACATGTCTTACCTTCCTTTTTAGTTTGTCCCAAAATAGTGTCCTCTTTCTAAAATTGAACATAACTATTATTCTACATTTCCCAATTTACCCTTTTGACTTTTCAACCTTTTAGACTATTAATGAGGTAAGTACAATTGTACTTTGTCCAAATAACACCTACTTTTGAAGGGCAAAATTGGAAAGTTAGTATCATTTGTTATGTTGTATTAAAAACCGTGCAAAATGTAAATGAGACAAACAATTAGGGACGGAGGAAGTAGTATATTTATTTCAAATTGGTACAAAAAACTATCTTAAATTCGAGCCGTCTCGTTCTCAGTTTCTTGGTTAACTAAATTGTGTTATTATATATATTGGGAGTTATTACCCAATATAGTCCTCGACTATAGTGGTTTTACTCAATTTAGTCCTAAGTGACTTTTTGTACTTTATTTAGTCATCGACTTTAATGTTTTTACACACTTTAGTCCTCTGTTAAGAATTCTGTTGGTTAGCTGTTAAAAGTAAGGTTAGTTGTCGAGGACTATATTGAGTATTGCAATGCGTGCAGTGTTTGTGAATGGGAAGCCTTGCAAGGACCCAAAACGTGTTGAAGCAAATGATTTCTACATGGCTGCTGGGTTTAACACCCCTACTGGAGGTGTTAATCTTAGTTCTAATGGACTGGTAGCAAAGTTTCTAGATGTGGACCGATTCCCAGGGCTGAACACCATGGGGTTGTCAATCGCTCGTACAGATTTTAAACGCAACGGCATAATCCCACCCCACACCCACCCTCGAGGCACTGAGGTTGTGTTTATGCTGGAAGGCACTCTTAAAGTTGGCTTTGTCTCTTCAAATCCACTCAACGGTCAAAAGAATAAGCTTTTCTCCAAAATTCTTAAACCTGGCGACGTCTTCGTTTTTCCCATGGGACTCGTTCACTTCTTCTACAACGTTGGGCGCACAAATGCTGTAATGTTTTCGGCTTTCAGTAGCGAAAATCCAGGATTTGTGTCCGTTGCTAATTCTGCCTTTGGATCTGAGCCGCCAATTTCAGACGATGTTCTCACCAAAGCATTCCGCCTCAACAAAAATGACATTGACTATCTTCAATCGCAGGACTGGGATCTTGTCTAATAATCTGCTGCTGTGCTATTATTACTTAATATAATAATGTTTGAGTTGTATGCGGTTTGACATAAAATATACTACTCCGTACTAAATAATGAATGTAATATTATGTTTCTCTATATCAATTTAAATTTGTAATTGGTATATATCTTCCGTAATGTGAAGGATGGAATGCTCTATTATTAAATAATATAAGAAGTTTATTATGGTATGAAATTTTGTGAGTTAATCCCATTTTAAAGCAAATTAAAATGAATTAGTTAATAATTAAGATTATCCTTTCCTGCCATAATCTCTCACTTTCTTTTTATATTATAAATATAATAATAAAATAACAAATAAAAAAGAAAATGCAACTATAAAAATCAGGCTTGCAAGGTTATTATAGCAGCTTTGCAAGTCGATCACATAAGCTAACAAAATAATTAATATATATATATATATATATATATATATATATATATATATATATCTACATTACCTTCCACATCATCTTGAAATGGGCTCGTTTGCTAAGATGAGGAATAGCCTAATAACTTCTAAAAAATAAATTGTTAAATTTATTAGCAAGATAAAATGCCTTAGGATTTAAATACATAGAACATGAGGGGTAACCACCTGACCTATGTGATACCAGAACATTTGTTGAAATTTTTTAGCAAACATGACATTTTAAGTGACTATTTTAAGTCAGGTCAAAGTGGATTCGGTGTCTCTGAAATAAGACTAAGAAATTGATATATTATATGCTCAAAATGGATAATGCGTGAAATTGATTCTCAAAATAAATCCATTTGAGCTTAAAAGGCTTGACTCATGTGCACCCATGACCTGCATACACGCTTGGCGTCACTTTACAGTTTTACAAGAAAATCATATCCTTTAATTTAATTTGTCCATGTTTCTTCTCACAAGGGGAAGCATGTCTCTAAGGCCTTAGAGAGTTGTTTGATTGAGTGGGAAATTAATAAAAAATGTCTTTACTGTCACCGTAGACAATGCCTCTTCCAGTGATACTACTATGGATTTTTTTAAAAGCAAATTGTTGTCTTGGGGTACAAACTCGACCCTAGCTGACAAAGAACCACAAGGAGTTAAACCAGCCTAGGTTACCCATAACATCTCGTCTGTAGGTAGAGCACTCTTACCACCTGGGCTGTCCTTACAAACAGGGTACAAACTCTATTAGGAGTCACTAATGCACATGAAGTGCATAGACCACATATTAAACTTGGTGGTGCAGGATGGGTTAAAATTTGCTGATAGTTCGGTTAAGAGGATTAGGGATGCTATTAGGAACTCACCTGCAAGTCTTTAAAAATTTAGAGATCTTGCTAATCTTTTCGAGATGGAAGCAAAATGTGTTTTACAGCTAGATGTTCCAACGAGATGGAATAGCATTACATTATGTTTAACATGTCATACAACACAAGGAGGTGTTTAAAGCATATGAGGACAATGAGATTTATATATTACGAAGATGATTTTTTAGACAAAACCAATGTCGCATTATATTTTTTAAAAATAAAAAATATATACTGCGTCGTTATTTTAAAAATAATCGACGCCATATGTGATTTTTATTTTTTTTTAAAAATTATAAGAACGTCGTTTATTTTTTTAATCATTAAATTTATTTTACGAATCTACCTAAAACATGTGCATCCATTTTACAATTCACATCAAGTTTCTTAGCAACAAATTAACATTCAAACTAATAAATTTCTCAATTAATCAAACTAATAAATATCACAACTAATTAGACTAATAAATTCTACAATTACTAATAATACTTTGAAACTACAATTATTAACAAGTATAAATCTCATAATTCATCAAATTAAAGAAGTAATTTATTAAGCCATATATTCATCAATAAAAAGCTTGCATCATATGTCTCTAACTTCATCAATATCTTGTCGATTGTAGGCAATCTTCCTTGTCTCTCTAAATTCTACAATGTTTAAAAGAGATAAATAAATAATAAGTTTGTATATTAATACGGATTATATTGTTGCAAATTTTCCAGTAGCCCTAGCCCAGCAACATAGTTAATATTTATTTAGAAAAAAAAAAAAAAAAAAAGGGTGGAGGAGTTGGCAGCCCCCGCGGGCCTAGGGAGGCGCGGCGGGGTGGCTATTTTTGGGCCCGTTTTTTGGCGGGCTTTGGCGGGGCCCGCTCTGCCGGCCAGTTTTGATATAGTCACAAGCCAATTGCACGGAGAATGTTAAGGGTACTTATAGTAGTATTATTCTCATTACATTTTTTTATAGAAAAAATTATAATTTATGCCCCTCAAAATTATTTTAATTATCAATGTCACTCTTGAATTATTACTGATGTAAATGTTGTCCCTAAGATTTCAAAATGTGACACATATATATTGCCCTACCCTGAAGTTTTAGTGGTGTAAATGTGGTTACAACCGTTTTTCCAATTCGAAGACCACTTTTTTTCCACCATTTTTCTTTCTTCGTTTGTTCTCTTTCCATCGACAACAATCTTTCTTCTTCCTCCTATTAGGGTAGGGGCAATATATAATATATGTCACGTATTGAAAAATTGAGAGGTAATATTTACATCACTAATAATATAATTTAAGGGTAACATTGATAATTGGCATATTTGTGAGGGAATAAATTATAAATTTTCCTTTTTATATTTGAATAAATTGGATGAAGAAAAATGAAAAGAAAAAATTATAATTTTTTTGAGTTACTTGATATGAAAAAGTAAAGTGAAAAAAAAAAAAAGAAGAAGAAGAATAAGTATCATATTACCTTAATAAACGAATATAAACAAACACTACTTGTTGAACACGAACACGGGTAGTTTATCGAAAGTTATATTTTTAGCCATATCATGACCTAATAACAACATTAATAGTTAATTTATTACATGCACCCTAATTCATATAATATATGATTGTAGCACCAAACTTGTTATAATCCAGAGTTGAATCGGCTTCATCCACTTGTATTGGCGGTACAGTTTTAGCTTGGCCCTATTCTTAGTATATGCATGTGCACATTATCATCAATGGAAGAAAACCCATCAACAATAAAAAGAGTTACGTACTAAAATAGGTGGTATATATGCGAGCTGTGAATTGCCTGCGTCTCTCTATCTCCTCACGCCACGAATTTTGCCAAGCTTGTAAGTTGAAATTTATATGATCACGTGCATAAAAGAAGAAGTTAAAAACTATGAATAAAAGTCAAATAGGCAACTCAACTACACACGAAAATGTAATTAGGCCACCAAACTCAAAAAACTACAATTAGGTTCCTGAAGAATAACACAAATTCATGTAATTTCATCAAAAATGACTTGTTTACCTGTTGATACGCTAACGTGTCGATTACTAATTAAATTTAAAAAATAATTTTAAATTTTATTTTAATAATTTTAAATAAAATAATTATTAAAAAAAAAAAAAAAAAAAACCGTCGGAGACGATGGGCTCCCCTTCGTCTCCGGCCAACAATGGAGAACGCTTCCTCTCCATGGCTGGTCGGAGACGAAGGGGTGCCCTTCGACTTCAGCAGGTTCTGTTTTTTTTTTTAATATTTTAAAATAATTATTTTATTTAAAATTATTAAAATAAAATTTAACAATTATTTTTTAATTTGGTAATTGACACGTCAACGTACCCACATGTAAACAAATCATTTTTGGTGAAATTGCATGAATTTGTGATGTTCAATGACCTAATTGTAGTATTTTATTTTTTTAATTCGATGGTGTAATTATATTTTGGTGTGTAATTGGATGGCATATTTGACCCCTATTGCTAAAAAATATTACACATGCAAATCACAATAAAATAAAATAAATAGAACGAATAAATTAACGGGGACTATTCAAAATGGAATTAGTGACTCTGTTACAATGTAATATTTGCTCATAACTACTTTCTCAAAGTACTGAAGCCTCAGTGTTGAACCACTCCCATCATCCATGTGGAAGTGTTAACTAGGACACCAAGTGCCACTTGACCACAAGGTCTTTGGCAATATATTGACAACCTATTAATTAATAAAATAATGGAGTTAATTACCGATTTGGTCCCTCGACTATGAGGATTTCACCACTTTGGTCCTTGACTTTCAAAAGTTACCAATTGCATCCTCGACTATTGAAACGTTAACCAAAAAGGTCCTCTGTCTGTTTTCCCGTCAAGATGCAAGGGCAAAATAGGAAGTTCAAATATATTCTTCATCTTTCCTTAAATGCCTCTATATAGCTAGGTTTCAGAGGCGTTTTTTCCTTCGATTCAACCATTTCTTCTCCTTCGAATTGTACATCTCTTAGCTTTGTCTACCATGGAAGGAAATTACAGTGAAGATAGCTATGGGTCATCAACGAAGAACAAGAAAAGGGTGTTCGAAAATGGAGAATCTTCAACGACGCTTAGTTGTCAGTGTGGGCAACAACCGAAGATATGCACTTCATGGACGAAAGACAATCCTGGCCGTCGATTTTGGCTATGTGAATCCGAAAATGTGAGTATTTGTATTGCTTAGACTCTAATTTGTGATAAGTTTTCCACGTTAAAAAAAATTTCTTTCGATTTTAGGGAGGAATAAGTGGTGGCTGTGGCTTTGTTCGTTGGTTTGACCCCCCAATGTGTCCAAGGTCAAAGGTGATAATCCCTGGATTGCTAAGGAAGATAAATCGATATGAACAAGAAATTGAGAGCTTGAATTTGAAGCTCAGAACCAGCAGAAGTGTTGCAGTGAAGGCAAAGTCAAAATGTAGTAAACTAGTGTGGGTAATTTTGTTGCTTGTGGTCTGTGTATGTGTAGTTAGGAGTATGATATCCACATTTGAAAGTAGGCAAAAATTGGTTGTTAGGCTTCCTCTAGCTTAATGTAGTCAATGATGTTGTAATAGATGAATGGTTTAATGTGTTTTTGCTGCAGTTGTGAAATGGAGTGTAACTATTAGCTTCAATGGTTTAATGGTTTAATTTCTTAGTTGTGAAATGGAGTGTTGTTTTGATCATTCAATCTATTAGCTTGTGGTAAATCATAACAAAAAAGGCAGTGGTAAATGATAACCAAATGAGCATAACAGTAAGCAGTGACCATAACTGTAAGCAGTGGTAACAAATGAGCAGTGACCATAACTGTAAGCAGTGTAAACAATGAGCAGTGACCATAACCATAACAATCAATGTAGTTACACTGGCAATATTTTGGCTAACCCTGGCATAATTAAGCAAAATATGGTTTCAAAAGAACCCAACATACTGGGTAACAAGTTCCAAAAGAGCTAAACATCCAAAAAGCCAACACTAACCAAAAGTCAAAATACCAAAAAGCTATCTAACAAACCCCATACAGTTTTCATTCTAAAGTAATTGGGTCATTTGCAGTGTTACTGAACTTTGATTTGGATGTTGATCTTGTGGAGTACTTTCTTTTGATGATGGTTTTCTTCCTTGTTAGCCCTAATGCCTTCTGTTTTCCTTTGGCCTTCATCAGCATCCCCTTTTGATGTTGTTCCACTGTACTTGTGTTTCCAAGGTTTACATTCACAGCTTCTGTACTGAAGTTGATGTCCATTGGTGTTGTGCTAATAGGTTCAACTGTGACTGTGTTCATACCAACAACAGAATCATGGCATTCCACTGGAATTTCAAATAATGAATTGATCCAAGCATCTTCTTGTGTTTCAGAATCAACATCAGGTTGAGTATGAATGATCATTTCTTCTTGTCTTTCTGTTTGTGCCTCAGGTTCAGGGTTAATTCTCTACATATATATGAACAAATAAATGGCAACACTGTTTACACTCCATTTCACATGGCAGCAGTTATATGAACAAATAAATGGCAGCAGTTATATGAACAAATATATGAACAAATAAAATGGCAGTGTTGCATTAAAATGGCAACAGTACCTCAGGTTCTGCATTAAGTTGTCTTTCCTCCCCTTGCCCTTCTCTAACTGCATTAACTTCAAGGTTTCTTCTCTACATATATATACAAATAGCAACACAATAGCAACACTCTTATAATGAACCCAAAGTAAACATTATTTATCAATTAAAATGTATTGGAGTTACCTCAGGTTCTGCATTATCTTGTCTCTCCTGCCCTTCTCTTTGTTCTCCTACATTAAGGTTCCTTCTCTACATATATAGAAAAATAGCAACACTGTAAATGAACACAAAGTAAACATTATTTATCGATTAATTTGTATTACAGTTACCTGTGGACATCTCCTGCTATTGTGACCACCTTTCTTGCATGTTGTACAGTGTAGCTTAACATTTTTCCTTGATACATGCACTCCATCTCTTGTTAGTTCAGGGGCTGTTTTTTTTACTTCATGGGCAGATTTTTTCCTAAGTTTTCTGGGTCTTCCAGCTTTTGCAGTGTATAGAGGTGGTAATGGGGGTTGGCTATCACTGTCTGGCCACTCATCAGGCCCAGCCAATGGGCGAATACTCTTTGCATAAGTCAGTTTGTAGCTCTCAACTGAGTAGTAAGGATCCACATAATCAAATAACTGAATTTTCCCTCTCTTGAGCCAAATAGCACATATGACATGTCTGCAAGGTATGCCTGTTAATTGCCATTTCCTACATGAGCATGTTCTAGCCCTAAGATCCACTGCATGACGGTCATAAGCTCCTTTCACTTCAAACAAATACTCTTCACTTTGATACCCCCAGTAGCCCCCTGCTTGTTTCTCACAAACTGCCAATTTTGAAACAATTGATGGACAGATTTTGCAAGACCAATTTGCTGCCTGCTGCCTACACTCAAACAATCTGACCATAAGTTGTTTCCTCAATATCTCAAGGCAGTTCAGCAATGGATTTTTCCTAGCATCCAAAATCATAGCATTAAAGCTCTCACACAGGTTATTCACTAGCATGTCAGTCTTAGCAGAATATGTGAAATGGGATCTTGACCACTGAGCAGGATGTTTGTCAGCCAACCATTCAAACGCTTGAACATCTAAATCCCTTAATTCCCTCATTGCAGCATTAAATGTTGGAAGTGTAGTGGCTCTTGCAGCTGTCCATAGCGCATCTTTGAGAGGATTTCCAGTAAAACCAGCCAATTTCATATTGCCATGCAAGTGCCTTACACAAAACCGATGGCTAACAAGTGGCAATGCATCCTCAAAAGCTGGAATCAGTCCCTTTTGTTTGTCAGACATAAAAGTGTAATCTGCCTCTACATTAGGACTAATCTGTAGATCCCTCTTCAATAGGTGTAAGAACCAAGACCATGACTCTTTACTTTCCCCTTCAACAATGGCATAGGCTAGAGGAAACAGACTCTCATTTGCATCAATGGAGACTGCAGTCAGCAACATACCACCAAATTTACCTCTAAGGTGGCATCCATCCACACCTATGATAGGTCTACATCTTTTAAAACCCTCCTTACATGCATCCCAACAGATATAAACCCTTAAAAGTCTCTTGGCTCCATTTTCTTCCACAGAATCAGATAACTTAACACGCCAAGTGGTATTAGGGTTTGTCTTATCAATTTCCTTGAAATAACTCCAAATTCGATTGAAGTTCAAAGTCTGCTCTCCACTGGTCTCAGCCCTAGCTAATGAAATAGCTTTGTAGGCTTGTCTTTTACTGATGTGAAAATGATCAGTAGTGCAAGCTGCCTCCCTAAACTCTTCCATCTTCCAATCACTATTGCTTGCAATTTGTTTCTTCCACCTCTTGGCTACCAAAGCGGCAGTTACCATTTTATTCTCATTAACCCACATACAGTTAGCATGATCATCATTAAACGTAGTTATTCTCCAAGATAAATCATCCTTATCTTTTCTTAATATTACTTTCCATTTGCAGCCATCTCCAGAACACTCAGCTACACACCTTACTTTATCATTCTTGGTAAACTTCAATTGCTTTCCATTTGTCACACCATAACTGTGCACAGCATCTTTGAACCCAGTTTTATCCTTAAAAGTTCTACCAAGCCACAGAGTAGGAGGGGCTACAACTACTTCAGGAGGTTTAACAGAATCCCATATAGTACTCTCAACCTCACCATCACTCCCTGCTGCAATTGGTGTTTCTTCTGACAGGTTTAGGCAATCATTCACTTCTGCATAACTACCATCTACCTCTAATTCATCAACACTTTCTGCATCATACTCACTACATTCTTCATCAACAGAAACTAACTCCTCCTCAGATTCTCCTAAACAACCTTCTTCAATGATATCATCCTCTGAAATTGAAACTGGAACAACCCAAACTTCAACTATATTTGGCCTAATCACACTGTTAGCTACACTGAAAGTTTCTGCATCTGACACCAACTCCACTAAACAGTCTTGCACCACTGAAAAGAACCTAAAGTTACCTTCTGCATACCCTAGTTCACCAACCTTCTCTTTTAGGGTCATAAAACCCCATTCATCAGAATCTATGCCCCTAAAAGTCTTAATTTTACCACCCAAGTATTTTGGGGGAATGGATTGTTCTATCCTACCTCCATGCCTTATATAAAGAGTGAATGTGTATGAATCTAGTCCACCTAAAGTAATCAATGAGGACATATTTTAATCACTTAGGACATAAAGGCTCATACATAGTACACAATGCTTTTAAGAATACTTGGTCAAAAGTAGATACAACTGCATTAACAAAGACAACACAGCACACTTTGAATACTGGTAAAGCAACACATCATGTGGATTGTGGACCCCAATGTCTTTAAGCAAGCAACACAGTACAGAAACATTTTTTTACAACATCAATGTACACAAACCCTAGTTACTACAATTTAAACCAAGTTGGTCCCCATTATCTATATTCGAGGCACAACAACCCCACATACATACAAACTAAACCCTAAGTCCCCACATACAATATTATTAGTGCGTTCTGATTCAACAGATATCATACATACATAAATACAGAATAACACATCTGTCCACACCTTATCTATGCACATATACACATAAATAAATACCAAAACAACAAAAAAAACATAGAACATAATCGTATCGTACCTGTATTGCTCGTATTGCAGTTGGAGCCAACATTTGTCGTTGAACCCATCTCCTTCTACGTCGACTAAACGGACAACACTGTTGTAGAGTTACGCTTTTGGGTTGAAAAGTGGGCGATTTCTCAACATTTGCGTCAGATTGTTCGCCTTTAGGGTTAGGTTCTTAGGTTTTACGATTTGGGGATTTTTCCGATTTAAGTGTTTACCGTGTTTCTCTCTTGTTACTACGCTGTAAGTAGATGGACTAAGGAGGTAATAAACACCGGGACATGAAATTACATTTCTATCCTCACTTTTAACGGCTCACGGACGGTTGTTTAACAGGAGGACTAACTCGGTCAAAAAGTCAATAGTCGAGGATGCAATTGGTAACTTTTGAAAGTCAAGGACCAAAGTGGTGAAATCCTCATAGTCGAGGGACCAAATCGGTAATTAACTCTAAAATAATGTATAGAACCACTAACTATTGAATTAAATTTTCCTACTATACCTAACTAATAAATATTACTAAATGTTCAACAATTTTTTAAATAAACATAAAATAAATTAAAAATACTTATAAGGTATTGATAGATCAAAATATGGGTTAGTTCCATTTTTAATTTTTTCTTGGATTTATAGGTTGGAGTCTAAGTATTATTGTGGTATGACCTTTTTGGTCCTCTATCAATCAAACAATTTTAACGCATATATACCGTTAAATACAAAGGTATTTTGGTCTTCAATTATAGATTTTTTTCAAAAAAAATAATAAACATAAAAATATAGCAGGCTCAACTCACTTTGTATATGATGGGGATTATTCCCTGGACATCGTGCTTGTATGTTGATCGGTAATGCCTCTTAGGGCCGGCCTAGCCCAACCCAACCTAAAGATCTCGCCTTCCCGACCTTCTTTGCCTAAGGGGGCTTGACGAAGGGTTAACCTCGTGGAATGGCTTCCCGGTCTTCAACTCATCGAACTGTCTAGGTAGGACCGACCTACTGGTGCCTCGTGGTACTGTGTGGTGTGCTCAGGAATATCAGGGCACGTGGCTAAGTTACCTTGGGCCTCAGCCTGGACCGTTCATGGCCTCCATCTGCACATGCCGTTGACCGAGACCTGTCCCCTTGCGATCCATATAAATACCACATTTATTAATGTCAGAAAAGACTTTTGGCTATTTCTACACAGCTATTAGCTCGGATACCTCTGACCCACTGTCACGTATACCGGGTTCTTCCTATTAAACCAACAAGCAGACTAGGCTAAGGATCCAAACCAAGAACCGACCTTGAACCCTAGATCGTAGAGAATACTTTCTGTATATACTACATCAGTATAAAATGATCGAAATGCGTTTCTATTTAACGACATTTTAACAATTTTGTTGACGGAAGACAAAAAATGACATTTTAACCGACCTTAATGTCTTTCTAAACCGTTGTCTTTGCGCGGGACTTACAACAACACCGGCTTCAACAATAGAAAGTTTACCTCAAAGACAAAACGGTTTTTAACCGTTGTCTATGTGCATTTTTCTTGTAGTGTCTTGCCATAATACTATTATGATCAAATGTGAATGTTCTTATAAAAATAGACTAAAAGTGGAAGGTTACCTATAAATCTAGAACCAAAATAGAATTAACTCGTCTAAATATCTAATAATTGTATTTAATTAGTTGGGTTGAAATTTGCTTCATTTGAAATAGCTTAAGGTCTATACTCTGCGCCTATAATTTCCTTTGATAGACTGTTAGGTACGTAATATTTAAATCTTTCATTAAACCTTTGCATGGGAAGTCGATCTCTCCGGCCACCAAAATTTGAGTAAATAAATAAATGAAAATAAAATAGAAAACATACACATTCAAGTCTATTTGAATTACTATATAAATAGGCACCTTCCCTGTTTTGAATCCGACATATCTTCTAAAAAAAACTTAACAAAGCATTTACAGAGAAACAATGGTGAGTCTCCAAATGGCATCCATAGTCCTTTTGGCTTTACTAGCTTCGTTTGCTAGCGCATATGATAACAACCCCTTGCAAGATTTTTGTGTTGCCGATCCCCAAGCTGCAGGTACACATTTACATTTTCATAATGCCTTCATATATATAATTCTTTTCTTCTATCAAAATTTGTGTGAGATCCTCTCATCGTCAATTTTTGTCTGTGAGACTGGTCAGGATTTAATATCACAATTTCAGTTATAATATTGTAACGTTTGTAATTAATAACAATATAATCAATTTTATCCTAAATAGTATCACAATATCACATATTAGTATTACAATATCTATTATAAGTATTACAATTTATTTCATAAGTAAATAGTATCACAATTTCACATATTAGTATATATTACAATATATATCATAAGTATTACAATTTATTTCATAAGTAACGCTTCATGTATAAAGTATTACAATGTTTAAATTAAAATTACACTTTGTAAATATCACAATTTCAGTTATAAATATTATATTTATCATTATGAACAATTATTTTACGCTAAATAGTATCATAATTTCACATTTGAATACTACTAACATCTATTATAACTTATAATTTATAATTATAAGTAACAGTTTATTTATTTTAAATTGGTATAAAATTTTCAGTAATAAGCTAAGTATTATTTTTATCTTAAATTAACCAACATGGTTGGCGTGGTAGTTCAGCACCTTGTCCCTTAAGCATAAGTTTAGATTGGGGGTTTGATCGTTCGATCCTCACCCATGTGAATGGAGCAAACCATTTGGCCAGTACCCTACCACTTAGTGTGCCAGTCCCTTACCACTTGTGCTGACCGTTGGGACGAGGGTTAGTCCTCTGGCTGTCAGCTGGAGGGATACCTTTGGGCAAACTCAAAAAAAAATGATTTTTATCATAAATAAGGGACAATTACTCTAAATTGGACATATCGGATTCTCACACAAGCTTGACTCTTTCTTTTTTCTACTCTCAAATATTATCTACTGAACTAGTGAGCTAAGCATTACGTACTCTTTCTTTCTTGGTTAACGTAACTATATTGGTTGATACATGCATGCAGTGTTTGTGAATGGGAAGGCTTGCAAGGACCCAAACCTTGTTGACGCAAATGATTTCTACATGGCTGCTGGGTTTCACACCCCTGCTGGAGGTGTTAGTCAAGGTAATTTGGGACTGTTAGTAAAGCTTCTAAATGTGGACCGATTCCCAGGGCTGAACACCATGGGGTTGTCAATCGCTCGTACAGATTTTGAACGGAATGGCCTAATCCCACCCCACACCCACCCACGAGCCACTGAGGTTGTGTTTGTTCTGAAAGGCACTCTTGAAGTTGGGTTTGTCTCTTCAAACCCACTCAACGGTCAAAAGAATAAGCTTTACCCCAAAACCCTTAAACCTGGCGACGTCTTCATTTTTCCCAAGGGACTCGTTCACTTCCTCTACAACGTTGGCCGCACAAATGCTACAGTGTTTTCATCTTTCAGTAGCCAAAAACCAGGATTTGTGATCCTTGCTAATTCTGTCTTTGGATCTGAGCCGTCAATTTCAGACGATGTTCTCACCAAAGCATTCCGCCTCGACAAAGGAATCATTGACTATCTTCAATCACAGTCCTGGGATGATAGATCTTGAATATTAATCTGCTTCATTCTGTGCTATTATAATAATGTTTGAGTTGTATGCGGTTTAATTTGACATAAAATATACTATTATTAAATAATGAATGAATGTAATACTATGTTTCTCTATCAATTAAAATATTTGTAATGTCATGATGGAATGCTCTATTATTAAATAATAAGAAGTTTATTATGGTACGAAATTTTGTGAGTTAATCCCATTTTAAAACAAATTAAAATGAATTAGTTATTAATTAATTAAGGTTATCATTCTCCTTGCAATACTCTCTCACCTTCAGGATTTCATTTTCCATCATAAATTTTTTAAATTCTTCATTATTTTCTCTTTATCTCTGCGATAAACTCTTACTTTCAAAAGTGGTCCACTTTCTTTTTATATTATGAGGTGAGGATAGCCTAATAACTTCTCAAAAAAATTTGTTAAATTTAGTAGCAAGATAAAATGCCTTAGGATTTTAAAAAAAAAAAATAGAACATGAGGGTAGCCACCTGACCTATGTGGTACCAAAACATTTGTTGAAAATTTTTAGCAAAAATGACATTTTATGTGAATATTTTAAGTCAGGTTAAAGTGGATTCGACTTCTCCAAAATAAGACTAAGAAATTGATATATTATACACTCAAAATGGATAATGGGTGAATGAGAAATTGATTCTCAAAATAAACCCATTTGAGTTGGAAAATAGAGATGGGAAGGCGGTAACACCCCGTATATTTTAATTCCCAAAATTATTTAATGAATTACTAGTACTATTTCTTAAGGGTAAATTATTTTATACCATGACTATTTTAAAATCAAAATCAAAGAATATTAAGTTATTTTCTACTACAAAGCCCATTTTAAAGATATTCTATTTTATTAGCCCAATGTATAAATGAATATATATCTAACCTTATTATTTTTAAAGACATGGACTAGAAGTCCAATTCAAGCCTTATCTTATATTATAAGTATTTCAACTTAAAGAGCCCAACTTAATATTATCTTGGCTTTAATATATATATGTTCATCAAGCCCAACCTAATATATATATTATTTTGATCTACCTTTTAAATATATCTAACCTAACTCCTTATCACTTTATTACCCTTATGCTAGAGGCAGCCTCAGACTAGGGTGGAGTCGGCCAGGCCAAGGGTGACCTCGGCTAGAGGCGGCCTCTGCCCAGGGAAGCCTCGGTATTGTATGCTACATGCGCAGACGCGGTTAAGGGAGATCCAACTGCCCGCCCTATTCTCATGGGGGCGGTTAAGGGAAGCCTTGGTATAAATTGGCCATTATTGTCTTTATTAGGACATCATTCAACAAATCTATTCACTTGTAATCATCTTACAGCACTATTATTAATACATGAATTGTCCCCGCGACATATATTCCTTCTTTTCCATTTTAGTATCCTTTTTTTTTTGAAAATAGTGTCCGTTTATTTATTCCTAATATTATCAGGATAAGTAATTCGGACTACCTGGTTAATTTAATATATTAAACTCAATAAAAATTTAATTACAAGAATCCTATCCTTGTAGTAGCAGAAGTAATATTAGACGGAAGTAAAATTAGTTGTGCTCCCTCTCACGCGGTAGAACTATACAAAAATAAATAAATAAATAGACGTTTGGTCTCACACTTGTTGGAACTTTAGATGTGTATATGCTATATATTGTACATCTAATATCTCATTTAATTTAACCAAACTACTTAATAAGGTAAGTTAACTTGCACCACATAATTAAGGTCTTAATATACGCACTATATTACACGGAAAGATCTTACATGTGTATGTGCACAAAACCTATGTCACAATGCTATGAAGTGGTTTCGGTGCTCTAGTCCTAAGCTTGCCACAAGCCAATTGCATGGAAAATGTTAAGGGTACTTATAGAATGAGTTTTTTTCCCAAAATAGTACCTCGGCTATTGTACATTTTCAATTTTGCATTTTGAGTTTCGATTGCACCAAATGTGGTCCCTCGACTTTTAAAATCTCACCCAATTTGGTCATCCGTTACATATTTCGTCTAATTAGTGTTAAAATGAACGGCATTTTCGTCCATTTACCTATTGTTAGCCTAATAAACATTGAGAAATTGTTGATGGACTATTTTGAAAATAGTCGAGGGACCATTTTGGAAAAAAAAAATTATTTATTTCATTTTTGTTTATTTTCATTTTTTTAGACTCTATCAAATTAGAATTTATATACATTTTTTTCTTACAAATATAAATAATTAAAATCACGCAATCCAACCTCAAAATTTTTAACTTTCTTTACAAGCTTTTTCCCTCTATCTAAACATATAAACTATTCCTATGAAGTTCCGTAAATTTCATAAATACTCATACTTTTTATTTTTTATCTTTTTATGTTCATATACATGCACCCTATTTCATAATATATAACTATTGTGTTATTGTAGCACCAAACTTGTTATAATCCAGAGTTGAATCGGCTTCATCCACTTGTATAGCCGGTACAGTTTTAGCTTGGCCCTATTCTTAGTATATGCACGTGCACATTATCATCAATGGAAGAAATCACAAAAAAAAAAAAAAAAAAAAAAAAAAAAAAAAAAAAAAAGGTCACAGTGAGACCGTCTCACGGATCCTTATTCGTGAGACGGGTCGGGTCGGGTTGAAAGTATGGAACATGCCTTGGCTCCTCCAAATTTGAAACAGGCTCCGGCAGACCAGAACGGTGCATCCCAGGCAATGCTCCACGCTTCTGCAATTTCTTAGGCTGCACATGCAAGATCCCCAGGACGCTAATGTTCCATAAAAGGCTGGGTGCTGATGTTTTCAGTGTCCACAGCCATCCTATTCAACTTTATAAAACTGAATAGAGCAAATTGAGCAGATGAGTCTGATGATAAAATAGAATCCGGTAAAGTCAAAACAATTTCACAGAGGCTGCTAATATTTCAATGAAAACAGATAGCAAAAGCAATAGGATTCTAACCCTTATGCTTCACTGTAGAGAAAACTAATTGCTACAAGGGACTACATCTGGTCATTGCACCGCAAAAGACAGTAGGGAACTGCAAAACCATGCATTATATTCTTTTACAACCCACTTATGGTTTATAAATCACTCTAACTAAGAATACATAGTAGTGAATCCAACAAGGCAGAGAGTAAGAGCAACCTTTTTTGCTTTGATGAATCAATGGTCAGAATCAATCAGTACGGGTGTAAAGAAAATGATCTCAAAGATCAATAGCTCAAACTAATTCAAAATATGGGTGCTAGATAGATCAAATATTCATCTTAGCTACAGGGATATCTATCTAGACCGTTAATGGCAATGAAACTTATCTTTCACAAAATTAAGACAAAATTTCCCACTCCCTCACCCACTGTCAGATAACTCTCTTCAAGTTTGTATTACCTGCCTTCAGAACTTTACTCTGCTAATAGAAGTTTTCAGTATTTTATGTGTAAATAAAGCATAAAGGCGAATAATTGGGTTGTGATCTCACAATTCTAAGGTATGTTGTTTTTGGACCAAGTACCAGAAGAGTACACACTAACTTGTTAAAAGTTGTTTCAAACACCTACTTGCTGTGGTAACACAAGATTAATGCAAAAGCTCAAGGGTAAATGAATGCATTCAATAGCAAGATATGACATGAAAGATAGTGTAGCTATTGATCTGAAGCTCCGACTCATATAAGGCCCCAGAAGTATGGGAAATTTAAGACAGGCATGAGAGCTGCAAATATGAAGAATGAATAGGAGCATGAATCAATCAAACACCACATATAAATACAGAGAAAATGGATAATTCTGGCCGAGTAATACTAGATCTATTTCACATGTAGTTGACAGACACTCTACTCATATCCAAATACGGAAAGGTATGCAGCATTCAAGTGAAAGAGATTAACGGTAACCAACATACTTCTTGAAATAAGCATAAGATTAAGTGCAAATGCAAACTACTTGAATGGCAATGTTTCACTTTCACCTGCAAAATCCAGAGCAGAAGTGGCTCTATATATAACAACAACATAGATAGACAGCCGCTAAATCTCCATACAGAGAGAAATAAACAATATACAGTAGTAGAACAACAAAGAAAACAAGAAATAAGCACCTGAAGTTCCAAGGGGAGGATGAGTGGTAAATTCAAGGCAAGTAGTTAAGGTGTAATGTATACCCTTCTCTCTGCCAGTATACAATATATACAAGTCACTCATTCTATCCACACAAGTAGTTAAACACATACTACAATATAGTATAAAGAATCAACTATTCTGATCCCTGAGAATCGTCCTTAGGAGAGTCTTGGTGCTGGTGTTGGTGTTGCATTCTGGGCTGTTCCATCTGCTGTTGCTGATAAATATGGGTCAAGGCTTGATTGTTTAAAGCCCCTATATGAGCATCTTGTGATAGCCCAAGTTCCAAACCAGGAAGCTGAGGGTTAGTGGCACTTAAAAGTGAGGTAAAACTCATGGGATTGATTTGGGTGAAAGGTAGGTCAAAACCGGGGAATCCACCCTTGTTGTGTTGGTAATTTGAAGTGTCGTTTCCCAAATTGGTAGTAGAAGTTGAAGAAGATGAGGATGATGATGACATAAAAGCGGCAGCTGGGGGCCATAGTCCCGGCGTGGACATATGATGGTGTCTCCCTAAATTCCCACCAATTAATGGCCAAGCGGCCCTACTATTACTATCAACGGCCCCTATGTGAACTTGAGCCCCCAATTCATCCAAGTTTTGATTATGCAATCCCATCCCTATAGCCATAGGCATAGAAATTGAAGCTCCGGCGGCCGCCAAGGCCGAGGCAGGCATGCTCCCACTCCCCGTCGCCGCAATAATCGACGGCTCCGCCTGCTGTAACAGCCACTGAATGGTCTCTCCGTCGGATTTGTGGCCTAATTCTCGAGTCAACTGGAAGATTCTGGCGGCGCAGAGAGCAGGCATCCGAATCCTCCTCCCTCGACCTTCCACTTTGGTGTGCCTGTCCTTATTGGAGCTCCGCTTTGGGGGAGCCAACTGCTGATGCTGCCTCTTGCCGCCGTCTTCTTTGTCGGCCACCATAATCTGAAAGTCTTTGACCTCTGCTACGGCTCTTTTATTACTATTCTCATCCGTGTTGTTGCTCGAATTCATCATCGCCTTGCTGGTTGGGTGTGGGATGTTCGACAACCTTTCATCTTCCTCCTGCTGATTTAAGCCCTTGGGATCCATCAACGGAACGGGTATGCGTCTATTCTAGGTCGTGTGTGTTTGTTTGCGCATCTTTTCCAGCCTTACAGTGACAGGTTTGATTGAAGAAGGTGAACTCTGAATCGCCCAAAAAGTCTTTTAGTAAAGTTTTCCCAATTTTGAACCCTACAGACAACAGTTTGATTATTTACAGAATTACAGGAGATTTCAGAGTTAAATACTGAGTTAGGGATGCAAACGAGCCGAGCTTGAGCTCGGATAGGCTCAGGTCGGTTGAGCCTTAAAATTGAAGTTTGAATTTGATTCGACAATTTTTTATATAGCTCGACAGATTGACTTGATAATTTGAGCTTGAGTTGGAGTTTGACTCGATTGGCTTGAATTAGTCAAAATTTTGACATTAAGCTCAAGTTTGAGCTGGAAATTGAGCTCGAGTTTGACCAGTCAAACTGCTTAACCAAAATAGCATGCTACAATGAATCGCAAAAATAAATAAATAAATAAAGAGAACAAGTATAAAGTCATGCAGAGTAGTCATCACTGACGTCAAGAAAAAAAAACTCAAAGAAGAACGAAGGAAAAGGAGCGATAAAATTCTTAAAATCACCGAAGAATTTTATATAAAGAAACTGTAAAAGGAAACAATGAGAAAAACTACCAAATTATCCCTCTCGCATTGAATAATCTACAACAACAACAACAAAAAAAAAAAAAAAAAAAAAAAAAAAAAAAAAAAGCTAATAAATAGTCAATAAATCATAACCATCATATCCTTTCAAATAAAGAGCTCAAATTAGACCACAAGTTCTCTCACCTGGGAATAGGTTCTCGATTGAACGGTAGCTAAAATGTCAGGGTGGCCACTCTGACGCGCCTCCAGCTCTCCCCGCGCGTGTTAGGGCGCGCAGTGCGCTCCAAACACGCAAGATGTGTGTGTTTATTTTTTTCTTCTCTTGCAAAAATCATGTATTTGTAGGAGAAAAACCCATTCAAAAATCAGTGTTCCCACCTATTCAAAAACATAGCAATCGATTTTTTTCTCTGCAAAAATCTAATAAAAAATCATGTATGTAGATGCTCTTGAGGTTCTAACAAAAAGAGTGGTAGGTATAAAAATCAGAATTACTATAGTTGATTCTTATACTAACCACTCTCTTTGTTAGAACCTTAAGGGCATTTACATATGTGATTTTTATTGAATTTTTCAGAGAAAAATCTAATTGCTAAGTTTTTTTAACAGATGGGAACACTGATTTTTAAGATTTTTTTCCTACAAATACTTGATTTTTACAGGAGAAGAAAAAAAAACAAACAAACACACACATCTCACAAGTTTGGAGCGCACTAAGCACCCCACAAGCGTATGGAAAGCTGGGGGCGCGTCAGAGTGGCTGCCAACTGGCAGCCACTCTAACATTTTAGCTACCGTTGATTCCTTTTTTCTAATTTTTTTTAATTGTCAGAATCTATATTTTTTCCTTTTCTTTTTCTCTTCCATTTTTCTCTCTTTCCTACTTGGTCTCCTAAAATGTTGTGCAAAAACCAAAGATGCACAGAGTGTTAGTCACTAAGAATTGAACCATCCAACAAAGGAGAATTTGACTTGGATAGATTGAGACTTATTAAATAAAAAATAAACCCTTACAGCGTGTTTGGCTCGTGGAATAGGTCGGGAATAGACCTATTTCACTATTTGGTTCGTCATTCTATTCCTAGGAATAGCATTCCCGGGAATGAACTATTCCCTTTACAGGGGGAATAGTCATTCCTAGGGGACCCCCCTAGTATTAGTTATTCCCAAGTATTTGGGAATAGCTTTTATACTATAACACCGAAAACACCCCTTTGTATTATATTATAATTCTTATATATATTAAAAATGTAAGTAATAATAATAATGATACATTTTAATTAATCTGAGTTATGAGTTGATTTTCAAAAAATAATAATAATACATTTTTATATAGGGGTATTTATGTCTTTTAAACACATTCCATTTCTATTCCTTAAACTAACCAAACATTGAAATTACATTCCTAAAGTCTATTCTTTCGGCGAACTAAACAATAGAATACAATTCATATTCTATTCCTCACCTATTTCATTACCTATGAAATACTATTCTCATTCCTTTAAAATTCATTCTATGAACCAAACATGTTGTTAAAGTGTGTGTCTGTGTATATATATAGATAGATTAATTTCGAATTGAGGTAAGAGTAATTAAATTTGACATTCCTAAGTTGATCTTATTTTAGTTTCACGATGTATTCGAACTAACCCAGTAACCACATATATATATATATATATATATATATATATATATATATATATATATATATATATATATATATATATATATATATATATGAAGTTGATTATAATATTTTTGATTGATTAAACAATTGATGAGCATATGATAATATTTTTTAATATTTAGATGTTGTGTTAAACATTTTCTAAGTGTTAAAACCTACATCAAGTAAAACTTTAGACTCAACAATTAATCAATCTATATTAAGTTATTTGAGTCAACACAAGGAACAACTTCACAATCTTTGGTTGATATTTGGAGACAGACTACTATGCTTAAGGTGCTAAGTAAAAAGAGCTCGAGTAACAAGTTGGTATCACTCGTAAAAAGCTACTCCTCTGTCACATTACTTTAGTAATTTTTAATTATTTTTAAATTTAATTTTTTATATTTAATAATACTTTTAATGTAGTTTATAAACATATAAATTTTATATATTAATACTAAACTTAATATTATGAAAAGTTAAATTAAAATTAACTTCAATCAATTCTCGTTAATCGAATCAGACAAACAAAATGGGACGGAGAGAGTAAGGGGTCGTTTACTTCATTTTTTTGTTTTTCCATTTCCAGTTTTCCATTTCTCCATTTTTCCAGTTTTCCTTCTCTATTCCTCCAGTTTTCCATTTCTCCATTTTTCCAATTTTTCATTTCTCTAATTTTTTATTTTATTAAATACAATAATAATAATAATAATAATAATAATAATAATAACAACAACAAAATATGTGTATGAAAAGGATGAAAAAAGGAAAAGGATAATAATAATAATAATAATAATAATAATAATAATAATAATAATAATAGTAATAATAATAATAATAATTGATAGTTGAAGGATCATGTGTGATTAACTTTGGACTACGGATGATAGCAATTTGAAAGTCGAAGGACCGTAGGTGGTCAATAATAAGAATTTCATAATAATAATAATAATAATAATAATAATAATAATAATAATAATAATAATAATAATAATAATAATAATAATTGATAATTGAAGGATCATGAGTGATTAACTTTGGACTAGGGATGGTAACAATTTGAAAGTCGAAAGACTATGGGTGGTCAATAATAAGAATTTTAATAATAATAATAATAACAACAATAATAATACGAATTTAATAATAATAATAATAACAATAAAAATAATAATAATTATAATAATATAAATTTAATAATAATAATAATAATAGTAATAATAACATTAATAATAATAGTATATTAATAATAAGAATGAAAAATATGAAGCGTCACTACAATAGAAATTGAAATTTTAATAATACAAAAACTGAAGAAGATAATAATAATAATAATAATAATAATAATAATAATAATAATAATAATAATAATAATAATAATAATAATAATAGGATCTTAGCTGTGAGCAAGAGAAAAATAAAAAGGAAAAAAAAAAAAAGGAATTAGCGCCAGGGAATTCCTCCCAGCAGGATTCGAACCTGGGACCTTGGGGTAAGAATAGCGCAAGAGACAAGAGACAAAAGGAATTTGCTAAAGAAAGTTGCTCTCAGCAAGACTCGATCCCGGGACCTCTGGGCATAAATAGCACTGTTCACCCGTGTGTTTTCCATTTGGAAGAATGGAGAATTCAATTTTGGTTCTCTCCAAAATGGTATAGAAATGGAAGAATGGAGATGGAGAATTGATTTGGAGAATTGATTTTAGTAAACAAGTTTTCCATTTTCCATTCTTCCACTTCCTCAATTCTCCATTTTTTTGGAAAATTCTCCATTTTTCCAAGTTACTAAACGACCCCTAATATTTTGTGACTAACTTCATGATCAAAGTACAAACTAATTCATTATTGTAATTGTGTAATAATAAATTACTTGACGAATTTCTTCTTAATAAAAAAGTAGAAGAATAGACTACGTACCAAGATTACTAACCAATATTGAACTACTATACAAATCTCCCCCCGTTAGTTATTAGCTCATTTACTTGTGCTGTTGTGCAATCCAAATCTTCACAAACAAACGTTTCAACAACAAACATTGTGTGTGCTTTTGTTACAAATTTTTGAACCATTTTTGCAGTCAGTCATTGGATGACAGGCTGAACCATTTTCGTAATGTTATTTATTAAAATAAACAAATAAACTGAAAGACTGCAGTTTTGCATTTGTAAAACTAAATTCCGTTGCCGGGAATCGAACCCGGGTCTTCTGGGTGAAAGCCAGATATCCTAACCGCTGGACGACAACGGAACGGTTGCATATGCCATCTGTTGAAATATATTAAATTATATTCATATGCTTTACATTGAAAACTAATGGAAACAAAAATGCGGTGAACGTGGATCGAACACGTGACCTTCAGATCTTCAGTCTGACGCTCTCCCAACTGAGCTATCCCCGCAAGTGAAAGTACCTTTGCATTTTAGTTATACGAAACTGCAGTTTTTTTAACCATAATCAATTATGTTCAACATATTGCTTCGCATAGTCATTATTGCGTCTTCGAACTCTGATTAAAATTTAAGAGTTAATCTCATTGTTTGTACTAGATTTATATGTGATATTATGAACTCACCACCTCTTAGTTTCATTAGTATTCATGTAAATCATGGTAATATATCTTTAATGAAATATTTAAAAAAAAAAAAAAAAAAACCAAAATCATATCCTTGTATTTTTCATGAGCATGAAACTTACTCAAAAATGACCACGGTCCAAAATATCGTCGTGAATATTATGGGTAAAAATAATGTGCATTATGTGTTAAAATAATGTATATTACATGTTAGAATAATGAAACGAGCTAATATAATGTACATTACGTGTTAAAAATAATGTACATTATTGTACATAGTGTACATTAACTATGAGGAGTAGGGATTGCGAAAGGAGGTAAATTGTAGGATGTGTCTCAGTGATGCAGGGTGAACGCTTGCTTTTTGCCCTAAGGCTGAGATCCTCCCCAAGATATTTGCTAGGTCACTACACCAACACTTAACCTTTCGACCACTGAACTATGCTCGGTAGCGGTATATCTCATTTTCTTCAGTTGCTTGATATATGCAGCATACCATCTCTGTATCTCTTCACTCTCCAGACCATGTTTCCCTTTCCAGATATAAATTGCATTCATTTATCATTCTTTTACATGGTAGAAGTAGCAACATGCTGTTCAGCATCAGTGGCAGCAGAAAGGAAGTGAGAAATGATATGCATTTTTGTTATTAGAACCAACCAATCTTTTTCAAGAGGATGTAAATATACTTCATTCTCAGTTCATCAACTGCATCCACAATCAAATACACACTGCCTAGCATGCTTTCTGATCAGCTACAATTCTACAAAAAATCCTATCAGTGAAATTTATGTAATTATTCAGCATAACAGATTGCACAATGCATTTAGGTTTTTCAAACTGATAATGGATAAATTGGAGTAGATAATAAAATTATCCACTACTCATGACTATCGGCTTTGCCAGACCAGCCAATATCTAGAAACCATGTTTATTTGGAACAGAAAAAAGTATCTCCAAAAGTATAACAATTCCAATGGCTGAATTTAAATGCTCTTCTTCATGCCTCTGGCAAAACAATCATCCAAGAAAGGAAGGTTCATTTCGTTTTCGTCGTCCTTAGGAAGAACATAATCCCCGCCCGCCCAAGGATTATCACTCCATCACTGCAACTCCTCCAGCAGCTTTGATCTTTTCGATTATGTCATTTGCCTCCTCTTTGGTGACCCCTTGCTTAAGAGTTGCGGGTACCTTTTCTACTAGATCCTTGGCTTCCTTCAATCCCAAATTCGTAAAGCCACGTACCTCCTTGATCACCTTGATTTTTGCAGCTGCATCGAATTTCTCTAGCTTAACATCAAACACTGTTTTTTCAGCCTTCTTCTCCTCGGTCTTTGATGCTCCAGCTCCAGCTCCAGCAGCACCGAAATCCATGCCTTCTACCGAAATAGGTTTCAGCATGGGATGCTTCAGTCTCTCTCTAAGTACAGGGCCAATTTGTTTGCGCTCCTCAGGTGCGAGGCCAGCAATCCGTTCCACAAGCTGAATGATCTTATCAGAAGGCGGGGGTCTAGGGCCATATGGATCATACACAGCAGGGTATTTGTATCTTCTAGGCACCGCATTTGGATCTCTCGGAACAAAATCAGGTTGGAAAGAGCGAGATTGCAAAGGTCCTGTTATTCCACGAAGAGCCATGGAGGATCGAAAAGTTGCAAGAAGCTTCATGGCTTGTGGATGAAGAGAGACAATGAATTACAGGAGAAATTTCATTTACTTGGAAGGAATTATTTGATTTTGCAGCTCTTATCAAGCTGTTAAGAAGCAAAAATGAGATGTTTAGTCAGCCACAAGCACAAGTAGGGCATCATTAACTAGCATAACAAAGATGAAGCTCTACACTATGTGTACTGGAGGAGATCCAACAGTAAAGATCAGAAGAGATCTAGAGGGGAAAAAAACAAAAATGTTTCAAAAAAACAAAAATTGTCTGCATTTACTAAGAGCTTTTAGTCAAAGTTCAAGGAATCATACACGCAGAGCTACTGCAGATAAAAATTCAAATACTGATATACAGAACACATAAAATTATTCATTAATACAATATTGATATCAACATTTTTATCATCATATGGAAAATTAGTAAATTACAAATATAAAATATTCCTAAGTACCTTCTTGCCGGAGTGTCGGAAGGACGGCAGGGCTGGCAGCGGCAGGCGTGGCAAGGCTGGTCGTTGGCGGCGGACAGGGAGGTGAGGCAACGCAAGGAGAGGCTGTCGGCGGCCGGCGACGCTGGTAGACGGAGGCTGAGCCGCTGAGATTTCAGAAATCATAATGGTGGATTGCACCCATGGCGAAGTGTTGCAGTCTGCGATTCTATGTCCAGGCTCTGTACTTCTAACTTTTACACGTTTAAGAACTAGGGTTTAGGAATTTATGTTAT
Source organism: Ipomoea trifida (assembly GCA_003576665.1). NCBI lineage: Eukaryota > Viridiplantae > Streptophyta > Magnoliopsida > Solanales > Convolvulaceae > Ipomoea > Ipomoea trifida. The sequence goes on from CP025655.1 coordinate 5,404,361, forward strand.
AAATTAATTAAGTCCTTTAGATGATTAAAATTTATGATTTAATAATAAGGTCCGTTCGAGAAGTAGGAAAATTACTTTGGAAAATATTTTTAGGAAAATAAGTCATTTTCTAGAAAGCATTTTTCTTTTTAGGTTTTAATTGCATTTTGAAAAATTATTGTGATGTGTTTGGTCCAATTTTTGAAAAATGAGTATAATTATTTTTAATTTAGAATATTTAAAATATACAATGATAGTGGTGGTGGTGGTAGCTAGTGGGTGGTGGGATGGTAGTGGTGGTGGTAGCGGTGTTGGTGGCGGCAACGATTGATTGGTTGCTTTACTGTTATAAACGGAAAATGATTTCTCTCAAAAAAAAAAAAAAAAAAAAAGTCATTTTCCGAAAAATTACCTCTATCTTCCATTGACTACACCCATATTTTTCATTGACTTTCATTTCCCCTCTAGCCAAACACTAAAAATCCGAGAAACCATTTTTTGGATTTTCAAGCGCACTCTAATTTTGCATCCGCCTCAACATCTACTATCTCACTTAATCTCAAAACCTTTCTTTTCAATGATTTGAATTTTTTACAACTTTTTCGTAGAGAAATCATTTTATCTAAACTATATTTTAATTAATTATTTATTTATTATTCCGTATAATTTTAAAATTGTAATTATAATAAAAATTAATTCTTTAAAATAAACATACCAACATTAAATTTAATTGATAATAATAAAATTAAACTACTATTTGCTTAAAATTAAAACCTACTACACTGTTGTTAAAAAAAAAAATTGAAGTGCCTAAAAAATTTAAATACATTATATTTAAATGAAAAAGGATCAAATAAGCCTATAAACTTTATCTGAAAAGTCAATTAGGTCTCTAAACTTTCAAAAAGCGCAATTACACCATTTAACATGTTATATTGAGACAATAAAGTCAAAGAACTTGTAAATGACATGCTATTATATGTCATTTCGATTCTGACAAAAATCTGACTTTGGTCGAACTGTCGTCTATTGCCATCTACCGTAGAAGGCGACCACTCACCTTCCGCCGAGGAAAGCGGCCAGTTGGTCGCCTTCTCTGGTATCCGGTGACGGTTCGACTGTCACTTGATTTTTGCCAGAGATGATGGCAGAACCTAAATGACATATAATAGTAGATCATTTACCGATTCTTGGACTTGATTGTCTTAATGTAAAATGTTAAAGGGTATAATTGCACTTTTTGAAAGTTTAGGGACCTAATTGATTTTTCATGTAAAATTTAGCGATTTATTTGACTATTTTCTCTATTTAAATTAATTGTTGTTGTTTTGTATATGTTCAACCAAATCCGAGTGAAGTTGATGATGCAATTGCGAGTCATGTAAGTCGTAATTTCTTTGTAAATATGGTTGAAACTCTTCAGTTGAGCCTTGTGACACTTGTATTGTTGATCCAATTTCTTCGTCTACCCAATTAAACACGCTGTCACATTCATCCTCAACAATCATGTTGTGCAAAATCATACAAGTACTACTACTAGTGTATACTTCTTCCCATGTATGCTTGGGGGATCTATTAATCCAAATAGATCTATGTGCATTAAACTCAATGACCTTGTTGTTTATGGATGTGACTTAGCTTTGAATGTGAAGTGATCCTACTTCCCTTTCTAATATGCATCACATAAGCCTTTCTTTTCATAGCAAAGATCCAGTAAACTTTCTACCAAACCATTCCTTGTAAGCTTATTAATCGTTTTGAAATTTAAGATGGCTCATTTTTTTGTGCCAAAGCTAACTTAATTCCTTAGATCCTTTATTGATTAAGCATATATCAACATCTTTCATAATCCAATCCACAAGATAAACACTCTCACATTGCACCAAGTTTTTGTTTTCTAAATATTTTAATTTTTGTAATGCAATTCCTCCTAAAAACTTCCCTCTCAATTTTCCCTCTTGATGTGGCAGCACCTAATTGGATTATTTAGTATTTAATTAAAAGTATGTGGAGTCAACCAATTCATGACACCCAATGAATATAAGCCACATCAAGAAAGAAAAATATTAGGAGAAATTTAGGAGGGGTAAATAGCATTTTCTTAATAATAATAATAATAATAATAATAATATTATTATTATTATTGTTATTATTATTATTATTTCGAAATTTACCTACAATAATTATATGTCAAAATGAACTAATTGCACTTTTTTCATAAATTCATGTTCATATATCTAATTGGATCTTCTCTTTTAATTTGAAGGGTCTAATTACACTTTTCTAATATTGTGGAGACTTATTTGACCTTTACCCCTAAAATCAATAATCAAAATTATAATAAAGTTTAATTATTTGTAATCAATATTATTTATTAGATCGATATGATGTTTTCTCACCCCCATTCATTCTAAGCGATTAATTTGTAATCATTCAACATAATTTTTATCTGAATAAATAAATAAGTAATACAACATATGCTTTAGGCGTAAAATTTTCATCTAATGCGCCCTCCCGTAAGACCATCTCACAAATCTTTATCCATGAGACGGGTTAGGTTAAGATGAAAATTTAATATTTATACTAAAAATGCAATATTAATAAAAAAAATAAAGTATTTCCCTTATAAGTAACAAACACTTTATTCTTGATTGATATTACATTTCTAGTATAAGTATTACTTTTTCGGTATAATTATTACATTTTCATCTTGATCCCGACCCATCTTACGAACAAAAATTCATGAGACAGTCTTACACAAGTTTTTGTATATTGTGATGATAGGATTAGGAGTCACAACAGTTAACTAATCACATATATTTCATATTTAGATTGAGAGTTACTCAACCATTTTCCTTGTACTAGGTAAGAGAAAATGGTGGGAAATGAAGAAAGATTATTGTGCGAAGTGGAGGGTCCTTTGGGCTAAATGATATTTTGTAGTTATTATTGGGAGGGGAAAGACGGCAAAGGAGGATGATTATGATGAGCAGCAGCGGGTAGAAACAATCATTGCAAAGCCTATAGTGGGAGGATTGTTGAGTTGGTTGAATTTTCTTGCTTTAATTTGAAGACAAGATATATGATTGAATGAAATGGAATAGAATAGAATAGGCCACTCGCCAACTTTTTCAAACTCTTCATCACACCGCCCAGTACACTATACTTGAAGGAACCTAATAACCATTCCATTTGCTAAACAACACCACACAAACTCTTACAAACTCTCCTCTCATTTGCACCAAAGAGAGAGAGAGAGAGATAGAGAGAGTGCATGTGTGCACATTCCATTCCATGGCAACCCTCCGGCTGCTGCTCCCCTGCTTTATCCTCTCTGCATCTTTTCACTTCATATTCGCCGAGACGGACTCTCGAGATGGTACTCTTACTATATCTTCAACACCCATAAATGTATTTGTATTTCAGTAGATTTGAGATTTGTCACATTTTTTGTGTGACTAGAGAAACCCACAGTCACTACCTGAGGGTGTGCATTAGGTAAACTCCGCCTTGTGATCCTAGTCAGCAAAGGATCACAGGGAGGTAAACAATAAAGAGTAAACCAGCTAGGTTGTCCATAGCTGACTAGCTCAAACCAAGAAGGCTGGGATTCAAACTCATGACCTTATGGTTACAAGTTTGTATCCTTAGTTATCTTAGCTGGGATAAACCAGCCTAGGTTGTCCAGATTTGTCATTGGTAAAGTTGTGGTGAACCCTGTTTGTGCATTGTCATTTCAGGATAATAACTGATTTTCAAGATAGTCCTGATCTCTACTCTGATATTTAAATATTACCATTTCTGCTTCCTTAGAGTTTAACTTAGCAGCATAGCACTTTCTTTTTTTTTTTCTGCATATATATTGCCATTCTTGTAGCTTCATAGAACTATGAAATCTCCTCTAATTTTTAACCAAGTAACACACTCAAGTGCAGTAGCTGTGCTCACCTCTCTGAAAGACCAGTGGCAAAACACGCCTCCAAGTTGGGACGACTCCGATGATCCTTGTGGAGGATCCTGGGAAGGAGTATCCTGCAACAACTCCAGGGTCACTGCACTGTAAGTACTGTACTGTTGAGTCATCATATCAGACCTTGTCAATATGTTTTGCACAAAAATTTTGAGTGGATTTGTTCACTAATTGCATTTTCAGGGGACTGTCAACTATGGGGTTGAAAGGAAAACTAAATGGTGATATTGGGGGTCTTACTGAATTAATATCCTTGTGAGTTTTCATGAGACCAGTAACATACTAACATTCTCTTCTTTGGAGCAGTTTTTACTCCGATAAAGCACAACTGCACAAGTTTGCGAAGTAATAACCTCCTGTTTGTTGTGAACTTGATTGTTTTGCAGAGACCTGTCATTTAACCGAGGCCTCACAGGCTCCATTTCTCCGAGGATTGGAGATCTGCAGAAACTAAGCATACTGTAAGATCCAAATTAAACTCGGAACTGATCTTGACGATCAACTCTATTCCTGATTAAGAGTAATGGGTTTGTTTTCTTTTCAGAATTCTTGCTGGGTGTAGCTTTAGTGGCAGTGTACCTGCTGAACTGGGGAAACTTTCAGAATTATCCTTCTTGTAAGAACATGAAAAACTTTGAGAAATAGGTTGATTGATACCTTTAGTTGTTTTGCAACTATCTATCACCTGTCAACTAATTCAATGTTGGTTCCTCAATAGAGCACTCAACTCAAATAACTTCACGGGTGAAATTCCAGCAACTCTGGGTAATCTCTCCAAACTCTACTGGCTTGACCTGGCAGATAATCAGTTGACAGGATCTCTCCCCGTTTCAACAGGGAAAGATCCTGGACTGGATCTTCTGAAAAAGGCAAAACACTTGTGAGTGAACTATTCTATTCCAAGCCTCCCCATTGGTTTTCTATATGTCTATTTTTCCCAGCAAGAGTCTGATTTTCAAAGCTTCGCAGCCATTTCAACAAAAACCAGCTTTCAGGCACAATTCCCGCCAACCTGTTTAGCGCTGACATGGTGCTCATACATGTGTAAGTTAGTCAAGAAAGAATATACGTTGTCTAACCTTGAGTGGCCTTCTCTGATAATCTATGATTCTGAAATGACAGACTATTCGATGGAAATCAATTTAGCGGGAGTATACCATCTACAATAGGACTAGTTCAGACACTTGAAGTTCTGTGAGTACATCAACCATCGAAAGTTCACCTGCAGTTTCATACCTATGCTTCCGGTTTCTTAGTTTTTGTTTGATTTGTATTCATGTAACTTCAAATGTGCAGCCGGCTTGATAGAAACCTCCTTAATGGTAGTGTCCCTTCGAATCTCAACAATCTGACAAGCATGATAGAATTGTGAGTACCTTTAATTCTCCATCCAAAAAACAGAAAGACTGTTTCTCGAATTTTAATGACTCTGCAAGTGCTTGGCCTAAATACCCTTTGTTCTTATATTTCTTTCCCCCCTGCAGGAACTTAGCACATAACGCGCTCTCTGGCCGACTTCCAGACCTGAATGGAATGAACTCCCTTAATTATGTGTAATTGCATTGGAATTTCCATATTATCGTTTTCCCAACTCAAATCTAGATTTTCAGATATCTGAAACATTGTTTCTCTTTACAGGGATTTGAGCAACAATTCCTTCAGGCAGTCAGAAGCTCCAGATTGGTTCTCATCTTTACAGTCACTCACCACTCTGTCAGTACTAGCAATCTCATGAATTTAGACTGAATTCTTCAATTCCTTCTTTGTATCGATTTCAAGTGACAAGTATACATGGTCTACTGCTCAGGGTGATTGAATATGGCTCACTTCAAGGACCAGTGCCACAGAAACTCTTCGCTTTCCCCCAGATTCAACAAGTGTAAGTCCAGTATAAGCTACACAAGAGAGGAAACTCGGTTTGTTTTTCCACAAAAAAAAAAAAAAAGAAATAATAGAAATGCCTCAAAACCTTTTGACAGGAAACTGCGGAACAATGCTTTTAATGATACCTTGAATATGGGCAGCAGCATAGGTCAGCAATTACAACTTGTGGATTTCCAGAACAATGAGATATCAGCTGTAACACTTGGCTCGGGATACAAAAATACATTGATGTAAGGGAATTCAACCTAGATTTAATCAATCAATCATTTTGATGAGAACTATTACCTCTCAGATTGCTCATTCCATTTCATTCTTCAGATTGATAGGAAACCCAGTTTGCACCTCTGCGTTAGCTAACACCGATTACTGCCACCTTCAGCAACAAGCTACAAAGCCGTACTCTACCAGCCTGGCAAACTGTGGAAGCAAATCCTGTCCCTCTGATAAAAAGCTCAGCCCGCAAAGTTGTGACTGCGCTTATCCATACGAGGGAACATTTTACTTCAGAGGACCCTCCTTCAGGGAGTTGTCCAGTGTTGAACTGTTCCACTCTCTTGAAATGAGTCTCTGGGTAAAACTAGGACTCACGCCTGGTTCAGTTTCTCTGCAGAACCCGTTCTTCAACATTGATGACTATCTTCAGGTGCAATTGGAACTCTTTCCATCCACAGGAATGTATTTTAATAGATCAGAGGTTCAGAGGATTGGGTTCTCCTTAAGTAATCAGACATATAAGCCACCTCCAGAATTTGGACCTTACTATTTCATAGCATCTCCTTACACTTTTCCAGGTATAAAACAATGAGTCAAAACTCAAAAGTGTGTTACAAATGTGAAGTCTTATGAAAAGAAAATCTGACTAAAAATTCGGCTATTTCAGCTGAGCATGTAAGAACTTCCATAAGCTCAAGGGTGATTATTGGAATAGCGGTTGGTTGTTCCTTTTTGGTCCTATTGCTTGTTGGCCTGGGGATTTATGCAGTTCAGCAAAAGAAACGTGCTGAAAGAGCTATTGGAATGAGCAGACCTTTTGGTAACTCTTATACTCTATCGAAAAAGCATAATGGACATTTTGTTCAAATCTCGGGGTTTGATTTGGCTGCTTGATATTTTGTATCCAGGATCTTGGGCTCCAAGTGGCAAAGACAGCGGTGGCGTGCCCCAACTGAAAGGGGCCAGATGGTTCTCTTATGATGAACTCAAGAAATGTACAAACAACTTTTCAGAAAGCAATGAGGTTGGTTCTGGAGGATATGGCAAGGTATGTATGATGTTGCAGTTTATAAGGAAGGCAGCAACTTGTCGGATTTAGGGTTTATCTATAATCTCCTCTGATGCCTAGGTCTATAGAGGATTGCTCTCAACCGGGCAAGTGGTGGCCATCAAAAGAGCTCAACAAGGATCAATGCAAGGAGGAATGGAGTTCAAAACTGAAATTGAATTGCTTTCACGTGTCCATCACAAGAACCTCGTTGGCCTTGTGGGGTTTTGTTTTGAACAAGGAGAACAAATGTTGGTATACGAGTTTATGTCAAATGGAAGCTTAAGGGAAAGTTTGTCAGGTAAGCTAAAATGTATTCTCTGAAGTAATCCCAAGTATGCAAATTTTGGGACAATGTAACTAGTGGTTTACTAAAATAAATGAAAGAAAGAAAGAAAGAAACACTAATGGAATATATTGACTTGCATGACAGGAAGAACGGGCATTTATCTTGATTGGAAGAGGAGACTCAGAATTGCTCTTGGTTCAGCCAGAGGATTAGCTTATCTACATGACTTAGCCAATCCCCCTATTATTCATAGAGATGTGAAATCCACTAATATTCTACTGGATGAAAATTTAACAGCAAAGGTTTCTGATTTTGGCTTGTCCAAGCTTGTAAGCGATTGCACGAAAGGTCATGTATCAACCCAAGTTAAAGGCACGTTGGTGAGTAGTACTAAACTAAAATGAAAGGTGTGCCAAAATGTATGTGAGGATTCATTTTACACGTACCTCTCAATCTTCTCTTGCATGACTTCCTAAACTTCGATTGCAGGGTTATCTGGATCCTGAATACTATATGACTCAACAGTTAACCGAGAAAAGTGATGTATACAGCTTTGGTGTTGTCATGCTTGAACTGATCACTGCAAAGCAACCAATTGAAAAGGGCAAGTACATTGTCCGGGAGGTGAAAATGATGATGAATAAGGACGATGAGGAACATTTCGGATTAAGAAATATGATGGATCCTAGCATTAGAAACGCAACCACAAACCTTTCGGGGTTTGGGAAGTTCGTAGAGTTGGCAATGCAATGCGTGGAAGAATCAGCTGCTGACCGGCCAACAATGAGCGAGGTGGTGAAGGCCCTCGAAACCATCCTACAAAACGATGGGCTAAATACTAACTCCACATCCGCGTCTTCCTCAGCCACCGACTTTGGATCCTCTAAAGCTGTTCTTGCACACCCTTATCACCATGATGGTTTACCAAGAAAGGAGATTCATGACAGTGGCGATGCCTTCGACTACAGCGGGGGGTTCACACTTTCAGCAAAAGTCGAACCCAAATGATGATCCCAGATGTTCTTCATTCCCTTCTTTTTATGTTCTTTAATTTATTCTTTCACAACTTGTGTCAATCCTTACAAGACAGCTATATTTAATGCCTTTATGGGAATTTTTGTATGCTGCTCTTAATTCAGGACTTCAGTTGTCTAGGTTGTTGGGAAGAACTACAACAGCTTGTCCTGATAAAGATGAATATATCAATTAGGGTTGGCATATATATGCTTGCTTACAAGTGTATGCATATAGGATCAAATTATGTATAGATCTGAGGTTCCAATCAACTCATAGTAGAATGCAGCTTACTTATACTTGTATTAAAATGGGTTTCCCAGGAAAAGTTGACTAATCCAGGTTTGCAACTTATTACATCTTATTCCAAATATGTAACTAGTGAAAATATCAAAACCTTTCATACTCAATTAGTTACCCGTATCCTTCAGAGACATCCGATAAAATTGGAATGATATGCAAAAGATTAGCATAGCCCCTGCAAAAGGAAGATGTACAAATCGAGAATTGGTAAATTACACTAAAGAAACATCAATAGGGCAAAATTCCATACAAAAAATTTAAAGAATATAACATTCTCCAAATTAAATGCTATATTTAATATGCTGCACACCCTGTAATGTGAAGAAATGTCCCCCTAAAGCTAAGAAAAAATTACAAAGCATTAATTTTGTTTCTTTCATAATGAGCAATTCCGCCGAAAAGCTAGAAACCTGTCAATTGGTAGGAAAACTGACAAATCAACTTGGTGAAGCCTTCATTTTGATTATGACACTCTTGCATTAGCTAATGAACTGCAGACCACTAAACCCGCTGGCGCTCGCATATGATATGAACCAAGCATAGCAACACAAGTGTCATTGGTTTTGAGATGTGGTTGCACTAATTCCCAAATCTTTTTCTTCTGAACCTGCAGAGGAATGAATTGTGACAAGTGTAAGCATAATTTGAATACAAGCATCTCTGGCACAGGTGAGGCTAGTTGCGCTCAATTTAGTGCAACTTCTCCATGAGATAGCAACAGCTGATTGGCATCAACTAAAAAGCTGATGTCTATCAATGCCAATCAGATGTTGTCACCTCATGAAGCGATTGAGTGCAACTATCATTATCCTGCTGACACAACTCACAAGTACCAATCAGTTGCAAAATCAAAAGCTACAGACTTGGAACCACGATGCATGAGCAACGAAAAGGTTGCAGCCATAAAAACCAACCTCCTATGCAATATGCAAACACATCGGCTTGAAAACTAGCCAAAAAAGTAAAAGTTTTCACAGATAATATGTGCAGATAAGGAACCATTGTATAAGGCATTTCATTGTTGCTAAAGAGTTATTACACTACAGCAAAATAGAAATAAATAGTTCATTAAACAACCTGTTTTACTTGATAGTTAGGCTCTAACAAGAGAAACTTGTCTACTTTATAAGACCAAATTATTTTCGTTCTTATCAAGGTGTAGAGTTGCAACAAGTAAAATGTATATTGCCAGAAGAGAAAATATGCCAAATCCACTGTCAATGGAGACCCCCCCCCCCCCCTCCCAACCACCACCACCCCTTACAATTGATCAATTTATCAAAGAACTTTTCTAAGTCATTCTCTGCAGGGATGCTCAAGAGACAACATATCACTAGGATCCTTGGCCAAAATAACAGAGAGGGGGAATGCTAGACAAAGAGAACGGGAGGCAAAATGGAGGAGTATATGTGTAGAAGGTTTTTGGAAAGGAGAAAATGCAGAGGTTTTCTCACTATTGGGTTCTGCAGAGATTTCATTGAGATTCTAAGCAAAACTAATGCTCCCTAACTTCTGCTAATTGCCTAATTAGAATATATGTAGAGAATGTAGTGATGCTTACTGATATGGACGGGAAGTATCAAGTATGACCGCACTATAAGGAAGTTGAGGGGATCTAAAAATATTCTTGGTAAATAGTATGCCCGCTTAAGGGCATGAAACCTAGGCAATTAAACTTCTACAATAAGTAAATAACAGTTGGTATGGCCAAAATTCTAAGAGGGTAAGTCTAGAAGAGAATTTAGCAACCCAGAAATGTGATGGTATCCACACAAAGTTGTGTTGAGAGGTTTCTATTCTTTAATCCATTGGTTGTTGAAATTTGAAAGAACTTGAGACTTGAGAGCTCCAGAAGGGTTTTCTTCTTCGTTTTTTATTTTCTCTTTCTTTATATATTTAATTATTTTAATAAGTGACTTTTATTCACTAAATGAAAGCACCCAAAAGGTGTTTGACAATACTTCAATGGGTTTATTGAAATGGAGTGAGTTTCACTGCCTAACTAGGATAAGGAATGTTAATTTGTTATATACTTATATAGCACCATTTTATGATGGGTTTCCTACTTTCCTTATAGGCAAATGGAGAATATCTATCTCATAAGAGACTGTTTCAAGAGGATGCTCTTTCCTCCAATACCATATTTAGCAAGTGTTGGAGCCTGGAGGAGGAGCAACATAACCAAGATATCAGGTCTTGATGCAACCAATCATAGGCAAAAATAATGTGAAATTGCTCAAAAGTGTGAGAAGCTCTCTCTACTCTCTTTGAATTTATATATAAGCCTATGACAGCCTTGAGCAGCTAAGGAGAAGAATACACTACTGATTTTGCATAACCATTATTTAGCCATTGCAACCAAAGTTCACATTTTACATTGAGATAGTACCTGATTCGGTGTTGCAGCCTCAGGTAATTTGTCCTTTTCATCATCCAAACCAAACCATACCCTTTCACCAGGAACTGAACCCTCAGGTGGCAGGAGGAGCTCAACATTCTGGTGCAACTCATCAGAAGCAGCCATCAGCATCCCACAGGATTTGACACCACGCATATTTCTTGGCTTCAAATTAGCAAGGACAATGACATGCCTGTCCTGCATGACTTAGAATTTAAATCATAAGTGAAAAGACCACAGATCAAATAGGAATGAGACCAAAACAATGAGGAAATAGAAGAGCAGGGGATTTCGGAGATAACAATCTGTCAATTTCAGAAGTGATATCCAAATAGCTAATCCTGTCAAACTATTTATTAAAAAAAAAACTGCAGAATGAAGAATCAAAGACCTGAAGATGTTGGAGGGGTACATAATTAACAAGGCCGCTGCAGATGATTCTAGGTTGGGGCTCGCCAATATCGACCTCTTCAACATAGAGCGAATCAGCCTCGTCGTGTTTCCAGGCCCTAAGGATTTTCCCAACCCTAATGTCCAGGGTGTTGGCCGCATCCTTAATCTCCAGCATCGGCGGATTAGCAGACGAAGAATCTACCGATCTAGAAGCAGAGGAGGCGGCGTTATCATCCTCCTCTTTGGAGGAAGAGGTTGTGGCGGCAGTGCTGTCGCTGTAGGAACACTTGGAGAAAAATCCTCCCCGTCTTCTTCCAGAGAATGCAACCGCCAATTTGCTGCGACTCAAATCATTGTGAAATGAGGAGGGGAAAGCGTGACGCGAGAACGCAGGCGGAGGAACTCTGAGGCCATTGTTGTTTGCGTGGAAGCAGATGCGGAGAGGAGAGGGAAGAAGAGGGCGAGAGGAAGAGAGCAGAAGGAAGGTGGTTGTCCCTTTCAGCACATTATTCGCTCCCACCATTGCATAATTCATCACTTCCCGTTATCCGGACACGAGAGCAGCTGCAATTCCTTCTCCTTACCCTCACTGGCTTACTGCACTGGCTGCCGTGCACACAGTTCTTTTAAGGGTCAAAGATGAAAATATAACAAGATGAATGAAATTGAAATTTTATAGAAAATAGATTCATTGTTTAGTTGGTAAAAAGATAATTAGTGAGAATATGAATTTCATTGTTTGGAATGATAAGAAATTATGAATATAAAGAAATATGCCTCCTGCGGACGACGCACACAACTCGAGAAATGGTTCAAATTTTTGCCAAAAAATTTGTAATCAAGCGACATGAAGTGACTCTTCTAAATGAGAGGTCATGTGTTCAATTATTTAGTAGGGAAGATACAACTTTAGTGGAGGAGTGACGACGAGGGGAAGGCTGAGACGTCTCGATGGCGGCTGAGACGTCTCGATGGCGGCAGAGGCGTCTCGACAACTGCTTACTAATTGGAGGGAAGGCTGAGAGCCTAAAACGAAGTGAGATCGTAGGGATGAGAATGCTGAGATAGCAAGGGAAGGGTTGAGACGATGGAGTTTGCGAGGGAAGACAACGGAGCTAAGGTTTTTTGTGAGGTGAGAAGGGGACAATTTTGTGTGTGTGAGACTAGGAATGATTTTTTTTTTGTTTGTTTGAGGGGAAAGGGTATTTTTTGCTAAGTGTTTGGTTGGATGGAAAACATTTTTCTCCTTTTAAGGAAAATATTTGTTGCAAATAGTATTTTTTTGTTTGTTTGAGAGGGAAGAGCATAAAAATGGCATATTTCTCCTTTAAGAGATATGCCAAAATGGCAAACATTTGTCGATGATGAACCGTGCCCGAATATGGCGCAACACTGTCCATCCACGCAAAAAAAAAAAAAAGAAGATATTTGTATCCATATTTTGCCACGGTTTTTTTTAATTTCTTTTATATCCTTTATTTTATTTGGAGGCTTTAATATATTTTGTTAAATATTTATATGCAAATATTATATTATTAAATATAAATTATAGCATTTGAATTTTTTATCAAAATGATTAAAACAAGACTAATATTGATATATATTAATTGACAATTAAATTATCTAAATTATAATTTTAACAAAATTAAATTATACTAAAATATTACGGAGTATTATTTATATCACAAATTATATTCTATATTAAACTAATAAAACCATTAAAAAATTGAACTAATAAACTTCTAAATTTTGAAAAACAAAATTATCTTAGTGTAAAATAATATAAAATTTTAAATGTTGAAAAACAAAATTATCTTAGTGTAAAATAATATTTGTGTAATGAATTGGAGATAGATAAAATTTTATTTGAAAATATTCTTTTTATGTAAATTTTTGGTGTTTTGGGTTGGAGATGTTTGAAAGAGCAACCAACCACGCCGGTCGCTTAAACCAACTCCTCTTTCTCCTGCAGCCAAAGTGGCGGCGAAATCTAGCACCGATCTCTGCGACGTCTTCTCTTTCAGGAGTCCGGGCCTTGAGAGAATCAACAGCCGGCTAGCCATCATCAGGTTCGCCGCGGCGATGTGAATGGAACTGGCCAACGGCGGTGATCTCTTTCTCCTTTCCTTAGTTTTATTCCCTATTTTTGCTTAATTTTTTTCCCTCTCTGTGTATGAAATGTGTATGACGTTTTTAATCTGGATAAATATCTGCGCCAGATGTAGCATTATATGATGAACAACACTAAAACTTGAAAATGGCTTAAAGACTCATTGGGCAATGACTTTCTAGAAACAGTACTTACTGCTACTTTACTTAAGTAACTTAATAAAAAACAAAGAAATTAAAAGCATTAAACTATCTACATTTGAGAATATGCTCAAGAACATGGTAAACTAAGCTATAATTTACTTGGATAATTACTTAATTTTCTTTTTGCTGGGGTGAGTGGAAGCTGGGTGTAACTGTAAAAGCTAAGATGGACAGCTATTGTGACTGAATCTTGATTACTTGTGGATCCAGAATTTATTGCTCTTGAAATGGATTCATAGTTGGTTTCAGCCATTACTTTTATTAGATTAATAGCTGGTTAATTTTTTCTTTCCAAACAGATACGAGCACATTATCATTGAGAATGTAAAAATAAGCATATGTACTATCTCAAGTATTATTGAATCTATCTTATCCATCTAATGTGAAATTGGATTTACATATTTATTTTATCAGAAGTGTACTTACAAACTTGTGTTTCACTTTTATTGTTATTAATTATTATGATCATACTCTACTCTTGATTGACAATAAGAGTTGGTCAACAACCTAACCCAATTTGGGGCTTTTGACTGAAATAGGACAAATTTGAAGTGAATGGACAAAAATAGGATCATTTTAAAACTTGGACAACCCTAGGAAGAACTCGTTTGGGACTTCAATTTTTGGTAAAAAAGTAAATCCCAAACGAGTTTGTCACTTTTTCACCAAAAAAATAATTTTGAGAAGGTGACGAACTCGTTTGGGACTTGTTTTTTTTTTTTTTTTAACCAGAAACTCAAGTCCCAAATGTGTATTTTTTTAGAGTAGTTCAAGTTTTAAAATAATCATATTTTTGTCCACTCACTTCAAATTTATCCCATTTCAGTAAAAAATTCGGGTATCCAAATCCATGCTTGGAATCATCTCAATTGGCTTGAGAATGAAGACAATATATATATATATATATATATATATATATATATATATGAAATTGTGAATTTTAAATTTGTTAAATTTATAATGTCTGCTGTGAATTGTAATTGATAATTTGATATCAAATTGTGAAATTATTAATATATGAAATTGAATATATGAATTTCTAAATTTGTTAAATTTATAATGTGTCCAGTTCATCATATAATTTATACTTTTAACGTTTTATTTGTCTATAAAATTTTATAGTTGAACCCTTTTATTTTTGTTTGTCTTGAACATTTTTGAATTGCTCAAACTTACTGTGTGCATGTATTGCTTCAGCAGTGCCACTTACGCCGCACTACTCTCCGTCCAAACCTCAATGATAGCAATAGGTTGAGAGTCTCCGTTGGAGAAAATTAAGCCACCCTTTGAAGATTCCATAGTCGGAATCAGTCGTCACTCTGTTCGCGAGCTGACGCTTGACGATTAGTTGTTTGACAAAATGTCTGAACAACCCAGATATGAAGTGTAAATTTTTTATGCAAAGGGTACACAGCCTCTGATTTCTGCCTAGTATTCTTCAGAAGCAACAGCTAGGAAATAAAAATGGAACTATCCTCTGTGTCCAAGTTTGGTTCACAAGCTCAAGGATGGATGCTCATCATTTTTGGGTCCATTTCATTTTTGCTATTTGTATATGCTGCTGGTTTTTCCAAGTTTCTTCCAGGTTCTGGTAATCCTATAATAGCAGCCATTCAAAATGACCGGTAAATTTTCCTCATTTTATGCGAGATTGTTTTCATTGCTATGTTAATGAAATTATGATTGCCCTGCTTATACCAGTTCACTACCTATGGATTATAGTCTATATGTATAGTACCATGTCACTGCAATTTTAAGTCCGAGTCATTAATTTTGGTGACGTTGAAATGAATTTCTATAACTCTTTTTGTTAAGAAAGGCCCAACTGGTGCATAAATGCCACTCGTAACATCCTGCATGTCTAAAGACACAAACATAAGATGTGAAGTTAGTACGGTTTAGGAAATTTCAGTTTGATAAATGAGTTATATTGAATAGTACTCCGTAATTATATGAATAGATCCTCAAAATGTACTCCGTAATAAATAGAGCTAGAAAAACTTTATTGAAGATTTGAAGTTTGATCATTATACAACTTCAAACAAGTTCTTTCTTTGGTTATATAGTGAATCCTAAGCTGAGTCTAACCTTGGGTTCCTTTTATTTCAGATACTACTGCTTGTTGGTTCCTTTAACACTTCCTCTCCTTCTTGTTGCTGTATATTTTCATTGGCTCAGCATGAAGCTCTTTAAGCACGCCTAATGTGTGATCAAATTACCAACCAAATGAGCCATCTGCCTACTGTAAAGGTGATTGAGTAAACCAGTTTAGCTGATTGAGGATAATCGCAGTCATAGTTACTTATGCAAGTGACCATCTCATCTCAACTCACGAAACCTACCACAAGCTGGAATTTCATGAACTTCTGCAGCATGGCAAAAGGTGCCTAAATCACCGGGAAGCAGAAAGACTGGTACATAGTCGTTACATGTGCACTTGCATGTGAAAAAGAAAATAGCATAAGGAAGTATATGTTCTGAAGCACTGCAGCCACTCCAATGGTTCCTTTTATAGATTCTGAATCCTCCAACAGGTAAAGGAATATGAAGAATCTTGATAAGGTTTTGAAATGGTCCTTCTTCCCCTGTTTTTAGCGCCCTGCCTTCCTTAACATGGTGTGAACTCTTCAATGATATCATAAGCATGCTTAACTACTAAGATGGTAATTTGTTGGCTAGTTTCTATCTGCTTTAAAAAAGTAAACAATGTTATGGCAGCAGTAGTTAGTTGGTCACCTTTTGTAGCCGTTGTATCATTGTCCCTCTGACTTTATATCTTTTTTTAGACTCTTTGAGGAGTGTTAGTTTTGTTCTTCTGACTTTATATCTATTCTGTTGTCCATTAAATCACATCTTAATGATTCCTTTTGCATTAAGGATTTGGGCCCTTTAAAATATTTTTTTTGGGTTTAGAGGTTTCAGGTTTGGTGGAAAGCCATGCTTTCTTTATGCTGTGGACCCAGGTCCACCTTGCAAGGTGGACCTGGGTCCAAAACTACGTCGTTTTTGTCTCATGTTTTTTTTTTTTTTTTTTAAATTAGTAAACATATTACTGAATATAGAGTTGTCCAAAAATGTGTGAATGTAGAGGTTTCAAAGTGTGAATGTAGAGTATAGGAATCGTGAATGTACAGTTATGATTGTGTGAATGTAGAGTTGCCCAGAAATGTGTGAATGTGAAGGTTTCAAATTGTGAATATAGAGTATAGAAATCGTGAATGTAGAGTTATGCATGTGTGAATCTGTAATAAAGTTAAGAAGTTCTAGCAACTTGTAGCCCTGTAATGTGTGAATGTGAAGTTTTTAAGTTGTGAATATGGAGTATAGGACCTGTGAATATAGAGTTTTGAATGTGTGAATGCATAAATATAGTTACTAAACATATAATCTTGTAATGTGTGAATGTGGAGTTTACAAAGTGTGAATGTAGAGTATCATATAATCATGTAATGTGTGAATGTAGAGTTTACAAAGTGTGAATGTAGAGTATAGTGTATGTGAATGTGGAGTTTACAAAGTGTGAATGTAGAGTATAGTGTATGTGAATGTAGACCCAAGTTCACCTTGCAAGGTGGACCTGGGTCCACGGCATAACAATTGTCTATATCATGTTTCTATATATATATATACATTTTCTTTTGTATGTGTAATTGTGTGTGTATGGGTAGTTTTGCTATGTAATAAATTTAGCTATCTTGATAAGGAAGGAATAGCTAATATCATGGGCAGTTTTTGAGAATGACTATTTTTATTGTAAAGGGAATATCTAATTAGAAAATAAGAGAATTTTTGAAAATTGAAAATTAAAAATTGAAAACAGGCAAGCGTCTACTATGCTCTTTTTCCATTTCCAAAATTGAGAACTATTCTTCATTTAAGAGGAAATCAGAGACACACTGAAAAGGTATTCTCTTATTAGAAAACACACGGGTGAACAATGACGCCTAGTGCATCGAATCTTGGCCGCATCAAATTGTTTCCTCACTTTTCTTCTTTCTTTGTCGGTCTTCTCTTGCCTCTTTTTCTTCTTCCCATCTCACTAGTAGTAGTAGTATTATTATTGTGGTATGGCTATTTTTGATTATCTATCAACAAAAATGTCGTTAAACGCAAGGGCATTTTGGTCTTTAATTATGAATTTTTTTAAAAAAATAAATATAAAAAATATGGTGGGTCAACCTACTTTGTATAAAAAAAAATCGAAATGTCATTGTATTTAATGACATTTCAACAATTTTATTTACAGAAGACCAAATATGATCATACTACAATAATACTAGAACCAAATGAGAATGTTTTGATAAAAAGAACGATTAAAAGTAGATTGTCACTTATAAATCTAAGGACAAAAAAATGGAATTAACTCTTAGCTAAAGATACAATACTTTTTGTTTTTATCAATATTTTTACGACCAATATTATAAAGTATCTAATTTAAATATTACCAAAAAAATCGCGTTATAAATCATTTATGTAGCACTTGGTTCATGGAATAAAAAGATAATGCAATAGCATTCTATATCATAGGTTTGTTTAGTTGTTTTGTTTTGTTTTTTTTTTTTTTTAATCACTAAATAGAATTCCAAGAAATTAAGCCTGCCCCTATTTATAGTACCCCCAAGTGCAAGGGCGCAAGTTATACCATACTTAGGGGCATAAGTGTAAAACCCTCAGAAAAAACTATATTAAAAGAAGTAAAAATTCAAGAAATGAAGGAAAATTAAAGAGTTTGAGTAACGGATAGTTTAGCACCCCTATAAAAGTACCAACACCATTGAAATCCCAAAACATTAACAGGGCATAAAAAAAATTGAGAATTAAATTCAAAATCGGATTTTCGTCTTGGCTGGAGTGCTTATCCCTCAAAATGCGTCTACGGCTTTGTCAAGACCGGCAAACATCTATAGAAATTTGAGCAGTTTCAGTCAAGGTACATTCATTTCTCATTTCGTTTAATTAGAAAATTTATCATCTTTAATTATTATAAATGTAAATCGAGTTTTCTTTTGTTATTATTTAAATCTTTTGTTATTATTTAAATTCAAAATCATGAGGACTAGGATTTTCATCTTTTTTTCATCCACCAGCAGCGAATTGCTGGACTGTTTATCTCTCAAACGGTTTAAGGCTGTGTCGAGACCGGCAAACATCCATAGAAACTTGAGCAGTTCGATTTCGGTCAAGGTACACCATCTATCATTTCGTTCAACTGGAAAATTCATCTTCTCTAATTATTATAAATGTAAGAGTTTTCTTTTGTTATTATTTATATTCACTGCAATACTGTTCGGGAGTGCAATTGGAATTTCTTGAATTTTCTTTTGTTATTATTTATATTGACTGCAATACTGTTCGGGAAAAGAGATAAGATTTTTTTTGTTATCTGCCATTTACTATCGAGTGGAGTGGAGAGGTTCCAGAATCTCTAAATGATACTTGTAATGTTTTGTTGAGAAAAAAAAAAACATCTGTTTGAAGTAGCAGGGTTGTTATGATGGTTTGATTAAGATATCCCCTAAAGTTTATGAAGCATTAGCACAAGGACAACCAGTTCTTGCACTTGAATCTACCACGGTCTCTCATGGTATGCTGCTATAAGTACTTTTGTTTACTTGGATTGCTTGGATTTTAGGGTTTGTTTACAAATGAGCCCATTAGCGTATTTATACTATTTTCATTCTTAATGGACGGTGGAGATTTACTTAATCCTATGACTATTAATTACTCTCTAAAACCCTCCCTAAATCTCTCCACAAACCTAATGGTTCTACAAGGTTCTAAAATATTCTATAAGTCTCTACTACTACTAGTGTTATGTACATACTTTTAGAACATTCTACCAACTATGGGATGTTATGCACAAGTGCTAGAAAGCTCTAGAGCGATGTAGCATACCTTATAAATGCGTAGCAAAGTCCATGGGTGTTACATAATGATTTTATTCATAGATCTGAAAGTGATAGGGAACCATTAAAATCAGTAAGGTGCTCTAATTGTGAAGAATGGGAAAAAGGCCACGAGGAACATTTATAAGTTGTTGGGTAGTATTGTTGTAGGTGATGATGATACTACTAGGTTACGTCATTTACATTTAAGTCACCTTGGTGAATGTGGATTGTCTGACTTGCACAAAAGAAATATGTTAAAATGAGTTAAATGTTGTAAGCTAGATTTTTGTGAGTTAGTCTAGAGTCAATTTTTTTGCTGGGAAGCATAAAACTGAAGGAATTCTAGATTAAGTGCATTCTGATGTTTAGAGACCTATGACGGAACCTTCAATGGGTCGCTCACGGTATTATGTTATTGTTAGGTTTTAAGTCTAAACTCAACTGATGTAATTGACTGATTTATTATGACAAATTAGATAGAGTTATGAATAGAGTTTCTTAGTGTTAAGAGTGAATACCTGATTGATCAGACCCTAGGCCAGAGCGTCTGGGTTATATTCGTTGGATTTCACCGATTTATTAACGATTACTAACAATATAATAGATGATATTACAAGAAAGTCCTCATCATCTAGACACCTCAAGGGGTATCACGATAATTATCTTTAAGGATCCAAACATTGAGAATTACCATGTTGCCTAGGTCAGAGTTTTTATTTAAAAGGGATGGATGGTACGCGCGGTTCAAGAAATTACGAGCGAGAGATTAATTGAGCTTTTCACATGAAAGATAACCATCTCCCTTGAAGTTCTAAGAGATTAACTCTAACTTGACTGACTATATCGTCTTCTCAAGAAATACAAGTTTTGGAGTTTTTTTTTTGGTAAGTCGATGAACTTGAGAATGGCAAATTCTCGATGCTTAAGCTTTGGACATAAAGGCCATGCAACTGTGGAACAGTGAATGGTGAGTCAGCAAGACGGACTGCATCAGAGTAGCTCTCTAAGAAAGGGACTTCATTGGATTTTTGAGGCACGAATCTCCGGTCTTGGCAATCTACTGTAAGACTTAGTTATTAGTTGGGTAGATATCTTGTGAGGAACTATACAGTGTGTAAGACACCACAACAAGATTTTGCTAAGCGGCTTAATAGGACCATTGTTGAGAGAGCAAGGTGTCTCAAATTGAATGCTAGACTCTTTTAAATATTTTTGGGCAGAAACGATGAGCGTAACATGTTACTTGATTAATAGATCACCGTGGACATCGTTTGGTCACAAAGTTCATGAGGAGACCGGTTTGGTCGGTAATCTTGTGAGTTTTGATCACTTTAAGAAAATTGTGGCTCAATCTAGCATAATTCGTTTCTCCATCACCATGAAGCCCACGTCGTCACAAAGCATGATCATCATGCAGGTCCACGTTGTCACAAGCATGACGCAAAAATCACTCATCCATTCATTCCTCTCATCTTTCTTCTCTCACGTGTTTGTATATATAAGGGATCAGGTGCGGTGGTTGTCCTAGGTAAATAATGAGGTATAATCTCAATCTTCCATCTAATAGTTATCAACCCATCTTAGCCATTAATTATGAATGTTAACCCGCTGTTAATTTAAAGAACTTCATGCACTGAGGGGTAAAAAAGTTTTTAAAAAAATTCAAAGCAACACTACGCAATCTTCTCCACTAAGTCGCCGTCTCCATTGTTTTCTTTGGATCATTGAACCATCTGTGATCACTTGTATGCGAGAAGAAGGTATTGGACGAAGTCATTTTCTTCATTGTTACCTGCTGTCTTTCTATCTTCAAACCATTTGCGATCATTTACAAGCAAGAACAATGTTAATACCTTAGGCGTGAAGCAATATAGAATATTAATGGCTTACAAAACGAATGTAGTGCAACCACAATAACCGACATCGGCTAGACAATGTAAATTTCACATAATCATCAAAATACTGTATTATTGTTAAGTAAATGATTGCAAGGTAGTATTTTTAAAATGTATTTGTGCTTAATCATTTTGTTATGGAGTACTATTAGTAGTATGTAGAGACACTTAGTTGTATTTTTTTTTTTTTTGAGTATTCATATGCATAATTCATTATTCTATATGAGTGCATATTTTTAGTTGTCAGTGCTTATTCAACTTTACACGTGTGCACTTGAGTGTTCAAATATATGCACCTTAAGCTGCAAATATGTGCATTTGGAGGTCTAAAGTTATGCATCTTACGGGTTAAAAGTGTGCACCTTAAGATGCAAAGTTATAATATATGTTAGTTTTCAACTTTATGCACATTACATTGGAAATATATGCAAGATTGTCAGGATTGTCAATTCACCAGTTTATATATGCAGTCTAGATTGAAATCAGGCTGAGAGGGCTACTGCCCAAGAGATTAGTCGTGGAAGCCTATTGGATAATTTGGAGATTGCGGAGCTTCCAAACAAGGTTATCTTACTGGCTTATAAATAATTATAATTATAATCCTAGAAATAACTCACTTAGTTTGGCAGATGGGACTAGGGTGTGTATAACATAAGCTGATGTTGAAACTGTGTTGGGGTTTCCAAGAAGAAGGATTGAGATTCATAAGAGCGAGGAAAATGGCAGGGTAGTGTGGTCTTATCGATGAATGGAAAATTTTAATTGGTTGGGGAAACCACAATTTATATCGTGGACCAGAGTGCGCAATGCACCTTATATCAAAATGACGTCGTTTTGGTCATTTTAATTAATGGTTTGTTTTTTTTTAGAAATTACGTTTCTCGTTTCGGTCGGTCTGTGTATTTGTGTTAATATTTTGTGTATTCTTTGAAGACATTCTGTGTATTGTAGATTACGATTCTGTGTATTTATGTTAGGGGTACTTAAACATAAGTTGTGACGTGTTTTGTGTATTTGAATGTTAGGAGGATGATTTATGTGTAGTTGTATCAATATTCTGTGTATTCCCTCAACTCATTCTGTGTATTCTAGACAAGGATTCTGTGTATTCATGTTAGTGGTACTTAAATACAGGGGTGATGTATTTGTGTATTTGGTGTTTTTATATTCTGTGTATTCTTTGAAGGCATTCTGTGTATTGTAGACTACGATTCGGTGTATTCATGTTAGGCTACTTAAACATGAGTTGTGACGTGTTTTGTGTATTCGAATGTTAGGAGGATGATTTCTGTGTAGTTGTGTCAATATTCTGTGTATTCACTCAAGTCATTCTGTGTATTTTAGATAAAGATTCTGTGTATTCTAGACAATAAATTCCATGAAGTCATTTGTGTCCGCGTCCACTAACATCGAAACGATGTCGTTTCGTACCAGGGTCCACGATATAACGATTGAGGGGAAACTGGGAAAGAAATGACTGTATGCACTGATGGTGGTGTTTGGTTCAAAAGGCATTTTGTGGTCATAGTATCTTTATTATTTGTAGATGGCTCACAAAATGAATATGTGGGCCCGTAGTTGCTACATCATTTAAGAGATGTGTCCCAGATCAAGCAGTTGAACTGGTGCGACTTTGTTCTTTGCACTTTGATAGATGCACTGCACAATTCAATTGGGCGAAGAGTAGCACAAAAATTTTCACTGGACCTCTACTCTTTCTGGTGGAGACACACGGAAAAACACCTAGAGGAAACCTAGCAATCTTTTACTTTTCTATATTGCTAACCTTAAAATGGAGAATCTCCGCCAAGGGCCTTATAGTCCGGTGAAGGGCTAAGGGGGCTAAGGTATTAGTCCAACACCAGTCTTGGGGTTTGCCTCTTATTATACAATTCAAACTCACTTTCTAAATGGAGAGACAAGTACTTTTTTCAGTCTTTCCATTTTTATTTTGAGCGGACAATATATCTATTTCTTCCTCTCACTACGAAGACTGTGAATCCACTTTGATCCGACTTAAATCGATAGTGGATCTCACATATATTTATACTACAAAATAGCCCTTTAAAATATCATTTTATGCTGAAAATTCTAGCATTAAGACCTTTGCTGTGAACTATAACTTTTGGCATATAAGCATTTAGCGTTTGATCCTTACATCGGTTATTGCAATACGAGTCAGATGACACTGCACTTGCAACTCCTACCAAACGGCGCAACGAGAAGTTACGAATTATAGCTGACTTGCCCTCCCTTCCCCTCTCCCACTTGCATTTCCTCAGCTCAGGCTGTTTCCTGCAATATAAGACAGACAAGACTTGGGCAATTTTGGCGTAGAATAGAGCGATGAACATGTTTGTTGATGATCATCTAATCAGGATATATATGCATTTATGCCCAGATTAGAGTGCACGATTAGACTAGATGGCCATCAACAAAACAAATTCATAGCTCTAACATGCACGCACATTTGCCTATTAACATTTACATTATATTTGATTTGATTAATGATGAATATAAAGAGGGCGTTGTGTCCCTAGCTACATGAATATGCTGGAGAATATCCATACGCGGTGACTGGCGAGAGGCATATGCTTCAGTATATGCCTTAGCAGTTAGCATCCGTAGCCTTATATAATTTTGGGTGGTTCGATCTCTTTCCGATTGGTCGTGTTTCTACACATACATAGTTTTGTCGCTTTCAAGTATTAATGATGATGGAATATTTAATTTGGCCGCAATCAAAGAGGCCAGGTAATACGTTCATGCATTTATTAATTGTTTGTGGGAAGGAGGTCTCCGACTTTGTTGGCATGGTCATTTTTAATCCTTAACTTTTAAATCAATCACTTTTAGTCATCCGATTTTGATGGCACCGCCACTTTTAGTCCTCAACTTTTAAACCAACCACTTTTAGTCCTCTTACTTTTTATTTCTAGCCACCTATGGTCCTTCATTTACAATTTGACATCTAATGCCATTTTCTCAAGGGCAATTCAGTCATTTCATAATTAATGTATTAAGTATTATGTTTCCTCATCAGAATAATTGAAGAAACCATATTCTCCACTCTCCTATGTTAACACTAAATTTTGGACCAAATGACTGAATTGTCCTTGAGAAAATGACATTAGATGTCCAATTGTAAAGGAAGGACCATAGGTGGCTAGAAACAAAAAGTAAGAGGACTAAAAGTGGTTGATTTAAAAGTTGAGGACTAAAAGTGGCAGTGCCATCAAAGTCGAAGGACTAAAAGTGGTTAATTTAAAAGTTGAGGACTAAAAGTGATGGTGTCATCAAAGTCGGGAGACCTCCACTGGTATTTACTCGGGAAAGTTATTGTTCAAAATGATATTATTGTTTTCAGGCAATTATGGTGAAGTTGTTTTTGCCAAAAGGTGAACTATATGTTCCCAACTCCTGGTAGAAAAAATGTGCCAAAAATTTTCAGGCAATTGTATACACTTTATTCAAAATGTGTACAACACAATCTTTTATTAGCATTGTTTAGTCCTTAAACATGAGAACAATGAGAATAAGTGTCTATTGTCTTGAACTCGAAAAAAATCGAAATGCTCTTCTCACACTTTTTCAAGTTATTTAGACTTGAGACTCTCCACCATATTAGGAAAGTAATCTCCTCAATAAATGCTACAAATCTAATGTCAATCAAATATCTCAAGCCAATCAAATCCTGGATTAGGGGCTAACTAATCCCAACCGTTATTAATGCCCTCAAATCCACCCAATCGCCTCCCTTAAATGCGCACAGGAGCCTCACCGAGAGGCCCACTCCAATACTCCTTTGCCTTGCCCAAGGGTGTAGTGCCAAGCAATCTATTTGAGGTTGACTCATAGATCACTCTAACTAATGCCCCATCCCTAAGATATAATAGTAGTAACACTATGTTTCTAATTCTCTACGTTGTTTGTTATTTTGGTACAACTAAAGCCTCTTTAGGAGAATGGTTAGACTGAAATAAATATAACAACGATTTTGAAGTGATTAGATAATTCACTTCATCAAAATGTGTACAACAAAATCTTTAATTAGCACTGTTTAGTGCTTAAACATGAGAAAATAAGCTAAGCTTGTATTGCCTTTAACTCACAAAAAATCAAAACCCCCTTTTCACACTTTTTCAAGTTATTTAGACTTGAGGCTCTCCACCATATTAGAAAAGTAATCTACTCAATAAATGCTACAAACCTCAGGTCAATCAAATCCCGGATTAGGCTCTAACGTTTGTCTTCCTAACTTAGATAAAAGAAAGTGCCTCGCTAAGGAAATAAATAACCACAAATCCCGACCGTTAATGCCCTTAAATCCACCCAATCGCTTCCCTTAAATGCGCGCATGAGCCTCACCAAGATGCCCACTCCATTGCCTTGCCCTAGAGCGTAGTGTCGAGCAATCTATTCGAGGTTGACTCATTGACTACTCTAACTAATACCCCATCCCTAAAATATAATAGTAGTAAAACTATGCTTCTAATTCTCTACGTGGTTTGTTATTTTGGTACAACTAAAGCTTCTTTAGGAGAATGGTGAGACTGAAATAAATATAACAATGATTTTGAAGTGATTAGATAATTCACTTCATCAAAATGTGTACAACAAAATCTTTTGTTAGCATTGTTTAGTGTTTAAACATAAAACATGAGAACAGTGAGAATAAGCTTAGCTTGTATTGCCTTGAACTCGCACAAAATCGAAACTCCCTTCTCACCCTTTTTCAAGTTATTTAGACTTGATGCTCACCCTTTTTCAAGTTATTTAGACTTGATGCTCTCCACCATATTAGGAAAGTAATCTCCTCAATAAATGCTACAAATCTCAGGTCAACCAAATCCCGGATTAGGCGCTAACTAACAATTGTCTTCCTAATTTAGATAAAAGAATGTGTATCGCTAAGGAAATAAATAACCATAAATCCCAATCGTTAATGACCTCAAATCCACCCAATTGCTCACCTTAAATGTGAGCAGGAGCCTCACTGAGAGGCCCACTCCATTGCCTTGCCCTAGGGTGTAGTGCCGAACAATCTATTTGAGGTTGACTCACCAACCACTTTAACTAATTCCTCATCCCTAAGATATAATAGTTGTAAAACTATACTTCTGATTCTCTACGTTGTTTGTTATTTTGGTACAACTAAAGCCTCTTTAGGAGAATGGCGAGACTGAAATAAATATAACAACGATTTTGAAGTGATTAGATAATTTCAATCACATCACTCTATCATATATTTACCTCTCTGAATGAAATTTTCGCCATTAAAGTGGGGTTCCAATCGTTGCAACTACAATCCACCGCTCTATCAAACATACCTTAATTTTTATGAATGCCTATCAAATTATCATTTTTGTATACAAAACTACAAAAGGGTCGCGGATGCATGTATAACAATTGGCATATGGTTTCTGCATTGAGATTTTATATAAACGCCATAACAAAACTCATAAAATTTGTAAATGCACTTCTTAATAGGCATGAACATGAGCAGCAACCTAACCTTACCCCTCCCTCATCATACATAATATATCATACCAACTTCAATGAGGCTTATGTGGGGAATGTTGAGAGCCACAGAAGGAGCCCTGCAATTCCTCCTAAGAAATAAATATGCAATATCAATAGCAATCTTTTTCAAAAATGAGGATGACCTCCTTGCCTTCACATAAGAGTGTCCCATTATGTATGCTACCCCAGCTTCCTTTGCCTCAATCAAGTCTTCAAGCTCTTCCCTCACTGCTGTATCCATTGCAAGGCGTTCTGCTACCCGGAACCTTACTCCCCGTCTCCTGATTTTCTTGTTCTCATCGGCATAAAAAGATCTTAGATTCTGGAGAGAAGGAGATTTACTGTTTTGAAAGGAATGATTCTTACCCAAGTCTTCTTCTGTAGGTATTACTAGACTTGAGCTTGACTGTATAGTCCTGGTACTTACAACTGCCATTCTCCCATAGAAACTATCAGAACTCGATAGCTGTGGCTCTTCGGCTTCCATTTGGATGAACTCTGCTATGCTTTGGATCAGCAGGTCTTCAAAGTTCCCATTATCTCTCTGTATATCCTTGTACCCATATCTGACGATGCACCGGTACATGCGATAGGGTCTTGGGCAAATACGGCCAATAAGGAAACGCTCCTCGGGTGGAACATGGGGAACAGGAACGGACTTTACACACGCAAATACCAAAACACTATGAAATGCGGGGAGATTCGTCACGAAGTGTGAGAAAACAGAAGGAACTCCTGTTGCCAATTCTGAATATATCAGGCCTATTCCTGGCACACGGACAATGCCAAGGCTGGGGCCCAAGCCAAGGAGCCATTTTAGAGGAACTTTGTTGTGAAGATCAAAGTTGTACCTCTTTCGGGATCCGTAGTGCCAAACAAACATGACAAACAAGAATACAAGAGAGAGCGCAACGGAGACCCATCCGCCTTGTGGGAATTCCATTAATGATGCTGACAGGTAAACACCTTCAATAACCCAAAAGAAGAGGAGAAAAATACTGGCAAGTGCGATGCTTCTTTGCCAGACAAAGACCATGATAAGTGACATGAGAAATGTTGTGATAAACATCACAGTCATGCATGCTAGGCCTGAAACATGAGAAACACAGTGATATAGATAACTGATATCGGGAATGAACAATAATCAATGCTAAGGGAAAAAACTAAAATAATTGCACTGAGTCACCACATATTGCACTTATTCAAGGGGAGAGAGGTACTTGCTATACAGAGATGGGGGCATATATCACTTACCACCAGAGGATTGGAAGAATGAAACTGAGCACACTGTACAAAAGGGTCGAAGGCATGAATGATGCAAAGAAATTATATTTAGTTATTGAAGTGATTATACGCTTACAAGTAAATAATATTAGTAGCCCAATAATTCCTTCCAATCCTCACCTTGTACTTAACAAGATTTTCCTTTCTATTTTATATAGCTTTCATAGAATGGGGAACATCCCCTTTTATTTTGACACGCAATCTCTTTTTCCCCATTTCAAGGCCTCCAAAGAGTGAATTCATAGAGATTAAAAGGGAGTGAATAATCAGCAAGTTAGACAAATCATTCTTGCAATTTTTTTTTTTAAAAAATAAACTTGACTTTCCAACGTGGAGCCCATGTTCATGATTTATCATGAACTGACTATGGAGGACCAGACCTCAATAGTTACTTGGGATTTGGACATATCACATATCCACAAAAAGCTCTAGATGTCTATTTTCTAAGAAATGAAACATCTCATTGATTGGAGGTCACTACACTGAGTTATGACCAGTTTAGTGCAGATTGCCAATTTATACAAGTGTGAAAGTAGATGTACTAGTTTAATGCTAGGATTAAGAGTTACATAATTTACTTCTTATAAAAAGAAAGTTTTGTGATATGATTACAGACACATTATTATTAAATTTTGGGTTTAGAAAGATTAAGAGAAAAAAGTCTTTAGAGATGTGCAGTTCTGAGTTCTTACAAACATGTGGTGTATATGTTGGATATTGATGCTTGGACGATTAGGATATCTTAGGGGATGTCTTCCAAGAGGTTACCACTGTCTGATATTCACAGAAATTGGTAGGTTTTATTCAGTTTCAAGAAATTTTATTTATCAATCTATTAGGTAATCAAGGCCTACAGAAGATTCAGCTAATTTTCTCTGGGTGATATGGCCTGAATATCTGGAGTGACATACTATAATGCATGTGAAAAGTCTATAATCAAATAACCATGAAGTAAAAACAACTGTCATATAAAAAACTTGTAAAGAAAAGGGGGAAAAGTGTTGATCAGCTTACCATATGCATTCCCAATTAAAGTTGTATTTCGGAAACCAATTGCAACTGCCAAAGTCAGAATCATTAGGATCCAATTTATTTCTGGTATATATACCTGCCCATAAATATGGTTTGAGGTGTGGACAATCTTGACCCGTGGGAAGCAACCAAGTGCATTACACTGATTGACAATGGAGAAAGTAGCTGTGATAATAGATTGGCTGCCAACAATAGCTGCAAGGGTAGCTATAACAAAAACAGGCCAATATACACTGCCTGCAAGAGAAGCAAAGAGAACAAGCAATTAGGAGGAAATTTGATTTTATGAACAATCCTTGGAGGGGTTCAGGGTGTAACTTCATGGTAAGCTACACCCCTGTCCAGGTAATAGACCTGGGTTTGATTCCCATATCCCCATCTTCTATCAAATGTACCCAAAAGATAATAAATACAAATCCTAGGACTAACCAGGTACAGTCCCGTAGAAAGAATTTGGAATAGAAGCAATGTTTTTGGACAGAAAAGCAGCCTGACCCATGTATTGCACCACTAAACAAGGATATACACCAAATACAAATGCAAGCTGCACAGATAAGAAAATAAGACAGATTAATATGTAAAATGGAAGTTCCTAATGCCCAATTACTGGAATTAGCATGCTCAGAGAGATAGATATATGAAGGCCACTAATTGAGAATATACATAAACCAGCCATAATGATCTAAATAGTTAATTGCATAGAATAATATTTCATTTATAACCCTTCTGGTTAACTCAAACCAAGCTTGACCGCACAGTATGGATACATGTGTCCTTCAAGATACATGCAAACTTTCGTACTTGTACAAACAATTAGGCTTACCCGCATTGAGAAGGCAGTGAAATGGCCAAGGTTTGCGAACATAGCTTCAGTACCTGATGGTCCCACCAAAAACAAAAGATAAAAGAAGCAATATTCAAATACAAAATTCCAAATAAGTTCCTCTAATGAACATAGGTGCATACAGTCCAAATAGGATCTCTTGTACCATACCTGCTACCGATAGCAGGACACCTCCAAGTGAAATCCAACCATCTCTTCCAGTTACCCGAAAAAACTTGACGATATAATGAGGAGAAAGAGCAGACACAACTTTGGGATTCCAGAATATCGTGTTGTACAGCCCAAGTGAAAACATTGATACTAACCAGATTATTATTATTGGGGCAAACAAGAAAGCTACCCTGTGGGTGCCAGAATGCTGAAGTGCAAATAGCCCAACCAAAATAATGCAAGTAATCAATAGCACTTCACCTGTGAAGAAAATATACTTCTATGTATCAGACTATTGAATCTCATATATCACATCATAACCAGATGCTGACTACTAACAGCCATTCAGAAATAAAATTCAAAAATAAGTAGTAGCATCTACCATTAGACATCTTTTCCGCAGCAGCCTGAATCCCAGAAATTGATGACAAAACTGCCAAAGAAAATGTATACTAAGTACTGAATTTAAGTGCTTTGTATTATCCAATGAGCAATTCTAGTTAGCACAACTTCCAGGTAAAAGAGGTTCTCACATATTATAATGGACAATTGGTAAGTTATGGTGCTTAAATGCAAGAAAGGAATTGAATTTTTTTTTTTTAAAAATGATTTTATCATAAAGGAATACACCTTGTAATGTTAAGGAACAGGCAAACAACAGATATGCCTACTAATTGTACTCAAGATCATTAACAGTTTAAATGAGCTACCTGCCATTGGAGGAGTAAGTACACCATCACCGATGACCATGCAAGCCCCCAGTAATACTACTAGGAGTAGAACTGTCCGTGATTTTTTATGCTTCTCAAGAAATCTCTTGAATGGCAAAGATGATGCAGACTGCCTGGAGAGACCATATTTGTAGGCAGATAGCTCTTCATCAGCTGCTTGTTGATTAGGAAGAAGACTAAACTTTGCATGTCTACAAAGTAGAGAATATAGAGCAAATGGCCCACCTAACAGTGTGTATGAACATTTGGTTAAACATAAAAGGATAGATAGTCAGTTCCACCAACACTGATAAATTAGAATATAAGCCTGGCATACCTTCACCATTATCATCCGCACTCAGTACCACAAACACATACTTTAGCAAAGGCATCAATGTTAGTGTCCAAAAGATCAATGAAAATGCCCCAAGTATTGCGTCTGGATGTTGATGACTCTGCAACTTTCCCTCAAAAATACTTTTATAGACATAAAGTGGTGAAATGCTCAAATCTCCATATACCACACCAAAACTCTGGTATGCCAACAGTAGATCACGGGCTAAAGAAAACTGGACAATAACACATATGAGCTTTAGTATCTAGTTATGCGTAGCTTGCCTGTTCCCTCCCCAAAAATAAATGAATAAACACACACACACACACACATATATATATATATATTATGTACGCATGTATATTCATGTGTGTAACTAACATTACCATCCTAACAATTGTCTTGCAAGAAAATTTCAAATGGAAATATCAAGTACTCCATATTACACATTATGATTATCAATCAGTGATTTGTTTTGTTTTCCATCACGTTGCTTTTAGCTGTTCTAAAAGCCCTGAAGACATAAGTTTCTTTCTTTACTTTTCATTTAGGAAACAACATCTATTGAGTTGCACAGAACTGACAGAAGAGGGCACACAGAATCCCAAGCATTTCAAAAAGTAGTAAATGGTCATGGATGTATTCAATTCTTTCATATAAAACCAACCATGGACAACAGACATTTTCCTGTACAGCTGTAAATAAAAATAGATATATATTTGACTAGTAAAGCTTAAGGTGTAAGTTCCCATAAATAATAAAAAGGCTTTACTTAATACTACACAGTTGGATAGTTTGTGCAATTTTCATATTTCAAATCCCAGTGTCCTTAGATCAATGATATCCTCTCCCATTTGAAAGATCAACTATCTTTCACAAGGTCAAAAAAAAAAGAAAAAAGCAGAGGGCACAGAATAGACCAAGATAATAACTGGAAAACAAAATAAGGAACCCAGGAACCTGATCACACAAGAAGGCATTAAGAATAGTAGTTTGGAAAAGAAAAGATCAAAGACCAGCTCAAGATCCTAAAGAAGCCTCTGGAGTATTTGTGTCCAAAATCTCACACAAAAGCCCAGTGGAAGATATTACTAAGGATATAGACTCAAAAGAAAAAGTAAAGAGATTGGTTCTAGATGCTAGTGAAGCCTCCTGCCTCCTAATAAATCTGCACTTTTTTTATATAGCATGAATAACTTATGCTCGGGGTTCTAACTTCTAAGTGACTCCTACCCCCATACAACAGTCCATGCATGCCCACACCAAAAAATATTATCCAGTACACCTAGGGGGGGAAGAAGAGGAAAAATTAATTGTGATTATTGAGTAAAAACTCTTGGGGAATGAAAAGATGCAGAGAATTTGACACGGTCATAACTGCAAAGCCCACCAAAATTTGATTGGGAATAAGATTTAGTTGATTAAGTCAAGAGTTCATGCATCATGCATGCATATAAACCTTTACTAAACTTACTATTAGAACCAAGTTTGTACCAACCTTTTCAAGTATGGTTACGACTGATATCAGCAAGTCCTAGTAACACCAAATAGTAATCAAGGCAGGCATAGAAATGATGACAAAATGTCAGATATCTTTATAGGGTGACAATAGAATGTGAGATGTGTTTATAGGGTGATGACTGTGTGGAGTCACATAACCGAATCTATTAAGTTATACATTATAAGAATTTTTTGACAGGCAGTCATCAGCATGCACAAATGCAAGTCACCCCCAATAACATGCTAACCTTAAGTAAAAAGTTAAAGGTATTCTAACTCCATGCATTTAGTCATTACAAAATCATAATACATCATGATGAATAGCATGTCTTGATAACCAGCTTTGCATTTAGGTTTTAAAACATCAGTCTCACATACTAATCTAACATGTTTAAAAGCCAAAGTCCTCAATTAACTTGGAAAGAAGTATCACATTGCCCATCTGACCTTTCTATAGTTTACAAACTTGTGCACAACAGAAATCAATCACTAACTCATGAAACACTGAATATAGTGCATAAGAAATCAGTCTACCTTTGATATATGATTCTTTTTTACATGGGTCGATTCCTCACCCTCACTTGCTGCAAGTGGTGGTGGCTGTTTCGCACCATCTTCCTCATTTTCAATGTCAACTCGATGCATTTAGGTAACTGAGACACAATTTTGATTTTTAATCTTTTGCAGAGTTGAGAAGAGCAAAAGTTGTGAAAAATTGTGCAATGTGGCAAAAAATTTAGCAGCCACAGCTGAAAGAAAGAATGAAGAGTTAAGAGAGTAGCATCAGTAAAACAAATCAAATTTAAGGAAAACAGAAGACGGCGCAGGGCAAGAAAAACCAGCAATTTAAACGAATGAAAGCCTCATTTCACGATCAAATTCAATTGTTTGAAACAAAAGGAACCGAATCTCAGATCATTCTGTTAAAGGCCGATGAAAGGGGGAAAAAGAAACGAACTCTCAGACAGGGAACCCGCGGCAATGATATGCTTGCTTTTATGGGCGGAGCATGTGATTGTGATTGTGATGGCAATGGCGATGGCAGTAATCTTTGTAGTATATGTATATCATATATTCATATCTCATAATCAGCTTCGTCAACATCTACGTACGATCTGGTGTGGCCATTGTATCATATATATGATTTGATTTGATAATCATATTTCCCCTTAAAAGCCATCCAATTTTTCATTATTATTTTATAAATCGCACAGAAATGTTGAGTAAATATAAATTCTGGAATTTTAAGTTGAAAAATATTATGAGTAGGATTCACCAAATTAAAATTACACCTTTAATCATTAAATTTGCAATACTTTTTCTTTTTTTTTTTTTATTTACTCTCGTGCTATCATTAGCTGGTATTATACGAGACGTCTTATGAATCTTGATCAGTAAAATGAATATCGTAAATAAGTTTGAATCGGATCTCAAAATACGAGCCTCACAAAATGTATCACTTTTCAACTAAAAGATAAAATACTTTTGAAATAAAATTATTATTTTTCAATTGAAATTTGAATACTTGTCAAAAATATCACGTAACATTTTTAAAAGATACCAAAAAGACATTTTTTTTTTGTAAGAAAAGTAATAATTGTGATTTGTGAACAATAATTATTACTTTTCAATTGAAAAATAAGTACCTATCAAGATATAAGACAATGAGATGGACATCTCACTAGCAACACAAGTTGAAATAACAAGCCTATGAGGCTTATTGATGCTCACACTTTACTATTCGCCGTATGCGTGTTGAAACACTAAGACAGTAGGATTACGACTCAGTTCCATGTTGTTCTCATCAAGTTGTGTGTATCTCCCTATTGCATCTTGCCGTTGTTGTAACGTACTGAAGATTAATGAGTTAATTTTGATTAGTTTAGGAATTAATATTGATTATTTCAATTCATATGAGAATTAACATTTTAACATCATATATATTTATTCTAATTAACTATATTTTATACGCGTGATGTGCAAAAATATAAGCTCAATATTAATACTTAATGTTAAAATCTTAGTTAAATAAAAATATTTTTTAAAATAATAGTGTGTCTATATATATATATATATATATATATATATATATATATATATATATAACTCATATTAATATTATTGAAGTAAGAATTAAAGAAATGATAAATTACTAAATATAATTATGGTAATATTTAATTCTAAATGAATTCAAACTTACCTAGGGAATATCCCTCGGGGCTATACATACAGTTGGCTACCCCATTAAGGTTAGCCAAACATCTCC
This sequence comes from Ipomoea trifida, assembly GCA_003576665.1. NCBI lineage: Eukaryota > Viridiplantae > Streptophyta > Magnoliopsida > Solanales > Convolvulaceae > Ipomoea > Ipomoea trifida. Next base: position 5,439,591 of record CP025655.1, read on the forward strand.
ACTCGGTCGTTCAGTCTTGTGCCTTTTCCCACTCTTACCGACTTGACAGGGCTTCCCGACCATATTTAGTGATGACCTTCCCAGGACCCTTAATTGCTGTAATACTATTTTACTTTGCCGAACATCAGCTTGGTCCGACCTCAATGCCTTTGTGATGCATGCATCTCTCACTGGAAAACAGAAGAATCTCACGCCACGTGTACGGTCATTGCACGAAATAAAATACCTTGGTGCATTCTTCCACGTGCCCAACATGCCGAGCGCACGGAACCTGTTCCCCACCTACCCTATAAATACCCACATTTAATGCGAGGGAAGGACTTTTGGACTCATGCTCTCGATCCACTTACATACTACCCGACCTTTCCGCTTCTAAAGAACATTCCTCGATTACACGAGCAATTCGTATACCTTCAGAATTCCTGGTTGTACACCATACGGTACCTAGGTCCGTATTTACACCATCATTACCATTGAAGATTATAAGAAAAAAATATTGTGTATGCATGTGCATGGTAATAATAATGTGAAAAGATAACAGAAGTTATAACGGTATAGATATTTTTGTTCAAAAAATTATGTAGTACAACTTTTATACCATAAGGTTAAAAAAAATAACAGAAAAAAGGTGCATAAATCAGAGATATAACATGGATGGAAAGTTATTATGTTTTCAAATTTATAAATTAGGAGAGTTATAAATTTGAATTCTAATTCCAAGTTTAAATGTCATATTGAATACTAATGAATTCCAAATTCTTTATAAATATTTTGTGTTGGATATAATGTTTTTATGTATGAAAAAACACATGAAATATATATATATATATTTCTCTCCTTACATACTATAAGGTAAGATGTTCTATTTATATGTGCAAAGATCACTAACATTCAGATAAAAATAGAAGAACATGTGTATGGTCAAGAAGAAAACAAACTAGAGTCATACACTATAAGTCTATAAACAGACACCCTTATTTCCTCTTAAAATATCATCCATTGATCCTTACAATATATTATATATATTGGTTTAGTGATCCATGGTATTGACTTCCCACAGAAACACAATCTAATTGTTCTTTATTTATTCTTTGTATCGTTATTTAAGATATTATACATATTTTATTGGGTCTAATACCTTGAATAACAATATTACTATTTTTCTATCCTATTCTATATTTTTATTTTCAACTTATGGTGGACTCGCTAAGTAGAAGAATTCAATAATTTAAATTTGCAACAAGAGATGTTTAAATATGGTGGTCGAAATGCAATTTGTTTATAACAATGCACCCAAAAAAAAAAAAAGAGAGATAGAACTGAAATAATACGACGTCGTACAAGTGATCATCTCACTTTATCCTGAATCTTCTCAGCTTGCTATCAAGTATCAATGCTACAATCTTTGAATCCTACAAAGCAGATTCCGGTGAGTCTCTAATTTCTTTACCATTTTCGCCAAACCCCCCCTGCATAAGATTTGTTCTGTGAACAATTTACAGATTTAGGTTTTTAAAAATCTCACATAGCTAGCAGCCATGGAAACAGCGTTGCTCAACTCATTCTTAGGCTTCCAGAGGCCCCTTCTTAAGCGTTCTCTGTTCTTTGAGCCTCCAAAAACTGCATTTCATATTACTAGTCCAAGACTCAAACTTTCTTCCAACTCGGGTCTCCTTTTCCATATCACTAGCTGCAGGAAGCCATCTAGAAAGTGTAATTCTTTAGGTGCTAAGAGTTTGAATTACGATATTGATGAAATTGAAGATGAAGATGAAGAAATTAGTGAAGTAAGCGGGGGGGAATCTGAGAGCGTGGATTGGGAGGCCAAGTTTGTGGGAGAAATGGCCAAGAAGAAAAAGCAACCAAATTCTAGGTTGCTCCATGACACTGAGGTCATGGATTGGTGTGTGAAGGCTAGGAAGATTGCCCTTAAGTCTATTGAGACTAGAGGACTAACCCCTGTTATAAAGAATATGGTTAGTGGAAGTAAGAAAAAGAAAAAGAAGAGCAAGCGAAAATCTAAGATTGAAAAGGTCAACAAACTTGCCAAAATGGAGGAGGGCTTGGATTTTGAGTCCGAGGAGGACGACGATGATTTTGATTTGGATGATGGCATTGATGGGAACTTATCAGATAACAGGAATGATCTCAGGAGGAATATAAGTATGTTTGCAGATGGTATGTTTGAGGAAAGGAGGGCTAAAACTATGGAAACATTTATTGAGAGGCTTTCCCAATTTACAGGGCCATCAGACCGTAGAAAAGAAATTAACTTGAATAAAGCAATTATCGACGCGCAGACTGCTGAGGAAGTGCTTGAGGTTACTGCTGACACAATCATGGCTGTTGCGAAAGGACTTAGCCCTTCACCTCTTTCTCCTTTGAATATTGCCACTGCATTGCATAGAATTGCTAAGAACATGGAGAAGGTTTCAATGGCTACAACTCGAAGGCTGGCATTCGCCCGTCAGAAAGAGATGTGTATGCTTGTGGCAATTGCAATGACTGCCTTGCCCGAGTGCTCCGCACAGGGTATTTCAAATATTGCGTGGGCGTTGTCAAAGATTGGCGGTGAGCTACTTTATTTGTCAGAAATGGATAGAGTGGCAGAGGTAGCATTGGCCAAGGTTGATGACTTCAATTCACAAAATGTTGCTAACATAGCTGGTGCTTTCGCTTCTATGAGGCACTCTGCTCCAGAACTCTTTCCAGGATTGTCAAGAAGGGCTTGTGCTATAATTCACACATTTCAACCACAAGAAATTGCTCAGTTGTTGTGGGCATTCGCTTCTCTATATGAACCTGCCAATCCATTACTTGATGCTTTTGATGGTGTATTTAATGATGCCAATCAATTCCAATGCAGCTTGAATGATAAAACATCTCCTTACTCTGAAGAAAGAGGAGCAGAAAGTGCCACCAATGAACCATCTCGAGTCTTTAGTTCCCCCGTCTTAGTCTTCAACCGGGATCAGCTTGGAAATATATCTTGGTCTTATGCTGTTTTTGGGCAAATGAGTCGAGTTTTCTTCTCCCATGTGTGGAATACTATGAGCCAATTTGAGGAACAACACATTTCTGAGCAATACAAAGAGGATATCATGTTCGCTTCTCAAGTTCATCTGGCAAACAAGTGCCTGAAGCTAGAGTACCCAAATCTTCATTTATCCCTTGAGGGTGATCTTGAGGAGAAAATTTCTCATGTTGGAAGAACCAAAAGGTTCAATCAGAGGGTGATCTCTTCCTTTCAGGAGGAGGTTGCTCGCCTTCTTGTTAGCACTGGGCTAGATTGGGTAAGAGAATATGATATAGATGGTTACACATTGGATGCAGTTGTGGTTGATAAAAAAGTTGCTCTCGAGATTGATGGTCCAACACATTTCTCTAGAAACTCTGGTGGGTACCAATGTATCTAGTCTCTTGAAACCTCATACAGTCAATCTTCTTTACCCATACAAATACACTAAAATGAAAGTAAATAAAGAAAGAGAGAAACGGAAAGCTGTTTATTAACTATCTTAAACCCCTATACACAGGATCACCGCTGGGACATACAATGCTAAAGCGCCGGTACATAACTGCTGCAGGCTGGAAAATTTTATCTGTTTCTCACCAGGAAGTAAGTTCTGGGCTTTCCTTAGCCAGTTTTCACAATTACAATAGCATCTTTATGCTTTTGTTTTCTTAAATTATATTCAGTTCCTGTCTTCTTGATATTGATACGTCTAACATGTTTATGGCGGTTCTAATGCCAACTTTGAGATTATTCTTATTGTTTAGGGAATAGGATACCTGTCAAACATGTATCCAAGTGATTTTGCATTTCGTATTCTTAACTCTAATATACATCTTGCAGTGGGAAAATCTTCAAGGGGGATTCGAGCAGCTAGACTACCTTCGAGGGATTCTCAAAGATCACATCTAGTAGGGAACAATAATGCCTTGTTAGAGGGGAATAAACATAGAATGATAATGAAATATTAGTACTTACAATTGTATAAGCTGTCTTCTTCAATTTTGATATACAAACTTGCAACAGTAATCTTCAACTTTCAAATTGCAAATTCAATCTATCAACTAATAGCAAGGTAATAAAGGGGGGTGAGGGGTAATTTGGTAATAGCAAAATACTCTTCTATATAGCAGCTTGAAATTCCTGTTTTGTATTGCTCTATAGCTGTTAGTTCCATTTTGTTGGGCTCAAAGAGAAAATTCTGACATAACCCACAATCTTGCACAAACTCTCAAAGTCCAATTTCTGCAATAGCTGAGCCAAGTTAGAAAAGAATTTCTACCTGTAGTGGGAATGGCTCAAATGATCATTTTCCAGAGATCCAATGACAATGTGGTAATTTGTTACCAATGAAGATATTTAGAAGCTATGCTAATGCAGATGAAGATATCAAGCCTGTCCACTGAAAGAGGTAACTAAAAGTGAAAATGGAAAGAATTTTGTAATTGTGTATTTTTATTTTTTCATTGTTGTGATTGTTCTAAAATGCAATTATGACTAATGTAGAGAACAGGTAAGCACAAGAATGAAGTTGTGAAGTTGCAACTGGAGATTTTTAAAAAGAAGATGAACAGTGGAAAACTAGAATGGAGATGATGAGGGTGGAGAATAAATTGAATATACAGGTATGCTTTTTCAAAACAATTGAATATGGTGTTAGGGGTTGTTCTTGCTAGCTTAGCAATTATGATAGTATAAATTCAACAATTATTTTATTTTTCAGTTTTGTATCGTAACTGTAACAGTTCGTACTATCTAGGTTCAATTACTACAGTGTCCGGTTAGGTTCGAATCGAACAGTGGTCTTGGAGAAGAAAAATAAATGAAATAGTTATTTCTAAAAGCAAAAATGTCAATGTAACATCATATGGGAAAACCGCCACTTTAATAAGTCAGGGGAAAAACCACTATATGCACATGTGCCATTTTCAAATTTTCAAATTAAAGAAATACATAGGTATTTTTACTAAGAATAAGCCATTTTCAAATTAAAGAAATACATAGGTATTTTTACTAAGAATAATACTTACTTTTCAATTATACTCACAACACATTCGGAGTTTCCATTATAGGCCTACCGAGTAATCTACTATCTATATTTCTTAGAGATGCAAGGTATTGAACCCCATACCTCTCAAAGCAAGCACTCTACCATTTGAGCTACATCCCCTATTGTCACTTTTGTAGTCAAAATGATATGTATATCTAATAGAAAAAGAAGTATTTTAAAAAATATGGAAAACTACTTTATCAGAGCCAAGTTTCGATCCTGGGACCTGTGGGTTATGGGCCCACCACGCTTCCGCTGCGCCACTCTGATTTTGCTTTTCTTCAACTATTATAAATGTATTTATTTAACTCTCTGTAAAAGTATTTCTCAATTGCTTCACTTGTTTGGCTATGAAGGTAAACGCAATTACTACACTAATTCTTTGGTTATTACAGAATAAATATTTATTACTTGAGATAATATTGATAACTAAAAAACTAATAAATAATTTCACTTGGCAAGTAATTTTTTTGAGTACTACTAACTCTATTACATTCTAATATCTGTTTATCTACACGTTCTCAACGTGTTGAGGGACAAAGAGTCAATATCGTCTCCACTTGGCAAATAATTGTAACTTAAATTCCATATTTCCACTGCTAATGTTAAGAAAATGCTTTGTTAAACTCTAATGCACATGATAATGTGTCTATCTTGAGTTTTGATTGTACAACAATTTAAGAACAATTATTATTTTTTATGTAATTATATCATAGTAAAATTATTTTAAAATAACATCGAATAAGGTTAAATGTTAAATTATGACAATAATATACATATTAATCCTTACAATAGTGCACCTTAAGGAGAAGTATGGCTTACATTAATTTTTTTTCTCTCTTTTCTTTTCCACGTATAAACAAAAAGTTGCAAACTCTTTTCTCTTTTTAATTTAAAATATGAGTTCAAAAAGTGTGTAATAAACACATTGTTCTAGATCTCTCTCAAAGCAAGACAACAAAACACCATCTTGGTGTGAAAATTTAGTGCAAGCCAACAAATAACCATGGTGGTTATAATGTATACTAAACGTGGGTCATTGGATTTATTTTTTATAATAGTTACTGATGGGGAATACTTACTGATGGGGAATAATGTATACCAAAATGCCTTAACCCTAATCTGTGACGAACTACACGAACCTGCATTGGAACGAAGTAAATGAAGTAGACGAACCTCCATCTCCATAGAACTTGCAGAACACCCAGTCGTTGATATTGAGAAGAATCACTCCTCGACGCAGCTGTTCCCATGGGAATGGTACCCACATGTCTTTTGGGCTTATACATGCTGTGAGAAAGTACTGGGGACCTGGGACCATTTGTTTGTTCTTTAACTTTTAGCAGGTGGGTGGGGACCATTTGTAGTTGGCGTGTGTTTAACTTTAGCAGGTGAGTGGGTGTGGAAGTTTGTTTGTATAACTTTACTCTTGGATACATGTGATTGACTCAGTGCTTTGTGTAGTGATTTGGTAGGTGTGCTTTAACTCTTTTTTTGTGTATTAATATTTAAATGTTATTTGATCTATAGATAGTATATTATCAAATAGTGGGTTTATTCTTAGGTTCAAACATGGAGGGTTTTTAGGGAAAGGTGGGAGGATCAACTGCCATGTACAATAACATTGAAGTAGATGAATGTGGACTGATAACCCTTATTGATAAAATGTATAGACAGTGTAAAGTTTTTTATGAAAATTGTTAGGGGTTTAGTGGAGTTAGTGACAGATAAGGTAGCTTGGGATACATTTAATGAGCTGGATTTGTTGGATGTGGTGGAGCTTTGGGCAATTGGAGGTGAATTGAATGAGTAATTCTGAGAAGCAATTAAAGATAACATGTGGGAAGCTACAAGAGCAACTACTGCCAACCACTTTAGACTTGCCATGGACAAGCTGAAAAAATTGGATGGTAATGCTTATGCCTGGTTATTAGAGAAGCATAATTCTGAATGGTCCAGGTCACACTTCACAACTTATTCACATTGTGATATATTAGTGAATAATATTTGTGAATCATTCAATGGTGTTATTCTAGAAGCTAGAGTGCAGCCAATACATTATCATGTTGTTTGAGCAGATACTATGTATAGGGTTAGATTGTAGTACTCAAAAAAAGAGTGCAGCCAATACTGTCTTGCCTTGAGACATTGAGAAAAATCTTGATGAATAGATTTTTTGAAAATATACATAAAGCAATGAGGTGGACTCCAACTGTATGCCCTAGGATAATTCAAAAAATAGTTGTTAATGAAAAACATGCTACTAGCTATATGTGAATCCAATGTGATGAATTTAGATTTGAGATTAGGGGGGTTTATTTCCAACAGTTTGAGCAACATGAAGTGGATTTGGAGAAACATAGTTGTAGTTGTAGGAGCTGGGAATTGAGTAGAATACCATGTAAGCATGCTATATGTGCTATATGGATCAAGAATGGCGATGAGCCTGTCTATAACTATGTCCATCACACATACTTAGTTGAGAACTACTTGAAGACATATGAAGGGAGTATACACCACATGGCAGGGCCTTCAAATTGGCCTGCCAGTGATAGGCAACCACCTCTCCCACCTTTGTACACAGCAAAGGCTGGTAGGCCACGCAAGGATGGCCAGGTATAAACTGTTATAACCTATTAATTCTTATTGTTTCTAATCTTAAATTCTTATTCTAACCTATTAAGTTTTATATCAGCATCTCAATCGTGTCCATGTCAAAATCCATTGTACTTTATGCAAGAAAGAAGGCCATAACCCCAGAAAGTGTCCACTTAACCCGACAGTGAACAATAGGCAGGTAGTAAGTTTGTAATAAGTTTGTTTCCTATATTCAATTCTTGTTCTATCCTCTTAAGTTTTATGTAGCATAATCTAAGGAGGCAGTCCAAGAAAAAGAAACAAGGTCCAAGTTCTAGTAGTGCACCCCAAGTGATCCAAGTTCTTCTCAAGCACCCAATGTTGATCCAAGTCCAAGTGAAGTACCCCCTGCTTGTTAAGCACCCCCTGCTTGTTATAGTCCAAGTCAAGCACCCCCTACTTATTCTAGTCTAAATGAAGCACCCCCTGTTGGAATGGAGGATGATATTACAGACCAGATGTTAGCTGAGTTGGATATTGATGCCTTTGTTTCAAACTTGATTGATGGCAGTGGACCCGATTCCATGTCATAACAACTGAATTTTTCTGTGGCAAGCTTAGCTTGTGTTTCTTGCCTTCCAACAGCAGATCTCCTTCGTAGCAAGAGAGTGGCCAAAGTATCCTTGAGGGTTCGAATTTTTCTGTGGCAAGCTTATGCCTTCCAAAAACAAATCTCCTTCGTAGCAAGAGAGTGGATTGCGTAGGGATTTGCCAAGTATACCAAAAAGACTATAAGTCCATTCTACATACTATACTGAAATGTGGCTTAGCTAAACCGTATTGGTCTTTCTTTAATGCCCAGCTTAATATGAGGAATTGTGAATCTTTTACTAATTGGGGTATTCAAAACTTCAAGACTCTGAATAGAGAGCAAGACTCATAGTTCACCATGATTTGTTGGCATATATGATATATGGATGACTAGAAAATGAGAAAATGGGAGTTTTAGAGCAACCAAACATGATTTGTTTGTGGAGGGGTCTATTATCTCCAAAAGAAGCTTGAGTACATGGCAATTCATGAAGCCCTAGACTGGTTTAAGGGGAAGAATTATGATTTTATCCATATCAAAACAGATGTTCAAGTTGTCTAGGGTCTGAATTTTGCTGCTAGAGACTCTTCTTTTTTATCTTATTTTGTTATACTATATTAAAGATCTATTGCATCAATTTATTAATGTCTATCTCTTTCGCTAAGCATCAATCAAACTGTTCTATTTATTAGTCCAAGAATCCGCTTTCTAGTCTCGTAGCATGGATTGTTTTGTTCAACCTCCCTCCTACATTCGTATTGCATTGTATTTGGATAATTGGTAATGATACTGCTTCGTTTATTGTCCCCAAAAAAAAAAAAAAAAAAAAAAAAAAAAAAAAAAAAAAAAAAACAAACTTCTCTGCACAACAAGATGAACAAATCTTTAATCCATTTCTTTCTCATTATATACAGTTAATGATACAATATACATACTATACGTAGTTCTGTAGGTTAAATCCCCAGCTCTGTTACCATTCTGCATTGACAGAACCCTCAACAGAGGAAAACAAACAAAACAAAAACACATCTCTTCCTTCCACATTCCCATTGGCAGCTTGAGCCGCACCAACTTTCCTCAAAACTGCTATAATCTTTGGATATACACACAGCCACCACCACAAAAAATGAACCCAGACACGAAGTTAGTTGATGCAAAATTACGTACGGACACAACACATCAAACGGTTTTAATAGCTATTGGCTTTCCTCGACCCATTGAGAATCCCCTTGTACCATCTGGCATGCGAGGCACAGAAGCTTGCCTAGCAGATACCAGGTGCTCGGGATTAACTGACAACGTTGGACCCAGGTTGCCATTTGAGTTGCCATGAGGACCACGGTGGTTGTTATTCACTACAAACTGGGGACGCCCAACTGCCTGTCCCTTGCCCCGACCACGATTATTATGTGCTCTCCACACTCCCTCCTTTTCAGCTTCTTCCTCTCCCTGCCCAACTCATCAAGTCACATGTTAGAACTGCTCAGATTCTGAAATATTATCAGGGGGACCCTCTATACTCTCTAGTCGGAAAGGAACTTTTGATGCAAAAAATGGGGTTGGAAAAGAGATATAGGATCATTCATTTATCATACTCCGGTACACTGTTGCAAAAATCTCCGCCTAGACCGCCTAGGCACCCGCCTAGGCGCTAGGCGCTCCTAGACCGTGGCGAATTGATCCCTAGGCGTCCGCCTAGGTGGCCGGCCGCCTAGGAGGCCGCCTAGCGCACTCGGCCGACTAGGCCAAGTTGGCGGCCGCCTAGGCCGAATTTGGCCGAGTGAACTCGCCCAACTCGACAGAGTTAGCCGAGTTAACTCGAGCGAGTCGGCATTGTTAATTTTATTATTATATTTATATGCATTTAAATTTATTTATTTATATAAGTAAGAGAAGTAAGAGATATATATATATGTAATATATAATATAATATGTGACATACACCCACACAGATGAATTAATTTTTTGTTTTTATAGGTCGCCGCCTAGAACCGCCTAGGTACCGCCTAGGCGCCGCCTAGACCGCTTAGGCGCTAGTCTACCGCCCGACTAGCGCCTAGCGCCTACTGCAACCATGCTCCGGTATGAGCAGTGTAGATAAAACCAAATGCAATTCCTTAAAACTTTAATCAAATCATATATAAATATATATATATATATATATATATATATATATATATATAATATGAAGTAACAACAGCACATACCACAAGCTCACTGGATTGAGATTCAGAATGTTCTGATGAGATTTGATGCTTATGGGCAAACACATCATCTTCCTTGAAGGTTGCGTCACTTTCATGACCAACTTTCTGTGCTCGTGGTGTTTGAGAAGACTTTGCCTACAAATTAAGACAAAATATTTCAGTTATGATAAATCCCCCCCTAATAATGTGAAGGTAATGAGGAACTTTAATCTAATGAACTTTGAAATTTATTGAGTAATATGATAGAAAATTTTCCTTTGTCAATCACATATAAACTGTGATGAATAAGGTAGTTTGATACAGATAAGAATTGATGTAAAATAAAATGCTTGGTACATACAGTGCGTTTATGCAGTGGACGAACTTTGAGACCATTCCTCCAATCATTCCTATCATTTAGCTCAGCAATCTGCAAATATATATATTAGAAAGAAAAATAAGAAATGTGCCAATAGAAAAGGAAACAAAAAAGAAATTCTTGTTTTTGTTTTCCCTGCAATGTGGTGATATTGACATACCGCTTTCTCAGCTAATTCAATGGTTTCATATTCAACAAATGCGTGCAACTGCATATGGAAATGACGTGTCAGGAAAATTGCCATACCAAATAGAATTGCAAATCCACTAGGTCCAGAAACACAGATTCCACCTCACCCTAATCAACTCCCAGAAAAGAGTAAAAATTGGTAAGTTAACAAATGGAAGAATAAAGAAGGTTCTACCGATAACAGGCCTGCTTAGGCCTTAGCTACGGAAAACAGAAGCCAATCTGGCAATCTCTGAGTTATACTATCTATAATATGTGTAGGATTGTCCCTCTGATTGAGTTCTTTCCATGCTTTTTTGACAGAAGGATAAAATTGAACTATTTCTACTCTGCATTTCAATCTCCAGGAATCCCTTTTTATCCACCACCGACAAATTAATTAGATCAATAGACCAGCTAAGCTAGACATGACATAATTAATAAGAAATTTTCTACAAACAGTTACTTGATAATTCCCGCAAACTAAGCAAAGAAAAAGTTTGGTGAAGTGATTAAAAACATTGAGGGGCCAAATCAGAACATTTTAGATGTCCTATCATCCCATCCACTTTTGATATTGCTAGCAAGTTTTTGAAGTAAACTGTTTATCAAGTTCTATCCTAACCAATGGTACCAAAAAGCGGCATTGCTAATAAATTTTTGAACAGAAATTTTAACCAAGTAAAATTCCATCAAAACCAAGGGCAGCAAAAATGGCATTATCCACCTATTTGTGCTCTTTTGCATCTGAAAATTGCAATTCTAAGCAGCAAGTAACTTAGTGCAGCTGTATATACCTTGGTGCTGAAAACCGTGCTATCTGACTTTCCTGCTCTAGTTCCAGATGATGCCCCACCACTGGATGCCTGAGGCTGACAAGTACGAAGCATCTTCACGCTGGTACAGTTAAGTATATAGATGTAAAAGAATTATTGATATTTCCTTTGTTTGAGTAAAATGAACATGCTTTACTACGTATCTTTTTAGTAGCTAATAAAGAAGTTTACCTTCCAACTGATGAAAAAATCTTCATGAGGTTCTGGTGGCAGTGGTCATAGGGCAGATTTTCAGCAATGACTATACGGGACTACAAGTGAAACAAAGTTGTAATCAATAGAAATTTTTCTTTAAAAAAATCCAAAGGTAAGAACTCTGGAACACTAAGTAGGAAAAGGGTATCACAGCTGCATATTACTAATTAAAAGTTAGCAATCTAAAGTCACATGACTTTTAAAAGGTTAATTCTCACAATGGGATTTACAAAGTACTTGGAAGGGTGAAAACAAAAAATAACCAGAAGGCAACCTACTTGCAGATCTTCCATGTCTGTTTCAGTCAGACGATGCTGACGTTTCACCTTTTTTCCATCTTCACTAACTACCTACAGAACAAATCACCAATTTGATTAAAAGATAAAAATAAATAAATGCTAAAAGGACACAAAGGCAAAAGTGAAAACTGCATGATCAACAAAATCAAAAGAACATCTAGCATTGATTGTAATGCTCCAAGCAAAATGAAACAAACTCACCAGCTTTGTAGAGCTCCGAAGAATTTTAGCAAGCTGGGCATGACTACTAACTAGAGCTTTAATCTTCTTGAAGGATGCAACAACAGACATTGGTACTACACGACAAGAAAAAAGAAAGATGAAAAACTGTCTCACAAGTGTTGGAAAAAGTATGAAGTAACATTTGCAAATGAAATGAAAGAGCATCCTATCCTAGGCCACTCTAGGGAACAGAAAAATCACCAAAAAACATTCCACAAACAGACAAGTTTCATATATTACTTGAAATACTCGTGCAAATATCTATTCATGCTCAATGGTAAGGAACAGAGGAAAAGAATATAAAACACCTCCCCCTGACTGCCCGCCCATATATCATTAAAATAGATGGGAAATTATACTTAATAGAATAGATGTCTTATGGTGCTTGAACAACTCAAATCAACTGAGCCTTAATTTCTATCTAGATATTGCTTGAATAACTAAAGCAACACATCATGATAGAGGAGCCATTGCATCAGGCAAGTTTTTTCATCAATCTCGTCCCAAAACCAAGCTTCGCAAAATAGCAGTACAAAGACAAAGAAAACAAAAGCGCAAAGGCAAAATTGGCAAAACCAATTAAAGCAACAATTGGTAAAGAAGAGAATCATACCATATCCTTCAGGATCCTTGCTCATAACTCTAATTAAATGATCAGTAGTTGCCACATTTAAATCGCTAAAGTAATACTCCACCTGTAGGCAATTCAACCAAAAAGCTTAGGACTCGAAGAAAAGATACACTCATTAAAAAATCTTCAAAAAACTTGACAAGATATTGTCAAAGCCTTCTCATGCCTCTGTTTTAGAAACCGAGCATCATCTTTTAAGAAGTTTTCCTTGTATGCAGAATATTTAACGACACACTCTTGAAAACTCTCTACTGCTTCCCAAATCTCTCCATGGAAATGCTACAAATTACAAGCATTTATCAACCTAAAATCAGGTCAGTCTATCATTTTGGTGTTTCCTTAAAGTGACATAGTTTCTAAATGGAATATATGTCGGGTATTGTCTCAGTCAGCAGCAATAACAAGGACAAATTGAAAGGTTTTGTGGTGCAGATTATAGTCGAGATTACTTTAAAGGAAACAACAAGGCTAATAAGCAAGCAAATATAGTGGCCAGCTTTGCATAGGAAGGTCATTCTTTTAAAAGAAACAGAAATATAATGAACCCTAGAATTTGTAAGGGGGAAATACAAGGAAAATATAATTATTTGGGTAAGCAAACTAGATAATATATGATATCTAATCAAGTTATCAATGCCATTATTACTTTTCAATTTACAACAACAATAAGGAAATAAATAGCTCTTATAATAATTCCTTCTCTACTTAAACAAGCAAATAGATCCCTTCATCCCATGCAAAAACAATCTTTATGTGGTTGCAATACTAGAATCAGATTAATTGTATGCCAAGGAAAAGATGGATTTTCAGAAAAAAAAAAAAAAAAATTAAGACGAGTTTTTCTGGTTAAAATAAAAGAGTAGGCCATATATAAATTTCACTTTTAGTCACTTGACTATTTTACATAAATCGCATTTGATCCTTAATTGTTAACATTTTTTAATTAGGTACATAAGTATATAAGTATCACATCTAATTCTATCGTCCAATTTTCCAGCTAACTATTGCTAGAAATGCTCATTCAAAAATAAGAAAACGCACTACTCCTTAAATGCTCAGTTCGGGAAGAACATTTTAATAATAATTGACTGAAAAATTAGATGACATGACTAAATGTGATACAATTTACATAGTCATGTATTTAATTAAAACTTTTTAATAGTCAAACACCAAATATAATTCAGGTATAAGGTATAATATAATAGTAGGATCAACATAAACACACAAGTGGAAGGGTTTTGTTTACCTGATTAACAATCTTATTACATGCTTCGTCAGATAATTTCTTCCACCCTTGATCCGAGTCCGAAAGAGGCTGGGGAGGAGCAGCGGCAGCGGCAATGGCAATCCCAGCAGCAGCCTTTTGCCCCGTCGTCTTCTCAAGGATCCCTCCGGACACACTTCTAAGCAAGGTCCGATGATTCTGAAGGGGTTGCTGGGGCGTGCAGGGATAATTATTATTATTATTGGTGGGGACATTAGGGACGTGCGTGGTGATTTGGGTGTAGGTGGTCCCACCGGGGGTGGAATACACGTGCATAACCGTTTTCGCGGCGATCGTGGCGGAAGACGCGGATGGCGTCCGCCTGTGCACCACCAACTTGGGCGCCGCCGTAGCCGCGACGGCGGCGGCGTGCAAGGTAGTGAGAGACGGCGAGGAGGAGCTCCGAGGGACGAATGCCGGAGCCTCGGCGTTGAGCTGCTGCTGCTGCTGAGGATTCCTGAGGGAGTAATAATTCAAGGAATCGATAGGCGGAGAAACACAATTGAGGTTTCTTAAGGAGCAAGGAAAATCGTGAGGCAGCGGCGGAGAAACGGAGGGGTCGATGTCGAAATCCAGCGACGACGACGAGGAAGTCGCCGATGAATGTAAGGCTGCAACGAAAGAGGAGAAATCCATAGTATTAATTCTGTTATATATATATATATAGTACGTTTTTTGTTTGGTAAGGTGGGTTTAATTTCCTAATCAATCAATCAATCAAAAACCAAAATTGGATATATAGTATAGGAGTTAGGAGCCCCAGCGTCGGGAGAGGGGGCGGGGCAAGAGGAAGGGAAGGGACGCTTTGTTAGAGATGAAGTCTCTTTGTATATACAGCGAACAGGAGAGAGACGAGAGGTACGTTAGCACGTAGAAAGAGTCAGCCGCTCAAAAAACTGTACGTGCACATTAATTCCCCATTTCCCGCTTTCTCGCTCCTCGCCTCATTCTCTTTTCTTAATCACAAATTTACTTTTCGGACACAAATCAAACTATATCTTATGAGTTAATTATCGATTTGGTCATCGACTATTGGGATTTCACCATTTTGGTCCTTGACAATTTTTCTTGCCTAATTAAGTTCTCGACTTTGAAAAAATTAACCAATTTGGTCCTCTTTTTGATTTTAAACAACCGTTAAATCAGGACCAAATTGGTGAAATCTCAAAGTCAAGGGGTCATTTCGGTAATTAATTTTGACTGAAATGGTCCCTTGACTATAGTGAAATTACCAATTTGGTCCCGATTTAACGGATATCAAATGGTAAAATAAACGGGAGGACCAAATTGGTTAATTTTTTCAAAGTTGAGGACTTAATTGGGTAAGAAAAATTATCGAGGACCAAAGTGGTGAAATCCCAATAGTCGAGGGACCAAATCGGTAATTAACTCTATATCTTATTATTGTTGAGTTTTACGGAGTAAGTTTTTATTTTCGTGTGATTCCTTGAGTAAATCTTATTATTGTTGAGTTTTAAGTTTTTATTTTCGTGTGATACCTTCAGTAAGTTCATAAATATTATTTTTTTCAAAATATTTATTATATGGCAAAAGGTGACCAGAACTAAACCGCTTGGAATAAAATGATATTTTTCTCTTCTGGAATAAATTGTGTATAAAATGATATTCTCCTCTTCTGAAATAAACTGTGTGTTTAATGATATTCTCATCTTCTGAAATAAACGTGTATAAAATGAACTAAATAACAACAAATGATGATACTACTTGATGCCTACTAATAAACATATAATTTTTTACTTTAATATTTTCACTGCAAATTGGTTGGAAATGAATCTTAAAAAAAAATTTTCATTGTCTTTCTTTTTGCATTGGAATTGTTAGGAAATAACATTTACCTAAGTGCTTAAAAATATCGATGATGTTTTTCCCTTGTGAAATAAATTATGTATGAAACTAACTAAATGAAAGTCAAATGATTATATTACATTTTTATTCTTGCCTGAGAAAACAATTATATTTATTGTAATATATGAGGATTGCTTGTGCATGCAAAACTCAAAGAACTGGTTTCATTGTATCGATCTCTTTTTTGTACTTAAACGTATGATAATTAGTGAAGAGATGATTTGAGATTTGTATGTTACATGACACTTGTTACTTTAATTTGAGCCATGATAGTAGTATCGGCTACCACCACTACTACTACTATCGGCTACCACCACCACTACTACTACTATTAGCCGATATTAGTGAAGAATTCACGAACATAAAAGATATTGGCATCTTTCAATTTGTCAACTTAAAATCTTAAGGAAACTTAGACAATTAGAACATTTGTTTAAATTTAAAAATATTTTAAAGTTTAGAAATTGTATTTTTATTTTAACGCGATAATTAGTATTTATTATTTAGCTCTTTATTATGGATTTGGTGCACGTGTAATATTTTTAATTATTAAATAATAATTAATATTTACTATTTTACTATTTATTAGTAATTTGATGCACTTATTTTATTTATTAGTGCAATGTTTTTTATTATGAAAAAATAATAATGTTTAGGCATATTAAGTAAAAATGACCTTCAAAGAAAAAAAAAAAAAAAAGGTAAAAAGTATTTCCAAACACCACAATCTTGCTGGGATTAAAAGTGAATTTATATGATGGACAACTACAAACATACTTGCATTGCATATGGAGGTAAAAGTACACCCTTTTGAGACAGTACAAGTGAGCTTGAATCTCATCATTCAATCCCCACCAAATGCGCCGAAAGAAAATAAATTATATCTGTCTTATGCAGATGACCTGTTAACAATAAACTGAAAGATGTTTTACTGCTCATCCTGCCTGCTAGCTTCAAAGCAAAGCAGAGCAGAGCCTACCTTTGCATGGACATTGATTGTCTTCTAGAGCTGGAGCTTTTGGGATCAGAGCGAATTGATGCACCGCTGGGAGAATAGCTATGCTGAACGCGCACCTGGTGCGTTACTGACTCCGTGGAACGACTCCCTACCACATTGATCAACAATACCACCTCTTTATCTTTGTTGTCTTCAGACCACCAGCTCTGTGGAAACCCGTCTGTAAATTCTTCCGAGGTGTGGAAGTCCTCTTGGTGTACCAATACTTCTACGCTCTGTTCGGGTTTGATCATCCCTGCTGCAGGTGTTACCTGATACATACATTCATATATACATACATACATGCATATGAGTAAAATAGGTTTTGTCTTTCTGCTGTGTTGCAAATTGAAGCATGTGTTCCATCCAACTAAAAGCCTAAGCTGATAGTTGGACTGCACATGTTTATATTATATTTATGCTCAACACTGCAGAACAAAAAATAGAGCGCATTATGTTCTAACCTCAAGCCAGCGAGGAAACCCCAAGGACCCTCTGGGGCGATAATCTGATGGCTTCTCCTCCTCCTCAGTTATGGCTTGTCCTTTACAGATAATGTAAAAATGAGCTTTATCCTTTCCACTCTTGTTGGTTATTGTTAAGCTGAATGTTTCTTGATTCTGAAGAACTATCTTATCAGTGCCCACGCTTGTCTCAGGAACATCGCGTAATTCTTCAAGGTAACCCTTGATTTTATCGTTGTTCTGATAAATTTTGCCAAACTCTCGTCTCCTTATGCATCTATCGATGTGAGCAATTTCAACGTTTAATTTGCATCGTACTGGTTTATGATCACTTTCTGTCACTTCCATTACAGCCTCATACCTGTCATAAGAGAATAGTCCATTTGTAAGATAGATTAATGCATGCAGAATGCAGGCTATATAAAAAGCAGCCATGAAACTTACTGTACAACAGATCCAACTACTGGACACTCTAAGCTGCACTCAGTATTCATAACTGCTCGGTTGTCACGATATAGGACCCTGTCACACCAGGCTGGAATACGTTTCTTTTCACCCGAATCGTATCCTGAGGATTATAGAAAGACATAACTAAACTAGACAGGAGGTGTGCAGTTGATAAGAAGAATACTTTCAACATAACATATACATTTCGTACCTCCTAGTCCAGGTTTTCCCTTTTCAAACTTGTAGGTTGGAGGAAACCTGATGATTGCTTCGCGCATTCCTTGAAAAACTTTACCAGCTTTCATTTCTGCTCTCAGCTGATCCTTTTCTCGAAGCCAATCAAAGCTTCTCTGTGAAACCAAGTCCCTCGCTTCATCATAAGTTATCCCAAAAAGGCGATAATTGAAATCCCCAAAGAAAGTGACCATATCAGCATCACCAAGGTCAGGCCTCCCCTCTTCAGGATTAGCTGATGGAGCCTGTGAATGATTCTAGTTAAATGAATTGTGAAGTAATTTTGGTGAATCAATGAGACTACCAAGAGAATATCCGTACATTTGCACCCCGCAGCATTTGAGCAGCAGATGAGATGCTAGCTGCAAGAGAGATGAAGATGATCCAAGGCAAGCCAGAAGTGTAAAGCAGCCAAAATAAATATGTGGACAACACAAGAGAGCAAGACAAAAACAGGTATCGCAGCATACCGGCAGCGTTGAAGATGGGAGACTTTGAGAAAGCCATTGTTCGAAATATATGGTAAAAATCAGCATTTCGCCGGTTGACTGCTTCCAAATGTGCCGCAAAGTGACAGTTCAGAAAGCACATTAAGCGATCATATACTCTCAACCTCAAACCAACACCACCCTGCACGGTGAATGCATAATGATAACTAAAATGCAGTGTTTGCATGTAAGTTTAGTCAGTCATAGTAATTAGGATGATAATGATTGAGAAACATAAATTGCAAGATTAGACAAGCCATTATGAAAAATGCATTCTTTTCTCTTAATGAAACACCATTCACTAAAATTTATTCCAATCTGATTTGTGAATGCCAGAAACAATGGCTGAAAAGTGAAAACCTTCATCTATTGGCTATTGCTGTGCTTTATATTTCACATCTAAAACCCTTTTGAATTTTCTTTCCCTTCAATCTTTATGACTAAGCTAATAAAGCCCTCCTATTTTATCAACCAACTGAGATTTAGATACCACTTAACAACGCAGGAAAAACACAACAAGAGCCCAATGCTTTAAGCTTTCTCTGGAGAGCTACAGCTCCAATTTCTGTATGTTAGTAGTTGATGTTTGTAATAAAAGTTACCTTATTACCGATAGCTCGACCTAAACCACATGCAACTGCTCCAACATCAAGGTCCCCAATATGTGTTCTTAGCGTCTTTCTTACCCTGAACAAAACCATCACCCAACAATAGGACTTAAGAGCTAGGTTGGGAAACACATACTAGCTCAATATCCATATGACAGAACTTTAATCTCTATGAAATGTTTCAACATTCTACAAAAGGAGCTACCAATGATTACCAGATAGTTATAAGCAAAGCAGCCAGCTGTCTGGATCCTACACGTTCAAAAACTGATCCCTCATCTAAAGCTTTCCCTATAGCATCCTGCCACCATTGTCCAATAGAACTTCCTTCAAGTCCTACCTACAGTTTACAAAGAGCGATTAGAACAACTCCATGCATGTGCATGCAAAACAAATACAATAAAAATAAAGTATTATCGTCTCAAAGAGTTTTTACAAAATCCTAAATTTTTGCACATTTTTTGGATACTAAATTATATTATCACAACTGCCCATGCATTGTAAGGACTAAGGAGAAAGGAAGCATGCTGCCACAAGAAGAATAGTAGACTAGGATAATTTTTATGTGGCTTAAGATTCTCCACCCCAACCATACTATCAAAAATAAAATAAGATAACTTGTTTACTCAGAAACCTATCACTGTGTCAAAATGTATATAAATGGGGTGTGTGTAACAAGAGGGCATACAGATTCTTTAGCCGCAGACATTGCAAGGAACCCTGCACCCATTTCCACTTCTTGTAATCCAACAACTACAATTCCAACATCTGATGCTGCAGAGCCCAGCCACGCATTAAGTGCTTCTTGAGATGCTCTTCCTTGACCAACATTCCATGTTCCAATTAAAATTCTGATATTCGTTTGTTTTGTATAGGTATCTTCTTTCTCTGTCAATTCTTGTCGCAAAATGTTATCGATGGGTCCTGGAGAGGCAAGGCTCCATCCACGTATACCACCATGGTTAGCCAAGCTAAAAAGATAGCCACTTCCAACAGCCAACTTCACAACTGGGCCATTATGAGCAACCCAACTTGAAACTAAGTTTCCTTCAAGATCTAACACCTGTAGAATGCCACTTGCATAGCCAACCCATATTCGTGATCCCTGAGTGCAAAAGCATAGAACAGCACAAGGATGGTGAAGGAAGTCTTGTAGGCGGGTGCCATTTCCATCCCACTGCACAAGTAAGCCACTTGAACATCCAGTCCAAATTATTCCATCTGGAGCAAGCAACATTGCTTCAGTTTTCTTAGCTTCCTCCACAAATGCTCCTGCTCCCTTAGATGCAACTCTACGAACAGCATCTGCTGCACCCATCAAAGCATTCCGTGACCGCTGCAAAAAACCTGTTTTTTCCTTTTTAGATTTGGGCACCAACTTAATCTCATCTTCAACTGCTTGGTCTTGGGCTGAAGACATGTCAACTCGGTTCTCAATCTGACCATCTACATTATATACTTTCAGAAGTTCTCTTGTACGAGCATCCCTGAAGTTTACCAACTATGAGAATAATTTGGGATGATAAGAAATCATAAACTTCTCATCCTTTCTTTTTTACAAACAAATCAATCAAGAACCAGCATAACATATAAAGTCAGATATGTTTTCACTGGTTCTCGTTCAGAATTGTAAAAAACCCTAAAAACAAAGATAAAGTGATTAAGAGAAGTACCACAATGAAAAGGATAAGGATCCAGCTGCCCACACTTTAGCTCTAACATGATCAGACAATAGACACTTCACCTCAGAGGATGAGATATTACAGACACCATTAACAGTCACTTGGCTCCTAAGATCAATGCCTGACCTCTCCACAAGTAAGGCAGCCATATGTCTCTCTTCAGGTGACAAAGAGAGAGATTTTTCAGCACTTTCCCATGGCCAGACCTTAATGACACCACCCTCAGAACCAGACCATATATCACCTGGGCCAAATGTCCATGAAATAAAGTCATTGTAAGCAATATTATTATAATAAACAAAATTAAGCTTGAGGATTATAAACAGTAATATATGTTCTCTACCCTCCTTGCAGTCAATTGAGAAAACAATAAAGTGCCACTCAAGTTCCTAAGAAGGTGACCCTACACTCAAGGAGAGTTGTTTTCAATAATTTACATACTCCTTTAACTTGCACTGAATCCCAGCAATGAAAAGGAGGCACTAGGATCCAATTACCAGGACAAATCTAAGGTTCAATCAGATACCTCTGCAGTTCAGCTCAAGACATTTTAGCAAAAACAAGTTACCTCATAGAAGTAGGCTAAATAAGCATTAATTGGCAGGCATCACATATGAATAGATGAGTTAAAAGGCCTGTCCAAGTGAAGAGTAATCGTTAGTTACCATAACAAGAAGTCACCATTGATAAAACTTGAGCACGGTGAGCCTGCCAGGAGAGGCCTTCCTTAAAAGGTGAATCGTCTGAATTGCACTTGTCTATCTTCCAAGTCCTAATCTTTCCATCCTTGTGCCCAGTCCACACTAACTTACTCCCCACATCAACCATTAAACATAGTGTAGGAGATGTAACCACTGATTCATGAAAGGGCGCGGCATCCTCATCCCCTCTCCTTGTCCTTCCCCCCATTCCAGGCCCTGGCTCATATGCATCCGAAAAGTTCCACACTCTTACCCCTGATTCTAGTCCTGCCCATAGTTGTGTCTCAGTACAACCAATTGTTCGCAAATATTTACCAACCTGCAGTCACATTAGAATAATTAACAAGTGACAACTACATATACAAGATTCCAAATTAAGATCTGTTATAATCTTGGATTGAAGTCGATTGAATCCAATCCGAACCCTCAGCTAGGCAATCAATTAGTTAGTCTAACACATAACCTAATAAACTCATATATTCTCAATGTGGGAAGTTCAAAATGCGTATAATGTGCTAAAAACATAAGAATAATTATATCTGCTTGGGGTGAGCGATTCCACCTTGTCAAAATAATTAACAAGTGACAACTACATATACAAGATTCCTATTATAATCTAAGATTGGACCGAGGTGACACTAAAAAATCGAGATCACTCGCAATCAATTAGCTAGTCTAATCTATAACCTTATAAACTCATATATTCTCAATGTGGTAAGGAGATTTTCAATTTGACATGAATGGGAAACGGATAATGAGCAAACCGAAAAATACAAATCTACCTGTGTTTCTCTGAGAGGGTGAGGCCTGAGCTCGAGGCAAGGCGGACGGCCAGGGTGTACAGCAGAGCGAGATGGGACTTTAAAGATTCCGGTGCCGCCTCCCGCGCCGATGAACTCGGGCAAATAGTGCTTGTTTTGGAATTCCTGCGATCCTTCACCGGGCGGGGGGCAGCCGCTATCGTGGCCCTCCCCCATACGATTGTAGTCTTGCGGATCGCCGTTGACGTTGGAATAGTGATAATAGGCGGCATCCTCGTCGTAGTCGGAGCTATCGTAGACGGCATTTTGGCTGTTAATAATGTCGGCGGAAATGCGGTCCTCGTCGAGGCTGTGCTTGCGGAGCTGGTGGTGGCGCTTGTAGTGGCTGCCGGTGTTGGTGCGAAGCTGCTGGCTGTAGGAATGGGACTTGCGGCGAGGGGGCGCACTGCTCAGCCCCGCTAACGCGTTCCGATCATCTTCTTCGAATTCTTCCGTCATATTCCCAAATTGAAAGTGAGATTAATCGGAGAGATAATGTATATATGTATATATGTATGTATCAATAATCAATTACAGGTAGTGGTGGTGAAGCGGGGATTCGTTGAGAAAAGGACATTGCTTGCTTGCTTGCTTGATTGCAAGCTATGGCATGAGAATGAAGTGGAGAGAGAGAGAGACACAGACAGAGAGAAAGAGAGAGAAAGAGAAAGAGAGAATCGAGATTGGGAAACGTGAGGATGAGAGGAAAAACAGAAATGGAGGATGGTTGGCTTGCATGGGAAAGCGGCAAGCCAGGAGACTGCCCGGACTTGGTCTCAGGCCATCTTCCTACTACAATTGCACCACATTTCAAATTTTAGAATTAACGACTGTTTTTGGTACATGACTATTTTGGTGTATGTAATAATTATTAAATTGATCTTCGATTATTAATTTTGACAATTAAATCTTAAATTATTGATTGTGTAATCAATTTGATCCTCTGTAATTATCAAATGGCAAAAATTTGTGCGGGACTGTCTCACCGTGAGACGTGTCGGGTCAAAATTCAATGTAATACTTATATGCACAAATGTCATACTTATATGCTCAAATGAAATACTAATCAGAAATAAAAATGTTATTACTTATAAGGGTAAATCTAATACTTTTAAAGAAAAATACAATACTTTTACATTTCGATTTAAAAGTATTACATTTTTTCCTCAAAAGTATTATATTTTCCTTACTTTTTCTCTTATAAATAACAAATATTTGAGTATATGAGTAAAATTCAATCAAGCCCTTTATACCTTACAACAATTACATCTAAACTTTATCTGACTCTTGTTACAACGTAGTATCGGCTATAGCTACTTTCGCAACCTACTGAAGCACAAAAAGTCAACAGTTGTCTCCCTGAGGCTCAAACCCACTCCCATAATCCATGTGGGAGTGTAAATCGGGACACTAAGTGCCACTAGACCACAAGGTCTTTGGCCATTCAAATAATATTTAGTTTATTTGGAATAACAAGACTTGACACAAATATTTACAATTTTTTTTTTTTATAGTACTAATGAATAAAAATTATAAATTTAAATATTACATTATAAGTTTTATTAAATACAGAACTTCATATTTGGAAAATCATAAAAAATTGTTAAATAAATAAGTAAAGAAATAATATAGTATGACCAAAAAATAATAAATAAAAAATATTTCTCACCGCTACATACAGTAACAACTCCCTATTAGTCACCCCAAATTTAAAAAAAAAAAAAAAATCTTTATTTTTTATGAATTATTGGTGAATTGATTAGGGATAACACGAATGACTAATAGAGAGTAATTATGATTTATGAGTCTTAACATAGTTTTAATAAATATAACATATAAATGGTGACAGTTTGAGTATTTGAATATAAAATTTGATAATTTAGCAAAAATATAAATTACGCATTTATATTATTTCCTTTTACAAAATAGCCTTATGTTTCCATTTAAAAAAAAAATCATTTTTTAACTAAATCCAAAAATAAAAATAAAAAAAAAATTGAAAGGAAAATTATATTACGAGATTAAGTGCTGGGAAGCAATTGTTGAATACAACATGTATAGAAGAAAAAGTTGCGTAAGAAACAACTTGTGATTTTCCTGTCCCAGTCAGGGTGTGAGCACGCAGATTCGCTGATCTACGAATGAAATGATAGGATACTGATTCAAAGTGTCTAGCCAACTTACGGCTATTACTCACTACACATCCAACGTATGAGAAGTCCAGTGTTAGGGAGTTGAGTAGTTGGCATATGTTTAAAGGCAGTCGGACTCTATTATGACATTTCTCCAATCCTTGTTTTTCAGCCATAACAAGGCTTCTCTCATTGCCATGGCTTCGGCCAGATGAGGATTTCCCAAGCTTCGGATAGGGTCACTTGCTGCTCCCAGAAATGATCTAGTATCTGTGATTAATAGGGGCAAATTAAAGACTGAAATGGGAAGCTTTTTCCCAAGAAGTGACAAAAATAAAATGATTTTAAAAACTAGACTGAAATAGGAAAATAGCATTTGGGACTTGTGTTTGAGGTTAGAAACGGAACATGCGTTTATTAATTTATTTTTTTTTTCAAATGTTGACAACAAATGCAAAGTCCCACTTGCATTCATAATATACATCATGGCCGGATGCTCCAGTCGCCGGAGGAATAGCATGGATAAATTGGTCGCATTGATAATTATTTAAAACATATATATATAGTTGCCGGAGAAGGCGACCAAATTGTATTTGGTCACCTTTTTTGGCAACCAATTTTATACCTCAAACGCAAATCCAATGAAACTGTAGTTATATTGAAATGATATTGTAATTGTGTTGAAAGTAACTGTAATGTATTATAAAAGAAACTATAGTTATGTTGAAAGGAAACTGAATAACAGGTTCACATATTTGAGTGTATAATGTCGAATGAAACTGCAGCTATATCACAAAGAAAATGTAGTTGTGTTGAAAAGTAATTGCAATGTGTATAAATTGAAAGTTAATGGCGCGAAACGCCATTTTCATTAATAAAAACGACCTCGTTTTGATGCATGGTTTACAATTTATTGTGGACCGTGGTCCAAAATAAAATTTGCAGAAGACGACGAGAAACGAACAGGTTTGGCGTAACAAGCAACCAAATCCATCCGAAGCAGCTAGGATGGCATGCCACCTAGCAGACAGCTGGCGACCAGACATTTCCTCAAACTCCCCTCTCATAGGGGTCTCCAAACCGACAGCACAACACAATAGCACAGGCGGCAACCAGACCACCATCACTCACCCAGAAACGACAGTCACATGTCAAGTAGATGCCACAATATCTCAAGATGGTAACTCAATCCAAATTAATCAACTATTAATCCATCAAATCCAAAACTCGATTCATTTGACAATATGTTTTCTATATGAGAAATGTTATTCAATTTCTTTTTATACATATTATTAGTTTCATTTCAACAAAACAAAATTATCATTTCTATTCAATTACACTTTTATTTGGCAATATACAATCAATATGCGAAACATGTTATTCAATTTCATTTTATACATTTTCAACACAACTAAAGTATCATTTCAATAATTACAGTTTCATTTTAAATAATATGCGACACAGTTTCATTTTAAATTTAGTATGAACACACACAAAAATATGAGATTTGTTAAAATGACAGGCACCGTTTTCGAACCATAATCCATGGTATAACAACCGTTTTAAATGGCACATTTGAGCTCCAATCTCATCACTCCCCTTCTCCCTCAAACCCAATGAGATGTACCCCAAAGAAACTTGCATTTCAAAGTGAATAAACAATTCAAAAATTACAATGAATGCATAGTTTTATAGTGTGTTCCTTGTCCAGAGATCATGTTCTCCATGAAATTATCCATCTAAATAAAATGGTAGGAGAAATCGTGGGGGATCTCATCAGACGTGCGCATCATACATTGAGCTCAACTTGGAGGAAAATGCAGACAAACATCCCAACAAAAAACAACCAATCAATCATTCCTCCTCCCTCATATTCTGTTGTTACTCAAGCATTCCTCTAGCTAGAAGAGAGTCGTGTCGTGTTGTGTCCTCTTTATCGTGTCGCTACCAAACACCCCATCAACCCTAAGCCAATTTCGTAATGTTTGGCAGTAGAAAACCCCGTTTCTAAGCCCACCTTCTCCAACTCCCTTCCTGTGTTGTACAAAACTACAACTCATAAAGTTTGCGTATTTGAACAAGTCAAGAATGCACATGAAAACAAGTTTAGTTGGCTCTGTTATAAAAGGCACTGGCACTCATGCTGATACAAATGCGAGTCTACTCTTGTTTTTTAGAAGCCATTCTATTTTTCCATTCTCAGACAAACAATCCTTTACTCCATTTGGTTAGTGAAGAAAAACACTATTCACAATCAGCAATAGATGGCTTAAAGACTAGAGGGTAAATTGAACAATTCAATCTAAAACTTTAAGAGTGGAGAGTTATGTAAAGAGAACGGACCAGTCAGGAAATCCTTGATTGAGGTTTTCAGGTATTTATACTCGTCTGCAAGGCCATAACCACTTGCCACGGGGACAACTACATTGTCAATCATCCATTCCTACAAGAATAGAACATGAATAATGATTCAAAATTGTACATTCAGAAAAGATTAGAAGCACACCTATTGAAGGCATAAAATACATTTTGAGCTTCCTGTGAAAGTACCTGAATTGATGTGGCTAATGGGTTCACGCTCTTATTGAAATCCAGGACAGATACTTTAGACCCTGGTTTTAGAACACGATGGATCTCCGCCATAGTTTTATTTACATCAGGCACATTTCTCAATCCATAGCCAATTGTAACGGCATCAAAATAAGAGTCCGCAAAGGGCAAATCAAGTGCATTGCCTTCAATCCACCTATATTGTATAATATGTTGTACGTCTTTGATTAAAAACATGGAATTGACTATAGACTACAAAGAAGATAATTATGTTTATGTATCATAGTTGAATCATATACGGCACTTTATGTGGACGAATTGCAGATCATACACAACATTTTGCAGAAAATTGCCTACTTGTCTCCTTAAGGAGGTTTCCATATATTAGCCAAATAATCAAGTAAACAAACATCTCAATTACCAATGCTCACTTAATATTCTTGTAGCAGTTTTTTGACCGTAAGTTCTGCCTAGATGAAGCAATCAATAATTGCTCTTTTGAGAAATCAAGGCCTACCACCTGCAAGATTGTGACTTGAAAAGTTAAGGATAAAGTATAAACAAAAAAAAAAACCACTTCAAATTTGAATTTAAAATCAGGAATTTTGGAAGGTAATGAGTATTAGGTAGGAGGCACCCCATGATCAAATCCAAGGGATGACAACTCAGTAATAACTGTCAGTTCTTTCACGACAACAGCAAAATTTAGTCTTAATAAAAACAGCATTGCATTCTTTACCATAAATAATGGTAAAGCCGTAAAGCAATGTAAAAATAGAACAGGTCAATATAGTGAAAGACTTATTTTGCAATCCAGGTCTAGAGAATACCATTATCCCTAACTGTAATCAGAGTCATCACCCACATACCTTATGCTATTGAAAAGAAAGTATATCAAGCAGAAAAAAATACACGTTTCATGACTGATTAATCTAAATGTTGAACATGGTGAAATAAATGGCAACCTTTTTTTCACTTATCAGTCAAGTTACTAAATAATAAATATAGGATAAAGCTCTTCATGATAAAGAATTCAATATGGTGAGTTTTAGCCACAATTCATCCTGGTTATTGGTGTAGCAAGCCTTAACCAGACTTGTTAAAGCAATTCAAAATAATTTGTCTTGTCCAACATACAGCAAAAGTAAGCTATCAGCTACTGCTAACGGGGTATTTTTATTCTGAACAATTTTCAGTAGAAAGTTTGTAATGACACCCAGGATGGAAGAAATAGTGAAACAGGTCAAGTTCAGTGGAACATGAACTCCTAGCTGTCCAACCTCTTTTAGCAGCAGTGACTTTTCACTCTATAACTAAGTTTGGAAAACCGTGCTAAAGACCATCTTGACAGCCTTTAGGTTCCTTTAAAAAAAAAAAACATTTCAGCCCCTGACTCTCATAATGGTCAATTTTCTCCTCACAGGTTAACATATTGCGGATCATCTTAAGAACATACAGAACTACAGCAGTGTCAAGTGCTCTATCATCTTTGTTTCATCCTTTTCAGCTCAGAAAGTTAATTAAAATCCAAACTGAGTTTTGTTATCAACTTGAAACAATGTAATGAGAACTTCCAGTGATTATTAGTTTATACTTGTATTTTCCCCATACTGTCACACCGCTTCTATTCTATTTATTGCCCCAAAACAATATGGATCCTTTCGACTTCTTGTAGAAGAATATCCTCTTGCAAGCACTCTGCAATTGAACTAAAAGTTTTGGGGATAGATGTATATTGCCATTTAAGGACATTCCCAATTGTGTAAATATACATCTAAAAAAGGACTGGTTTAAAAGGGGAAAAAAACAGAGAAGACATCGGCTTTGTCATCATGTCCATCCTCCCAAACCTTCACTCAAGTTAGTCAGGTTCAACTATATGAATTCTATTTTTGAATTTAGTTTACATGATGAACATGAGGATCAAAACAAATACAGAGCTTATATTCTCATCACTCATGTACATGTACCTATGACACTATAGTGGAATGGAGTTCTTGCCCGCCTAGCCTAAAATTCCCCATGGTTATTCCCTTTGTGGTTTCCACTTCACAATCTTGACTTGTTTCATCATTCTTACAACTTTTTCCACACAAATCACACCAACAACCATTAAAAATAAATTGCAAACCCTAAAATGAACCTATATTGGATTCCAAAAATCCCAGTACCAACAACTATAATTGTTTAAAATGCTCCATGGAATCTATCTGGCATCAGACACCAATCACTCAATCAGCAAAGGGGTTGGCTGCCAATTGGACATTGACACCTCAGAGAATTTGGACTTAGGGTAGGTGGGTTGATTCATGTGTTGAATAATGCCAAGCAAAATAAATAAGGAAAAATTGTAATTTATGCCCTCCATAATATGCCAATTATTAATGCGACTCTTGAATTATCAGTAGTGTAAATGTTGCCCCTCAATTTTTAAAACTTTACATATATTGCCCTAGATCCGTTTTAAAAGGACACCGTTTTAAACCCTACGGGAGGGGCAATACATGTAATTTTTGAAAATTGAGGGGCAACATTTACACCTCTAATAATTCATGAGTAATATTAATAATTGGCATATAAGGGAGGGGCATAACTTACCTTTTTCCCAATAAATAAACAATAAGCAGAATAGCAGATAACGATTTAAGCTGTCATAACAAATGTTGATGTAAAGAAGAAGACGATGATATACATATACTACTCCTAAGTCCTAAATGGTTGAGAACTGGGGAGCTGACCTTGCCATATGGCCCAACTTTCTCAGATAAAAGAAAGGCTAAGTCTCCGCTACCACAACAAACGTCTAGTACATTATCACCTTCTTTTGCCCTGCATTACACACATATATGCATACAAAAATAAGCAGAAAAAGAATTGGGGTTTTCCCCATTACGGAAAAACGAGGGAAAATCGAAACATACCCGCTCCAAGAAACAGCCATCCTCTTCCAAATTCTGTGTTGGCCCAAGCTTAGCCAGTCATTCAACTGCAACAGCAGTCCCACATAACCATACACGCTCAAATATAGCAATGATGATAATTTTAGATGTGTAAGGGATAGAGGAGAGGGCGCACGTTATCATAGACAGGAGCAATGCGGCTAAAAAGTGCCTGACGATCGGCGGTGCACTGGATGAGTCTACGTCTCGGCCGGAAAGTTGACGCGGGTCTAGAGGGAAGAATAAGCTGAAGTGAAGCCATTGTTACCTTCTCAGTTTTCTGTGATTCAGCAGAGGCTTTACAATGAGAGGAAATTTCATTTCCCCCCTCTAAAAGTAATAATCTATCAATTTGGCCCCACACATTTTCAATTGGTCAGCTCCGGATTGTTTCTCACTTTCTTGTAGACTTATTGGTGAAAATTTAAATAAAATTGGGATAAGTGTCAAATAGACCCTCCAACTATATACCAAAGTTCAATTAGACTTTCAAACTAAAAAAAATTCAATTGGACCCTTAAACTTGTTAAATTTGTGCAATTAACTTATTTAACATGTTACCAAAAGGTAACCTGTCAACTTTGCTTACTTGGCATCTTTTATGAAATCCTATTTAAAAATTTTAAACAAATTATTTATTAAACTAATTTTTTAAAACTTAATTTAAAAAAAAATCGGACGAAGGCTACCATGGACAGCTGTCAGGCAGCTTGGCACTTTGGCTGCCATGGTTTCTTGTCCATGACAGCTGCTGCCATGGACGAAGAATCTATCTGGTTGCCATGGCGGGCTTCTCCGTCAGGATGGAGATGCCCGCCAAGATAGATTATTCGTCCATGGCAAAAGCTGCCATGGACAAGAAGCCATGGCAGCCAAGCTGCCCTGGACGATTGCCATGGCAGCCAAGCTGCCCTGGACGATTGCCATGGCAGCTTGGTTGCTATTGTTAGTTTTTTTTTTTTTATAATTTTTAAAAAAAATTATAATTTTTAAAAATTTCTTACAATTGGAGATTTTGGAGTGAGACTACAAATCACTCAGTTTCAAGCTAGAAGGTTATCAAAGACAGTTGACTTGTGTGATTTCTATAATTCTTTTGTTAATGTTATTTTTGAATGGAAAAGTAAAGAGGATGAGGAAGACTTGCGGTGTTCTCAATGAGTGCCTACAATGCGCCTACTATATCTCTTTTAACTTCTAAAATTTCAACATGGACATATTTTTCCATTTTACAACCATGTTGACAGTCAACACTTATCATATGGACAAGAGACGTTATTTCGCCTATACCGTTAACGGAAAAAAATATTGTATGCAATTGATACAATATCAAATCAATACACATGTTTCGGAGCGCTATCGTGGGTTAAATGTTTACAAATGTTAGGCTCAAATGTGTTGGGAGCCAAAGTTTTTTCAAGATTGACAAGGTGCCAAAGGATATACGACGATATTATGAGCACAACAATTTGTCATTCTCTTTTATTTTCAATCATATTATTATATTTATTTTTTAAATTTTTACGTAAAAAGTAATACTCCATATTATTTTATAAATAATTTGACTATATAAATTGTTTATTATTACTAAAGTAATCATAAATTATTTTATCTTATTAAATTATAACTAAAGAATAATTACTAATCTTATCTAAGTACAAAAAATTATAGTCATTATATAATTATAACTAATTTCATAACTTTTATGATTCCTAATAATTAAACAATTATTTTTCATTATTTAATAACTATTAAGAAATCATTTTTAATCAATTATTATTAAACACTAATCACAAATAATTGTTAATTACATATACATTTCCAAATTATTATGTAACAATTATTACTAATTAACTAACTATATTATGCTTTATAAATGATTATAACTTATAAGGAATGAGTTTAACAACATCATTACTTTCAACCGTATACTACTATCTTTTTTCAATTATAAATATTATTGCTACAATACTATAAACATACTTTATAATATAACAGTTCATTACTACTAACTAAATTTTTTCTAAAAAAGCTAACATGCACTCTAGGAGTCTGTTATTTTCTTCACGATAAATGTATTCCCTGGTTTCTCTTTTACTTTCTATGCATACTAAAAGCGTCATATTTTTGTATCACATGAAAGAAAGAAAAAAACAATCGTGTTTATGATTCGAAAAGAATTAGGGTTTACAATATTTATAATAGATAAGTCTTGTATGTATAAATTTGTATTTATTTATCGTATTATTCCCGTATAATGTACCGTATTCTACCTGGAAAAAAAATATAAAGATAATAATGCACTCGTGAGATGCATATAGAAAAAAAAAAAAAAAAAAAAAAGTAAAAATACACTATACGGTGTTGTTTTTTTCCTATGTTTGTATCCCAACACTACTACAAAAATGATCATATAAGTATAGCTTTACACTACTCCTCTTAAAAACGGTGTAGTGTATTCCCTAAAATAAAAAAAAGATCCACTTTTCGCGGCACCCAATCTCAATAGGTGCTGCAAAAAATAAATTATTAAAATAATAAATAATTTTTCGCAGCACCCACAAAGAGTAGGTGCCGCGGAAAATAAATATTAAAATAATAATTTACTTTCCGCGGCACCCACAGGAGCGGGTGCTGCGCAACGTCAATCTGCATTTCCAACACACGCATCTGAAAGAGACATTTAATTCATTCCCACGCGCAAAGTCAATCACCATCTCCATTCCGCATTTCATTTCAGATCTGAGAGCTTTAATCACCATCTTCATCTCCATTTCGCATTTCAGCCGTCGCCGCTCCTCCACTTCTCCTCCATCGTTGTTGCCTCCTCCGCCAAAGCATCTACTCGCCGACGCCGTCCTCTCCTCGTCGACGCCGCCCTCTTCGTCGACGACGCCGAAGCAGCCTCCACCGCCGGTACGTATTTCTTTTTTATTTATTTTGTATTTTTCTTATTTTTTTTTTATTTATTTTATTCCAGATCTTATTTTTTGATTCCAGATGTTTTTTGCGAGCTTTGTTGGGGCGGCACTCAAACATTTCTCTGAATGAATCCAACTCTAATGGCACAGCTGTATGGTGAAAGGTAATTCATTATAGATACCTACAATGGCAAGTTCAGAGTATAAAGTAATACATATTTTCTTTTGCATTGGAGCCTTGTTTCTTCATGTTAGTCTTGTAGAGTAGCTATATGATTATAAATTTATGAAATGTTATATTACTAAAGCACAAGTGAACATACCAAATTGCCAATATACCATTTTCTTTGCGGTGCGTGGTTGGATAATAGTTGATACCAAGAATACTGAAGTATAAGAAATTCTTGTTGATGTGTATAGTGTCAAATAATCTTACATTGACAGATAAAACTCTAGCAATTATAATGGTGTTGAGTTAATGCTTACACTCAGGTAAATTTAATAGGCAGCCCAGTAAGGGGATAGAATATCTGATATCATTAGATTTCAGGCCATGATTGGTGACTACTTAGTCAGAATGAGGAGATTCCACTTGCCATAATGCATGCCTATGTTAACTCAATGAATTTTTCTGGAATGAAGTTTGATATGGCAATTCGGGAATTTCTTAAAGGATTGCGGCTTCCTGGAATCCTGGGGAAGCTCAAAAGACAGACCGCATAATGGAAATGTTTGCAGACAGGTATGTTACTGGTTTCTTACACTCTATATCTGTCTATTTATTAATTCTTCTACACAAGAAGCTGATTTCTATGTTTGAAAGAGGAGTGCCCAAGAACAAATCCAATTACAGAATCATTATAGTCCATGGCTTTGGCAGCTCCAAAGAAATGAGCTTTATGGCTTCTGATGTACTTCACACACACACTCTCTCTCTACTTCCAAACTTTTGATTCTGATTTAATTTCTTTAAGCATTGTGTTCTTATTCTGTCCTCACAGTCTTTCTTGGAATTTTTAGATTAATTTCTGATTTTAGTATAAGGGATAAAGGTTTTATATTTGAGTGTTAGGATTTCATATTTGAGGAATATAAACTGGTAATTAATTGATCTGAGGGTGATGCACTTCTCCTAAATCTCTACCAAGACTGCAAATCTGTTTTTGCAAATTGCAAATCATAGTAATTAGCCTGGAAGCAAGAAAATTACTAATGTTTGCACTTTGGTATATCAACTGATGAGGTCAAGTTCCATCCATGTGGTCCTGCATTTTGTTTTTGATTCCACTAGTTATTGTAGGAACTGTGTTTCTTTTTTCAGCTGTGTTAGTTATGGCTAAATTTGGTTCTGCCACTGAGCTCTCGGTTTTGAGCTTCTATGAACCTAGAGGAACTATAAAACATGAACCTGGTACCTGCCTTGTGATGTTTCTAGTGATATTTATGATATTTGATTTACTTGATTGATGTTCTTTGTCCAGGTTCTGAATGCAAGTATGCTGTTCGTGGTGAAATTGTCAACCTTGCTCAGGTAATTATGCATCTTGTTTAACTAGCCATAACAAGTTTATTCATTGACTTGCACACACAAATATGTACACCATTCACAGAAGTGGAGTGTAAATTTGGAAAGTTGTTCTGCTATATATCTCTTCATATCTCTTCATATCTGACGGTCTTGTGTAATGTTGTTTGGCAGAAAATACAAGAAGAGTTACAGGCAAACCCAGGTTCTCACCCATTTGATGAGGTATTATTGTTCCTTTTCAAGAAATGCTGTAAAGATGCATGCTTTTCTTTATAATTATAACACATTGTTTCTTGGTACATCTAGTGCCTATATACATTGTTTCTTGACATCACAATGTTATGATTATGTGCATTAATAGCTCAAAAAAATT
This sequence comes from Ipomoea trifida, assembly GCA_003576665.1. Lineage (NCBI taxonomy): Eukaryota > Viridiplantae > Streptophyta > Magnoliopsida > Solanales > Convolvulaceae > Ipomoea > Ipomoea trifida. The sequence continues at coordinate 5,474,733 of CP025655.1, forward strand.
AGAAGAAGATGATGATGGAGGTCAAGATGCTTGCACACCAGATATGTGGCTGGGAGCATTGGTGCACAAGGATTCAACTATTGCTTTCCCATTAGCTTTAGCAATTAATTTCCTACTACTTTAGTAGTTTGGATTGATTCTTAGTATTCTTATTATGCAGGTTCAAGAAAATAATGAATATGTGTTACACAGTGGATTTAAGTTTATTATATGGTTATGTGATAATGATAGGAGTTACTGATATATTCTGAATGTTTTAATATATATTTTAAATTGGAAAAGGAGAATCTGAATTAGTTGTTATTAGCAGTATATATATATATATATATATATATATATAAATTTTTTTATTTTTTTAATGGTAACTTTCCGCTACACCCGCTCAGTAGCCGGTGTAGCGAAAAGTCATTTTTTTTAATTAAAAAAATACTTTACACTACACCTCTACAGGTGTAGCGGAAAGTCAAGGACTTTTAGTGTCACTTCCATCCTCTACACCTCTACAGGTGTAGCGTAAAGCTATTTATAGGTGTAGTGTATGGGTTTTTTTGTACTAGTGCAACATAAAGTCTCTTTTTTGTATCAAAAGAAAAAACAACAAAAACTAATCCACGAAACAACCCTTCACAGTGTATTATTATTATTATTATTATTTTTTAACCTCTGTAGGCACAATTTGCATATAAGTGGTCTTCATCTCTTCTATTAAAGTAAGACCTTATGATAATAGTTCGAACTAATCGAGTTAGCACCTTAGACACATTATTGTTATGGACTTTGGAACATTATTCATACAAGGAAGAGGACAAATCTAAAAAGATGCTGCTTTTAACTTCACATGGGGGTATATACAATATAAATATATAATGAAGAAAAACGAGCTAGGCTGCCAGTACTAGTAGTGATTAGTGAGGTACCAATTAATGCATTTTAGATTAGATGGAAGAAGTGGTGAAGCTCCATGGGATTTCTTATAATCTGTTCACTTACAGAGTAATTTGGGGTCTAAAGCTGAAGGGCATACCATTTGAATACATAGAAGAGGAGCACAGCGACAAAAGCCCTTTCATTTTGCAGCACAATCCAGTTTTCAAGAGTTTTCCGGTGTTGTTTCACCGGCCGCCGCCGGCCAAACCCATCTGTGACTCAATGGTCATCCTGGAGTACATTGACCAGACTTGGCCACACAACCCTTTGCTTCCCACTCATCCCTACCGCAGAGCCGTTGCACGTTTCTGGGCTAAATTTGCCCATGACAGGGTATGGAATTAGAATTAGTTTAAAATATTTTCTTGAGTTTTTTTCAATTCAATCAAATTTAGTTTAAAACATTCGAAATGTTATCATATAAAGAGGGGTGAAAAACTGGTTAATGACCTGCTATTACAAGTCACTAGGGTTTCGACGACAATTCGACCCTCTTCAACGATACTCCGAGCCTTAACACAGGCGACCAACTGATCGCCTTCCCAGCAATGGCGATCAATGGTTGGTAGAAGGCGACCAGTCTTCTCTGAGATGAGAAGCTAGGTGACTGCCAGTGTTAATGCTTGGAGATCGCAGAAGTATCGTCGGAGATGGTTGTATTTTCGTGGGAACCCTAATGACTTGTAGTAGTAACCGGCTTTTGCGTTTCAATGTCCCATAATAACATATTTATGAACTTAATTGCACTTTTAAAAACTTCAGAGACTTTTCAAATTAAAGTTTAACGACTGATTTTAGTGAGTTTTTATTATAAAAGATTTAGAGATCAAACCTCTACATTTGTAACCTCGGCCCCATTTGCCCCTGCAATCATAGATCAGAAACAATGATTTGGGATTGGTGAAAAGTGATATGATAGTATTAAGTGGTTGAATAGAGAGAATTGATATGCAGGGGCAGTGCATTGGAAGGATGTATTACAGCACAGGGGAAGAACAGGCGAAGGCAATAGAAGAAACCTTGGAAATGCTGAGGATTGTAGAAGAGGGGGCGGTGGGAGAGGAGAGATTCATGTGCGGCGGAGAGACGGTTGGGATGGTGGACTTGGCGTTTGCGGTGATTCCTCAGTGGCTGGAAGTGATCGAAGATGTGGTGGGGGTGAAATTGCTGGACCCAAACTCATTCCCCAGGCTTCACAAATGGATCCAAAATTTCAAACAACATCCTCTTATCAAACAACACCTCCCTGATCGTAACGCCATGTTCCACTTCTTGAAAGCTCATAGAGAGATGCTGTTGGCATCACCTCCCTAGGTCAGTTAACGAACCGAACATAAACGAATGAAAGGTTATTCGTGTTCGTTTGTTAAGGATTTTGTAGCGTTTGTGTTCGTGTTCGTTTGTTAAGGTTTTTGAAAATCATGTTCGTGTTCGTTTGTTAAGCGTTCATTAGTGTTTGTTAACGTTCGCGAGCACGTCTACGACCATTTTATATGTGTGTAAGTTTATTTGTGAACATGTTCCCGAACATTATTAACGAACAGTAAATGAGCTTGTTCACGAACATTATTAAATAAACACAAATTGAGCTTATTCGCGAATATTATTAAACGAACACCAACAAGTTTGTTCACGATCTCTTAGCAAACGAGCTTACCACGGTTCAGACTATGTTCATTTATGAATCGAGCTTTAAATTTTGTTTGTTAATGTTTGCTTAGCTTAATAAACGAACATAAACGAACACTTAATACGAATAATTTGTCGAAAACTCTATTCGCTAAAACCCTACAAGGAGCTTCTTGATTCTATTCACTGTCTGCTTTTCATCAACTGAGCCAACACCCCCATGAATATGATAGCGTGTTTGCTACTCATTATTTTACCAGTCCATTTTTATTTTCCTGCTAGAAAATACAATACTTTTTGGTACATAAGATAATAATGATTAGCCCATAAAAACTCACAATAATTATTTAAAAGTGTATATAGGGATAAATTTTAACCTGGGTGTAATATCCGTCATGAATGCTTATTCGATTAATTTACTTAATAACTGAACCAAATTTGAAAGATACCTTAACAATTAACTAAATTGACAATTTTTTCAATTAACCAATTAATTGAAACATTTTAGTAAAATTTAAAAATTCTTAAATTTTTAAATAAAAATTTCGATCAATAGTTTCATGCCATAAAATAGTCAATATATAAATGATAAAAAAAATTCTTTTAAAAAAATTAGCCTAAAAAATTAACCGAAATGTCTTTGTATTTAACGGTATTTCAACGATTTCGTTGACAGATGACCAAAATTAGTCATGCCACAATAATACTAGGACCAAATGTGGATGTTCTAATAAAAAAAATGACCAGAAGTAAAATGACACATATAAATCTAGGACAAAAAATGGAATTAACTCTTAATTTTATTTTATTTTTTAAATAAAGAAGAAAGGAAAGGTAAATTTAAGTAAAGAAAAGACAGAATTTAGGAAAGAAAATATTACACATTTTCTTGTAATAATCAATTACACTTTAATAATTAAAGTTACATTAAAACTATAAATTATGGCCTAGTGTAGAATTTTCCTTGTATTTTAACTGTTGCCATTTTGATCTCAACGTTTAATAGCTTAGGGTGTGTTTGGAAACCCGAAAAATGATTTCTGGAAATCGTTTTCCGGGTTTCCAGTGTTTGGCAACCCATGTAAAATGATGGTCAATGTAAAATGACGCTTTGGTCAATGTAAAAGGCCTCTTGTTTCCTGTAAAATGACTTCCCCTTTTTTTTGGGGGAAGTCATTTTACATTTCATTCACGCCACTACTCCTTCCTCTTTCACACAGCACAACATCTTCCAAAACTTCATCCACTCCATCAACACCAACCCCAAAGCTCCATCAACAAATCTCCATCTTCTTCTCCATCAACAAACCCAAATTTCAAGATACACAAATATTTTCCGGCTGTCCGATACACAAATATGGGCGAGGAAGTTTCCAGTTCGAACTGCTGGAAAGCAGTTGCAGTTCGAACTGGAAACCAGTTCTGGTTTCCGATCGGTGCGGAAACCAGTTCTGGTTTCCGCACCGATGCGGAAACCAGAAAACCAGAACTGGTTTGTTCTGGTTTCCGCATCTGTGCGGAAACCAGAACAAACGAACCAAACCTGTTCGTTTGTTCTGGTTTCCGCACAGATGCGGAAACCAGAGCTCCGCACCGGTGCGGAAATTCCGCACCGGATTTCCGCACCGGTGCTGCAAACGAACCAGTTTTGGTTTCCTTAGGAAACCAGCTGGTTTCCTAAGGAAACCAGAACTGGTAAAAAAAAAATTAAATTTGGAAAAAAAAAATAAATTTGGAAAAAAAAAACATTAATTTTATATGTTATGTAAATTGTTTGTAAAAAATGTTGAAACATACAATTTTGTTCATTTTCCTGCTCATTTTCCAGAAAACGAATCAAACACACAAAGACAGTTTTACATAATACATCCAAACACTGGAAAATCAATTGTTTTCCGGAAAATGACTCATTTTCCAGAAAACATTTTCCAGAAGTCATTTTACTGCTTTGCAAACGGACCCTTAATCTCATTGCTTTCTTAAAAGGAGTCATGGTCATTGGTGAATTAGTTGAACCTTCCTTTCCATTACGTGTCAACCAAAGCTGATTTTGGTATGGTAGACTGGGGTCCACTATTATATATTTTTGACGCACTTTACGCGGTGATCGATTTCCACTTGGGCGGTCCAGAATTATCCCTGGATACCTTATTGCTTGTAAATTACGGAATCATCCACGTCCCTTAAATTATACTCAGTACTACTTTCCCAAATGTTATACGGTAACCTATGATTTACACGTGTGGATTATAGTCCAGTATGATGCGGTTTCTTATAATTAAAACAACGATTTTCGTTATTATTAATAAACGATGTATAAATGCATTATGATATATGTATGCATATTTTCAAATGAATTAAAAAGATATTTTAGTATTGTTATAGGCCTTGTTTGGTAAATGGTCATTAGCTGATTGAGTTGACTGATTGGGTTAGAAGGTATGATTAGTTGATAACATTAGCTGATTGTAGAAAGTTGTTTGGTAAATTAGTTATTAGCTAATAGCTGTTTGGTATAATTTCTTTTCTCAAAAAGCTAATTGAAAAGGCTTATTTGAGTAACCTTTTGAATTTTAGTATTTTGAAGTTATAAAAAAAACTTATTAACCAAGCACTTATATTGATTTTTTAACCAAGTCAAAAAACTAATAGTGGTCAGAGAAGCTAAAATTGACTGATAGGCTGAATTTTTACAAAACAGGGCCATTATAAATTTATTGTGTGTATGAAATGAAATTGAATAACATATCTCATACATATATGTATATTGTCAAATGAACATGTAGTAAAATTAAAAATATATTTTAGTATTATTATAACGACTCTATTGTATGTATAAAATGAAACTAAATAATAGAGCTCATACATATATGTATGTCGTCAAATAAACCTATAGTGGAATTAAATGAGGACATTGGCTGAATTCATGCTATAATGAATCTATTGTAGGTATAAAATGAAATTAGATAATAAAGACATAAAATGTAATAAAAAAGATATTTCAATGTTTTTATATTGAAACTAATATACGTAAAAACAATATTAAAATGAGACCTTATATAACGGTAATAAAAATATGATATATCCGCTTTTAAAATTAAAATTAAAAGATATCAGCTTACTTTATATACACAGTTACATGAATCATGTTCCCAACTTCAAAATAAAATTTGCATTACTTTCGTAATAAAAAGTAGGAAAAAGTGTCAAATAGGCCACTGAATTTATCGCTTTTATGTAATTGGGTCATTGAATTAAAAAAGTGTGCAATTCAACCATAAAACAAGTAAAATTTGTGCAATTGGACCATTTTTACAAAATTTTTTAATTCAATTTGAGTCTAAACATTTCAATATTAACTCCCAACTAGTATAGTAGAAGAAAATTCCACTCTTAATACATATATGTTAGTAATATAATTGGATTTTACCAAAATTGTTTTGTAAAAATGGTTCAATTACACAAATTTTATTTGTTTGATGGTTGAATTGCACACTTTTTAAGTTCAATGGCCCAATTGCACAAAAGCGATAAGTTCAGTGGCTATTTGACACTTTTTCCTATAAAAAGTAAAAAGATACTCCGACTCAAATATAAGGAAGGTTACTCCAGTCATTTCAGTATCCGTGTCTTTGTCTCGAGAGTACTCGTATCATCGCCGAGAAGTCGCTGTTGAGCCCTCGAAGAAAAAGGGATTCTGTTCTCCCTCTATCTCTCTGTATGTCTGACTCGAGCTCTTCTCGCTAGCCGGAATTGAGGCTGGGGAACTGCGAAATTCTACGCTGGGTTAAGTAGGCATAGATCTTCGGCAATCATGCTCTCGCTGCAGGGAGATCTTCGGCAGTACCACCTGCAACAGCAGCAGCAGCAGCAGCAACAACAGCAACAGCAGAGCCACCTGTTGATTCCTCGGATTTCTTTCGATGGCATCGGCCTCGCCGGCGTCGATCAGAGGGCTGATTCCTCCTTCTCCTTGCAACCTGAGTCCTCTGCCTTGTCCTCCACCAACGTCAAGTCTGAGCTGTCTCTTGAAGGTCCTATATTGAACTCCTTAGTTAATGCTTAACATAACACTTGCCAATGCTTCCTCTATTCGATTTTAGGGTTTGAAGCTCCGATATGCTAGAGCTTTGTTTTCTGGTGGATTTTGGAAACGCTTTTGGTTTTTAGGTTAATTCTGGTTTTGTGAATTCTAGGTTTTCAAATTAGGTCTTTTGGTGGAGTGTCTCGAATTCCTGTTTTTATTTATAAATTTTAAAGTTTGGTCTTTTGTGTAGTAATGTACAGTGTACACCTGATTGCTCCCTTGTGAATTTCCATTCCAATCTGAGAGTCAGTTGGCATAACTGAAGGAGCTTAGCCTAATCTATAGGACTTTAGTATTATGCATCGATCATCAGCAGATGAAACAATCTTGAACCAGACAACTTCAGATGAATTTGTAATTTTATACCTCTACAAATATATATACATCAAACTAGGCTTTTGATTCTTTTTTGGTTTAGTAGGAGGTTATTTATGCATACTGTGCAACCATACTTTCCAACTGTGGTTGTGTTTGTGTCACATAGGCTACATTACATTGAATGTGCTTTCTTAGCAAGTTAAGAGTCTTTGCACAAGCACTCCCGAGTATTGATACTGACATGCTTTGGTTTTTGTTGTGCTTCTTTTACTTGGTATATTGTCAAATTTATCTTCATTGTCTAGATGACTTATAGTTGAGCTGTAAGCCTCTCTTCAATTTCACATTTTAGAGAGTGGTTTAACTAACTCATTACCTTTCATGGATAAGTTCTCATATCAATGGTTTTGCTTTACATCATGGATTTTAGATTTTGTAAATGAAAGGATACAAATTTCTAAACTTGTTAAAATATATGTAATTCTTGATATCTGAGAAATATTTGACAAAGTCTGCAAAGCAGTTCTGGATTTCCATGAAAGAATTTTGCAGTGCATAAACTGTATGAAAAGTGTGTAAATTGTATCACCCCTACCCATAGTTTTTGACATTTATAACGTCTACACGATGTAGTTGATGAGGACATTCTTTTGAACCTTGCTCATCAAAATTACAAAGCCGGGAACTATAAGCAGGCATTGGAACATAGCAAGACTGTATATGAGAGAAATCCAAGGCGCACAGATAATCTTCTTCTTCTTGGTGCAATATATTATCAGGTTTTATTCTTTTCTTGATTGTATTGTCTATCTTTTCCAATAGGTCCACATACATGATACATCTTAGGAACTGTATTTGATATTTTTATGTTTCTTACAAACATTTATTTTTTTGTGCTTTAGTTGCATGACTTTGATATGTGCATTGCAAAGAATGAAGAAGCTCTTCGTATTAACCCACGCTTTGCTGAGTGTTATGGAAATATGGCAAATGCTTGGAAGGTGAAATTCTATTTTCTCTCTCTCTCTCTCTCTCTCTATATATATATATATATATATATATATATATATATATATATGTATGTATGTTATGAGCTTTAAATCAGTCTGATTGTTATTTCAAGTGTTAACACATTTTTTTTTTTTTTTTTTTTCATTTCCAACTTTATTCTATGTACAGGAGAAAGGAAATATTGATGTTGCAATCCGCTACTATTTAGTTGCAATTGAGGTTTGTGCATATGTTCCTTTGTTGTTTGCTTGAAATCTCAGTTTCCCATTCTTGTGCCCTGTCTCGAATTTAATCTAAAATCTTGAGTTGCTTGTTACCCCTTTTATCTTCGATATTCACCTTTCCAAAAAAAAAAAGAAGAGGAAAATAAAGTGACATGTTGAAGATGCATAAGTATATACATTTTGCATATTTATAAGTCCTTGAGGAGCACATGATGCAACAAGGCTGTGGTCAAGGAGGGGGTGTCTATTTTATTAACACAGGATCTTCGACATTTTAAGTTACATAATTATGTCAATTAGCATTACCACAGTGCACCTTGACCTCTGATGTCCTCATTTGCACATATAAGTTGTGGGAATTCCAATCATAAAGTTGCAAATGTTCACAGTTAAAGTGAGCACTTTGATATGATGATGGAATACTTAAGTGCACTGAAGCTCAACTACTGAAATGAAGCATATCCTTCTGGGCTGAAGTGTATCTAAGGTGCGAGCGCGCGCACATACACACACACATAAATCATTTATTGCTGTTGATTTGTTTGGTCTTGAGTGGTTGTGTGGATTATTCTCTGGTTGACTATGGTTTTTGGGGCGTCCATACTCCATACAGAAAATTTGATCCATAGAGGGGCTGCCTTAATCTGTTCTCTGCTTCCCAATCTCTCCAGTCTCATATTGTTTTGCCACAGAAAAAATTTCACTTTTAATCTCCATACTTCGGCACTGGTTCTAGCTCTTAAAGAATTCTTTTCTATCTTCCCTTTTATTATGCATTATATCGTTAAGCTGTCTGCAATGACCTATGGGTTTGCTACACATGGTTATTTGACTTATTTCTAATTAATTTGATTATCTTTTTGCAGCTTCGTCCCAACTTTGCAGATGGATGGTCAAACTTAGCCAGTGCATACATGAGAACTGGAAGACTAAGTGAAGCAGCACAATGTTGCCGCCAAGCTCTTGCACTAAATCCACAGCTGGTATGTTATTTTCATTTGTTTTGTTAGAGTTTGGTTGTTTCTTGTATTCTTCTTAGTGAATTTTTTAATATTGTGTAGGTTGATGCGCATAGTAATCTTGGCAATTTCATGAAAACACAAGGGAGAGTGCAAGAGGTAAGATGACAGTTAATCCTTGCACCTTTTTGTCATTGTACAAGCAATTTGGTAGTTGCAGTATACTACTGAGATTTACTCATATGGTTGGACAAGGCCAATATCCCCATGTACTCAGATTTTGGATATGCATGAAAAATGAACTGTAATGACTTCTTGATGCTCCCTATGTACTTTATACTTCAAATATGCGTGAAAAATGAGCTAAATCACTCCTTGATGTTCTATACACAAATTGAACTATTGGCCTTAAGGAAATAATGAGATCATTAAAATGTTGGACATATTAATTATTAGGTTTTGTATTTTTAACGGTTGCCAAAATGCTAACATTGTTGACTGTTCAGTAGACCACTGATACAGAAAATAGGACACTGGGAAACCAGGCCAATTGATGGCATTGGGGAAAGAGTTATATTGCATGAGTAATCTGTTATTCACTAGAATATGAGTAGGACACTAGCAAAGCAAACTATTTGATGTTATGGGGAAAATGTTGAATATATAAATTATTAGGTTTTGTATTTTTAACTGTAGCCAAAACGCTAACATTGTTGACTGTTCAGTAGACCACTGATACAGAAAGTAGGACACTGGCAAACCAGACCAATTGATGGCATTGGGGACAAAGTTATATTAAATGAGTAATCAGTTGTTTACTAGAATATGAGTAAGACACTAGCAAACCAAACTATTTAATGCTATGGGGGAAAAAGTTATATTACATGAGCAATCTGTTTTCAAACAGTTCTATGCAAGGTTATCAAGGCGTCCGGTTGGTGGAGACTGGACGCCTAGTGAGCTCACCTCACCTAAATGGGCGAGGCGAGTTTGGGACACCTAACCCGGGTTCGAACTGGGTTTGACCCAGATTATTATTATTATTATTATTATTATTTTTTTAAAATTATTTTTGAAAAAAGGGATTAAAACCCTTCCCAGCCTTTGCATTGCATCGCAAACTCCACCGGCCACCGCCGTCAAAGACTTCCAAGCTCCACCGACCACTGCCGTCGCAAACTCCAGCCCTCTCAGATCTCAAGTAGCCATCTGCCGACTGCCATTCTTTCTTCCTTCTTCTTGGCCGAGTGGCCTTCTGAACTTCGGCAGTTCTGGGCTTCTGGTTGTTCTGCGGTTTTGCCCCTCTTCTGGCTCACTTATACTTCTATCACCTGGCAGTGTTCTGCTCTATTATATATATATATATATATATATATATATATATATATATGTATATACACACACACACTTATTGTCTAGGCGGTCAGAGGCATCTCGCCTAGAAAGGTTGCCTTGATAACCATGGTTCTATGTTATTTGTTTTAGAAGAAGAAGTAACTTCTACTCTCTCTCTCTTTTTTTTTTTTTTTTTTTTTTTTTTTTTTAAAAAAATTTCTTTGGTGTTAATTTTTAACATAGGCATGTATTTGACTGATGATGATATAATGAGTTGGCCTTAAGGATTGAATTTCTATTTTTTTCAGGCATACAATTGCTATGTTGAGGCACTTCGCATACAACCTACATTTGCTGTTGCATGGTCCAACCTTGCTGGTCTCTTTATGGAAGTAGGCGACTTCAATAGGGCTTTGCAATACTACAAGGCATGGAATGCTATTTTATTTTTATTAATTTAATTATTTGTTTATCAGCTAAGAATCCTTTTTAGTGTTTGTTTTGCCCAACATTTGCTTCTTGAATTATAGACTTATTATGAAGCCTCAAACATGAAGCTTCTTGAAAATGAGGGTTTTTTTGCCCTCTTATTTTCCTCTGAAAACATTTTTTTTTTTTTTGCAATCCAGCTTTGGTCAGGCTTCTATTGTTTGGAGTAGATACCAAACAAAAACAAACACTTAAACCTTTAGATTTATGCAACATTACTATTCTCTCTTAGTTTGCTTTATATTCTAAATGTATTTTACTTCAAATTTCTTACTTTCCAGGAAGCAGTCAAGCTCAAACCAAATTTTTCAGATGCATACTTGAACATGGGAAATGTCTACAAGGTAAGCCTTGTGCATTGTGCTAATAGGGTCAGGTAGCTGGCAATGCCCGGACTAGTTCTGGAGCAATACAAGATCTTCTTTGCGTTTTCCAGGCTTTGGGGATGCAGCAAGAGGCTATCATGTGTTATCAGCATGCTCTCCAAGTGCGACCAGACTATGCTATGGCTTTTGGTGAGTGGTTTTCTCTTAGGGCTCTCCAGTACTGCATACAGGTTCATGACCCACATGTTCATTGTTGGTGGTTGAGTTGGGTTTGAGCAAAGAGAAAGAGGATTTTGTAATTTGTAAATATTCTTGATTGATGGCTTGCTTACATGTAGTGACCCATTTTCTGTCTAAATTTCTGATGAAGTTACAAATTTAGTCTGTCAAATCAACTGGGAAATGAAATCTTTCTCCAAAAAGGAAATGTATGCCCTTGATTTCAGTGCTTTGATATTCTATTGTCCTTTTGTTATTTTAGTTGATGGAAAGACTATTAAAACTCAGTGTTCTATGCAGAAAAGGAAGCATATAAATAAATTCTTCCAGGATTTAATATTCCATAACATTTTTCAATTAAGAAATGAAAATTCAAAAGATGAAATTTAGTACAGATTATTGTGCTGTATTCATCATGCTGTTAATGTTTCTTTTGTTAATGTAATTGGGAAATTGTTGCCTATGCATCATAGTAAATTTGATTATTGCAGGAAACTTAGCTAGTTTGTACTTTGAGCAAGGCAACCTTGAGTTGGCAATACTCAATTATAAGAGAGCTATTTCCTGTGATGCTGGATCCTTGGAAGCATATAATAATTTGGTTAGCCCTTATTTCATATCCAACCTTGCTAGTTACAGTCACTTTGCAGATTCAGATTTCTATACAATTTTTTTTCTTTCATTGTATTTCTTTTTAGGGTAATGCACTGAAAGACACTGGCAGAACTGAAGAGGCAATACATTGCTACCATGTAAGTTCTTTCTCTCTTGTTCAAGTGCTTTACTCTTTTCCCACTCCAAGAGTTTGATTATTCTAAATATAACATGGCATGTGCAGCAATGCCTCGCTCTCCAACCAAATCACCCTCAGGCGCTAACTAATCTTGGAAATATTTATATGGAGTGGTATGCTTTGTTGGATTTGTTATATTCATGTTCCCTTTTCTCAAAGGTTTATCAAGCGAATTTTATTCTGAATGCAACCTGTTTACAAGAGTATACTTTCTAATTTTGTAGGAACATGACAAGTGCTGCTGTCCAATGTTACAAGGCAACTTTAGCTGTGACAACTGGGCTATCAGCCCCTTTTAACAATTTAGCCATAATATACAAACAACAGGTAGTGTGTGAAGTTAACCTTGTATGGAGAAATGTTTTGACTTCTGATCTGTGTGGGAGATGCATGGAAGTCTTTAGGCAACTAGCAATTTGTTGTCTCCATTCTTTTGTTTATCTCTCTTGTAATGTTATGGTATCCACTGGGCATTGGTGATAATCATGTTTTGGTTCCAATCACAGGGTAACTATGTAGATGCCATATCATGCTATAATGAAGTACTTAGGATTGACCCTTTAGCAGCTGATGGACTGGTGAACCGTGGTAATACATATAAAGAAATTGGGAGGGTTAACGAAGCAATTCAGGACTATCTCCGAGCTATCGCCATCAGGCCATCAATGGCCGAGGCTCATGCAAATCTGGCTTCAGCTTACAAGGACAGGTAATATAATAATTTTTTCATCAGTGGAATACTATATTGTCACCCTCTTCTCTGCTTATATGTGCTTATATTTGTTCTTTTTGCATGTTTAGTGGCAATGTGGAATCAGCTATAAAAAGTTACAGACAATCATTGATGCTACGTCCTGACTTCCCAGAAGCAACTTGTAATCTTCTACACACCTTACAGGTGTGTGCATTTTGTTTTCAGCACTCAGGCTTCAGCCATCCTTTGCACCCATAATGCTTGATAAGTAAATCTTAAGAAGTGATGAGTCTTGAAAGTAAATTTTTGTAGTTATGTTTCTTGAAAATCCAAGTGAAGTTTACGTATTTACCAGATTTGCATGTCCTGCAGTTTGGTGCAATGGTTGTCCTAAAAGCCTAGCAAGAAGGGACTTGCTTCTAAATTGTCCCTTTTACTAATCCTGTTTAGTGGTTTGCTTTAGATATTTATTTTGCAAGTGGGTTAAACATTTCTCATATAATATCTTTTTGCGTTTTCAATGAGTTGCATATGCTACATTCATATTTGACCTTGTTAATTGGACAATTAATGCTGAAAAAGTAAATTTTTTTTCCTATTGGAGGGCAATATATGTAAATGTATTTACTTGTGTTGGTATTGAATTTGCAGTGTGCTTGTGACTGGGATGATCGAGAGAAGATGTTTGTTGAAGTGGAGGCGATACTTAGAAGACAGATTAAGGTTTAACTCTCACTTATTCAGTCTTTATGTTGTCAGCAGTTGATACACCATTGTGATTTCTATGTTTGCTAATGGTGCTGTTTCTTGCATCCATAACCCCACACAGATGTCAGTTTTACCTAGTGTGCAACCTTTCCATGCAATTGCATATCCTCTTGATCCAATGCTAGCTTTAGATATCAGGTGAGGTTTTTTCCTTCTCTTTTTCTTCCTTTTGGTATGACATAGTTTTAGGCCTAATTTGATGTTTTCCTCGTGCAGTCGAAAGTATGCCCAGCATTGCTCCGTGATTGCATCTCGCTATTCACTTCCTCCGTTCAGCCATCCTCCTCCATTTCCCCTTAAGGGTGGTAGGAATGGTCGACTGAGGGTTGGGTATGTTTTTTGAATTGTATAATCCTTCTTGTCTTTATCTTTGTTTGACATAACAAATAAAAGGATGGAAATAGACACATGAAATCCTTAGTTTTTTCTTTCTTCTGCCAGGTATGTTAGTAGTGATTTCGGCAACCATCCATTATCACATCTCATGGGATCTGTGTTTGGCATGCATGACAGAGAAAACGTTGAGGTTTGTAAAATAGCTTCTTTGATATACGATTTTGACTCTTTCTCTTTTTAAGGATGTAATATGCTTTCGATTCACAGGTTTTCTGCTATGCTCTAAGTCAAAATGATGGTACTGAATGGAGGCAGCGCATCCAGACTGAAGCTGAGCATTTTATTGATGTATCATCCATGTCATCTGATATGATAGCCAGGATGATTAATGAGAATCAGATACATATTCTTGTCAATCTTAATGGCTATACCAAGGTGATATTGTACTTCCATTTCCTAAGTTGAATTGATTTTTTACTGATTTACAGCTGTCCTGCAGCAAATTCCCATATTATGTTGCGGAGTACATTTTTGGGGAAAAATTAGTTAAGGCAGTTGTTAGAAATCATGAAAATTTGTTGCAAAATATGTGTGCCTTAGTAGCTTTTTGATGCAGTACTTACCAAAGAACAGATTTATGTTTAAAATTAAGATGTCTGAGATTTGGTGATTTCAAGTACCCCAGACTATAAGAGTGTAGGTTTGCCGTTTGTGAAAGAAAGATAAAAAAAAATTAATAGCTAAGCCATCCTTTGGCTTCTACCCCTAAAATTTAGCTTTGATGTTTCAAACTTTCAGTTTCTAAAGATCTATAAAATGTAAGATGCATCTTGTTGCATCTCAGATGTTTGATTTACACAAGCCTGCTAATATATTTCATTTATGATGTTTGGCTTTGAGCTTTTGACCACCTTAAAACAATGCTGCAGGGGGCTAGAAATGAGATATTTTCCATGCAACCTGCTCCAATCCAGGTTTCATACATGGGATTCCCTGGAACTACTGGAGCATCCTATATACATTATTTGGTTACTGATGAGGTATTGTTTGTATTTCTGTCATGTGATAATTGATTATCTGTTTGATTTTTTTATCATTGAGATTGTCTTTTTACTTTGAACTTGGCAGTTTGTTTCACCTACTCAGTACTCACATATTTATTCAGAGAAGCTTGTGCATCTACCTCATTGTTATTTTGTAAATGATTATAAGCAGGTAAAATTCTCTTGATTGCTGATCTTGATGTCTATTAGGGTTTTTGGTATTTTTTCCACCTTACTCGATTATCTCTTGTTACAATGTCCCAGAAAAATCTGGATGTACTAGATCCAAAATGCCAACCAAAGCGCTCAGACCATGGACTCCCAGAGGACAAATTTATATTTGCTTGTTTCAATCAACTCTACAAGATGGACCCAGAAATTTTTACAACCTGGTAATCCTGGATGGATTTTTAACTGACCATTGGTTTTAGTATTAGCTCACTGTTTGATGTATGCCCCGTCTTACTAATTAAACTTTTGTTGCAGGTGCAATATTCTTAAGCGTGTACCAAACAGTGCACTTTGGCTTCTCAGATTTCCAGCTGCTGGTGAAATGCGGCTTCGTGCCTGTATGTATTTATTTGGTCATGCTTCTATGCATCAAGCTTCCTTGTCTTTAGACTTTCGAAGCACTCAGGAATTTAAAAAAAAATGGTTGGTGTTAACAGAGTAGTCTATCTTTTCTCAGATGCAGCTGCACAAGGGGTACATCCAGACCAAATCATATTCACAGATGTTGCAATGAAACAGGAGCATATAAGACGAAGTGCTTTGGCAGATTTGTTCCTTGACACGTATAGAATACTAATTATTGCCTCACTGTTAGTTTTACACAATTACATATTGATTCCTATTCAAGTAACAAAGTTTATTTATTTTACACTGGATAGGCCTTTGTGCAATGGCCACACAACTGGAACAGATGTTCTTTGGGCTGGCCTACCTATGGTGACTCTTCCCCTGGAGAAAATGGCAACAAGAGTTGCTGGTTCATTGTGTCTGGCTACAGGTTTGGGGGAAGAGATGATTGTCAGCAAGTGGGTATTTTGGACTCTGATCATTTTATGCTTGTGTATAATTTTATTTGTGCTATTGACTTCTAGTGTTTTCTGTGTTGTAATTTACTGCTCTATTAAAATTTGCTCATCTCTGCTCTCTATTCTTTATTCTTTTAGTTTATGTATTTGAAGTCCTCTTTTATATATATATGACTTCAATTTGATGTTTTAATTTATTTGTATGTTTATGTTTTCTGATACCCATTGTCTTACTGCTGTTTGCCGTGCAGTGTGAAAGAGTATGAAGAGAAGGCTGTATCACTGGCACTTAATCGCACAAAACTGCAGGATCTCACGAATAGACTAAAGGCTGCACGGATGACATGTCCTCTGTTTGATACAACACGCTGGGTGAGTAATGAGGCTTTCACAATTTTCTGGTCTTGTTCCCATATTGTTTTTGGTTTTTGTACAAAAGAATGCTGTAACTAATGTGATAGCAAGATGTTGATTGTGCCGCCTATCATTCTTTAACAGGTTAAGAATCTGGAGCGTGCATATTTCAAGATGTGGAATCTGTACTGCTATGGCCAACACCCTCAGCCCTTCAAAGTGACAGAGAATGATGCGGAATTCCCTGCAACCGTTAGTAGTTGAGAATAGAGAAAACCGGGAGTGTAGATATGCCAAAGAGAATGTGAAGAGCCTAACTATTTATGACAGCCAAGTTTGGAGATGGTAAAACTGAAATTCATATATTGATTGTGATGAGTCTAAAATGGAGCTGTTATTGTGGGTCTGATTCTCCAACCAAATTTTCTGTGTACTCTGCCATTCCCACGCTGCTTTTCCTTCCAGCGTATGTGCTGTGTGCTGTATTACTAATATGATGATTTATTAGGGTATAGTAGAGGGCGGTGCTGAGCTGTCTGGGTACTTGCCCCTAACAGAACTGGAAATACGCAGGATTTGTGCTTGGATTTGTCTTCTTTAAAATAAAGCTTGTGTAATATCTACCATTTGTGCTTTGAAAGAAAGCTTTTAATATATATGCGGTGTGAATGTTGTATACTGAAGGTGAATTATAGGTTGTCACATTATTAAAAAGAAAAAAAAAAAGATCTCAGTATTGTACAAGTCTTGTTTTTCTGTAAATAGTAATAACTTCAATTAAAATTACTAAAGCCTAAGAACAGCTCGCCCCAAGTTTTCTTAAGTTTAAGAAGGCACTGGTTTTTATTGAACAACAGTTGAGTAGAGAATATGATAATGGGGCTGTTGATTTAGGGGTTGTACGAAGAGAAGGTTTCTGAATTTGTAAATAGAGATCTCTAGGAAGGAAACAAGAGAGATTATTTCCTTATGAACATTTACTCAAATCACTATAAATATCCATGCTACTTAATATATGCATTTCGTAATAATGTACATTCCATTACACTTCTTTAAGTTGAAATTATATAGATGTTAAGTCATGCACAATTTATTACACAAATAATTAGGAGTGGGCAATTCAGTTCGAACCAAATCGAACTAGTAATACAAATTCGAACGGTTCGAAATTCTTGTAAATCGAATGGTTTGATTAAGAACCGTACCGAACGATTTAGTAAAAATCGAACTTTTTGTTAGATTTTAATAATAATAAAGAAGTAAATTTAAGTACGTCCCTTGATGCTTGCTCCGTCGTTTAATTCCTATTCTTATTGGTATTGATATTTCTCTTAAATTTTTTATTTGATTTCTTTATAGCTTGTTCTCTACTTTGCTTTTGTTGTTTGTTGCAATTGTTCTTTACTTCACAAAGAATACTGTATAGTATATTTAGACTTTGAATTACTTTGAATTGCTATTTTGCTTTTGTTGTTTGTTGCAATTGTTCTTTACTTCACAAAGAATACTGTATAGTATATTTAGACTTTGAATTGCTATTTTGTTTTATAGTGTTTATCTTTTTAGATATGAATAATGTGATAGTATATTCAAAAAATTAAGAAACACTGAAATTTGAAGACTTAAACCAAACCAAATTAAATCCGAATCATTTTAAACCGAACCAAACTCTAATGTTAAAGAGTCAGATTGCAAATTAAATGAAAAGGCAGCTGCAAATTAAAGCTAGCTTATTGAATTGCATGATTTGCATCACATACAGTACAAGATCACATAACATGATACAGGTAGGTAGTAGGCCGGGTTTGACTACATTACAAAATTAGAGCGAGCTGAGGCTAGCTAGGCCATAATGAAGCATGAAAAGAAGGGGGGCTAGCTAGCTAGCCTTAGAAGCTAAGGTACTACCATTCGTAGTGGGAGGAGATAAGAAGAGGAGGAAGAGGAAGAGGGTGCAAAGCTGAGTAGGTGTTTAGAATGGAGCCAGGGCTTGACTACAACTTGTGCATCAAAAGTGTGGGGAAGCCCCGTGGAGACCGCCACGGCGGAGATCTTGAGATAATACTTTATCCCACTCACCACCTGCCTCTCCGCCTCCAACACCTCCGAAAACCTCAGCATCAAATCCCCCCCATTATTAACGTTGTTATTGATGTTGACGTTGTATTGATCCACGCAATATTTCCCCAATTCTTGAACCTCCTGGTTGCCCTTCACTCCCTCAATCTCTGTTCTCCCCCCTACTACTACTACTACTCCTCTCCTTCCCAACGCCTCCACTTGCGTCGTCATTGAACTAATTAAACTGCACACCATTATCACTAAGCAAACCACTCGCAACTCTTTCTTCACTCTCGTTTTCGCCGCCATATATGCTGCTTTTAATTTCTAATTGGTTGCATATATATAAAATGATAGATGGGTTAATTGAAGTGGCTTACAAGGAGCGGTGGAGAGCTGATATATATATATACATTCAGAAACAGAAAGTATATTAGCTAGCATGATTGATTTGAATAATATAATATGATATAATGGGTCTGATGACACATGCATGCATGCATGGGTGATTAAAGGACACGTATATTATGGCGACGCGAGGCAGCAGCTACGGACTGCCGCGTCTTCTCATCCCTTACATCAAACACGACAAACTCCCATCCCCACTTTAATTTGCACTACTGTTAGTTTTTCTAAATATTCCCTCCCCAATATAATCCATTCATTTTTACACATTGCTATTTTTTTTCCTACATCAAGTAATTTAGTTTAGGCTACACTAATTTTAAACTTTTTTTTTTTTTTGAATACAACTGACCCTATTACATTGTAGTATCTGTTCATCTATACTCTATAGACCACTGAGACTCGAACTCATGACCTCCCATCTAAGGGTAGTCACTACATGCCAATTGAGCACAAGGTGCTTGGCTAATTTTAAACTTTTAAAATAAGTAAAGAGCTTGTAATCTAGTGGCACCCAGTTTAGATTCCCATATGGAGGAAGACGGCTTCAAGTCTTATGCGTTTAATTAATACAAATTTGTCCAAACCATTCATTTCTAATCTCATGCTTCAGTTTAATCCATCACATATTTGGGCTATCAAATTTCAAGGTTGACTTCAACCCATCAATTCATTTACCGTATATCAGTGTGACCGTAACATATATAATTAATTCACAAATCATTAATATATAAATTAATTATGGCATTTATCATAAGTTACATTATAGGGTGATAATAGAGGTTTAAACCTTGTAACATAATCATAAAACTTTAGAATGTTATAATTTTTTTAATGTAAAAAAAAAAAAAAAAAAAAAAATGGGGCAGCAGAGTGAAGGGGACAAGAGTCGTATAATTGTGTGCAGGGCTCACAGTTCAAGGCACATCCCAAATTCCCATGACCCGTTCTTCTTCAAACTAAGCTTCTTTTTACACCCTTTAAAAACATCACGATTTAAATATGTGCTTCCAATCTCAATTAATTTTAACTGTTTTGGTAAAAATAAGTTGCCACAAATCTCAAATATATAATATCTTCTTAACTAAAAATATAATGGTAAAAAAATTGTGTGAGACCGTTTCACATATCCATATTCATAAAACGTGTCGGATCAAACGAAAATGTAAAGAATAAAATATTTATTTATTACTTATAAGAGAAAATGTAATACTTTTGAAAAAAATATAATACTTATATTATGATTTAAAAGTATTATATTTTCTCTTATAAGGCAAACACTTGTCAACATTATTTATAAGGAAAAGTGTAATACTTTTGAAAACAAATATAATACTTTTACATTTGATTTTAAAATATTATATTTTTCATAATAAAAAAAAAGTATTATATTTTTCATAATAAAAAAAGTATTACATTTTCTCATAATAAACATTTTATTTCTAATTAGTATTACATTTTTTAATATAAGTATTACATTTTCATATTAACCTAACCAGTCCCACATACAAAGATTCATAAGACAGTCTCACGCAAATGTGACCCAAATATAATACATTTTTCGTGATTAATAAGTATTACATTTTCATTTAAGTATCTCTTTTTTTTTTTTTTTTAAATACCTAGTAATATTTATTAACTCATAAAAAATTACTACATTTTTACTAAAACATATTATCCATCATACAAAATTAACCATTATATCGTTTCATTCTCAAAATTAATTTTAAATATTTCAATCTCATTGTCCTCTCAAATGAACCTAAAATAAAATTATTTTCATTTTTATTTTACAACAATTAAATCAATTCAACATTTACTAAGTATTTTTTTGGGCAACAATTGAAACTCTAACCACAATGAGATAAATCGGTCTAAATTGCTCATAACTAAGCAACTCAAACCACTAAGAGTCAAACTTGAAACATTGTAATTACTAACCAACAACTCAAATCACTAAGAGACAAACTTGAAACATTGTAAATCAATCTAAGTTGCCGATGTAAGGTAACTTTGACCGATTCTCTCGAGTCTAATATAGGAGTCCACAATCTTGGAAAATGATATCATGACTACAACAATTAACGCCGAGCACTTGGTCAGATAATCACTTTTTCAAACTTAAAAGCAAGGCAAAAAAACCACAAAATTCTATTCTATGCCTGTGCTGTGATCAATTTACTTTAAATTGTAGCATAACAACAAAGCCATTAACCAAAATATGCAAATAATTCATAACTTTAGATTTTAACATGTTTTCTCAAAAAAAAAAAAAAAGATTTTAACATGTAGCATAAAGTTGAAGACATTTGGTTGACAGATAAAACATGAGCCCGCTCGAGAACAAGACAATGCAACACGTTGGACATGCTGGGATAGTGGGATTTCATAATGGAAACTGGAGTTATCACTTTGAATTGAGACAGTTTTTTGGAATGCAACCAAACACTGATAATGAAAATGTTTTCTGAAAAGACTCATTTTCCAGAAAACATTTCTCAGATCATTTTCCTGGTTTCCAAACACACCCTAAATTTAGTCCAAAAACAGCAAACATTTACTCATCCAAGAGGCCATTCTTAAACTCCAATCCTACTCAATGTCCTTGAAACCATGGAAGTCCCGGTTGAAGGCATTGCTTTGTTTCTGGAATTGGGACAATGGGTCCTAGAAAAAGGCGCCATAGATCTAGTATAATGGTTACAAGCATTGCAGCTCCCAAAGCATCAATGGCAACCCTTGGCAAGTCCCACAGATCACCAGGTTTCTCATCAATTCTGTGCATTAAAATAAATCCCATTAAAAAAAAAAGGAAAATTGATAAGGAGAATGACTAAACCCCATCAATGAAAAAGGCAAAGTGAAGAGAAACTGGAAAGCAGTTGCAAATAACACAAGTTCCTTTCAACTGGCTATATTTCTCATACAACAGATAAGTAAAGCAAGATTGTTAAGTTATATTGATTTTTGTATAGATATTTATATGTGCATCTCTAGGTTCAATTTCTCCACAAATAAACTGGATAATTTTATGGTCTACAAATTTGCAGGAGAAAAAAAAAAAAAAAAAAAAAAAAAAAAAAAAAAAAAAAAACAAGCAACAGTGACCTCATGGATTAGTTTTTTTAGTTTTCTTCTTACATAAGAAACTATATACTTTAGATCAATACTATACTACAAATTGGCTGTAACTGTTTGAAGACAGTAATTGTCCAATAATAATAATAATAATAATAGCCTCAGATTATTTTTTAAACTTTCTTCATACATCAGAAACTATATACTTTGGGTCAAGAATATACATTCATCTCACAATCCATCCACAGCCCAATGCAAGAATCAATATCTTGGGTTCTCTAAGAAATGGAAATGAACTGTCCAAGAATTCTACATGTTTATTCTGTAAGACCAAGTTACTATTCATCAGCTGTAATACTTCAAACACCTCATGACAGATTTTATTCTATACCATTGATAACAACTTCCTAAGAAAGTTTTATATTTGTTCTGTCAATCAAATATGCTATTCGTTTTCGGATAAAGTTGAGCTACTTTGTATTCATTTTTTTTTTTTTAATGTTTATACTTCAAATAGCTAATGTAAAATTAGTGATAACGTAAAATCTAATGTCAAGAAGCTTTATTGGAGTTTTATTTATGAATTAGCGCAGATAATGTAAAATCACACAATAAGATCGTGGAAGCATGCAAAAAGTAAGAATAAATAGAGAAAGTTGGTGTCTCTGAGTTGGGTTCTTACCTCAAAAACATAGGAAAGCTTACAATAAAGTAAATTGCATAAAACAAGGAGCCAACTTTGTACATGGATGCCCTATCCACAAAGTCATAATAGGGGAACTGCAAATTTTCAAAAAAAAAAAAAAAAAAAAGGAAAGAAAATTAGTAACTTGGCAGCATTGTCTCTAATATATCAGATGTTTTAAGTAAAATATTCAAATGAAACAAATTCTGGTATAAACAATCATTTTAAGAAGATATTTTGGTAAGGGCAATGAAGCAAAATTTTATACAAGATGTGTTCACCACATACACTGGAAATGGCTATGGTCTCCAGATAAG
Organism: Ipomoea trifida; assembly: GCA_003576665.1. NCBI lineage: Eukaryota > Viridiplantae > Streptophyta > Magnoliopsida > Solanales > Convolvulaceae > Ipomoea > Ipomoea trifida. The sequence goes on from CP025655.1 coordinate 5,497,828, forward strand.
CTATAAAATAAGAAAAAGCTAGGATCCAGCTTGCTTTAAAAACCCACTGACTGTTTTCTGGCAAGTTAGCAATAGATGCCTGTAGTCGACGAAGTGTTATGTTCGACACAACATGGTAAAACAGGAAGCATACATGTGCCAGAAGGAATGTTGTATGGGGCACCTGCATATGACAGCAGTGTTCTTAGGAAAGAGAACAAGAAATCAAGCAATTTATAAGGGTGAAATTAATGTTTCAACATTGTACTTACATCATTCATTTTCCATGAAGGAAATGTGTAAGAAGCACCCAACACTGTGAAGAAATAATGAGTCCAAAAGTAATTTCCAACATAGCTAAAAATTAATATCCAGAGATTTGCCTGGGGTAACAATAACTTAGTTGTTAGTAAAATAATAACCATAATAACAAAAACAACAACAATGCAAAGCAGCTCTTAAATAAAAAGATTGAGAAAGCCAGAAGGAGAAGATCCACCATAATTCAAATAAATAAATAAACAAAACAAAACAAAACATAAGGAAGGTCTCAGGTTCAAGTCCCATCCCAATCAAGGGTCGGCATAATTTGTTGAACATATACTATAGTTAGGTTAGAGTGTACTAAAAAAAAAAAAAAAAAAAACAAAGCAAAACAGAAACAAAACCAAAAAAGCAAAACCAATAAAATACATATTAAGAGTAGTCCCACTCTTACTCAAACTAACCAAAATAGACCATAATCGAGAAGTCAAATAAAAGAGATAGGCGCAACAGTGCAACCAAATTACTTTCCTCACTTCTTTTCTTTTCAAAAACCTAATTTCTATATGGATTACTTTCTAAAGACAAGTTCCTTCTCCCAAAGGATAGAAGAAGTTCACCATCACTCTCATTACAGAAACCATCGACAATAATTTTCAGGATTCTATAAGATTACAGATAATGAAGTGCAAAAAGTTAGGACACTAAAAATTAAGATAAACAGCCCAGGCTTGCAGATAAGTGATTGAAATTTTACTTTTCAAGAACACTTGCCTTTACCCAGTACCGATCCTTCCAATGAATATTCCTATCAGCCTGCAAAACACATGGAAAAGCATATTTGTATTCATTATCAATCTTGGGTTACAGGACTCATGCACAACCAAGACTCGAAAGGAACATTGTCCAGCAAATAGTGTTAATTCATTGGCTTTCTAATTGTGTAGCATCAATAAGCATAATTAGGAATGTCCTAATCAAACAATAACAGGAAGGACTCAGTAAATTACCTCTCCAACAAATATCAGTGGAACTAGGAAAGCAGGAAGTGCTGAAACAAGTGCCAAAAGCAGGTACTCCCATTCTGTAAATTTCTGCAAGAAGATAATGGGGCATTTAACTAGAAGTTATGAACAAGCAATCTTATGAATGAGAAAAAGAGTGTAATTTTTAAAAACTGAAAGAAGCTCAAAATAGTAAAGGCCCAAAGTTCAGTTTATTAACCATAATTTATTAGCCATAGCCATGCTTATCTTATTCAAGCAACAACAAACCGTGGATGTTGGAGGAAGATTACTGCCTTGTGAAGGGGCAAAATATAGACTAAAAATTGCATATACTGTGCTTAAGAGTGAAGGTTAAACATAAATACAACACTGACAGAAGATAAATTTCCAAACCCTTCATTACGATTGTGGCACCTTCATCACCCCCCACACTGAAAGATGATAAAGCTATATATAATCTTTTTCTTTTCTTTTCTTTTTTGTCTTTCAACTTTTCCAATGAGATTTGTACCATTTACTTGAACCGAAACTAATCAATGGATTACAGTCTGCATTGTAGGGACTAGGGAGTTGAATTGGACGAAGTAATGAAGTAGCTATTAATACAATTCATAATAATTGAAAAGAACTAAACCAGAAAACATTAAATAAATGAACAAATGAATAAAAAAAATTGAAGAGAGATACCTCATAGAGCTTGTAAGGAACGACAATGCCGAGGCAGAGGGTGAGCCAAAAGGGAGTATATAAAAGGAAGAATAACTCTCCCCATTTCTTGCTAGGGTTTGGAGCCAACCATAGATTCGAATTCGAATTCGAACTCGAACTCGAACTCGAACTCACTCCTTTACTGCCTGCAAGCAAGTATGGATGCCCCACACATTAGACTTCATCTCAAATCTCATACAATCCGTAATACGATTGAAAACCCAAAACGAGTGGGTTTTGCGGAGATGTGGGAAGCAGTGACATACCCATTTCCGTTAGATTCGAGAGGAGCTTGAAATGCGGCAGTCCAGTATCTAGATTTGAGCGGAGCAAGACAACACCCACGGCTACGAGGAATCAATTTCATTGTTGTTTTCTTTTGCTATTATATTTAAGGACAGCTAATTTCAGATTAAACAAATAAGCTGTAATTTCAGCTTATTTTCTACTCCGTATTATTCATTTTTCCACAATTCATTCCAAAGGGGTTTTGGAAAAAGTTTTAACTTTTAACGGACTCCACAATTTCCATTTGGAATTGGGAGCGCTAAAGTTAGTGGACCCCTCCATTCTTCCTTCCCATCCTTTTGTCTTTTCCTGTCCAAAAGCAATGCTCTTTTCTCATGAAAATTGAAAAGTAACCATTTTATCGTGGTCATACTCGCCTCTCATCTTTAAGTTATAAATTGTAGCTGACATTGTAAATTTCGTCTTTCTTTTTTTCTAGCATGTCGTGCTCGCTTCTCGTCTATAAGTTATAACTAACGTAGTAAATTTCGTCCCTAATATTTAGTTAGAAAAAAGAACGAAATTTGTAACATTAGTTATAACTTAGAGATGAGAAATGAGCATAACCAACATGTAAAGAAAATTAACTTAGAAATGAAAAGTGCAATTTTCCTTAAAAATTACTAAAAAAAATAAGTAAAGAAAAAATAGTTGATTTGATCAATGAATAATAAACAGAGATTAACTGTATCCATTCAATTATTCAAAACGAGTGAAATTAGCCCACAAAGTTGAGATTGGTAAAAAAGGATATTAAAAATGAGTAATGCTACTCATTCCTCTTATATTCCCTATCCGATCTTTCCTCATTACATGTCATTTTCTAATTTGATAACTATTTTTTTAATGGTGAAAGTAAAGATAAGAGAGAAATTTCAGGAGGGGAAAATAGCATATTCCTTATAAAATTATGCTAATACCCATTTTAATTTAGGGTTAGCTAACTTGGATATGTGATTAGATTAATGACACTTCTGACCATCCACAGAACACCATTTATTAACAGTTAAAAAGGATTCATGTTTACTCTAACAAAAAATGATTCATGTTTATAATTGATGGATTAATTTAACAATTCGTATCTCGATGAATCGTCTCACGTATCATTATATGTGAGACAGGTCTAAATTAATATGAAAATGTAATACTTATACTGAAAAATGTAATACTAACAAGGAATAAAATTCCTTGTTACTAATAAGGGAAATAATGCTTTTGAAGAAAAAATGTAATGTTTATAAATCAAGATGTTTACATATTAAAAAAAAAAAAAAAAAAAAAAAGAGAGAAATTATAATACTCATGAAAAAACAGACCTTTCTCACAGCTAAAGATACGTGAGGTGGTCTCATTACAAATTTTGAGAACCAAAATTGCAATTGAAACAGAAATACAAACACAGCAACAGGCACTTTAGATGCACTTTTTGTTTGAGCAATTTTAACTTTCTATGAGATAAATTATTGGAAAATCAAAACTGAGCACCAAAAGATGAACAATATGCCACAGGAAACAAGAATCCTAAAGCCTTGAGTAATTACATTTCTATTGTTCACTACCTGATAGACATCTATCTAAACATCACACTTGTGGTCTGTCTAGTCAAGACAATTGGAAACTATGAATAAGAAAGCAAAATGGCTGGCCATTATGGCAAGTCCCAGAACACTGCCTCACCATTCTCAAATGTAAAAACAAGAATATGGAGAACAGCTTTACAAAACTATAAATCTTCATGAACTGGCAAAGATGTTGCGCTATACGGTGAGTGCTGTGTCGAAGCAACAAGACTGAAGAAACTCTCGGCTGTAACTATTACTTACGCACTAGGCATCTCTGGGAGTTTTTTTTTTTTTTTTTTTGCCTCACTTCTTTCACGCCCTTTGGGATGCCAAAAGTGGGGCTGGGGCACCACTTTATACCACATAGAGGAAGTGGGTAACACAATCAACTTCTTTACACATCTTCGACATTCTTAAATGTACAAGCAAGAATATAGAGAAGGGTCTTACGAACTTATATAGAAGCGTCTTCAACGGTAAGGATGTTGCCCTACAAGGTGAGTGTTTAAGCGAGATAAGTTAGTGGCTTAAAGATGTTGGTCCAGAAAGCTTCTCAACTTCTTCGGGTACTACTTAGTGCTAAGCCATCAGAGCCCATGCAAAATCTCCTGTTCACACCCATATGAGAGGTCAGTTGCATCATAGGTATCGAAGCTAAAGAACAAAAACCCAAAAAAGACTGCACGAGATTTCTTGCACCCGCCGAGACTTTACTCCTTATCCCTGCCTCTTTTGCAACCTCTGCCGAAATTTCTTGATACAGTTGTTCGAGTTGTTCAACAGAATGGCATCCCTCGGAGCACTGTGAACTGTGATCAAAGCCCTGCTGATCCCAGTAGTCTGTATTATAGAAACCATTTATTTGGTTCGAGGAAGCTGGACCACTTGCATGATTAGAATCATGTGCTTCACAAATATTAGCTTGATCAGTAATCCCTTCAAATTCGCCATGTGGAATATGCCCATTGCATTGATTTAGGATCAACAAAGCCGGATCATTTGCAAGATTAGAATCATTTGCCTCAGGACTACTAGCAAGATAAGTAATCTTATTAAATCGGCCACAAGCACCACATCCACTACATTGATGTAGTAGCAAGGAGGCTGAACAATCTGCGAGATTAGGGTCATTTACCTCGGGACTATTAGCTAGATCGGTAATCTCTTCAAATCGTCCATTTGTTCCACACCCACTGCACTGAAAGAACTGCGAACTCATTGCAGTTCGATTATTTGAAAAAAACTTCATAGAGGGAGCAGCAGAAGTATGGTCAGATGCAAAACTAAAGCTTAAGGTGGAACTCGTGAAGTGGGTGGGTTCTTCTATTCCTAGCCCTGGTTTCCAATCTGACATTAGTTTTGAAATCTCTCCATCAATCATATCAGCTATCTTTGTAACATCTTGGCCATCGATATCTAGCTCTGCAACCATTTCAGCTGCAACAGTTAACGCTGTATCATATTCAACATCAAACGGGAAATAAATATTTCTGGCATGACCTGCAAAGAAGAAAACTGGATTTGAACAAATTAAAAGCAAATATAAAGTTTTAAAAAACAGCATCCATTTTTAATTGCAAACCTCCTCCTTCTGCAATTCTGAGTCTTAAAAATATGCTTCCATCCTCTCTTCTCTTCCCTTTTATAGTTATATCTAAATTCAAAGAATGTTCATGTTCTTCAACATTGTTGTACTCAAAAAGTTCAATTCCACTTCTGAATTCATATGGAGAGCAAGCCAACGCATTTTCTTCAACAAAAACATAATCACTGCAGGAGGTACTGAATGATTTCCCCTCATAATCCGGTTCAAAATTAGGCTGCCTTAACAGAGGGTCCATGTAATCTTGTCCTCTCCTGCATACTATGGGGCTTATATCTGACTCACAATCATCAAGTTGGAGGAAAGGATCATCCAGAAGCTCCCTTGCTGAGAGCCTAAAAGATACAGTTTCCAAACATTTTTCAACAAATCTGCGTACCTCGGGATCCTTCACTTTGTAAAATGCGTCTGGTTTTTTCCCCTGCACAAGAAACCGAGTTATGGAAGTAAAGGCTTAACAAAGAGTACAGTTTGGGAAGAACAAAAGATGATACTTACAGACATGACTTTCTTGTAGATCTGAGCAGGATGAGTGCACTCACTGTATGGGTATTCAAATGTGACCATTTCCAATACGCACATCCCAAAAGAATAGATGTCAACCAGCTCATTGTAATCCTCTTCATACACTTCGGGAGCCATGAATTCAGGAGTTCCTGATCATTAGAACCAAAGAAACATTTGAACTAAGCATTTCCCAGTTATACACTGCTACGATTACTGCTTAAAACCAATGACGCTTACCAAATAATTTTGCATTAAGGAAAGAGAACAGACTCACAATCTAGGATAGAAAATCAATACATCTTTGAAATTTAATGGGAATTATATCATCAGTATGAAGAAACCAATACCAACGCAATGACAAGTTTGTGATTTTTGCAGGATGGCAGCAAGACCAAGATCTCCAATTTTGACTTGGCCTTTATTCCCATTTACAAAGATGTTATCACACTTAAGATCTCTGTGGATTATCGGGGGATCATGGCTATGGAGATAGAGGAGCCCGTTCAAAATCTGTCTGCACCAGTCTTTCACTGCTCTAATATTAACTCTTCTGTGCTTGAGCCTATACCTACCAAACCCAACCCGCAAATTAAGCAACTGAAAGAAATCAAACCAGAAAGCAATGAGAAAAAAACAAAAGGAGGTACTTACTGTTTGAGGCTTCCTGAAGTAAACATTTCAGTCACAAAATTTATGTTCCTATTCGCAGTATCAACCCAATATGTGTATAATTTCATAATATTCTTGTGCTTCAATGTCTTTAGGAGGTGAACTTCACAATAGAGTCTCTCGAGGTCAGATGGATTTTGCAGGAAATTGCTGAGCTTGACTTGGTTCCAAGCAACTTCAATCCCTTCATACTCATCAAACGCTCTATAACTGCACAATTTGACCAATCAAAAAATAAAAATCTTACTTAGACCCATCACAATTTGTCCATTCAGAATCATAAATCATCCACCCTTCCCAGAAGGATGTAAATTTCCTTCTTTCTGGGAACCGGAAGTACATCCCAATCTATCAACTCTCAATTTCTAAAATCTCCAACAGGAAAAAAAAAATCGTCAAACTTTGGTAATTTTTAAAAGTTCTCCTTTTTTTTGGGAGAAATTTTGAAATGGGTATTTCAGGAATCTATCAAAATCCCCATTAACACTAAAGGATTTTGCAAATAAAAACTGATGGTTTTGCTAGATAAAGAGGAAAAGAGGGGTTTGTATACTTACACTGTCTTTGAAGCTCCTTTTCCTAGAATTTCATTGTACTGCAATTACAACAACAAGATATAAATCAAGCTGAAAACTTTATGACAGCCCACCAGAGGACCACCGAAAGAAAAAGAAAAGAAAAACAAAATAGGAATGCATACTCTGCCATATCTTCCGGTCGGATCAACTTCAACAAACTCAGAAAAATTTGGGCTTGTTTGTGAAACACCACTCATTATCGGAAAATTGATTCACTTATTTGTTCACCAAGCAGAATCTAGAAAGATGATCTGGGCATTTACGAGGGCAAGAGTTTTGTGTACTTATATAATTACTGTTTATCTACACCAGAAACGTTTACAGAACGTTAGAAATGATTTTGACGACCGAGTTTCTTGAGGGATTTAAGAAGACCGAACAGGGAGATAAAAGGGCTCATTTTCTTCTCTCGCTGACTCTCTCTCTCTCTCATTCTTTTGTTCTTCAAAAAGGATCAAAAAAGTCTATTAGTCTATCCAAAGCCAGCTAGCAAAAAGGGAAAAATCATGACGGCAAAGTTGATTCATAGAATTGACGAAGAACGGAAATTTCAAAGGAATTAATTAAAAATTTGCACTTTAATCCTTGAGATATAAGATAAGTATAACTTTCTTCCCTAATTAACATAAGAGTTATAATAGTACTTTTTTTTTTTTTGAATGCTATTGACTCTATTACAGTGTAGTATCTGTTAATAAATTACTTTTCGAACCCACCACCTCCCGTATATAGGGAAGAGTTTGATGCCACTGTAGTACTCTAATCAATCATAAATGTGGTTTTTTTTTTTTTTGAAAAGTAAATGTAGTTTTTTTTTTTTTGAAATAAATGTAGTTTATTTAGTCTTTAATCTTATCAATGATATTATTTTGGATGAAAAATTTAAAAATATTAATATAAAAATAACAAAATTATATTTTGAGTATGAGTTTCTCCCTTATTACTTAGATAAATTTTAAAATTTGTGATTTAGATCAAATAAGAACTTGTGCACACGAATAGGAATTAATTACCTAGAAAGATCTAATAAGTTTAAAGTAATGAGAGAGGAAAATGCATGACTTTTTTGTAAATAACTCAAATTTAAATACAAGTATCAACATTATAGAGTGCACTTAACAACACTATAGAATATATCATGGGACATGTGAAAGTGCAATGAAAGAGCTCACCTTTTAGTGTTTACGATTTAGCTTTTTTGTTTGGTTTAGGGTTTAGATTTTTTAATTTGATTTAAATGTTCACTTTACATTCTATTATATTTTGATTTACCTTTAAAATGTGCATGACAACAATATAAAATATACCCAACAATAATATAAAATGCATCAAATGATATTATTAAGCGTACCAAATGTGAAAGTTCATTGCACTTAGAATTTGAGTTATTTACAAAATGTCACTGTAGTTTTTTTTTTCTAATTAAACTTATAATATATTAAATAGAAAAAAGTGTCAAATAGGCCACTGAACTTATCGCTTTTGTGCAATTGGGCCATTGAACTTAAAAAGTGTGCAATTCAACCATCAAACAAGTAAAATTTGTGCAACTGAACCATTTTTACAAAAATTTTATGGTAAAATACAATTATATTACTAACATATATGTATTAAGAGTGACATTTTCTTCTATCATACTAGTTGGGAGTCAATATTGAAATGTTTTTAACTCAAATTGAATTACAAATTTTTAGAAAAATGTTCTAATTGCACATATTTTACTTGTTTGATGATTGAATTAGACACTTTTTAAGTTCAATGGTCTAATTGCACGAAAATAATAAATTTAGTGGCCTATTTAACACTTTTCCTATTAAATATTTTCATTTTCATATGAACAACTTTGAATGACTCTTAGTTCTCTCTCATCGAGAGTGACATACTCCTTACCCAAGCAAAAATGTGCCCAAATTTTGATTGTAGAAATTATACAATATACCGCTATAAGATTAATTAAAATGTTCTAACATTTATAACATATATGTTTGTGCACTTTTAATTTAAAAGTCAAAAATTGCACTGACACTAATTAAGTACGTTTTTACGTGTGTAACATATGTTCGTGCACTCGGTCAAACTTATAAAGATCAAGAAATTATCCATTTAATAAAAAGAATATTACTACAATTACTTTCATTTTTTACTCATTATTGAAGTGTCATGCTCTGATTGATTTAAAAAATATGGACCATTATTTTTATTTATTCACTTTTTTTATCCAATAAAATTTATATAAGTGATGGGAGTTATACTCCATTGAAGTACATCTATAATTATCCTAATAGAAATTTAATGTCACTCCCCCTGCCTTTGTGACATGACGTGGGCTTATTGCTACGGTATTAAGTATTAACGTTTACAACATAAAGCCTGAGTAAAATACAACTTACATATTCCCTTTGACATTTTCTTATCTATAACTTTAACCCTTAAGTGAAATAATTTTTACCAAGGATATTGTGATGCACCAAGTTGTTCCCACAAAGGCACAAATACTGCATTGTATTAAAAAAAAAAAAGTGAAATAATTTTTTTTTTTGGTAATATAAATGACATTAAGGGTGTGTTTGATAGCCCGGAAAATAATTTATAGAAATCCTTTTCCGGACTTTTGGTGTTTGACCGTGCCTGGAAAATGCAGTCAACGAAAAATAATTTTCGTTGACCAAGGAAAATGAGGCCATTTTTCTGAAAAATGACTTTTGAAATTTTTTTTTTCTGGAAGTAATTTTCCGAACTTGGCTTCAACAATTTTTTTTGCCAAAATGGCCATATCTTTTACTTTTTAAAAGAAATATTATTATTTTATATTATTATTATTATTTTATATTTTAAAAAAATAATTAAAAAGTAAAAATTATACAATTTAATTCATTTTTTAGAAAATGAACCAAACACACAAAGACAGTTTTCTAGAATGCAACCAAACACAGAAAATGAAATTGTTTTTCGTAAAATGACTCATTTTTCATAAATCATTTTTCAGAAATCATTTTCCTGCTTTCCAAACACACCCTAAATGCTTTTCTTTATAATTTTTGTTTTGTATATTTATATCTTATTACCAGTTATACGGTCAATATTTATTCTTTTGCCAATTCTAGCCTTATTATGTAAAATAACACAAACAGATTACCAATTATACATTCAATATTTATTCTTTTGCCAAATCTAGCCTTATTATGTAAAACACAAGCAGATTACCATTTATAAATTCAATATTTATTCTTTTGCCAATTCCAGCCTTATTATGTAAAACACAAACAGATACATGCATGCATATGTATGTTTTATTTTTTATTATTTTATTTTTGTATAGTTTAACTTAATTATAATGCCAAGGACCTTGTGGTCCAGTAGCATCAAGTTGCTCCCTTATGTGTTAGGTTATGGGTTAGTAGTTATGAACATATATTATTGCCTACTGCTCAATAGATTGAAAAAGTAGTTATGAACAGATATTGTTCAATAGGTTGCATCGTAATAGAGTCAGCAAGTATTCAACAGAAAAAAACTTAATTATAATTTTGAATCAATAAATAAGGTGTACTGTTTGAATACAATTTCTCATTTTGAAAACTCAGCTTTTATTTATTTATTTATTTTAATTAAAATCTTACTTTTTCTAAAAGATTTGAAAAGTTCTTATTTGAAAATTTAACATTTAGTTATTTTTCTTTCATTTGTAACAAAATATTCACATTTCATTTATTATTTTATGGATATTAAAAATTTAATTAAAACATAACAAATTATCAAAGAAAAAAAAGTTATCAAAGGAAAACTATTTGCATTTGCTAAAAATAAAATTATAAAAACTATATAACAGATTGTCTATATAAATATTTGTATATAAAATAAAATAGAATAAATTCATCAATTATTGTCCATTAATTTTTCAGTAAACCAAAGTGTGTGTGTACACACACACATACAAAGGTAGTCTGAGTGAATTTTTCACGGTTTATTGCTAGAAATCCAAAGATGTATATCATGTGATAATTATATTCAAACTTTTAAAATTTAGTAAAAGAATCATAAATATTTATGTTTTGTAACAATTATATAAAATTATAGTAAACTTTAAAAATAATGCAACTCGGCTATAATACTTGAACATGATTTTATATATCAAAACTATTTTTTTAAGAGTTTAATTTTGTATTTTTAGTTTTATGAAGTAACTATTTGGATATATTATATTCTTAAAAAGATGGTGTAATGTTTTAATTTTGTATACAATTAGTGATTCACTCGTGTGAATGTGTGATGTGCAGAGAAAATTATGTTATCGTGAATTTAAATAAAGTATTAGAAAAAATAAAAAAGATGTTAAAATATATAATATAGAGTAAATACCCAAAATGGTCCCTCGACTATAGCTAAATTCACAAATTGGTCCTCGACTTATGATTTTAACCAATAACATCCTTGACTTTGCAATTTTTACCTAATTTAGTCCTCCGTTAATGAACCCGTCAAATGGCCGTGAAACACAGGGATAGTCTAAGTAATTTCACAAACTTTGCTTGGCCTTTTTAAAATCTCCATTGACGTTAGGAGCAGCTTCGTATCTGGTCCTCTTTTTGGTGTACATGGCTTCAGATAGCACAGATCGAGACCGGGACGAATCCTACAATCACAGCAACAAAATTCAAATATACCGAAGAAAAGGTGGCGAAGATTCAGGAGCCGGTGGTGAAATATGACCTCCGACATTAGTGTTCGGCCCTCATCCTCATCCCGTACCCTTCAGCCCTCAGCCGGGAGCAATCTCCGTCGCCCTCATCCCGTACCCCTCGTTAGTGTTCAGCCCGCATTGCCATTGTCAAAGATGCAGATCTGTGCAATTCTTCAAAGCCAAATCCTCGTTGAACATCGGCCGCAAGTCGTAAACATAAACCCTACCGTACTCGCACCTTTCTCCTTCGTCCTTGGGTGGCTGAGCCACGGCGGGCGGAAGCGTAATCGTTTGAGGGGGGGAACATGGAGCTGAACCTGGGCATGAGAGGAAAAAGAGAGCGGCGAATTCCGGGTAAAGAAAACGACAAGAAGCTGGATAAAGAGAAACGCAGAAAGAATCCAAAAACGTGGATGAGCAGCGATTTGGGATTGAAAAAAATTGTAGGAGTTCCTGAAGAAGTGATAGGAGGATTTGGGTTTTGGCGAGGGAGAATGCAGGGAGAAGTGAAATTACCATGTTGTCCTTCGAATTCACGGTCAACAAACAGTAAGACTAACGGAGGACTAAATTAGGTAAAAATTGCAAAGTTAAGGATGTTATTGGTTAAAATCATAAGTCGAGGACCAATTTGTGAATTTAGCTATAGTCAAGGGACCATTTTGGGTATTTATGTGCATATGCAATATATTATAAGATCATATAAGAAAATGCATCCTATTAAAGTTTAAATGTACTCATACAAAATTTAAAATTTACATATTTTTTTATTTTATTTTATTGTTTAAACTATAATATATATGAAATACATTAAAGTTCCCCGGCCCATTAATGCCCAAGGGAGGGGGAATGAGTGGCAAATTATACCACGAACCAAGGTCTATCTTGCATTGTAGACTTAGGGATAATTAGGCTCGAATTGATGACTTCCACCACGTCAAGGTTTAAAATTTCGAAGAAGCTCTTAGTTTTATACTTATTTCCCGCACTTCTTCAGTAAATTTTCCTACTTTATTATGCCGATTCCTCTCTCCGTATATTTTCTGTTAGAAGGAAGGCATCGTGATGGTTGTCTATTATTCATAGCATCATATCTGCGATACATTATATACCTGCAATTGACAGTTTCTGTATTATAAGTGATAGCTATTATATTATGTGTCAGCAATTATCAAATTACTTTTTTAAAATGTTAACTATAAGTACATTATTAAAAGTACATAATTTTTGTATCAGGATTCACATTGCACTATGAACACAGTTTCCTGGTATATCAATTGGGAATGGGTGACAAGAGTTTTAAAAAGCTACTAAGAAACATATTGTGATTATCGTCTCTCTATTTGGAACATCGTAGAAACCCGACAAGAGTTTTAAAAAGCTACTAAGAAACATATTGTGATTATCGTCTCTCTATTTGGAACATCGTAGAAACCCGTAAATCTCCCTATGTTCTCACCTTCTTATACTTTAACATATGCATCAATATGTAATAAGAAGTCCAATGGGAGCAATACTTGAAGCGGCGATCCAAAAAAAAACCCAATACTAAGATCGGCTAAAACAAGCTTATAACCAAACCTTCTGGCATTGGGCAGGCGTCAGCCCCCATACATGGTTTTACGACTTTGCGGAGACCTGTGTTTTTGGTAAACAGTCGCCCGGGCCTGATCAGTGCAATCCCCTTTGTGAGGAGGCACCCCTTCTCCCGAAGTTACGGGGCAATTTTGCTGAGTTCCTTAGAGAGAGTTGTCTCGGGCCCCTAGGTATTCTCTACGTACCCACCTGTATCGGTTTCGGGTACAGATACACTTTTGTGGGTTATATGGTGATGGGAAAATGACTTAACCTCTGAATTTTCTTTCCATAGTAAAGCTAGGCCACCACTACGGCCCAATGGATCCACGACAAAACAAATCTCAAAGCCCAATTTGGTCTAGATGGACTGAATTTTATTATTAGACTAGAGTCTCAATTAAGAAAATTAAAGAGGACTTCTTAGAATGGACTAGGTCCATTAAAACATGAACTGTCACAGTTTCAAGATAAGAGACTATTTTTTTAGGTAGGGACCTATGACACAGTACACGCCCCAAAGCCATTTTTTGAAATAGCAACCTGAATGGCAAAAAAAAAAAAAAAAAACTCATCAGATAGGGACTCACCAATCCTCCCTCTCTTCTGATCCATTATGATAAGTCCAGACTGGCAAAATTCACTAGGCGATCCCCATTAAGGAGATTTTACACGGTTTTTAAGGAGGAGTGATAAGGCGTAGAGAGAAGAAAAACTTACCTCCGACAAATATGGAGATTTTATAGACTATGTAGGCCCACTAAAATTAATGAGAGTTGCGTTTCACATGCGCTCGCCTAGGTGCATAATTATATTTTTTGTATTTTATTTTTTTTCAGTTTTTTATTTTATTTTTTTCATTTTTTTTCTCACTCTTATTTTTTCTTTCCTAGTCACACCTGCAAAATCTCCTAAAAACCCACCACTATTGAGAAAGGCTTTATGATCCTCTAAAACCAATTCCATTGGCTCACTAAGAACATCCATACTCGGAATTTTTCATGATTTTTAGGATGAGTTGGAAGTGAGAGGAGAGAGGAGAAATTGTTTTTGAAGTAGGAATGACTTTTTGTGAGCCATAAGAAGAGAGAAAAAAGATATGTAAATCTGTTATTGTTGCTTGTGTGATGCAGATTGAGCGCACAAAAGCGCCCTCGTAAAATCTATTTTTTATTTTATTTTTCAATTCTGACATTTGTTTTGTTTGTTTGTTTGTTTTTTTTTCCTCCCCTTCCAAACCCCAAAAAAAATTACAACACATATTGATGCTACAACATTCACTTTTGTAGTAACATCATCATATCAAGCATCATCTTGACGTAAGCATGCATGTACTCAAAATGAATAATGGATCAACTCCAACTCCAACGCTTCACTTCACACTTCCTTTAAGTGAGACAAAAAATTTATATTTTGTACACTCAAAATGAATAATGGATCAATGATAAAATTAAGTCTCATAGTATAGAGTTTGAAAATGGAGATGTGAAAACTTGGAAGGAGTTGTTGCCTCATATTAAAAATGAGTGAGTTTCCACTAGTATATATACAATCCCAGAAATTGAAATCGTATAACACAAAGTATTTCTTGCGCAAGAGAATACAAATTAAATCACAAAATAAGTATAAAAATGCTTAACTCTTCACCCTTAGTCCATGCGAACTAAACTATTCAAGGATCAAATTGATTAAAATTGAAAACTAGGGACTACATTGACAGTTGAGAACCAATTGAGGGACCAATGTGTTGAGTTCTCCATTATCATTTGTACCATCTATTACATAAGTTATACAATACATACCAATCATAGCCATAGGCACAAGCATTACATGAAATGTCATGCCCAATGCATATGCATCGAAAATTTGTTCACTATATAAATAATTTGATAGAAAAGGTTATGAGATTAAGACAAGAAAATGTAAGAGAAGAGACTCCAATCTATTTACTCCAACAGCTTCTTTTTACATGAAGCATTGTAAAACCACAGTGCTACACTAACATAATTAACGTTTAGAAGTGGGAAAATGAATTGGGAATCAAAAACATGTTAGCCCAAGTAATGGGTTTCCAAATTGCGTGGCTATCCAATTTGCACAAACATCTAATGCTACACCTACACTATAGTGAAAACCACAAATCCACACATCAACAATTTTGTGATACTCCTATAGCTACAGCTATACCTTATTATGCAATCAACAGTATGCATAACAGTAAAAATTTCTGTTTGAACCTCAAAGGATGAAGAAAAACTATGTTCTCTGTTCATTAGACTCCTTCATACCAGCTTCATATAGGCTTCATTTAGTCAGGTGGTGTAGATAATCTCTTGCTTAACCTTCAAAGTCCTGGAAAACATCCAAGTCTTTTGCATCTTCCATTGAAATTGAAAATGATTCTTCTGCAGTGAATTTCTCCCTCAAGTCTGGATTGAACTTAATTTTCAAGACCACGTAATTTAATAACTGTGACAATTAAAACCGAACATCGAAAGTGAAGCAGTTAGCTATGTAAGAAGACAAGCATCTGTTAAGAAAACTGCCAAGCAAATAACACTTACGAAGCCATGAAAGAACCTATTCTGAAGATAATGGGCAGGAACTCGCTTTGGATTGTATCTGTACTCCTTTATCACCCAACCTGTCCTCTTCTCATTGCGGTAAAAGTATAGCTTTCTTTTGAACCCCAGAATTTGGTTCTGACCAAAACATGGCTCTTC
The DNA here is from genome assembly GCA_003576665.1 of Ipomoea trifida. Classification (NCBI taxonomy): domain Eukaryota; kingdom Viridiplantae; phylum Streptophyta; class Magnoliopsida; order Solanales; family Convolvulaceae; genus Ipomoea; species Ipomoea trifida. The sequence goes on from CP025655.1 coordinate 5,513,972, forward strand.
GGGACCTCCAGTTTTCCATTGACCTTCAAACTTCTTTCCTCCAAGAAACTCACCATTTGGTTTTTTACCTTTGTGGGTAAAATAGTATGCCTCATAGTTCCTTGCAAACTTGAACTTCCCTGCACACATGTTCCACTCACACAATCCAGAAATACTAAACAAGCAAATACAATTCAAAGCATAGTGAACCACACAAAGAAAAAGTACACTGCTAACATTGAACTAACTCGGCTGCTAAAAATTGCAACAGCAATCAAACAAAATTCAGATCCGCGCAACAGTAAATCCATCCAACTAACGCCAACAGATGGAATCGGATTATGATCAAAGTGATATAAAGATTAGATAAAAAAGGAGCACAAGACATATGAAAAGAAGTAAAGAAGTTAAATTAGGAAAAATTACAGGGGAATAGCAACACAACTAGGGGAAAAAAAAAAATCAAACTCACAATAGAATAACATTTAGAAAAAATAGATGAGAGGAGAACTTACAAATTGGGAGAAGTTCAGGAGGGTACTCGTACAAAAATGGAATCTCTTTGATGATCTCGTTGGGAAGAGGGCGACGTCCGATCTTTTTCTTCAGAAATTCGTCAATCAATTCATATTCGGTAGGGCGAAAATACTGACCGCCTATAGTCTCAATACCCATACCCGGTTCGTAATCACGCTCGAATGCTTCCAATTCATCCATGGTAGGTTTAGGGTTTAGAGCAGTACTGTCAACGATTGGAATCATAACACAGAGTGTGATCAATTCTTAGACCATCTCCAACCCAAAACACCAAATTCTGCACTAAAATTTACACTAAAAGAAATATTCTCAGTGTCAAATTGGTCCCCTAAGTCAGGTGGATATTGCAATTAGGCACCTTAAAAGTGAAAAGCGCTCCATTCAAACCTCCTTACAAGTGAAAAAACGCTCCATTCAAACCTCCTAAATACGTAAAATTGTTCAATTAAGTCCAAGTTTACTTGTTTATCATGTCAAATTCGTAAGGTGTTGACACGTGTCCTTTTTTATTTTATTTTTCAAAATAAATATTTTTATTTATTAAAAATATTATTTATTATAAATAAATAAATAAATATATATATATATATAAAACAACGGCGGCGACTCGAACACATCTCCCTCGTCGGCGAACACCGCCGTAGTCAACAACACAACCGTCCCTCTCCCTCGCCAGCGAACTGAGATGCGGCAGGAGTGAACGGCGGAGCTGGTTCATATCTGGCGGCGAACTAAAACCGTTCTCTCCCTGGATCTGGTTCATCTCTGGCGGCGAACTGAAACCATTATCTCCCTGGATCTGGTTCATCTCTAGCAGCGAACTGAAACCGTTCTCTCCCTGGATATGGTTCATCTCTAGCGGCGAGGTCGACGGAGCAGCAGGCGGCGAGAACTGATTCCTCCTCCGTCGTCGGACTGGTTGCGGCGCGATGGCAGGGTGCAACTCCGTCTCTCTCTCTCTCTCCCTCCGGCAGACGTGCGGCGATAATGCAAAGACGAAGAAAAAGAAGATTGTAAACTGGTTTCTCTTTTTTTTTTTTTTTTTTTTTTTTTAAATATATTATTTATTTTTTATTTATAATAAATAATATTTTTAATAAAGACAAATATTTGTTTTGAAAAATAAAATTAAAAAGGACATGTGTTAACCCCTCACGAATTTAACATGATAAACAAGTTAACTTGGACTTAATTGAACAATTTTACCGATTTAGGGGCTTAAATGAAGCTTTTTTCACTTAGACAATCTAATTGCACTATCCACCAGACTTAGGGGGGCAAATTTGACACTTTTCCCTTGCTATAATTATAACCTGGTTCCCAGAATGTTAAATTACTTTAGAAAATGTTAGATTGCTGGTAATGTTAGATAACTTGGAAATGTTATATTATTGTGTTTGGTTTAAAACTGAAGTATGTAAATAAGGTAACGGTAATAAGATAAATTGATTAAAATGCCAAAAGTCCAAAATTAATAATAAGATAAGAGAATGTGAAATTACCTATCCAATAGCTTCATGTGCATGTGTTACATTTCTTGAGAAAATTACATAATCTGAACTAAATATAAAAATCTTATATTTCCAAACAAATTAGCCTTAGTTATCTTATATAACTTGAACCAAACATCATTTCATAGACTCACATGATTAAAATAAAATATTATTGTTTATCACATCAAGAAGGAAAAATAAAAAAGTAATTTAAAAATATGTATAGTAAAACTCAATCATATAAGCATCATCGTATCGTTACTATAATCATATAAACATCATACGCACAATAATCATACAATCATGACTAATCATTCCTATTCAATTAATCATGTCATAATCCTTACTATAATCATATAAACATCATAAGTACTATAATAATCATATTATCATTATTCTTCATTTCTGTCATATCATAATTAGAGATGGCAAAAGGCCTTCCTCAGTAGGAAAGATTTTGGTTTGATTTTTGAGGAGTTTCTATAGGTCTAATTAGGAAAGAGAAAATGAGGGTGGAGAAAAAAAAAGGAAAAAATAAAACAAAATATAAATATGAAAATAAATAAATAAACGAATTTTATGCTTTCTTAGGTTCTTTATGCTTTGTTTTCAAAAAAAAAAAAAAAAAAAGGTTCTTTATGCTTTATGCTTTTAAAAAAAAAAGTTCTTTATGCTTATTTTATTCCCTTCAAGGATATGTATTCGATTTCTTTATGCTCCTTCCTCTTTTGAAGACCTGCGGTATTCATTTTGGTTTTGGCCTTTCTGCATGCTGCTACTACTCGAACTTGATAAAAAATGCCCTCTTTTGCTTTTCACCAAATTAACCCCAAATTGCAAATAATCAACCAACAACCTTTTGGTCCAGCCAGTTGGACAGTATTTCCAGTGTGATTTACCTAATTTGTTAGTTAATTATTACACAGGATAGTCTCTCCGTCTAGCTAGTAACCGAGCCAACCACACCAAACTAGATAATATACGACAACACTTTACATCAAAGTAGGGCATGCACTTAGTAGAAAATTAGAAATTGAACCCCGATTCTCCCGAAATTCTTCCACACAAAGATAGCTTACTTGCCACTTGAGCTACCCATTGGGTTAAATTCTTGTAGTTAATTAATTAAATATTTTATTGATCAAATAATTAATAAAGCTTATTTGGTAAGAAAATGTAAAATAAAAATTAACTAATATTAATTAATTGAGTGATATTTTTGCACTAATCTTATAATCAAATAAATGTACACGTTCAATATTAGAATTTTTTATAATTTTATCTTTACTTTTATTATCTAAATATATAATAAAAAAATTTATCCGATCATTACACAGGTAATTAGACAATTATTTGTTCTAATTCAAGCAATGACAACATTAGAAAATATAATCGATCCAACCAATTTCATCAATTGCGCTATATAATACTCAATATTATAATTTACATAATTGTATATCGATTTAAATATTCTTAAAATATTATAACAAATTCATTCCGTGCAACTCACCGACAAAAATATTAGTAGGCAAATAAAAGTTACTCCGTATTTATGTTGGGGGAGGAGACAGTATTCGTGGTGAAGCCATGGAGCATCTCCTGGATGTTGTGTGTGGGGGGCCCTTGCTCCCCCTAGGGCCCCACATGCGGAAGTTAGAAAGTAAGGAGGGTATTATTCGGTTTTACAACTATAAAATCAACCAAACAACCTCGTATCTCTCCCACCATCATAGTAGTCTATCTTTCTCTGTCTTTAACACCCAAAATCTCTGTGTCTTTGGTGAAGCATTAGAAGCAAGCCTATTGGGAATCAGAACAAAACCCCATTTTCTCAGTCCTTTTTGGGGGAACAGAGCATTCTGATCTGTTTCGTAACTTTCGTTTACTTTTTTCTTGAACGTCGAAATTGTTTGTTTACGAGGTTTTGATCTTTTTTTTTGATGGGGGAACAGAGCATTCTGGCTGGTTGGAAAAGAACATCGGCACCCTATTAGAAGAAACAAAGCATTAATTATTATTTAATAGGGTGCCGATGTTTTTTTTTTCTTTTTTTGATCAAAATAGGGTGCCGATGTTCTTTTCCAACCAGCCAGCGAGTTTCTTCAGATGATCGACGGTTCCAAAACAAACTCTTGCTTATATTAACTAATCCTTAAGTAAATCTTGATTAGTTCTTGAGAGAAATCGGATATGTCGCAAGAGTTAGTTTTGGAATTTTGTTGACTAGGACGGTCCTAGTCACCATAGTTCCAAAACAAACTCTTGCAACATACTCGTTACAAGAACCACATGAGGTAACCATGCGATTCTTGAAAATTAACATAATATATATCTTGTTTTACTAAACAAGATAATATCTTATTGGTTCTTAACGAGTCAGTCAAAGGTTAGTTAGGTGAAATTGTCAAGCAAATCACATTTTCTATGTCCCTCGCTTTCTAGTCATTGAAAATACCCATGTTTCATGTTGTCATATATGTTCCTAACTGTGTGACTAACTTTTTTGTTTCAAGTTATGGTTTTCTTGAGCCGTTTAGCAGAGTGGAAAAGGTTGGCTTAAGGAGGCAGTCAAGGCTAAGAAGACAATTGGAGGAGATAAAAACAACCTTACAAAACTAAGATATCATCATTACCAAGTATGTAAATGTACATTCGTATAAGACTACAAAGAAATAAATCAACCTATCTATAGTTGACCGGCTCAGATTAGATAACAGTACTAAATTAGTAAAGATGTTCTGGTGGCGATTGAGAAACCTAGGTTCCGGTGGGTTGAAATATGTTATGTTATTACAAAATAACAAAAACAAGCCATTTCTCAGCTTCTAGTAAAGATGTGAAATCTTCCATTGATTTCAGCCTCCAGTTTCATCGCTGCGTCGCCGGCGGCCTGAGTTCGTGACTCGTGAGGGTAGCCGACAGCTTGGAAGGGAGAACACGTGATGGTCAAAAAGCAGTCAACACTCAACAGCACGGAGCTAAATAAAGGAAAATACTTGGTGCACTCCCAATTTATATTCTCTCTCACATGTTTTTTTTATGTAGACACTTTTTCGTGGGAAAATACTTGGTGTACTCCCAATTTATACTCTCTCTCACATGTTTTTTTTATGTAAACACTTTTTCGTGGGCCCACACGATGAAAATAACCATGTCTGTTTACCACCTAAAGTAGAAGTTATGGAGTAGAATTTGAGAGTATGTATACTAAAACTCCTTAATAAAGAACTTTTCTTCTTTAGTTCTGGAGGTATTAACAATTTCATCCTATTGGAATTATTTCATCTAATTTTGTGACCCAAAAATATTTTGTGCCAAGTGAGAAATATTATTATTAAATCCTATTTTGAGAGTGGTAGCTGATATTCTGTTAGGCACTTAGGCATGTGAAGGAGAATTGGCTATAGCTACAAGACAAAAATTTTATTGTGGGACGGTACGGTGAAAAGATAATAGCAAAGAAATAAGATATGTTTTTGTTTTAGGGCTATAATTTTTTAACCATGATGTTCATAATGTTTTATTCTAAATTAGGCATGGACTTTGTGACAAATGATAATGTTGGAAGATGGATGCCCACGTCATACATTGTGAGATGACCACACGACAATGAGGTAGTAGTGGAGCCTTTGTCTCATTAAAGTTATTCCGGGTAAAGGTGGAGTTAGAGGGAGCAGACTTTAGGTGGTTGCTTTTCCATCATAATTAGTATTTACACCAATGCAATGCATAAGAAGTTAACATTAGGTCAAGACTTCTAGCTAGCAATGACAATGGGACGGGACTCCCCGTCTCCGAAACCCTGGGACTCGCCGTCCCCGAAACCCCGTTCCCATTCCCGGCAGGGAATTAAAAATAGTCCACATCCCCATCTCCGTGGGGAATTTGGCGAGATTCCCCGTCCCCGTTTCCCGAAAATTTACCCTATCCCCGTCTCTGTCGGGGCAGGGATCGAAAATCCCCGTCGGGGATGGGACAAATTTCCATCGAGATTAGAGCTCCTAGCTGGATGATAATGAACATATCTTTATTTCTCATATAATAATTATTAAAATTAACATATATTAACGTTGGGCATTTCACGCAAAGCGAGCGTCTGCAACTAGTAATATATATATGTGTGTGTGTGTGTGATAGTAAGAAATATATAATGGATAGAGAATGGAAAACAAAGAATGAAAACTGAAAAATTGAAAAACAAAAAACAGAAAACAGTTTTCTACTAGTAAACAGGCCCTGAAAGTTCCGATTTAGCCTAATAATTATGATTGGGTCATGAATCAGAGTTGGTAGACAATCTCTTGCTTAACCTTCAAAGTCCTGGAAGACATCCAAGTCTTTTGCATCATCCATTGAAATTGAAAATGATTCTTCTGCAGTGAAATTCTCCCTCAAGTTTGGATCGAACTTAATTCTCAAGACCACGTAATTTAATAACTGTGGCAATTACAACCGAACATCAAAAGCGAAGCGTTTAGCTATGTAAGAAGATATGCATCTGTTAAGAAAACTGGCAAGCAAATAACACTTACGAAATCATGAAACAATCTATTCTGAAGATAATGGGCAGGAACTCGCTTTGGATTGTATCTGTACTCCTTTATCACCCAACCAGTCCTCTTCTCACTGCGGTAAAAGTATAGCTTTCTTTTGTATCCCAGAATTTGGTTCTCATCACCAAAACATGCCTCCTCTGGACCTTCAGTTTTCCATTCACCATCAAACTTCTTTCCTCCAAGAAACTCGCCATTTGGAGGTTTTCTACCTTTGTGGGTAAAATAGTATGCCTCATAGTTCCTCGCATACTTGAACTTCCCTGCACACATGTTCCACTCACACAATCTAGAAATACTAAACAAGCAAATACTATTCAAAGCATAGTGAACCACACAAAGAAAAAGTACACTGCTAATTTTGAAACTAAGTTTTCACTCGGTGACAACACTAAGTTTTTAATCAAGACTTTTAAATACTTTCAAATGCTTTTAAAATGATGGATTTTAATTGACTTTTGTAGAGTTTTTGTAAACTTTCCTAGAATCTTTTAAACTTTTTAAAAAAAAATTCATATTAAAAAGTATACAAAAGTAATTAAAGCATAAATAAATTAATCCATAACTTCTATTAATATATTATTAATGATTTTCTTACAAAAATATACTTTTATAAATCATAAATAAATTAATGCATTAATAAAAATAAAAAATAAATAAGAATCTCTCCAAAATTCAACTTAACACAAACAAATAAATAAATATAATATAATATAATATATATATATATATATATATATATATATATATATATATATATATATATATATATATATATATATATATATATATATATATATATATTAATAATTAAATAAAATTTTTGCCACAAGCTGCTGGTTGCAACAAGCTTCGCATAAAAAAAATTGCGTCTCGCTGCTCGCAATAGCATATGCTTGTTGTTGCGATCAACAATTTTTTTTTTTGCTACGATCAGCAGCAAGAAATTGTTGCGGCTGTTCGCAGCAAAAATATTTGTTCTAAACATCATCAAATAATATTTTTTTTGTAGGAAAGTATATGAATATTTATGAAAGATTTGAAGTGTACCGTGAAATTGATGAAAAAGTTATATGAAAGATTTGAAGTGTACCGCAAAATTGATGAAAAAGTTTGTCTAGATAGATGAAAAAAAGTTTGTAGAGAATCTTGAAAAGTTTGGGATTAGAGGGTTGGATTTCATCTATTTATACTAATGAAGAAAAAGTCTACAAAACCAGTATATTTTTAAAGAGTTTTGAAAAGTCTGAATTAGACAAAAAAGGAGCACAAGACTGATGAAAAGAAGTAAAGAAGTTAAATTAGGAAAAATTACAGGGGAATAACAACACAACTAGCGAAAAAAAATCAAAATCACAATTAGAATAACATTTAGAAAAAATAGATGAGAGGAGAACTTACAAATTGGGAGAAGTTCAGGAGGATACTCGTACAAAAATGGAATCTCTTTGATGATCTCGTTGGGAAGAGGGCGACGTCCGATCTTTTTCTTCAGAAATTCGTCAATCAAATCGTATTCAGTAGGGCAAAAATATTGACCGCCTATAGTCTCAATACCCATACCCGGTTCGTAATCACGCTCGAATGCTTCCAATTCATCCATGGTAGGTTTAGGGTTTAGAGTAGTACTGTCAAAGATTGGAATCAAAACCCCTAGTGTGATTCTATAATCTATACTTCTATATCTATACTATATATAAAAACAAAATGCCACTTTAAGATTCCGGCCCAAAATAGTCCTACAATATTTATTCACCTAACGATTCGGATGGAAATCTGCAGGGTAATTCTTAATCGGAGGACCTAGAAGCCCAAGTTGACAAACCTTCTGTTCTAGAGTTAGGATCAGAGCGTATCAGAGCTAGGATCAGAGTTGGAATCTTAGATTTAACTATTGGGAATGAGTATCAAAGTCATTGTTATTATTGGTTGACAGCTTTTTAGAACATTACTATGACCCCTTAATTGCAAAACTAATCCCTACCTCTAAAGCCCTACACAAAACTAGTCTTTATTGGACATTTTTTAACCGCACATCGTGTATATTTAATTGTTAATTTGTTGGAATTATATTCAAATTACATTTTCAACAAGTGATTGTGAAGTTATGGACTAGATACGATTATTTTCCATTTTCCTATTCGTTTTACAATTCTACATTATAATTCCTAGTACAATTCTACATTACAATTCTTATCGTACTATAATTTTACATACAATTTTTACATTACAATTTCTATCATACTACAATTCTATCGTAATAAGATACAACCTTATATAAATCTACGCAGCATTATAGCGAACCTCCCCACTTTCAATTACAAACCAAACATCGAAAGTGAAGCAGTTAGCTATGTAAGAAGATAAGCATCTGTTAAGAAAACTGCCAAGCAAATAACACTCACTAATCCATGAATGAACCTATTCTGAAGATAATGGGCAGGAACTCGCTCTGGATTGTATCTGTACTCCTTTATCACCCAACCTGTCCTCTTCTCACTGCGGTAAAAGTATAGCTTTCTTTTGTATCCCAGAATTTGGTTCCCACCAAAACATGCCTCCTCTGGACCTTCAGTTTTCCATTCACCATCAAACTTCTTTCCTCCAAGAAACTCGCCATTTGAAGGTTTTCTACCTTTGTGGGTAAAATAGTATGCCTCATATATCCTCCCAGACCTGAACTTCGCTGCACACATGTCCACTCACACAATCAAGAAATACTAAACAAGCAAATACTATTCAAAGCATAGTGAACCACACAAAGAAAAAGTACACTGCTAATGTTGAAACTAAGTTTTCACTCGGTGACAACACTAACTCGGCTGCTAAAAAATGCAAAACAGCAATCAAACAAAATTCAGAGCCACGCAACAGTAAATCCATCCAACTAACGCCAACAGATGGAATCGGATTATGATCGAAGTGATATAAAGATTAGCCAAAAAAAGGAGCACAAGACAGATGAAAAGAAGTAAAGAAGTTAAATTAGGAAAAATTACAGGGGAAGTAGCAACACAACTAGCGAAAAAATCAAAATCACAATAGAATAACATTTAGATAAGAGGAAAACTTACAAAGTGGGAGAAGTTCAGGAGGATAGTCGTACAAAAATGGAATCTCTTTGATTTTCTCGCTGGGAAGAGGGCGACGTAGGAGCTTTTTCTCCAGAAATCCGTCAATCAATAGGGTTTCGCTAGGGCGAAAATACACACCGGGTACAAGAGCCTCATTAGGCATACCCGGTTCGTATTCATACTGCACTGCTTCCAATTCATCCATGGATACGGCTACGCCTGTACAATTTTCCTGATGAATAGTTCCCTTATGCTTCTAGTCTAGTGATTACAGTACAAAACAAAATCATTCAGCTTGTTACTTCCGTCATTCTACATTGCTAATAGAAAGTAAACAACTATAAACAACAATACCTCGCCGATGACGAGTTGGCGAGGCGGCGATCGGCGACCAAGCGACTAGGTGACAGGCAAGGCGATGAGGTGGCGATCGGCGAGGACGGTAAGCCCAGCTGTTCGGTTAAAAGTTAGAACGACGAAGCCGTTGTGGAATTGGTGATAAGGAAAATTGCACTGCAGCATGTAGGCTTCAGGCTTGTAGGCGGTTGAGTTCGGTTTTTATCGAAGCATTGGTAACCGTTTTTCGTACCGAATCCAAAACCGTTTTTATAATTAGAGCATCTGTTGTAATTTTTTATTATTTTTGAGAAGTTTCTTTTGTGAGTATTTTGTAAGTGTGATTAGAAAAGAGAAACAGGCCTTGAACAAGGACACTGAGTCGCGACCGGAGGCAGACACTCTTATCGCGGATTGCAAATTCCTTATGAGCAAAATACAGGAGTTGGAGCTGGACCATGTACTTAGAGAAGGGAATCAATGTGCAGATTACCTAGCCAACATGGGTCAGACCATCCACTGGGGGACTGTTATCCTGAATCAACCACCAGATGGAGTCATTGAGATCCTTGACAGAGACGCCATGAACGTCGCTACCAGAAGGATTCGCTAGTTTTTTCTTCTTTTTTTTTTTTCGGGGCTTAGCCCCTCTTGCGCACCAAAAAAAAAAAAAAAGAGAATATGAGAGAGAAGAGAAAAATGGAAAAAAAATTAAATAAACTTGATTAAAAAAAAGAAAAAGAAGAAGAATATAACTTTTGAAGGTTGTAATGCACCTAGCGGGCGTGTGCACTGGGCACAAGTGTGACAACTACGCATGGCTGTCAAATGTTGTATAATTTTGTTGTGGGTCCCAAATATTTAAAAGAAACTATTCACTTGGAGGATGAACTTCCTTTTTCTCTCTCTTGCACTTCTCTCCATCCACAAATGTAGATAGGGGTGAGCATCGATCGGTTTCGGTCGGTTTTCGGTTAATAACCGAAAAAATATTAACCTTTCCATAACCGACCGAAATAACCGAAGTCATTCTCATAACCGAACCGATCAAAAACCGAAATTCTCGATCGGTTATTTTTAACCGAACTTAATTACCTAACGGTCTATAATTTCTTTAAAAAATTAGAATAAACATTATAAAAGCTAAGCAATTTGTGAATTAGTGAAGCAAATAAGCTACACTAGTACATACACTACATTCTACGGTACTACATGTCTTACTACAGTCTACTGTACTACATGTCTAATATCTACTACAGTGAGCACTTAAGCAGTAAGTAATTAACAAGTAATATGAAAATTGAGTAATGAGTAGCTTTAGGTTCGCAATTTGTAGTTCACTGGTTCGCATTGACTTAATATTAGGCTAAATAATTAATTATATTATTTTTGAATGATTATAGGCTAGGCATATAGGTTAAAATGCTTACTCTCGATTTTTCGGTCGATTTCGTTATTTTTGGTCCAAAACCGATAACCGATCGAAAAATCGAAATGATCAATTTTTTTAACACTATAACCGAAAACCAAAATTTTCGGTCGGTTCAATTATTCGTGATCGATTTTTCGGTCGGTCTTTATTTTTTCCTCACCCCTAGACGTAGATATTCTAATTCTAATAATAATAATCTTTATATCTATCTCTTATATATATATATATATATATATATATATATATATATATATATATATACACACACAAAACAGGATTAGCCAATGGAAATGGTTCAATTTTCCGCCCAAACAAAAGGGTATAGCCGTATAGTTTGAAAAATTGGAGTAACAGATTTATAGAAAGTTGTTTTCTATAAATCATTGAAGAGGTGCTATAGGTGACAAATTAGTTGTCAATTTAAACATTTTTCCTTAAATATCTAAAAGAATCATTTATATTTTTTGTCCTACTGTTATTGAGACATTGTTAATTTTAGTTCACTTCATTAATTTTTATCACATTGAGGCAGTCTTATTTAGTCCTTGCCACTTTTAGTCCACCGTTAAGATTTTCGTCAAATGACTGTCCAAAACAGGGGTATTTTGGTCTTTTAATGCTTTGATCATCTCTTTTACCCTTTGCAGTGGTTTTCCTTACACATTTTCATCTAATGAAAAGGTCTGGCCAAAGCCATGGCTTTGTAACGTGGCTCACATGGCTTTCGCCGGACCTCTTCATTGAATGAAAATGTGTAAGGAAAACCACTGCAAAGGGTCAAGGAGATAACCAAAGCATGAAAATACCAAAAATACCCCTATTTTGGACGATCATTTGACGAAAATTTTAACGGTGGACTAAAAGTGACAAGAACTAAAAAAGATTGGTCGCAATGTGACAAAAATTAAAAAAAAAGACTAAAATTGACAATACCCCAATAACAATAAGACCAAAAATGAAAATTACTCTATCTAAAATTATTTGGTGCTATAGGTGACAAATTAAATAAAATAAATAAATTGAAACCCAGGGGTGACATCGTGATTGTCTAGAAATTTGAAGACTATCTGAATTCTGAACCTGCAATTACTTTTAACTACTTTGCCAAATCGCCGCCACTTTCATATCCAGCGGCGAGGAAAATGGCGGTTGTGTGGTGTTATACTTATACCGTGCCATCACAGAGCAAGGTAAAACCAAATTGAAGGTCTCAGCTCAGCAATTCTCACATTCCATAGCTAACATTCATTCTTTTCAACCAAATTCTTCTCCACTAGATGGCGCATGGCATCCACTGCTGCTCAATGAATAGGCGGAAGCCTGAGAAGCTACAAACCCAGGCACCAAAGCTGTTGAAACTTGCGGTTAGCGGAGCCACGCAACTCCTAAGCCTCTTATCTCCTCCTCACAAACACAGGTTCTTCAATTTGTCGTATCCTCTCATATTTTCAAAATTAGTTTTAGTTATTTCACTCAAAATAGTTTATTATAGTTTCTATTGGTTGCCAAATTGTCCTTGTTGAGATCTGTGCCCTGGATTGGGTCGGGTCATAAGATAGAAATGTATTATTGAAGAGGAATTGTAATACTTTTAATTTAAAATTTACACTTTCTCTCCTTATAACTAACAAACACTTCCTTATTAGTATTACATTTTAATCTTGAATTCTCACGGAAGATGGTCTCAAACAAGTTTTTGGCTATTGGATATGTATTGATACTGCTATACTATAATGCTACTGATGAAAGTGATAATTAATTGATTCTTTGGTAGAACCAGCATATCCTCTGTAAGTTTTCCTGTTTGCAGGCTGGATGAATTGAATGGTGAAGGTGGAAATATTGAACTCTCTGTTTCTGATGTTGACGATGTTCTAACGATTATTAAGGATGATTATGAAAGAGAGTATTTTGTTACAGGTACCAATCTGTATTCGTCATTAGTAGTGCTTTACATTTAAGCAGCAATTTCTGCACCTGCCATGAAAGTGAAATAATGATGGACAGAGGAGCTAAATTGTATAGCTTGTTAGCTGGATGAGTAAGATTTTTTTTTCCTGCATTCTCAAGCTGAAGAAAAGATCGATCGATTATGTAAAAATGGATAGGTCAGTAGTATCTAACCATAGCTCTCACGTGAACTATGAATATTAATGAATGACTGACTATTCACTCACATTCACCATGAACCAAATCACACATTCACATGTCTTCTCATATGAACCACTGACAAGACTAAGGAAAATGTCTCCTTTTTATCATTCACTGAAGAGCCAGTAGGTCTACCTCTGCTAGAAAGTTAGTAGACAAATATACTAAAGGTCATATAGTAAAGATGTGACATTGAAAGTGAATTTCCACTGTTATCTATATATCATACAGATCGCTATGCATATCTTGTGCGTGCACACACACATAAATGTATGAATGTGTGTTTTTCACTGTGTGCTTGTATATATAATTATATGTGTGTGCACAAACATGCATGCCTTACTTGGCAGACTTTACCCCTGCACCAATAGATGTTGAACGGCTGTTATTGGATCATATCTTCTACCATATGGATATCTTGTATTCTTCTAATTACCATTTACCAAACTATCAAATCCCTCTCAAACACAAACTCCTTTATCTTACCATCACTATTTGATCAGAAAATGTTGATTTGCTCTTTACACATTGTAACAGGTGTTTAAAATAAGCTTCTGTGACTGAATGAGTATTTTTGTTGAATTCAGGACTTTTCACTAGTGCAATTTATGCAGAAGATTGCACCTTTGAAGATCCAACTATTAAATTCCGTGGTAGACTTATTTACACATATGGTTATGGGCTGTTATAACAGTATTGCTCTTAGCTATTTCATTGATGCTATACACAATTTATTTTTGTTGACTGTTTTGTAAAACTTTGCAGTTTTGAACCTCAGTCATATTCAATGTATTTTTTATTGCGTATAGTACTGAATGGCTCATACTCTTCCAATTTAGTAGCATATCTTCTTACCCTTCCAGGAGACCCACCAATTGACTTTCTATTATTTTCTACTGAAACTTCTCTATCTTCCTACTGGCTGGACTTTGGATCATAACTCCTTTTAGGGCCTTCTAGAGGGGATGTCATTTGCAAATTTTAGAGGGGATGTTCACTCCATGGCTTACTTTCAAATGTTGGGACTAATTACAATGATAAAAATAAATAGATACCAGTATATCCTCGTATTTTTAAGTGATTATGTTGCATACAGCTTCTCTGTCATGGCATATGATATTAGCTTATGCCATGTCATATGACCTTTCGGATTATTAGTATTCCAAACAGTTAAGTGTCTGACATTGTTTAGTAATTAGTATGACCTCTTAAGAAAACAGAACAAGTAAAGCTTCTTTCGTTATATAATTTTTGTCTAAAAGTCAAATCCTAAATTTGAAAATTGAAATAATGAAGAAAAGATAAGGTGTTTATTGTCTAATCTTTTACTTCGCCATCCAGGAAGGGACTTGTACTCACGCAACTTGAAATTGCTTGTTCCATTTTTTGATAACCCCTCGATCAAGTTAGAGAAGATTGAGAAGGTAACATATGACACATTCATCTGAGATGGAAAAATCTTTATTCATGCTTCATGGTATATATTGGCATATTGGTAAGGATGCAGCTTATTTTCACAATGCAGCATCTGATTTCAAGAAAAAGGTTTGAAGAATCATGCCAACCATCTAACTTGTTTATTTTGTTTCGTTTCGTTTTATTATCATGTACAAACTGAGTAAATGACTGGACAGTTGAGAGTTGACACATAGCAGATAGAATCTCTTGTTACTCCCTTAATAGTATTTGTTTCACCCTTTTAAATTGTTTACATTATTAGGGAGTAATAATCAAGAATATATATTTACTCATTAATTTATTCTTGGAAAGTTTGCTCATATTGTTCTAATCTTCCTCACTCGCCTTTGACTAATGGTGGCCACTGAATTATCACTCCAGCTACTAAGAATCATGCATGTAGCTTATAGAAGTTTGTCCCATTCTTCATGGTGTCTTAGCTAATTTTATACTCTCTATCATTTATCATTTTCTTGTTGAGTTGCTGTCTTCCTTAAATGTAGACAAAATATTTAATAGCTTACACAGGAGTTTGCTACTCAACAATCTTGGCAGCATTATTCTTTTATTTATTTAGTAATTGTTAAGAGTCCCGCATTGAAAAAAAAAAAAGAGAGAAAATATATGGGTTTATAAGGCCATAATTTAGACTAACTAATTGATTGGACTCAGTTTTTTGGTGTGGTTTGGCCCGTGCTTAGTTTATATGGTTGTTCCTGGTGGTTTATAAGGTCATATGTTAGATTAGCTAATTGAGTGGATTCTTTATTTTTTATTTCAGTGTTTTCATTGTTATTCATATGCAGGGTGCCAATAGCAATGCAGACTTCATAATGGCAACCTGGAAGCTCAGGTGCTTCTCTTTGGTACTTTTATGCAGAAAGATTGTTCGATGTCAAAGTTTTTTCGTTAATTTCCTTGTTGAGTTATTGAGCATCCCAGTTTCAATTAAGAAGTTATCCCCTTATTTTATTTAAAGAAGACGACCTTAAATATATCACATATGTTGGTGTAATCTGTCAATTTTTTGTTAAATTCTTACAAGCAAAATATGGTATTAGTCGCTCAATCTTAGATGTCCAAACCCCGATTAATTTGCAGAACATATCTCAAGCTTCCATGGAAACCCCTCATATCAGTGAATGGATGCACAGTTTATGACTTAGACAGACAACTTAGAGTATGTACAATGAATTCCTGACATTTTTCTTAAGGTTTAATTTGGTGTATCTTTAACACTAAAATTTAATGTTAATGTGCAGGTTGTGAGGCATGTAGAGAGTTGGGACATTTCTGCTCTTGAAGCAATTGGTCAGATTTTTACTCCTGGCTTTCAAAGGTCTGATGAATTCTGACACTATAATGAAAGGACATTGATTGTGGTGCTTCTTGTATCATAAGTAACCCTGCTGCATTATCAAAAGCTACATAGGAAATCAGGACACAAATGTAAATGGGAATTAATCAAGCATAAGTCATAGAATTCCAACAGGGAATCAGGGAGGATATTATACTATTTACTTCCCTATACAATGTATGAGATTATAAATAGGAGTCTTCCTTAGTGTTGATTGTTGAGATAGGCAATAGTAATTAGAGAATATAAGAGCTAATTATAGTTGGGCAAGAATATATTTTACAATATCCTTGTTGTTTTTAGTCCTTTCAATTCAATTCAATTCTTCATTGTTTCTTCCTCAATTGTTCTTTACTCTAAGTATCTAACAAATTGGTCTGACTTACAATGCAATGATTAATACGCAAATGGATTCTCATGTTGAATTGTTAGAGAAGAACCAACAGGAAATACATATGGAAATGGAGGAAATGCATATGGAAATTGGGTTGCTGTGTTCTGACATGAATCACCGTATGAACATTATAGAAGGTATGCTTGTCAAGATGTCCAAACTGCTTTTTTTCATTGCATGGGAAACGTTTTGCAGAATCTAGTTTCTCTCCGATTGTTGCTCTTGGCGAAAATTCTTCTTTAGGCTATATCAATTATGCACAGATACTATTACAACAGGTTCCTTTGCTCAATCCTTCACTGCAGTCTTGCAATTTGGAGATACTGTCACGGATCGAGTAGGATGGCTAGCTCGAGCATATCCGTTCTTTTCCAATCGATGCAACCATGATGATTTGAAGGTGCCAACGATTTTCATCAGTGTGGAAGGACCAACACACCATCGGTTTGATGGCTTCAACAGTAATAGCTGTTTTTCACCTGAGGTCAGTTTACAATAGAACTTCTGGAAGAATTCAGTGGTGAACTTCTCGGGCTTCCGATCGAACAATTATGCGAAACGGGTACTATAAATGAATTTGTAAATAAATTTAGAGCTCGTGTTGCCCAAATTCCTGGTTTGGTGCCTCAAATTCAACTAGGGTTGTTTCTCAACAGACTTAAGTCAGCAATTCGTGTGCACTTCCAACCAAACAATGCAACAGACATCGGTAAGGGTTGCTCATGCTGTAGAACGCGAATTGGAGTTCCTCTCTGCTGGTTGGTAAGGGTTGCTCATGCTGTAGAATGCGAATTGGAATTCCTCTCTGCTGGTTGTATTCTTAGAGCGAGATTATGACAATTCCCATGACTTCTATTGAGTTTGGATCGTCTTCTAAGCAAAATTTAGCCCATTCTTATGTATTTACCCATCCTCAACCCCAATCTATAAAAACAATTCTTCCTAGTTAGAAAAAAAATCACAAGTCACAACACTTCATACCATTCCCAAACACGATCTCCACACTTGTTATTTGCAATGCCACTCTGAGCATATAACAAAAGTAGGCTCGTCAATACTCCCACTGCGAGCATATAACAAAAACAGTTGCTTTCCGCGTCGAGTGAGTTGAAGTCGAATGACTTGGTGTCATGCATGAAGGCCTCCACTGCAGGGCCATCAACCAAAGCTAAACTCATTCTTCTCTTCTCAACTTCAACGTGGAAGAAGAAAGATTGCGTGGTTGTGTTAATTTATGCATATGCATAGTGAAGATTTTAAGACTTATCTATTTGGTAACATAATTAGCTTATCAGTCAATTTTGATTTGTTTGACTACTATTAGCTATTTAACAAGTTAAACAGTCAATATGAGTGTTTGGTTAATTAGATTTTTATAACAGATCAAACCCGCTAACCAATCAACTAATCAAACATGTTAATCCAATCAACTAACAGCTACGAAGTATTTGCCAAATATCTCATTTGTCAATCTACTACTTTCTTCATTTGGGGTATGAGATTTGGTTGCAGTTAAGTAACTAAGTCATGGGAGAAGGAGAATGAGTAGTTTTATTGAGAAGTCAAGGAAGGTATTATACAAAGCACAAAGGATGTATCTCATAAGGTTCAATACATTATTCATAGTTTCATACATACAAACATACATAAGACTATAAGAGGCATAAAATATAGGAAGGATCTCAGAGTAAAACAGAACAGCTAATTCTCCTTCTGCTGCTTATCCAAAGCAGCATTGGCTGCGGCAAGATCCTCGTCCAGGAATATATCCCACTGCCCCTCCCACTTGATGAAGAACTCTGTGTCCTCCCAATACTTCACCCGATGAACATCCCCAGCCGGCGTGAACAAGTAATCCCCAACCCCCAAATCGTATTTCTCCCCTTTGCTCAAATTCCACACTGTTTTCCTCCCCTGCACCACCACCACATCATGCCCAAACGTGTGGTGATGCGCCGGTTCCACACTCCCACCCTTGAACTTCACAAACGCTGACGTGGGCGTCTCCCGCACAATGCTCATTGACCCGCCCGGCATTATATCAACGCCCGTAAATTCCCGGTTCTTAACCAGCGAGCATAGCACACACGCCGTTTCTTTCTCCGCATTTTTCGGCGTTTCGTTCTCCGCGTTTTTCGGAGTTCCGATTTTTGACATTTCGGGGAGGGAACTATCGAGAAACGATTCGAGATCGGAAGGCCAAGGGTTGGAGCCGGAGGCAGGGCAGGGAGATTTGAAGGGAGTATTGAGGAAGGAATCGAGAATTTGCGAAGCGACATCGGGGGAAGTGTTCATGCCGGACACGGCGAGGACGTTGCAATTGTTGATCGATCGGGCGTTGATGGCCTCGCCGGGGGTGAGGCAAGTGGCGGCGTAGACGCCGGGGAATTTGTTGGCGAAGATGGCGACTCCGACGCCGGTGCCGCAGGCCACGAGGCCTCGAGTCTCGATTGATGGATCGGCGGCGGATTGGCTAACGCGGCGCCCGATTTCTTCGCCGACTGAGTAGTACTTGTCGGTGCCTAGGTCTTCGACGTCGATGCTCAAGGCGCGGAGCTGAGCTACCAGGGTGTCCTTGAGGTCGCTGCCGAAGGAATCGGCTCCGGCGATGATCCTAAGGCGGCGATCGGTGGAAGCCATGGGGACTGTGTTGAGTGAAGAGAGTGGGCGCTGTTGAGATAGATAGATTCCTCGGAGAGAAAATTACAGGGGACCGCTAAATATACAATGAATCTAGACATTGGCTATTTATTTTTTTTTTGGACCCATGAGGTGTTTCAGATTTTTTTCCGTCAGCTAGTCGAGTACACCCAACTAACTCCCGTTCGTTCTGAGAGACAGGAGAGTTGGTCTAAGGAGAATCGTAGACATTAGCTATTGACATCACTTGTAAGTGAAGTTTAACTATTTTTAGGTGAAAGGGTCATATTTGTATGGGACCATCTCACGGATTTTTAGTTGTGGATCGTGTTGAATCAATATGTAAATGTTATACTTATATGCGCAAATGTCGTACTTATATGTTCAAATGTAATACTAATCAGGAATAAAATTTGCCATTCATTGGTAAAAAGTCCATGTAATCCATGGAAAATGTAGAAAAATTATTGGAGGGGCTCCCAAGAAAATCTCAAAAAAGTAATTTTTCTGTATACAAAAATTAATTTACATATTATTAAAACTTTAAAGATACAAATAATGTACTCCGTAACTAATTAGAATCATACGAACTATGGGATGGTAGTACGTAGCCAGTAGGGGATGGAAATGGGAAAACCTTACTAACATACCGGAGAGTGTTAGGCAGCACTTATTGGATGCCAGAAGCTTCTGGTATGTTCTACATCACATTTGCGTATATGTTAATCAATGGCAAAAAGGTCTACATTTACTTAACCATGCAATATAGTTGTTATTTGGACACATTGGATAATATAAACTTGTATCATTAGAACATATATATTTAATAGCCCTCAAAATTTACTTAACCATGCAACGTTAAACTTCATAAGCAAGCTCACATCCAAAAACTTCACAAAAAAAAAAAAAAAAAAAAAAAAGTATACAACTTAGTTAAACATAATAAAATGTTAAGCTTTTTTTAAAAAAATTATAAAATGGTAATTTTGTCTTAAGGATATATTCTTCTTCTTCTTCTTCTTTTTTCTTCCCAATTCCATGAAAATGAAAAAATTTCAACTCTCTCCAACCAAACGAAAGAATTTTCCTACCTTTAATTTGAAATTAGGTGTGTGCGGAATTCTAGTTCTCTCCAACCAAACGACTTTAATTTTATTTTGAAGAGTTCTTGCTACTTAAATGCTTAATTGCAGTATGTAATTTATCTTTCAATACATTTCGGTCAAAATACTTACTAAATCCGTGTATTATATGATTTTCTTTAATTTAGTCCTTATACCTTAAATTTGTTCAGTTTAGTTTCTATACCTTGAGTTTATTCAATTTAGCCCATGTACTTTTAAAAATGGTGTAATATAGTCTCTATGTTCTTATTTGTAATTTTTTAATAATTAATATTTTAAAAATATATGTGATGTAGTTTATTTAAATTTTAAAAAATCAACACTCAATATGCTTCTTAATTAAATTGGTCACATTGATATTAAGTTCATTTCTTAATTCTTAGCATTGTGAAGGAAAATGGCATTAATCTCATTATAAAGTCAAGGGTTTAAAACTTCTTGGGGTGTGTAGTTATTTACTTTGTGAAGTTTAATATTAATATATTAGTTTAATTAAATATTTTTTAAAAATAAAACATGAGTTGGCATGACAGATCATATTTTGTTAGAGCATCCTTATCAATGGGATTATTTCACGGTTCTTGAGGGATTTTTGTAAGTGTGATTAGAAAAGAGAAAGTGGAAGGAAAAGAAAAAAAATAAAATAAATAAGATTTAAAAAAATAAAAATAAAAAACTGAACAGTCAGGCGCGCCTGAGCGTGCATTGCACGCGCCCGAGTGGGCGTTGCTGTGCGCGCGTTTATCCCCATTAATGCCCTACCCCACTTGTTAGCTATGATCTCCAAATTTGCAGATGATTCCCAATCTTCTCTCTCCTCCTCTCTCTCCCTTCCATGTAGGCATTAAATCTGACATTAACTCCACAATATTCATTGATGGCCTTGCTCTTAACATGACAATGATGATGTCAATGCCACATCATTCAAGTTAACACTCAAATTATTGCTTTTAATTACTCCGTAGTAATTACACCTTTTTAAAATTATAGGGATTTAATTGAACATAATTAATATATAGTAGCTAAAATGAATAAAATCATATAGTATAGGACTTCATGGTATTTTGACCATACATTTCAAATTCTCTATTCTACAAACATCATCTTGGGAGTATGGACCCATATTTATGAATTATGATGATGTCTGAAGGGAGTAAAGAGATCCTATTTATAGCATTTTGTTGCAACGAAATAACAAAAAACGTGTGAACGACAAGTTCCAAGAATTTTAAATCACACATGCTCCCGAGACCACTATTTTGCCCATCTCTCCCCTCCTGCCGGCATCCCATAATGTAGCACTCACAACTAGACGGGGAGTCGAAATGCACCCCGTCAATTAGATTAGTCCTCACTTTTTACATAAAAGTTTGTTCTCACCTAAGCCCTCTCATATATGCTTTCTTAATAATCACTTCTTCACCTAATGCATTATTTAAACATAAATATAGTGAGTGAAATAGATAATTACTCTCCTAATTAATTAAACATTAATGTTAATTATTTTCCTAATTACATATTAAGGTAATGTGCATTTTTTTTTCTTGTTATAGATCATTACAAGTGGTGAAGTTTAGATAAATATAGTGACGTTATAAAATGTTGTTAAACGTCAAATGTGCTCACAAGCATCCTAGTATCTGAGTGTACAATTTTAGATAAAATGATGAAACTCTTAAACTTTCATTTGTAGGAAAAATTAAAGCTGTGGTAATCTTAGCTTATAGGTATACTTTACAGTACAACTTTTGACAACAAATAATGGGAAGAAAAGGTGGTCGTAAACATTTGAGGGGAAAAGAAACCTCTCCCAATCTCCCATTGCCCCACCCGCTATTTCTGTTTCGGATGTCTTATTCACAATAATGTCGTTTCTGGAAAGGACAAAAATATAAATAAGTCGATGGAGAAATTTATCCTCCGCCAACTCAATCGTATCATACATGCCGTTGCTACTCTGTAACTATGGACCACGTCTAAATTTTCTTTCTTAACAGATGATTAAATTGGAATGGGTACCAAATGAATAAGAAGGAAGAATAAATGCGGCAGGTGAATGATGAGCGACCCAATACAGCGACACGTCTACTTGGAAACAAGGTTGAGGCTACAATTCAGCGACATGGGTGTCCTATTTGACTATTTGGACATCATGTCTCCATCTTATCTTCCTTTCTCTTAGGCGAGTCCACCGAAGAGGTAAGTCTAACATTAGGTAACTAGGAGATTATTGGACCGAGACTGACAAATCGAGATGAACACATACTTCGATCATGAGTTCAAACTTTAGCACCATCCTTACTTTGAATCAGTCAACTATAAATAGCCTATGTTAGTTCATCTATACTTTTCTCAACCTGTTGAAGCAGACTCGAACTCATGACCTCCCATCTGAGGGTGGCCACTACATGCCAATTGAGCACAAGGTGCTTGGCTACAGAATGGAGTTTATTCACACTAGAAAGGATTAAGAAATTTCTCTTGTCATTCAAAAACGTCAAGTTTTCTCTACTAGTTATAGTTTTTAGTGTAATAATAAATGCTAGATTGACTAGTGCTGAAAGGGCGGAAGCCAATAAAAGACCAAATCTAACGCCACGTGACTAGGGGTTTGGCTAGTATCATGTAACTAGAAGTTTGGGATTTTGTCTCTCTATAGCTTCATGGACTTGAAAGCAGCTCCATCCTACACCTACTCAAGTAACTCCCAGCCCAAATTACTATGCAATTATGCATGGCTCCCACTGGTTTAACGTGCAGAATTGATCATCACCAAACCTCACCTTCTTCTTTTCTTTCTTTCTTTCAATTTTCAATCATTCATTTCCTGACTTTTCTTAGCTTCACTTGTTCCATTTTGGAACTGTTTACTTCGATCACTTGATTTAATGTGTCTAGTAGCACTAGATGAACTGAATTGAATTGAATTGAAGTGTTTCCGACTCTTCGTGGCGATACATATGACTATATGAGTGTGTGATTGTGTGAATGTTATATATGGAGTCGTCAAGTGCTGCTACTAAAGATCATCGGCGATCAATCCAAGTATTTGAACCCAAATTGAGGCGCCAAGTCGGCGATGAGGCGGTTAGTAACAGGATCCAGAATCTCGATGTGCAGGTGCTGGGACAAGGACCATCTGGTAATTCCACGCTCAACAAGGAGCCAGTTGGGACGTGGATGGCTTTCGACTCTACAACCGCCGCGAAGGGTAATAATGGGGATGGAGACCCTACAGAAGCAGCCATAGCACAGAGGACTGCGGAATGGGGATTGACTGTGAAGAAGAAAGACGATGTGGAAGAAGGTCGGTTCTATGCGTTTCCCAAAAATTCAGCTGGAGAAGCAGAGAGGAGGAAAACCTCACTGGAGAAGTTATCAGCTGAGGAGTGCAGGACGGGAACATCGGATTCTTCAAGTCACGGATCGGATATGCCTCGAGTTTCTCAAGAACTGAAGGATGCTTTATCAACGTTGCAGCAGACATTCGTCGTCTCCGATGCTACTAAGCCTGATTGCCCTATTGTGTATGCCAGCACTGGCTTCTTTGCAATGACTGGTTATTCTTCAAATGAGACCATTGGAAGGAACTGGTAAGGCTTCTGTTAAGAGTCCACATTGAAAATAAGAGAAGATATGAGTTTATATGGTGATGTGTTAGATTAATTAATTGACTGAATTCAGTATTTTAGGTAATTTCGCGGGCTTTATGAATCAGATAATCAAGCACTGCACTTTGAAATAGTTTAGAATACTTTTGTCCCAAATAGCTTTGAAGGACTTCAGTTTCTGTTCTATCATCATTTGTAGATTTTGGATTTCTTGGATAAAATTAAGCTGTAAAAGGAGGTGAAGATGTTCCTTACTTGTTTTTTGCAGTCGATTCCCACATTGAAAATATAAGAGAGAAGATATGGGTTTATATGGTCATTTGTTAGACAAATTTATTAATTGAATTCAGCCTTTTGGGGTAGTTTCGCCCTAGACTAGATCAAAATGTCCGGATGTATTGACAAAAGTTGGGCTTTTGTTCTATCATCATTTGTAGATTTTGGATTTCTTGGATGAAATCATGTCCGGATTTACTTGTTTTTTGCAGTCGATTTCTGCAGGGTCCTGACACAGATAGGAATGAAATAGAAAAATTAAGTACTGCTATAAGAACTGGGAAAAGCTACTGTGGCAGGCTCTTGAACTACAAGAAGAATGGCACTCCTTTTTGGAATATGCTAACAATCACTCCAATAAAAGATGAGAATGGAAATACAATCAAATTCATCGGGTAAAGTTGCTATTGAACCTCTTATTATCGCCCTAATAATCACTAATGCATGTTTGGAATGTGTTATGAGAACATATGTGTTTATAAGGCCATGAGTTAGACTAGCTAATTGATTGGATTCATCCTTTTAGTGTGGTTTGACCCCCCGACATATATGTGGTTGATACCTACAATTTACAAGATTTTTTGAGTTGATTTGCTACTTTGGAGCTTTCTATGCTATTCAATTGTGGTTATTTCATGTTCTTTAGTTTATTCTATTCTTTGAAGTTTGTGGTCTATTGTAGAAGATATTATTCCAGGATGAATTTGATAGTTCAAACTTTGTTAGCAGAATGCAGGTGGAGGTCAGCAAATACACTGAAGGAATGAATGACAAGGCACTACGGCCAAATGGATTACCCAAGTCTTTAATCAAATACGATGGTGTGCAGAATATTTACCTTTTTCTTCTTGCAATTATCTCCCCACATTTTAAAAATCTCGTATTCTTTCAATGTGTCAGCTCGCCAGAAGGAAAAGGCTTTAGATTCAATGACTGAAGTTGTACAAACTATGAAGCATCCAAGATCCCACTTATCTATGAGTCAGGACTCTACTAAGAAGAATGCTGAAGAAAGGATTAAAGACTTTATGCTTTCTAGGCAGGCTGAAACTCAGAGCATGGCTACACCTAATCAGCAAACCACTCAATGGGAGTCCAAGAGTAATTCATCTCAGCAGGACAGTGAAAAAAAGTCTAGAAGATCCCTGCGCCTTTCTCTGATAGGGTGAGACCATAAGATTTATTATATTCTTCACAAAAAAAGCTGCACCTGTTTGACAGAAACTTTTGTTTTATCTGCACTGTAGGATGGATATTAATGCTAACGGATTGTATAAGCATGCCTGATATTATATACTTTCTAAGCGTTGAATGGTTTTGGTTTCTGCAGGCTCAGGGGAAGGTCTTCCAGTAGTGCAGGGCAGCATGAAAAGCAACAAACCGTTGAGCCTGAAATTTTGATGACAAAAGAGATAGAAAGCACTGACAGCTTGGAGCATGCTGAAAGAGAAAGAGATATACGTCAGGGCATTGACCTTGCAACAACACTGGAGAGAATTGAAAAAAATTTTGTTATTTCAGATCCCAGACTCCCTGATACCCCAATTGTAAGATCAAGAACTGAAACCTGATTTACAGTGGTTCTGATTGTTAGTTATTTCTGATATTTTTATTTAAATGGAAGATTAGAAGAAAACAAATGTGCATCTGAGAACATGGTTTCATACTAATTTTTGTGCACTGCTAGTGTAACTTATAGATTTGTAGTTCATCAGCATTGCTAACTGAACTAGGATCTTTTGTGTACAGATATTTGCATCAGATAGCTTTCTTGAACTCACAGAGTATACACGTGAAGAAATCTTGGGAAGAAATTGTAGGTATAAATCTAAACTTTGCATTAGTGTTTAGCTTGGAAGTTATATATGGCAACTAAGGGTGTTATTTCATTGCTCAGCAGCCTTTGACCTTAGTTATTTCCTATTTTCCTAGTAGTAATTTTGTCTAATGAAGAGTTGTCATCCTACAGATTCCTCCAAGGACCTGAAACCGATCAAGGAACTGTTCAAAAGATAAGAGATGCCATCAGAGAGCAAAGAGAAATTACTGTGCAGTTAATTAATTATACCAAGAGTGGTACGCTAAAATTATTACGGTGTAGTTGACTATATTTCAAGTGAAATGTAAAGCCTGCCATTTTCTACTACACATTTTTGGTAACCTTAGAATAATATATTGTCTGAACAACATCTTCAGGTAAAAAGTTCTGGAATGTGTTTCACCTGCAACCTATGCGAGACCAGAAGGTAGTTTGTGAATAGTTTCTTGTTGTATTATACTCCGTATATGTGTATATGTAAGTCAATAATATTGTTTTTTCGGATCTTGCTTTTTTAGGGAGAGCTACAATACTTCATTGGTGTCCAATTAGATGGAAGTGAGCATGTAGAACCATTAAGGAACCGCCTCTCAGATAAAACGGAGCAAGAAAGTGCTAAGTTGGTATGTATTCTGCTACTATCTGTCTTAGTTACATACATCTCTTCTTCTTTTTTTTTTTTTTTTTTTTTTTTTTAAATCTCTGATTTTTATAATAACTCCTGAACTTTAAAGCTTTGCTATGAGGTATTTTCTGTTTTTTTTTTTTTTTTTTTTGTTTAAGGTTGCCAAGTTGTTTCGCAAATATGATTGCATTCCTTTGACACACAAGAACATAGTGTTCTAGTAAATCAATGCACATTTTGTTTTCCAGGTCAAGGCTACTGCAGAAAACGTTGATGAAGCTGTTAGAGAACTTCCTGATGCAAACATGGTAAGGTATTCATTTAGCTCTAAATTGGATCAAAAGAAATCTTATATATGATGTCTAATTCATTTTGGCTGATGCAAATTCTCTACTGGGGAACTTTCAGAAACCAGAAGACTTGTGGGCTTTACACTCTCGCCCTGTCTTTCCCAGGCCTCATAAGAAGGGCAGTGCTTCATGGGGGGCCATACAAAAGGTACAAATCTTGTGAAATCCACAGTAAATGAGACTATGTTGGTTAAACTATCTTCAAGAATTTCTAGATAAAAATCTAAAAACAACTCTAGCAGATTAGCATAGTCTACTATTGTTGGGATTTTAAATAATTTTTCCCTCAAATTCTGGGATTATTTATTTACTTCTTTATATTATAGATCATTGCAAGTGGTGAAAAAGTTGGACTTAATCATTTCAAACCTGTGAGACATTTGGGATATGGAGATACTGGAAGGTATATGAATTTATTCAACATCTAAATTTTCTCCAATTCCTTTTCATAACTTAAGCTCATGATCATTTCCAGTATGACTGATTCTGTTATCATTTTATGTTCTAACAATGTAGCATTTCTTCAAGGATCCTAGTTTTTATTATGTCTATGTTGTGTTCGCTGCAGTGTTCATTTGGTGGAGTTGAAAGGCACAGGTGAACTCTATGCTATGAAGGCAATGGATAAATCCATAATGCTCAATCGTAACAAGGTCTGAACATTTAAGATTTTGCGTTTCATGTGTCAAAAAGCTCTTGGTTATAAGCATCTAGCTTGATTCCTCAACATCTAAAGCATGTTCTTCTTTATTAATTTTTCGACATCTACAAAATGCTAATTTCTTGAATGCCCCCCACCTTCACACTTGCACATAGTAGGCTTTCTACATGCACTTCTGCAATAACCAAAAACTTAAAATATTGCATGCTTTTGCAGGTTCATCGAGCATGCGTTGAAAGAGAAATCAGTGCACTCCTTGATCATCCTTTCCTTCCAACGCTATACAGCTCCTTTCAGGTTCTCATTTAACTCAAAGTTCCCGCTCTGAACATCTTGAAGGTCTTAAATATTACACTGACCAACCAAGCATATTGACATGTTTGTGTTCCACCAGACATCTACACATGTTTGCTTAATAACAGACTTCTTTCCCGGAGGAGAGTTATTTGCCCTGCTTGACAAGCAGCCCTCGAAAATCTTTAAAGAGGAATCTGCAAGGTACTCTCACTTGGTATACATTGGATTTATTTCTTGGTAAAAACCAAGTGTTTAACTGCTACTGTTATCCAGGTTCTATGCGGCAGAAATTTTAGTTGCCTTGGAATATCTTCATTGTTTAGGTAGGTGCCTGACCTGATGATGAACTTTATTATAATTTTTGTGGATATTTCATTTGATCTTTTAACGTTGGACCTGGTGTAGGGGAAAAGTGCTCACTCGTTGACCTTTAAATAACAAGTTCAAGCACTAGAAGCAACCTCTCTGAAATCAGGGGTAAGGTTGCATACATATTCCTAACCAAATCCTGCACTATGCATGAGCCTTTTTGCACTGGCTGGGTCCAACCTTCTATTTATCTGCTAAGGCCAAGCGACACTCTATGTTCATCTGTATAAATGAAGGGAGTTAGCATAAAGTATTGAATACAGATAGTCTGGGCATGCCTAGCATTAGCTTAGATCTAATAATCATGGAAAATGGCTCAAATAGGCCCTCCAACTTCACACGAAAGTGCAGTTAGGTTTTTGAACTTTTGAAATGTGCACTTAAACACTTCAACTTGACATTTTGGTGCATCTGGACCCATATAGCCGGTTAGGACCTGTAATAGCAAGTCATTAGGGTTCCGACGGTGCTAAGACGGAAAAATCGATAACAGGTGACCGATTGCCTGTCGCCTTCTTTGAAGAAAAGGTGACTGAAGAGTCGCCTTCTCCAAGAAGGCGACCACACATCCGGTTGCCTTCAATCAAAGAAGGCAACCACTTGCTTTGTCGATCGAAAGAAGACGACCTGGTCAATTGGTCATCGATTTTTTTTGTGAACGGCGGCAATCAACGACGTGCTTACCAGTAACATGTTGGTTACCGGTAAATTGGACTTATTTGACCAATTTTAATAAGTTTTAGTGTTTAATTGCACATTTCAAAAGTTCATGGACCTAATTACACTTTCGTGTAAAGTTGGAGAGCCTATTTGACCCTTCTCTCGATAATCATTGATCTTCTGTGTTTTTCTTTGTCTCACATTACAGGAATAGTATACCGGGACCTGAAACCAGAAAACATTCTACTCCAGGCAAATGGACACGTTGTGTTAACTGACTTTGATCTATCCTTCAAGACAACCTGTAAACTCCAAGTATGCATGCTTCTATTCACAGTAAAATATTTGTTTTCTCAGTACATAGATTGTTGTTGTTGTTCTTCTTCTTCTTCTGCCACTTGGAGATTATGTATTAGAGTTCATTGATCTTTCTTTTATCCTACTGAGCTAACAATGTCTCCCAGGTAATAAAACACCCTCCACCCAAAAGAAGGTCTAGGAGTACTCCACCACTGACATTTGTTGCAGAACCAACTACACAGTCAAATTCATTTGTGGGAACTGAAGAATACATTGCTCCGGTACATGAATACTCATCGTTTAGTTTTACACATGAATGCCATTGCAGCTTATTCTTGTATGCATATGATGTATAGAATACTTACAAAAGACTCAATTTCAGGAAATTATTACAGGTGCAGGCCACAGCAGTGCTATTGATTGGTGGGCTTTAGGTAACTACATAGCGCGAGCATTCATGATGCTCTGAACCGGGTGATCTGTTTTATATTAACGATTGCTTGGTTTTTGAGTTGCAGGCATTTTGATCTATGAGATGCTCTATGGGCGCACGCCATTTAGAGGAAAGAATAGGCAGAAGACATTTGCTAACATCTTAAACAAAGACCTCACATTTCCAAGTAGCGTTCCGGTAAAATCATATGTTGCTGATACATATATGCTTGCTTTCTTCTCCCTCGCCATTTTTAAAACATTCAATCAGTACGGGGACCTGCATTTTGTTTCTATTGCAACTGCACCGGCTTTTAGTAATGAGGAGTTTGATGTGATGGTATTGCAGGTAAGCCTGGCGGGGAGGCAGTTGATTAATGCCCTACTAAACAGAGATCCTGGGAGCCGTTTAGGATCGAATGGAGGTGCCAATGAGATAAAACAGCACCCTTTCTTCCGCGGAATAAAATGGCCTCTGATCCGATGCATGGTACCTGCCATGCATACCTTTTAATCTGAACATCAAATGCTCTATTTGAAACAAGCTTTCTTTGTCAATAGTTTTGTGTATTATTTGAGGTTTTGTTTGTCTAAATGCAGAGCCCACCTCCATTAGCAGCACCTCTTGTGTTAATTGGAAAAGATCCAAATGCAAAGGAAGTGGATTGGGATGATGAGGGAGTTCTTGTTCATCACATGGACTTCTTCTAGAGATCTTTGTATTGTACAGAATCAGGTTTTAGCCTTGCTAGTAGTTTCTTATCCATCTTTCAATGTTTTGAGCTTTTCTTGGATCCATTTTCCAGTTTGGAACAATTGAAGAGATGTAAAGTAATGTATTATATCACAATAAAGATTGTAGTGTTTGCAACCTCTTGTGCTTTGTATTAGGAGTTAATGTCATATTAGGTCTTCCGAGTATAGTGATTTTGCCATGTTTGAAAGTTGAAGGACCATGAATGGTTAACTTGGACTAAATGGTAACAATTTGAAAGTCAAAGGACCACAGGCAATCAATTTAAAAGTTTAAGACATTACTCTAGAAGACTTCAAATGGTATTAACTCTTTTGGATTAGTAAAGAAACAAAAACACATCACTGAAACATCAAGACAAATACTCAGATTCTGTCCTGCTGCTAAACTCTTCCTTTCTCATTTTGCTTTCCAAAATTCTATAAATAATGTATCAAATCCCATTTTTAAAACAATAAGAAATCTCTAAGGAAACTGAAAACTTCATTCGATAACCACAACTCGAAGGGAAAACACATGGTTAGCTTGTAGTAACTAAAGCAACAGGTGAAAACACAAATTGCATCACAGGACTTCAATTCAAATCATCAAAAGCTTCAATAATATGATCAGAGTTTCAAGCTTCTTAAAGTTGAAGTAAGAAGAGGAAGTTTGTCAGAAGCTCTCTGACTGTAATCCTTCTCCAGGGCCTTAATGGACAGAGCGTTCAGCTCTGATTTCTCTTTATCCTCCTTGTTCCGTCCTTTAGTCAGCTGCCCAATGGCAGACGTACACTGTAATAGAATAACTTGTTGGTCAGCTATCCAATAGAAAATATAAACCCCGAGTAAAATTGATCAGACTTTCTTCATTTCCACACATTTTCTTTTTTTGAATTTCAATGTAGTAAACTACAAACTCGATAGTCTCATACAATTTGAATCAATGGATAGACCATGAAGATGATAAAACTAAAAGAACCCCAGGAACAACCCATCAAAAGAATATCTCGAGTTGGCATATAGTTAACAAGCACTTCCAAACTACTATCATAGTATCATTGAATCAAACGAAAGAAAGAATGTTCGTTGAAACAAGCACAGAAAGAGACGGACTCACCAAGCATATACCAAAAAGGGCTCTGGTATTCTTGCCACCAGTTAAATCTATGGTAGATGTGTAATATTTCTTGGCCGTCTGAAGATTGTCAAGCCCACCTAATGTATAGAGCACCTGAGGTTAAGGTGAAGAAGACAGTTCAGTACTTCGGTTCCATGGTTACCAACTTACCATTAAAAATTAAAAATATGCAATAAGATTATAATAATATCTTAAGTTGTAATATGAAACGACTAAGCCTTGCATGTTGGAGGTCTAGAATATCATGCTGCGGGGGTATTTATAGTCATTCTCATGTATTTTCTCATAAATCAAATGTTTTGACATAAACAACAGCAGGACAAGCCATATTCATCTGCATCTTATCAAAAAGTGCTTTAAAGCCAATGCAGTTCAATGGTTCTAAAAGGTAAAAATGATTTATCAATACACATATCAAGTGGTCAAAATATGAAGAAAACAAGCACAGGCTTTTGACATAAAAGGCAATATGGGTAAAAATGGCAAATATATGTACAAAAACAGTCATGGGCTTTAATGTTGACTGATATCCTGAAACCCAATTATAAATCAACCATTAGTATTATGGGAAAAACAAGATTAACAATTTTAACTAATTACCACCATTTAAAAGATATGGGATATACAGAGTAGAAGGATTCATCCCACACTGTAAGTCATTTGAATGTGCAAAATTGCAAATAGGTTCAAGAAGATTCCAAAGCCCAAGTGCACAGTTGTATATGCATATACAATTACGAATTTTACACAAACGAATTATAAAAATATGCAACATTAACAAGTCACATACATCAGCATAGGCCAAGTGGTAAAGAGGAACAGTTGGTTGAGATAAGATGAGCTCCTCATAGCAGAATGCTGCTTGCTTATACCTAAAAACACAAAACAATAATAATCATAATCATAATACTAATATTAATATTAATATTAATGTTAAGAGTCCCACATTGAAAAATAAGAGAGAAACATGAGTTTATAAGATCATAGGTTAGACTAGCTAATTGATTGGATTCGGCCCAGTTGAGTGACCTTGGCCCAATCTTATATTATCACAATATTAATAATGAAAAAAAAAAAAACTATAAACTATTATTAAGGCATTTAGCAAGCAGGCAAGAAGGTATTGTGGTAGAACGCTTTGCCTTCAGAAAAAGAACAAAAATGTGAGAATGAGAGAGTAAGATATAATTTCAAATGCTCTCACATTTGCAGGGAGACGTATATTTCAGCAAGTTCTCTCCAAGCATCATGATCTGCCATGAATCTAGCCAAAAAATAAAATGAAAAGAATGGTAAGAATGAGCTATTTGTATAACAATTAATGCTTGATTCTTTTGAGATCTTCCTCACATTTCAAGATACTTGTTGAGCAATTCAATTGCCCCTGACATATTGCCTTGTGCCTTTGCCATGGCTACCCTCCGTTTTTGTACAACCTGTATGATAGAATTAAATGTGAGAGGGAGAAGGCTTGTGGAGTAAATATGAACTTTAGCTCAAATATGTTAGCCATAAACAGATGATGTCAGGGCAAACAACTTCAGAGTTCTCACTTAGTGCACCCGCTATTCCACTTAATAGAAATAATTCAAAAGAAAATCAACTTCTAGGACTGATGAGGAAATCAACTCAAACGGGCCCTTTTTTCTTGTCCCATAGAAGACACTATCCTGTCCAGAAGGAACTTTACATAATTTAATAAAAAATATTGCACAGTTTATACCTGATCAAATGGATTTTCCTCCAGCAGGCTCAAGTAAGCCTTTTCTGCCTCTGCCCATAATCCCCTGGCCTCAAGCAACATTGCTTCTAGCCTGCCTGAAGAATAGAAAAACAGTAAGCCCTTGGTAAAGGGGAAAGGATGCAATACAAATTAGTTTAGATTCGTAATATCACCCTTTTCTAAATTATAAACATCAAGTTCATTATTATTTGTATACCCCTTTCCTTGAACTATCTTTAAATAATTTGATTTGATGTACTATTTTAAATCAATATCTTTTCTCATGTAGTCATGTTCATGAACCATCATCATCATAGTCCGTCTGTGCAGATTCTATGACCAGGGTGCATAAAAGAGATGGCCATAAATCATACTCAAAAATTGCAAGAAACTGTAGGCTAATTTTTAACATATGTGCATTCAAACATTATCTACTACTTACCAACTCGTTTGCTTCCTGGAAACTTTTTCTGCAAAACCTTAATGCTGTCCTACAAATTTCCCATAAACAAGCTGGCATTAAAGTTCAATAAATATAAACACATAAACTAACTATAGCAATCAAAAGCACAAACTTCAAGTTTGCAGAGCAAATGTTGGATTCTCATGCAAAAGTACTGAAGTAGATTGTTTTCATATCTAATCTGAAAAATCTAGCAGAACTAATATTTTTTTCTTTTACCACGGGGATTTTTGAATTACTTTGGTTAGTGAACTGATTAGAATGCATGAACAAGTCTCTTGATAATTAATTATCTTTTTACCATTATCCACATTATACAGAAAGACAAAAATGTATGATCCTTCCAAAATACTAGTGAAGCATGACCATGTTCATGATTATAATGCAGAATCCAATTGTCCGCACAGCATACAAGCATTAGAAATCGAAAAAGATCTAACCTTTGCCACATCAAGACATTGGCAGTCCATAGCTGCAACAGCCACCTGCTCATGTAAGGTCCATTCTGCATCATTTGAAATATAGGGCAAAACAAATCAATCTGAAGTGTCAACCAGTAAAACCACAAAGCACAGATAACAGAGGCTGCTTTTAGGAAGTGAAATAACTCATAACTATCAAAGAAAATGACAACATTACAATAAGGACATTCCTATTTGCAACTGAACGAAGTGCTACAAATACAAGCTACATAGTGTTGTATAACAGTAGGAAACCATATATGACCTTATACAACAGGAATGCTTAAACAAGTATTGCCGCTTGATTATTTATTCCATTTCTTATGTTCCATACTTCCATTTGAGGGTTTTTTTTTTTCTCCTTTTTTTCTTCCACAAATTGAAAAGGCCAAAAGCTAGTTGTATTTACACTTAGTTTTCACTGTTCAATTGACTTTCTCTGTATTTCCTTTGTAGATACCAAAACTGCAAAATGGCATCCTTTGATTTGGGAATCTACTCAAGCAGACCAAAAACAAAATTTAATTAAAATATTGCTTATAATTAATCAGTAATGGAGATTTAAAAAGATAAGAGCCCATTCTTGCATCGTGCAGGGAGTCAAAGTTTATCTTTTTGATTTTCTGATGTTATCCAGAGATTGCTTGAAATAGTAATAAATATATAAATAAATAAAAACGATAGTAAAGAATATCAGTAACAACTCAAAGAATCCAATAATCAATCTGTGATCCAAAATATGCCCGCCCGAATTGTAATTAACTGTTCGACACTAGAGTTTAGCGAATACAGGAATCAAGGACATTAATTTCGGTTTCCAACAAAAGAAGAAGACGCAGGATGAATACCTTCACTGCCAAGAGCAGATCGAGATTTGCGATCATTGAGGAGAGAGAGGCCATGCTTCAAGACCTTATCGGATCGGCGGAGCCTAAGCTTTCGGACGAGAGAAAGGTAGTCCCAGACGCCGCCGCCTCCGTTGTCCACTTGGCTCTCCAATCTGTTAACTTGTTCCTCCTCCGTTTTGCTCACCATCTTCGTTTCGGCTTCTTCTCGCAGTTGTCTGCCTGTATGGGTTTTATTTTATACCTCGTACACATAAACACTTCGATGATGATACTGTTTTGTACTTCTGTTTGGACTTGGCTACTGGCTGGTGCGGAAGGACCTCCGGGCTCCGGCACTTATTAATTAGGCGTGGTAATTAAATTCATTAATATTTTATTTTAGTGCAATATTAAATTGATTAGTGAACTGTGCAATTAAGTCACTAAGGTTCTGATAACACTCTGACACTATTTTCGATCATAAATTGACTGGCGATCGGTATTGGTCGAAAAGAGTGTTAGAGGGTTGTCGGAATCCTAGTGACCTGCTATCATAGGTCACTAACCAGTTTGTGAACATCATTGCACAAAAATAAAATATTGATAGGTTTATTTGTAACTTTAAAAAGTTTAAGGCATAATTGATTTTTCAAGTAAAGTTCAATGGCATATTTATCTTTTATGACCATTAACATGTTAAGCCATGCGCTAACTAGTACGTTGTGTAGTAAAATTATATGCATTGATACCTGTGGACATATATATAAATTTGACATCATTAAATAGGCTATAATAATATTGGGCTACATATTAATTGAGTTATTTGAGCTTACACATCAATTAATTGAATAAATTTGGGCTATGTTATTTGTGTAATTAATTTAATCATTTGATAAAATTTAGTCAAATTATATATTCTAATTTAAAGTATTATATTTTATGATATGATCGTGAGTTTGGACATAATGGTGGCTTAATATATTTTAAACAAATTTTTATATTACATCAAATATTTAATTATTAATATTAAGATAATATCAACGGATTTGGAGTAATGTTGGAGTTTCACATTCTCACAAAGTCACAATTATAAATAGTAATCATCGCTTCACTAGTGATCATCTCGAAGCATCATTTGAAGCCCTGCATGAGTTTTCTCTGGAACCCTTCATTGAAGATCAAACCGCTTGAGTTCAAAGTTTCTCCAATGAAGAACAAGTGCCCACATTTATACAACACTCATTGTAACTCGGCTTTGTCAGGTGTAGTTATCTTGAAACACTAATCTACCATTACTAAAACAAAACTTTTTATAGTTTCTTCGCTATTTTCCTCCTTCATCGTTAACAAAACTTCTTATAGTTTCCTTGCTCCTCCTCCTTCATCGTTGCTTCTTCACAGATTGTATCAAAACTGCCACCTGCTTTCACCCTTAGTCCGCAGGTAAAACCCTCCTCCTGTTAAAAATCATTCAATGGAGATTTGATTTTGGCGGGTGTAGTATTGGGTTATTTCGGATAGGTGGGGTTTTTTGAAAATTTAAAAAATGTTTATTTGCAATAAATTAAATAAAACACTTGGTAATGCTGAAACTAAGAATGTTATAGGCTCATAAACCACCCATTGAACATAGCTCACATTTCATTAGTCGTCTTCTCATTATTTTTCGGTTTCAGTTACTGGAACATGCTCTTTCTCTCTCTCTCTTTTTTTTTTTGACAGAACTAGAACATGCTCTTTATCATCAAGATCAACATATTTAGAATGCATAGTGCTCTCTAGACCATTTTCTTGTCATTTTTCTTTTGCTTTAAAATAAAATTTGAAAATGTCAAATTTTAAAAATTACATATAAAAATAAATTTAAATATTAAGATAGATTTTACTCATCACTAGTATTAGCTTCTTTTTAAAGCATAAATACACAATTTTTTTATATTTCTGTGCATTTTGATTTGTATGAAACCTTACTTTATATTTTAAATACAAATGAAAATTCCAACCGTTCTCTTTATTATGAGCTGTAATTAAATTGTGCACAATAGTACTGTTATAGTGTATAAAATAATACTAGTGCTTTAGGTGCTGTAGAATATCAGGAAGTGCCAGAATATTAGGAGTGTTTTTAGGGTTGTCTCTCTTTCACAAACCCATAATTTTTTTCCTTTCGCAACAGTGTTTCGGACACTGTTCACAGTAGGTATTGGGATAAGATTTTATTGATTATTTGTTGACACCACCCAACTAGGGAGTTGCGTCACCTTTCGGCGACCCTGTTTGAGAAATTCGGCGACGATCTAACTAGCGATTGGCCCTCATGCACCAACAAAGCAGTATGCTGGCATCTCACGCGTCGACGCGTGACACTATTCCGGTTATCGGAAATTTTTCCTGATTGCTTTCCCTAGTTGCCTGAGTCTATACAACGCATTTTGGGGCTCAGTTTGGACAAAGTGTGTTCGGGAAATACACCTCATTCAGCTTCCAGTGCGCAATACCTCCTTCAGCTTCAAGTACACGATCCAAGTTTGAGACCTTGTTTTAAAGCTTTAACTGGGTACTTATATTTGAGAGCTTTTTTTTTTTTGCTTGAGGTTATGGCTGAAAATAAGTCTGGGATTTCAGATATAGTTCATGTGACAACAAAAATCACAAACTATAAATTGAATTGTCTTAATTACATGGAGTGGAGTAAGACTATTAACTTTATCTAACTGGTATAGATAAAGATGATCAATGAACAGCTGATGAACCTACAGATAAAGTTGCTAGGAAAATTTGGTTAAAGGAAGATGCTCAGTTGTTTCTGTTAATTAGAAAATCAATTGAAAATGATGTGATTGATTTAGTTAGCCATTGTGACACAGTTAAAGAATTGATGGAATATCTGGAATTTTTGTACTCTGGCAAAGGGAACATTACTTGTATGTTTGATGTCTGTAAAGCCTTTTATCGGGTTGAGAAACAAGGCAAGTCTGTTACAAACTACTTCATAGAATTTAAGAAAACATACGAGGAATTGAACCAATTAATGCCATTTAGTGTGGATATAAAGGTGCAAAAAAAAAAAAAAAAAACAACGGGAACAAATGGCTATCATGAGTTTTCTTGTTGGTCTCCCACCTGAATTTGATATTGCCAGGTCTCAAGTTCTTTCTAGTCCAGAAATAACAACATTGAAAGAAACCTTTTCACGAGTATTGCACACAGAAAATTCTCAAACTATTTTTGTGAACAATGCTCTTGTCAGCAGAAATCAAAATTCAGCATTGCCATTTCTGTAATAAACCTGATATTGTTATCATTTTTTTTTGAATACAACTGACCCTATTACATTGTAGTATATGTTCATCTATACTTTTCTCAACCTGTTGAAGCACAAAGAGTCAATTTCGAGATCTCCACCACTGAGACTCGAACTCATAACCTCCCATCTAAGGGTGACCACTACATGCCAATTGAGCACAAGGTGCTTGGCATATATTGTTATCATAAGAAGTGACAATAAAGACATTACATGTCTTAAGTCTATTCTTCATTCTCATTTCATGACAAAATACTTAGGAATGCTAAAATATTTCTTGGGCATTGAGGTTACAAGAAGCAAGAAGGGGATATTTCTATCTCAATGGAAGTATGTGCTTGATCTATTGTCTAAGACGGGAAAACTGGGAGTTAAACTATGCAACACTCCTATGAATCCCAATGTACAATTGACAAAAGAAGGGGACTATTTGAGGATCCAGAAAGGTTTCAGAATACTAGTTGAGAAACTAAACTATCTGGTAGTAACTCACCCAGATATTGCATATCCTGTCAGTGTGGTGAGTCAATATTTGTCATCCCCAAAAAATAACCATTGGGCTGCAATAGAACATATTTTATGCTACTTAAAAGGATCACCTGGACAGGGAATCTTGTATAAGAACAATGGACATACCAAGATTGAATGCTTTACAGATGCTGATTGGGTAGGATCTAAAGAGGATCGAAGATCAATGACGGGATATTATGTTTTCTTTGGAGGAAATATGATTTCATGGAAAAGTAAAAAACAAAATGTTGTTTCTCACTCTAGTGCAGAATCTGAGTATAGAGCAATGGCACAATCAACATGTGAGATAATATGGATAAGCCAACTTTTGAATGAAATTGGCTACAAAACCTCGACTCTTACAAAGTTGTGGTGCGATAATCAAGCTGCTCTTCACATTGCATCCAACCCAATTTTTCATGAACGAGCAAAACACATTGAGGTTGACTGTCATTTTGTTTGAGAAAAGATACAACAAGCCTTGATTAGCAAAGGATTTGTGAACTACTGAACAATTGAGGGATCCCTTTACTAAAGCCTTGAATGGAAATAGAGTGAGTTATTTATGTAACAAGTTGGGCATCAACATTTATTCTCCAACTTGAGAGGGAGCGTTGTAGTATATAAAGTAATAGTATAAAATAATAGTAGTGCTTTAGGTGCTGTAGAATATCAGGAAGTGCCAGAATATTAGGAGTGTTTTTAGGGTTGTCTAATTTGTCTTTTATTCTTTTGTATGTATATATATGTGTGTAGAATCTGTAAGTGAAAATATGAAAGTGAAGAGTATTCACAAGTACTAAATAAAATGTTTGGTTCAAATTATCTCACATTACTTTCTAGAAATTATTGTGTGAATATTTAATATTTTGGTGATGGATACCGAAGCAATTGATCAAATAGTGAGATTTTCCTCTAATTTGATATTTCATATATATTTCCCTTCTTGTGTTTTTATCTAATTATAATATTTTGTTTTTTTTTTTCTTACAGGGAACGTACAACACTGGAATATTTTCTTTGGCCATCCTTCTATCAAATCTGATAATTTAGAATCAAGTTGATGCTACTCAATTATATTTTTAAGCAGTATAATTTGTACATTGTTTTGTCCTTTCTCCTTTATGTTATTACTCATTTTTCACTAGAACCACAACTGACTTCTAGTTTTTGCTCTTGTGTCTTAGCTCCCTAACTAATACTCTGTTTTTTTCTTCCCCGAATCTAGATGAGTGGTATTAATGAAGCTGCTTTGGATAGGCTCGCATTTGTCATTGAAATGACAAAGCATATAAAGAAAAAAGAGGAGAAAGCAAAAGACATTGACAGAAAACTTGGATCACAACATTTTGTCTGGTTGCTAAGGGTAATTTCTAACCCATCATTTCTTATTATTGAATATTGCTTGGTAGATCGCATTGCTAACTTCTAAAGTCTTCCATCAAACAAAACAAGACTTTTACTTGAAGTTGGACAACAGACCAGAAAGATACATGGAGCTTGCACTACGTAATGCTAAAGGTGATGGGAAGGATGTATCTATTTAAAATGAGGTATTCTATATAAACACCTTCTGCATAAAAAGTTGATTTCTTCATTTCTTGCATTTAGTAGTTAGATTCTTTCCTTTTTCTGTAGATATTTCAACAACTTTGATACTAACCATATACTAACCATTGCAAATTAGGAATTCCATTTGTGGTTATTTTCCCAAGAGGTACTGCATTACTCTTGTGCCACCTTGGACTGAAGAGAAAGACTTCCAAAAGGTTGAGCTTGAGGGTAGGTTATATGTATGTTGATAAAAAGCTATTTTTTGTGTACAATTGAATTATGGCAGTATATAATATTATTTTGATTTCTTTTTGTTGGAAATTATTCTCGAAATTCACAAGAAAATGGTAAAATACAAATACTTACGGAAGGTAAATAACAGGAAAATTAACCTACAAAAAAGGTTAAATAAACCTGGAACTCCAAGGGAACGAAACTGGATGAACTCGGGTTGGATGGAAATACGAGTCAAGTTGCATCTATCATTAAAATCTTATTTATCGCCTCCGAGGGTGCTGGAGCGTTGCGGTCTAGGTTTCCCAGGATAAAACGTGCTACGATTCCTGTGTTTGAGCACACAAACTTGGAATCCAGTGAACTAGAACGTGGGATGAACACATGTAACTTGAACGAAGGAAGAGTAGAGTTTTGGGAGAGAAAACAAGTGTTTTTCGTGTGTGTTGCTTGGTTGTGTTCTTACAAATCTGCTGCTCAACATGGAACTTATATAGTTGAGAAGAAGGATTAATAGCATTAATCATGATATTTAATCTGATTATAAAACCAGGCTTATAACTCTTATAACTGTATACCACAACCTGAGAATTGATTTAGAAAATTAAAATTGGAATTAATTCAAAATTAATTCCGTAACAAATGAATCAAGACTCTGAATGGTCACTTCCCAAATCGTACCTGAGACAAGACGAGACACCGAGGAGTTAAACTCGTACCTGAGACAAGACGAGACACCGAGGAGTTAAACCCGAGATGATCAGATTAACAACAATTCGACCACAAGTCGTGCCACCATTCTGGTTCACGACTAAGGCCGAGACCACGAGTTCATGGCCGAACTAGTGGAGACCACGAGAAATTTGGCATAACTCAACCCGCAAGGGCGGTGCATGCGCACACGAATCAAGTCTTTTCAAGCTCAGTTTGGGATTTGATTTGCACCCCCTGCGCGCGAGAGAGTGCCTCTATCCCATACAATTCAATAAGCCTTAGAAAAACTCTTGTATAAATAGTGGTGCAAACCCACTTCCCAAACTAATATGGGAACAAAACTTACTTTAAAGTTTTCTCTCCAATTTTTTCAACTCAAATGGGTCAACTTTGAGAATCAATTTCTCATTCACGCATTATCCGTTTTGAGCATACTATATATCAATCTCTTTGTCTAACTACGAAGAACCCGAATCCACTTTGATCCGACCCAAATCAGAAGTGGACCTCACATATATTTGTACCACAAAATATCCACTTAAAAAGCAATTTTATATTATTTTTTCAACACTTTTCTCTCTCCATACATGCATGAGGAATCCCAACCAGAATTTATGAAAGATCTTTATGCTCTGAAAGAATGTGCTCAAACAAGTTGAGGATCAAGTTCTTGTAACGACAATGACTCGATCTGATTTTGTTAGAGCTATTCAATGTTTTCTTGACAATATCAATGATGATAATGTTGTTCCCACAATTAAGTCTTCAAGGGAGGTTAGTGTCACTTTGCATGTTAGACCCCTAATCCGATATGATCACAAGTAATAATTATCGTTATTGGCCTATGAGAGACTGAATTTAATAGAATCGCAACTAACTGCTCCTGCTCTGATATGTTCTGATCGGAGCTGTGATATGCTCTAATACTAACTCTGATATGCTCTGATCTATTGTAAGGGATTAAGGTTATGATAATTGTTCTAATATGAAATGAAACCAACATGAGATTAAAAAACGATTACTTGAAAGTTGAAATATGACCTTTTTAAAACATTTTCAACAATATATTGAAAGTGAATTGGAGGTAGTCTACTAGTTTTTTGCTAAAAAGTTTTTTGTTTCCTATTTTCATGTGAATACATATTTGATGTTTAAACTGTTATGTGGTTTATATATATACTAACACTTGTCATGCCTGTGGTTCAATTTGCCCAAATTTTCTTAAATATTGAAATATAAAAATAACTTTAAAATTGTTAATAGATGGGCATGTTGAAATTGAAACTTGCAAAGCATGTATTCCGCAATTACTAATTGCAGTTTGTGTTGTTTATTTATTTTTTTAAAGATCAATTTTTAAACTTTTGTAGGGTGTTAGTAAAGATGAGTGCCAAAGTGCATATTCTTCAGCTATTGAGGCTTACATGTCTGCCATTGATAATTTTATGCCCCATGAAAAGTTGCTAAAAGTTCAAAGGATACATTTAAAAAAGCTGCTGAAAATTTTATTTTTCATTTTCAGTCAAATTAGGATGGTTGGGAGGCACATCCGACAAAACTTTGAGATCATCCCAACCTTAGGGTTGGCAGAGAAAAAAAACAATAAATGAATACTCTGTGATATAGTTGTTGGGAAGATAAGGTCAGCATAATAAGACTAGAGTTTGTGCACCTCTCTTTAGCACAGTCGTTATACCGTGGAAATGTTTGACTTAA
This sequence comes from Ipomoea trifida, assembly GCA_003576665.1. Lineage (NCBI taxonomy): Eukaryota > Viridiplantae > Streptophyta > Magnoliopsida > Solanales > Convolvulaceae > Ipomoea > Ipomoea trifida. Next base: position 5,557,279 of record CP025655.1, read on the forward strand.
AGTTTAATTATTATTATTATTATTATTATTATTATTATTATTATTATTATTATTAGTATTAGTATTATTAATCTTTAGGTATGATTTTATGGAAATACTGCGGATACACCCTATTTTATATTTGGAAGAGAAAATAAATTTTCTATTTGACTTTGTATCAAAGCTTGACCTAATACGTAAGAGAAGTGAAGTGATTGGTTTTAACATTGCTAAGAGCCAAGTGTTGGATGGTCTTAATCTTCTCAATGATTATACATTTTATAAACGTAAATCATATTGGTATGATGACGAAAAAGTGAATTATTCATTACATAGATGGTATAAAGCGAACAATACGGAGTGGAACAAACATGTTTTTGAGGCATGACATTTGTTCCAATCTCTAAGAAATATGACAGAGCATTTGAATGAGGTGTATTCTTGAGACAGATTTTAATTTTTTATAATTTTTTTTACAAAAAAATTGCTAAAACTAATCATTTTTATTTTGCCTACTATTTAGTATCTAACCGCCACTGTAAAAGACTGTGCAGATTGTATAGCCTGGATGCTGGGCAGCTATGCACTGTGTATTGCTTTTTGAGAAATATTTTCTGCACAAATTTTGGAATAAAAATTTCAATTTGTACTGATTCCTCTATGATTGAAGGTATGTAAAACATTGCAATTATTTGATTACTTTTAACATTTGAATTTTCTTTAATTTCTCTGCATATTGCTTCATTAATTTAAAATGTTTAGGTTGTGGGTGGTAGTTTGGAGTTTGATGAAATGTTTATCAATTATAAGTTGATTAGACCCCAAATGTAATTATTTAAAAGATCGAGATTTTCAATTTTGGTGTTCCACTCTGTGGCACATTCGAATGATGCATATGAAATATTGAATTCCGGTGATGCTTTTAAAGCATGATAAATGAATTTGGTATGAGTTTCAATTATATTGAACTTTATTGTTGTTTTAATTTGCATTAAGGTTTATTTTGAATTTCAAGTTTGTTTTTCAAAACTTAAAAATGAACCTTACAATGGAAGACTTTATAATTTAGTTATTACCTGTAATTTGAAACATTTGAGTTTATAATAATTTAATTGCTCAGGAAATGAAACAATTAAAAAATTGACGATATGATATAATTTACAACTTAGTAGTTGTTTTGTGGGTTTTGTATATTGCGATCTTGTTTTGTGTTTTTCATGGTTCTCTTAATGTTTGTCTTTCTTTTCAGAATTTTGGTGCCAGTCTGTTTATGAATCAGAAAACTAAACATAGGACATACACAGGTTTTGCATTTTGCCCTTTATGAATTTATGGGATGTGGAACAAAGTTATAATAACAATATTGATATATATATTTATTCAAGCTCAATATTCTTTTTAATTTCTTCATTCCCTATCCTTGTATCTCATGCAAAACTTATGCTCAAGTTTTTGTTATGCTATTTACTGGTTTAGTGTATTAGCTAATGTGCTATGTGTAAATCTTAGAGAAAAATGTATAAAAAGTTGTAATTATTAGGATTACATTAGTAGTATTGTATTAGGACTCTTCTTGTACATACATTTATATTATGTGTCTCTCTTGATTAATGATATTGACAGAAAATTCAATCCTCATTTGGTATCAAAAGTTCAGGATTCTCTCATAGCTAATCCCGTGAACTCTCACGACGGGTCTATTAGTGTTTTTTGTTAGTAATTTTCACATCCATTTCACACATATGAATGTACTTTATATACAAAAATAATGTATTTTTAGTATATTAAAATCTACTTTTTATTTATGGTCCACAAGTTTTGTAGATCATTGTCCATGTAATAATGATTACTCTTTTATTTACCCAACATTTAACCAATTGTTATATTATGAACCAATGTCCATCTTGTATTGCGTTCCCTTTTTCAAAAATAATGTGTCATATTTTGTATATTTACAATTGACATTTTATAACCCAATGAGGTAGCTCAAGTGACAATTGAGCTCCCTTTGTGGGAGGAATTTCGGAAGAACCCGAAAATTTACCAAAAAAAAAAACGGTAGTTAATTGCAGACATATAAACGGTTAAGTGCAAGTACATAATATCTTCAAATTATGTGTTTACCATTAACATATTTTGTATATGTAGTTAATATTTACGTATTTGTAATTATCATTTTATGTGTATGTAGTTAACTTGTTATGCGTCTTCAATTTATTTATGTCTATTATAAGTACAAAAATATCAACTACAAACACATAATTTAAAGATTATTTTGGATCAGGCTACACAATGCAAGATAGACATAGTGCATTATATAATTTGCCAAATTTTTTTTTTTTTTTGGATCAAGAGGAGGGTCAAGCCCGAAGTTCTACAAAATACGTTCCTCTGAAATAAGACGCTCATACGGAACGACACTCAAATCAAATAACAATGCCTCTTCCACACTATGAGGGGGCTCCTCCCACTCGGTCAGTCTAATGCTCAAAGTTTTATGCCGTAGACTGACGCGAATTCAGCAGATTGTAAAACCCTGCAAAAGAAACCGCTTGTCAGCCCTAAAACCCTACAACTACCCTTCTCCACCACCAGCATTCTCAGCAGAAGTCATGAATCCTATGGACGAGTCGGATGTAGGTATTTCCTGCTACATTTCTCACCTTCCTGGCTTCCGCGGAATCCTCAAACAAAGGTCTATTTCTCTGCAAATATCTCTCATATATATAGATGTTCATGTGCGTTTGTATTGTATATATTTCTATACGTGCATTGATTAGGCTGGCTGCAGGTGAATGATTCATTTTATCTGTGTAAAATTAAGAGTCAAGCTGAATCTCCTGTAAAGGGTGTAATAATTGAATATTTGCCTTTGAACTTCTGGTAGTATAATTGATAAAAGATTAATCTATTTTTTGATTTTTTGATGAGTTATTTACTATTTGGTGTTCTGTTCTGGAAAACCGGCTGAAGACTTCCAATATTCCAATTTTCTTTTCCTGCCCATGGGCAGCTTTTTTTTTTTTTTTTTTTTGTGTGTGTGTGTGCTTACTCTAGTATTTTCAACTGATTTTTAGTTGCTCTGGTTGCTTGGAATGGGATATTGCCTTTCACCTTGTTTGTACAGCTTCATTAAACTATACTGATTTCCTTTACACATTCTTTATGTATTTGTAAATGGAATTTGAGTATTTGCGAAAGTGAAAGATATACCTTTACCCTTATTTGTATGTTTCTTTTAATTTTGCTTGCAGGTATTCGGACTTCATTGTAAAAGAAGTTGATTTGGACGGCAATGTTGTTCATTTAACTTCATTGGATGCTCCACTTGAGGTGAGATTTTACATGATCTGCGTTTTCGCTGTATATAATGAAAACTAAATGATTTATTTAATCATCTGTGAATTACCTGATAGCAAAAGCTGTAACTTTATGCTTCCCAGATCCTTGAAGAAAAGGAGGTAAAGGTAACTGATCAGCCTGATAAAAGTTATGCAACTGAAGTAGAATCTTTCAGATCTCTTGCTGGAGATTCTGATGCTGACAAGCTTAAAAATTTTATAGACAAAATTAGTTCTGGTGTTGATGTCAGTGATGAATACATAATTCTTTCACCAAGCTCTAATAAATCCCATCGAACGGTTAGTTTTGATCGATCAGTTGCCTTGTTTTCATTTCTTTTATACCTATTTCATTTTGCATACATACTTTATTACTAATATATGATTGCATTTCAGGAGATTCATAATTTTTTCAAGGAAAGGTTGAAATTGCTTGTTACGGACACTGTTGATGGACCAGAGGATTCCTCAAAGTGTGTTCGTGTTAGATTGAATGTTGGCGGAAATAGTGGAAGGGGTAGAAACTCCAGGAAAAGGAAAGAACGTGGTGATAAACCCTATGATAGTAGAGGTTCAGATCATTGGCCACAAGATCTTGGCAAGTTTCTGAGGTAAAGTTCTCTCCCTATTTCATACTGCTTATCCTATATTTTCCTCTTAAGATGGATTTTCACATGGAATAATTAAGTTTAATTCAGTCTGAAACCCTTTACTATCTGTGATTTTAATTCATTACCAAGCCCTGGGTCCCCAAATTGAATGATTAATCTTCTTCCTTATGATTTTAGTTTTATGATGTGCCATAACGGCCAAGAAACTGAAAAGCTTTTTATTTTTTATTTTTTCCAAAATTTCTACTGCTCACTAGTTATAGTTATGAATTAATTGGTGGCTGGATGAGTTAATTTATTTAAACTCAGTATCTGTGAAGATTACTATGATCTAATGGGGGTAGAAGGATATGAATTAAAAAAAAAACTGGAACAATTTCCGAGATACGCATCATAAAGTGGGCTGCCAGAATACCCGATCTCATTGAAGATTTCACCATTTTTTTGCTTGCTAGTTACACATATTACAATTGAATCTGATTCAATCAGAAAATGGTCAAGGTTAAACCAATGACAATGAAATCAACTAGGCTAGAGGGTGTTTAAATATTGGCTTGCCCTGCACTCCAGCAGAACATAATTCTTTCACCAACCTTAAAGCAAGTCTTTTTAAGTGGAATCATGATGATAAATTTTCAGATTTCATCTTTACAAGGAGAACAAGGATACTCAGGAGGCTCTGGGTCTTATTGCCAAGATGCTTGGCGTTCAGGTATATGCCATGCATTTACCATATTTTTCTCTCATGTCTTTCATTTGCAAGCTTTTCCTATGCCTCATGTACTGAACTTATAAAGAATGTAGAAAAGGATTAAATTCTACAATCTTTTTATCTTGTTATATATGTTGTGAGCAATTGTGTTTATTTGATTGGCCTTTTTCAATTCCTTATTACTGTGTGAAGTTCAATGATATTATGCATGGCAGCCTAGGTCCTTTGGATTTGCTGGTACAAAAGATAAGCGCTCCATTTCAACTCAAAGGGTAATATTTTAGCTCCTGTTTTGTTTCCAGTCAGCAGAACCATTATGTTTTTGTTGTCCATATGAATCTTTACGCTAACATTCATGATTATGCTGGACAGCCCAGAGAGTGAAGCAGTGTAAGTACAAGTAACTTTAACATGAGGATAACAAACATTAATGAAAAGAAAAAAATCCCATTTTGTGCTGCACAGCAAGGAGTTCTTAACACTGTGTTGCTGGCATACCTTCATTTTCTATAAGAAGTTGGCTGTTTTTTGCCAAGGGGGAAGGAGAAACATAAGGCTGAAATATTTGTCTTTTCTTTCATGTTGGTATGATTATATGAAAAGCTCAAACTATAAGTGCTACATTGTCTCTTCCCTGCATAATTTGGAGGAATTAGAAAGGTGGGAATCACCCCCTTTTTACTTAGCCTCATCATTTCTTTTTATCAATTATATATGATTATCAAATAAACTAGTTTAAAAAGCCTTCTCAAAGTGAATGATTGTTCAAAGATCTATTTTTCAAAATGCTCCATTGTTGGAGGAGTTTAGAAGCTATGTCTTTGTTTTGGTTGGTGACTTGGTGTAAATACTTCTTTGCCCATGTATAATAATTTAAGCCTGGAATAAGAAATGTTTTTATATATGTTTCTGTTAATCCTGGACTTAATAGAAAATTGCAACGCCTCAAGTGATTGATGGCAACAAAGTAAACTAAAATTCTCCTTTTCAGCTAGTTCAACCAACTGGACCACTTTCTCACTTCTAATTATAAAAACAAGACATTTCTTGTCTGATTTCAAGTGGTAGGCTCCACACCTTATGAGCTGTGTCCTTACCCCCAAGCCACTCTTTATTGCAGTGTTGCAAAAATCCCGCCTAGACACTGACGGACTAATCACTGCCTAGGCGCTAGCCGGCCGCCTAGCGTATCACCATAATCGGTGGTCTAGGCGGCCGAATAGGCCGTTTAAGCCCCGCCTAGGCCGCCTAGGCACCGGCTAGGTCTCCTAGTCGGCTGAATAACTATTGTTCCCATCTTTTTAAAATGGGTTATTTCACTCAAAACGACATCGTTTTGAGCGAGATAACCCTAAATTGTTCAAACTCTAGGTGTTTTTAGGTTAATATTTAATAATTTAGTATTAACTATTAAAGTATTAATAATTTATAATTATCAAGTCTTAAAAATTTAAAAATATATATACAAATTTTAAAAAAAATACAAAAAAAAAAATACATGGGCGCCTAGGCGCCGATTAATTCCCGCCTAGGCGTCCTAGGTGCTAGGCGCTTTTTCAACCATGCTTTATTGCAAATAAAGTATAGAGAGAGAGAGAGAAGATAGGAGACTACTTGCTACTTTGTATGTGTTATTAAATAATATTTTTGGTTGCATAAAGCCATAAGGTGATGTAAATTAAAACTTATATGTTCTGAATCACAAACGGCATTGGACAACAAGCCTGTTCATTTACTTGCTGCATAAAACCCCCCTGCTTATTTGTTATATGCATCTATATCTGTGTAGTTTGTTTCATGCACTTAGGTGACTGTTTTCAAGCAACGGGCAAACAAATTGGCAGCTCTCAATGAAAGATTGATTGGAATCAAAGTTGGTGACTTTTGGTGAGATAAATGTCATTTTTATGGTGTAGTGGATAAAAGATCATTTATGTCTGCAACTGTGACAGCTGGTATTGAAATGACAGCCATGTTAACGAAGGGCTTCAGCTTGGGCAGCTTTTTGGGAACCAATTCACAATAACATTAAGGTATGATTAAATTGAACTTCTGTATGTTTCCTATGTTCATGTAAATATTGCCTTGTATATGTGCTTTATTATATGACATCTTATGTGATGTACAATTGAGATCTATATATGGGTTTTGCATGAATGGTATTGAATGGTCAAATACTCGTAGAGTTACTTTATTCTATGACATCATTATATGCGTGTACAATTGAAGTTCTCTCTATGTGCAGGGGGGTTGTTGCAGAATCAGATGATATTATAAAAGCCTCTGTTATTTCACTGGGAAAGAATGGTTTTATTAATTACTTTGGTCTGCAGGTACTCTGATTTTTGTTCTTGTATCTTTTTAATCAATATGTACCAGCCTTCCCTTATTTAAAATGAGGGGCAAGTGGGCAACTGTTCCTACTGCATGCTGATTTCTTTATCTTCCAGTAGTTTCTCATATCACTTCATGGTTATACTGAATGTCATGTTGTAGTCGCATCTTTTTTACAAGATATACAAATTTTGCTGACGTTGAATCTTTTTCTTTTGTAAATGCTTCTGTACATCTAAAGTCTGCTATAGTTTTGCTTGGACTTTTTTGTATATTTGACATATTTGCTATATTAGTCTGCTTGATGTAGTGTGAAGAGCAGTAATCTTGAAATAAGATGATTGCTATTCTTGCCTTGTTGAAACATTGACCGCCAATGTTTTCGTCAATTTGAGTTGTGTGTTAAATTTAGATCAGGAAAATTCAAGCAGTTAATAGTTTAACTTTTTATTGGATGTATTGTTGGTTGTACCAAATTTGCATTTTCATTACTTCTCATTTTGTTTTTAAAAGCTTGTTAAATATTTATATTATTTCCAATTTTTGCAACACTGAATTAAAGTTTACTAATGTGCTATGATTGTTTCAGTTTTATTAATTCTAACTTAGTTATTATATGAAAATGGATTTAGCGATTTGGAAGCGGTTCAGTGCCAACACATCTCATTGGAGCTACACTACTGCGTGGAGAGTGGAAAGCAGCTGTCAACATGATTCTTGATCCAAGAGAAGGGGATATCCTTCTACATTTTCTATCATATAGCATTCCTCTTTGACCTTACCAAATAAAATAAAGCATAAAATGAAAAAACTTAAGAAAATTACCCCAATTCCAATTTATTATTTTGTATTATGTATCTCCTGCTAGTTGTAAATTACTGCATGCACTTTAATACTTTTCAATAAAGATATGTTCTTCTCAACTTAATCTTGAATACAGAAGAATCCCATAAGCAGAGTAAGGGAATATTACAAGGAGAGTGGTGATATTGATGGGACTTTATGGCAATTACCTCGCCATTTGGTAGCTGAAAGGGCTATTGTAAGTTGTAACCTACATCCTAAATATTTCGATTTTGATTCCTCTAGCTAATATTAGCACAAGTCTGTCCATATGCATAAAATGAATCTTTTTCTTAACTTGTGTTTAATATTTGCTTTCAACATTTCCCAGTTGCAATGGTTAAAGAAAAACCAACAGAACTACTTACAAGCTCTTAAGGGTATACCTAGGACCCTTCGAATGATGTAAGTTACCACTGAAACTGTTATTTTTCTCCAGCTTTTCAAATGATGTAAGTTGCACATTTTGATAGTTTTTCTCCCAAAATACTTGCTAGGAAATCATTTTTTAACAAAGGGAGAAATGCTAAAAAGTCATTTTTTCTAACCTTAGACACTGAAAAAGAACATGAGGACCAAAATGAGAATCCATCAAAGCAGAAAGAATCTGCCATGCCCTTTAAACTTGTAAATTTAGAGACAAGAGAAAACACATTATTCAGAAGAGAAGGTTACGGAAGCTAGGCTTTCATAAGTTTCCTTGTATAGTAATATTTACAATGTATTTATGGTAACTGGGCTATACAATGGGCTTGTACAAATGAGGGCTACATTAGGGCTTTCTATATTTTAACTCTCCCCATTAAGTTGAGCATATAAATCTTATATACTAAGCTTGTCACACGTATAATAAATGCATCAATGCAAGGACCCCTAAGAGTTTTGGCAAGAATATCTCTTCTCTTAGTTGATTAAGCTTAATTGACAAAACTTGTAGCAATGTGTCTAGATTAGATCTTATCTTTGAGACTATCAAATTCTATGTCCTCGGTCATCTCATGACAGACTGGATTTTAGGCAATGCACACTGTTTCTTTCAGTTTCATTTATGTTGCTGCACCATATTTGAGTTTTGAAGTACGTGCTCCCACTGCTCCAACCATATGTGCTACATGCTTCCAGAGGCATTTCGTTTTTGCACAAGATGTTGCAATATCTTTGTTTCCATATTCCCCCCCCCCCCCCCCCCCCCTCCTCCCTCTCTCCACACACAAAGAACAAAAGAAAAGAACAAGTGGTTTGAATATAGAGAGATTTTCAATCATACTTATAGAAAGGGATAATTCCATATTACTCTAAAAGATTACAAAAGACATGCTGCACAAAAACTAAAGTTTCCTGCAGAGTAAGATGTCTTTCAGATCAAGTGCAATAGTTATTTTATTTTTAAGTGTATGAAAAACTTCTGATTAAGACCTTGCATTTAAATGGGAACTAATTCTGCAGTCTTTACCGCAGGTATGTACATAGTTATCAAAGTTATCTATGGAACCATGCAGCGAGCTTCAGAGTGCAAAAGCATGGTACATGGCCGACTGGTCTATACTACATTTCTAGCTACTTTCTGTGTGTTCATATATCATGTTGATCTCTTGTCACCTGGCTAGTTGGGAGTCACTTGGTTTGTTCTGTGGTGGTTTTCATTTTCCCTTGTGTAGGATTTGACCAAGTTGTAGTGGGAGATTTGGTGTATTGCAAAGAACCATGTACTGAGAAGGAAACTTATCTGGAATGTGAAGATGGTAGTGGCAATGACACAAATGATAGCATTAATCCAGATGAGATTTCTGAAACTGATGTTCCTGAAGAAAGAAATATTTCAGTTAAGGTAGATTACTACCACCATTTAACTTTCTGTAACTGGTATTCCATGAAAGCACTTCTAAATTAAAAGGTATTTAGCATAGCCTGAAATTCTATCTTATTGTGCAGCAAATATCTCAACAATGCCTAAATGAATTTAATATTGTGCTCTCTGAAAGGGTCAGATTTATATTGAGGGTCCATGATTTATTGATGTGGTAGAAAAAAGATGGGCAGTGGCGGCCAGTTGGTTGCAGTTACAAAATTCATGTAGGAATGTGTATTTTTTGGAGATTCTCAAGAAGTTTTCATGCTCTGTACAAAGAGTATCTTTTATTTTGATGGATAGGCCCAAACTAACTGAACCAATAAAATTTCCCCACCCGAACAGAAGTCAAGTAGCTAGTGATAGTGGTTCATCAGTCTTTCACTCATTCCTTATATGCTATCAACCATGCTGTTTGCAAGTGGCTAGTGAATAGTGATTCAATGGTAGAGGTTTTTATGTATGCTATCAAACTTGGTATTTTTACCCTTCTTCTCCAAGGGATCTCTCTTAGAGTCTACAATTTTCTATATGTTTTCCTTATTCTCTTTCCAATAACCAATATGATATAGAGGAAACAACATAAACTCACTAATGCTCCACTAATATTAAGGGTACTTGCTACGCTTTACAAGTACCTAAGCTCTCTTTAAAGAACTTGTGTGTTTTTATAATACTTCCATAAAACCTTGAATCATCAAAAACTATTAATATAAGGGGTATATTTTGAGGGGGTAAGGGAATAATTGTGTTAGTGACTGAATTCAAAAGGGTTCTCTGTCTGTCCATGATCTTACATCAATTTATATGATTGAGTAGCATTATCTATTTTATTAAAATCAAGATAATGAGACAGTAACAATGTTTGGACAGGCTGTAAATGAAGAAGATATAAGATCTGGAACTTATACAATTGATGATGTTGTCCTTCCATTGCCAGGGTAAGGATAAAGAATTAAACCTTTACATGGTTTTGTTTTTTTGTTTAAGTTGTAATGTTGCATAGCTTGCATTTGATTTTTTATTCTTTTCTTATTGCAGGTCAAGAGTAATTTATCCATCTAATGACATTGCAAAAATATACCATGACTTAGCAGAAAAGGTCTAGTCTCATTGGAATTGCCTGGCAAATTAATGCATTCTACCTGCTTGCTATTTACTCTTCTCAGATATCTATTTAACTCATGACTACACAACTTCAATGTTATCCTCCTCTGCATTTCAAGACCCAATTAAATCACATATCCTTATTTTCTTTTTTCCTTCTTTTTCCGTTTCTGTAAATACCTACCCCTCTGTTGCCTCCTACCCTACCTCACCATCCTTCATCCTTTCCAGTTTTGCCAATGAAGTGATACATGCTAGAGCACAATACATTCTATGATGTGATTGATACTCCATGTTCTTTTAAAACATGCATTGTCTAGTACACATACTACACACACACGGAGTCAATAAAAAGTTCCTTCTGTGAAAGCTTTCTTTGGAAACTGGAAGAAAAAGAAAAGATAAAAAGCAACCCAGGCAGGCAGCTAGCCCCAGAGCCATGTACACATTACCTTCCTAATGCCACATTATTAGCATGAAACTTCTAAGCTCAATGTTTGGTTACATTTTTTATTAGTTCTCATAGAGATGGAAATCATAATTTCCCTTTTCTGTGGGTAACCTTTCTTACCCTGCTTATGTACAAAAAATATTGTACCTTGCATCTTATGCCCCTCATGGTGCAAGTGCAGTGTGGTGCACCTCAAACCCACACTGCCTCAATATTGTACCCTGCTTATGTACAAAAAATATTGTACCTTGCACCACATTGCCATCCCAAGTCACTAGTCCCTGGAATAACATTCTATAATAATCTAATAATAGTTCAGTGCCTCACTAAAATCCCTCAATTCTACTTTTAAGTGTATCAACTATACTTAAAAAAGTATTTCGAAAATGATGAGTTTATTTAATAAGGCTTATAAAGCATATTGCATCAATTTAAAAATTCAATTTACCTTGTAATATACACCAGGTGTGTTGAAATATTTTTTTCAATAGCTAATACAGCAAGTTTATTGAAATCATGTATAACACTTTGTAAAAGAATTCTGTATCTAGAAGTTTGTTTTGTGAAAGAATTGTAGTTATTGCCTGCTAATAACCTGTGATTTGTTATTTAATTAACTGTTATTATCCTCTAGTGAAGAGAATGGCCTACACTCCTAAATTCCTTGCACAGATTTATCTAGTCAGATAACACCGAGCCCTACCAACTGATGAATTCTTCATATTATTCTATTGCTGTCTACTAAAATAAGAAACATAAAGGGATAGAAAAGATAAATCAGAATACATGCAAACTATTCAGATATCACTGAGCACAGATTTATCTGCACATCCACTATAGGATGCTTTAATGCCTGATTATTCTTCAGTCTTGTTTGCTCCTGAAATTTAGTCTTCCTTCCTCGACAGGATGGTGTCAAATTGACAGAGAGCATGCATAATGTCAAGTGAGTAGCTGAAGGCCTTCTTTTAACTTATTTAACTGCCTTCTGAGGCCTCACCATTTTTTTCCAGCTATATATATATATATATATATATATATATATATATATATATTATATTGCAATAAACTGGAGTAGAAAACTGTCTTGCACGTACATACTGAGTCTGGTGAACTTTACAATATGAAGCACATTTTATTAATTGTTCCAACAGTATACCCATTATGAATTTTCTAGGCTTTGATATACTCTTCAACCATTTCCTCCTTCCATTTATCATAAATTTGTTATTTAAATAGAGTTGGAAAAGCACTTGCTCTACACTCTCCCAGAAGCCTTTTCACCATGTTAAGGGAGAGCATACAACTTTCCTTGCTATGCAGCTTTCATTTCTTGTGTTCTGTGGGTATCCAGTTTTTCTAATTCTGTAAATTGTTTTGAATGGTATAACTACTTTCTGCAGGGAGTTTTCAATAACCAATATGACTGGTAGTTATAGACGTGTTTTCCAAAAGCCAAAGGACTTTGAATGGTAGGATTGCTTCTCCTGCACATTACCAGCTTCAATAATTAGTTGTAATCATTAAAATGTTTCTTGAACTTTACATCTGTAATTATCTGTTGACTTATCTATCACCCTTGCAGGGAATTGATTGCTTATAGTGATGGTACACAATCTCTTGCCGAAACAGATTGGGACATTATTTCCAAGTCAGTAACGAGTAGCCAGGTCAGAGATTCGGGATCAGCAAAAGACAAGGATGATGAACTTCCAATTGGTATTAGGACTGAGTCAAAGAACATTGAAGCTGAGAACAATAATGACCAGGAACTAGGTCCAGAACCTGAACGCATGGATGAAATTAAGATCAAAACAGTGTCGCAACCAGAGGAATGTTTGGATGGTTCTAGTGCTCAGGAAAACCAAATGGCTCTCAAAATGACTTTTACTCTGCCTGCATCTTGCTATGCAACTATGGCTGTGAGGGAGCTGCTGAAAACATCTACTTCTGTACGTATTCATTTAAACTACTTAGCTCTCTGAAGATCTTGTTTTAATTTTGGTTTGAAATTGGAATCTAGTAGAGAGAAGATATTAGTCTTTCTCCGTACCATGATGTGACACAACTCTTGTACAAACTTACCCTCTCCGTACCTACCAAAGAAAAAGAATAAACTAAGCTTGTGATCACAATGTTATTTACTTATGGTGGATGAACAAAGATACGTAAAAACATTAAAAATAAAAATAAATGCTTTCTTTAACAAAGTTTGTGTTTAAATCCTGCCACTTGGTATTCAGATAGCTGGCTAGTTGCTAATTTAAGTGTCTGAACATGAAAGAAAGTTCTAGTCAGTACTGCTTTTCATGTATTTTATTTCATGTATGGTTCCATAGTAATTTGTTTTCTTCTGCAGGTTGCATATCACAAGTCCTTAAACGAGTAACCAAATGCAAATACTTCTGCAAAACCATTGGCTTTAAGATGTTCTACATCCGTTTTTTTGGCTATCAGGAGACAAAGGTATTGTATCTCAACTTTCCTAGATACACATTGTCAGAGAGAACTAACACTTGGAAAAGGTGTGACAACAAAGATGGCTTGTCCTTGAGGGCTAATGGTAGTGATGTTTCTTGATATCATAGATCTTTTGTTTTTATGCTAATACATATTCTAGAAAAAGATGGCCTGTCCTTGATTGTCATGATTAGTCCATAGTTGCATTTTGCTCTTTTCTCTGTATTCTCACATCTGCATACACAGAGCGCAAGTGAGGTATGCTTTGCCTTCAAATGGTAAAAAATACTGTTAACATTTAAACGATGATCGGCATTTTGAATAATTTATGGAGAAAAATATGCCAACTAGTTGTGTTTCCATGTCATTCTAGTAAACACTCAACATGCCAACTAGTCATGTTTGTTATCAATGTGCCAACATGTCATTTGCCAAATGTAAGGGTGTGTTTGGTTTGCACATGAGAATCAGAATCGGTATGGATATCAAATATTTGGTAAGAGTAATAGGTTTTGCTGAAAGTATTTTGCATGTTTGGTAGTAGGGTGGAATGAGAATGATTATTAATAGTTGGAGAAAAAAGGGGAAGGGAAATGAAACCCTTATTTAATAAGGGTATGAGTTTTTCAATTAATGGGATATTTCAATCTCATAGTAGTATTCTAAAAACCTGTCAATCAAACAATAACAATCCCTTTAATATCCATCCCTTATACTAAAACCTGTCAACCAAACACACCCTTAGTGTTCTGGTTCAGTTCTAATCTAGTAATCTTGTTGGACCCTATTTCATCTTTAGTTGTCTAGTTCAGTTAGGTTATGGTTGTGTATATGTGTTTTTTGGTTAGTTCGGTTGTGGATACTTTCGCCGGTATTATTGCCCCTAGGTGGTATAGAAATGGGATAGGGGAAATGACAATTTTAAAAAATGTAGAATATGAAGTGCGAGTAAATGTGTAAATACTAAAAGCGTAGGTGTATGTTTGGAAGTGTTTTTGTTCCCTTAATTATGTATAATATTACTTGTTTATTAGTGTTATTTAGTGTTAATAATTAAAATGAATTAATTCCACCAAAGGTTCATTGTTTTTTGTGACAATTCGGAATTTAGTCCGAGACTATTATTTTTGTCATTTAATATTTGAAACTATTATTTTTTGGATATTTTTAGTCATAACTTTTTCTATTTTTAATAAGGGCATTTTTTGTCTTTTCATATTTTTCTTTTGTTATTTTTTTTTATTTTAACTAGTTTAATTGGTTTAGGACTTTAGGTAACCTCTGAATTTTAGTAACTATATTTTTCAACCGTTTTTTAGTAAAGTTCTAAACCAATTAAATTGGTTGAAACTGAGACAAATGCCCTTATTAAAAATATAAAAAGTCATGAGAAGAACTAATGGCATGTTTGGTTCATGGAATTGGTTAGGAATGGAATAGCATTCCTTGGAATGACCTATTCCATTGTTTGTTTTGTTCATTTAATCATGGGAATGGCATTCCAAGGAATGAGCTATTACCTTTGCAAAGGGAATAGCCATTCCTTGGGGGGGCTATGGTATTAGCTATTCCCATGCTCTTGGGAATAGCTTTTACATGATAAATACCAAAAATACCCTTTGTACATTATTTAATATTTATATTTAATAAATATAATGTATTATATAAATGTATATATTTAATTAATTATAATTTTTACATATCAATAAATAAATAAATAAATAAATAAATAAATAATATATATATATATATATATATATATATATATATATATATATATATATATAAACACACAAAATAATAATAATAATAATAATAATAATTATTATTATTATTATTATTATTATTATTATGCATACATACACACATGTGTATTTGTTAAACCTATTTTTTTAGGCTTACTATTCTAAAATTCATCACATCGCAACTTTCTCTCTATCATCGCACATATCTCCTTCCGCCATTGCACATACCTATATATAGCCTCCTTGTAGTTTTACTGGAAGGCGTGAGAATGAAATCCAATTTCATCACTTTATATAGCCTCTTCAAATAACCATTCTGTCTAAATATATGCTGATGCTTTCCCATAAATTAATCCTGACCATGTGTTCAAAAAGCAGCCTACAAACTTGCTCAACCAACTTGAAAAATTGCTAATAAACACGGTCCAAGCTAGACTAAAAAAAAAAATAGTACTACTTGTAATAATAATAATAAATAATAATAATAATAATAATAATAATAATAATAAATAATAATAATAATAATAATAATAATAATAATAATAATAATAATAATAATAATAATAATAATAATAATAATAATAATAATAATAATAATAATAATAATAATAATAATAATAATAATAATAATAATAAATTTTGTACAAGGGCATTTATGTCTTTTACATATATATTCCATTTCTATTCCGTTAACCAACCAAACGCTGGAATACAATTCCTAAGTCTATTCCTTCCGCGAACCAAACGCTGAAATACAATTCATATTCTATTCCTTACCTATTCCATTCCTTATGGAATAGCATTCCTATTCCCTTAAAATTCATTCCGTGAACCAAACGTGCTGTAAAAGTGTCCAAGTAATAATAATCTAGGATGTTAAACGATAAAAACGGTAGTTTATGACTAAATTTGAAAATTACCATAAAAAACAATGAATATCTGGGGAATTAACTCTAATTAAAATTATTATGCTATGGTATATATGGTAACAATTATAAAAAAATATATAGTAGTATTTTTGTAAATAATTCATACTTTAAAATGCAATTAACATTGTAGAGTGAAGTAAGACTACAAGTATCCTTAAATGGTAAAAACAAAAGAGTAAACTTATAAACTAAACCATAAAAATTTTAAGGGAAAATTGCATTTTTCGTCCCTAAGTTATGGTAATACTCACTTTTTGTCCCTAAGTTCTCATTGACGTTGCGCTTTTCGTCCCTGGGTTATTCAAATTACAAATTTCGTCCCTAACTTAAGTATCCAAAATTAACATATCAGTACCAGTCACATCAAGGAGTAAATTTAAAAGGTAAGATTTGAGAGTTCAGGTAGTAAAATACTTTTGGATTATTCCATCCAGTACTTCATTGATTAATGAAAACTCAATGTAGGTTATGAAGTCAGTTAATGAGCTTGCACAATAGTTTGGTTTGTTCAGATGGAGAAAAAAAGTAAAATTGAGATGCTTGAAATATGATGGTTAAATTTTAGCTATTTATATTAATTAGAGAAGAAAAAATTTACAAAAATAGTAATTTGATAAATTCTATAAAAATTCATATTTTCACCAGATTTTCCAATCAACCCAATATACAAAACTTGAATTGCTGGGTTTGACTGGGGATATTGTTATACAAGGGAGCAAAAGGCTAACGGCTTAAAGCGGATTCTCAGTAGCACAGCTAGTCCCACATCGAACAAACATCATAAACGCTAGTACCCAGGTTTCTTATAAACCCAAATACGAAACATCATACAAAACTCAAGCAGCCATGTGATGAACACAGAGCGAACTATTCTTTAGCCTTTTACTAAAGAATACCGTGTGTTCGTTACAATCAATGGCATTAAAAAATTGGCAGTAAAAGGCCAATATAAAGTTTGCACACTTATGTTAGGGACAAAAAATGCAACGCAATGATAACTTAGGGACGAAATTTGCAATTTGAATAACTCAGGGACGAAAAGTGCAACGCCAATGAGAATTTAGGGACGAAAAGTGAGTATTATCATAACTTAGGGACGAATTCTACAATTACCCTATAATTTAGGGACGAAAAATGCAATTTTCCCAATTTTTAAAAGTGCAATTAATTTTAACATTTGGTGAAATTAATAGTATGTTAAGTTCACTTTATATTGTTGATAGGTATACTTTATATTGTTGCTAGGTGCACTATACAAACAAATTACATTGTACCTGTACATATTGTGGGATGCACTCTATAGTATTGTTAAATGCACTTCATAGTGTTATTATTAGCACTTAAGGTTCATGTTATTTATTAGACTTTCATTGCATTTTTTCAATCTTGCTTTAAAGTTGTTAGGCCTTTTCATATGTATGGCTTTAGTTGGGTATAATTCTCTCTGGTGAGCAAGTTCTTATTTGATACAAATCATATACAGGGATGAGATTCGATGCGAATAATCTCCCAAGTGCGAACATGCGGTGAGATCTAAGCCGTTGATCAAATCTAGATGAACGGTTCAAATTAATGAAAAATGAAAAATTGAAAATTTTATATAAAAAAATGCGCGTCTTGAAAAGAAGAACAAAGTGTAAAAATGGCGCACCCTAAGTGTTACAAAGATGCACTTTAAGTGTTAGAATGACTCACCTTAAAAGTTAAAATGGTGCACCTTAAGTTTTAACATCGTGCACCTTCCGTTTTTAAAATGACGCACTTTTAAGTGTTACAAAGACACACCTTTTTTTTTTTTTTTTTTTTGAAAAACAAACAACCAAATATATTAAATAGCCTCAAGGTCCGAACGTACAATACAAGAAATAAAACGAGGAATACAATCGAAATAAGCAACCTCTGCCATAGACGAATTAACTAACGCTTCCTTCGCTATAACATGGGCTAACATATTTCCTTCCCTCTTAACAAAACGAAGACGAACCAAAGGCAATTGATGTAAAAGACAACCAATATCTTGAACTATTAAACCGAAAGGTCCAATACTCATATTCGCATCCACAGCCTTCGTGACCACTTGAGCATCAGTCTCCACCACAATATGCTCCCACCCCTTCCGCTTTACCCAACTCAAAACCTCCCGCACCCCCACCGCCTCCGCTTCCCTTACCGAGAACACACCCCCTAGCACTCTCCACCCCACCCCCATCACCTCCCCCTCCTCCCCTCTCACGACCCAACCAAACCCCATTCGGCGTTGACCATAATCCATTGCTACGTCGACATTAACCTTCCAAAAACCATGCAAAGGAGCACGCCACCTACGCTCAACCACAGCAGCAGCCGAAACAATATTAGAGCTTGTGGTAGCGTTACGCACATGCATCCAATCACCATAGTAAGCCTTTACCGTAGCAACAACAGTCTTTGGATCCATACACTGCTTACTAAATTCCATGCTATTCCTATTATTCCAAACAGCCCAGCAAATAAGAATAACATTTACAATCACCTCTTTAGACAAGCAGCCCCACACGTCCTCAATCCACAAGTTTAGGTCCTCCACCACCTCCATACGCCACCCTTCATTCAACTCTCGCCAACAAGCTTGAACAAAACAGCAATTTGCAAACAAATGAATTGTGGATTCCAGTTCCACACCACATAAAGGGCATACACGATCGCAAGGCACCTGTTTAATCGTTAAGAGATCTTTAGTTGGTAACCTATTTGTGCACAACGCCCAAAAGAAACATTTAACTTTCGGAGGTAAATCCCATTCCCACATCTCTTCCCAACACACCCTTTCCTCCTCTCTCAACCTCTCGGTCAACAATCCATAAGCCGATTTCACCGTATACACCCCCGTCACATCCATCCCCCAAAACCAAGAATCACTCACCCGTCTATTCGATGTAGGCAAATTCACAATAAGATGAGCATCCCTTTCGTTAAAAATATCCCTCACCACCTCCACATCCCACCTTCCAGTATCCGGAATAAAAAGAGAGCTGACTTTTGGATTACCCAAATATTGTAAAACCGGAGTAGAAATATAAGGGTTACCCGGGTCCGGAAGCCAAGGATAATCCCAAACCCCCACCTTCTCTCCATCCCCCACACACACCCTCGCTCCCCTCTTTATTAAAGTCTGTGTTTCTCGGATGCTAGACCACACAAACGAAGGGTTAGATCCCCCGCCCGCCTCCAAAAAAGAACAATTTGGAAAATACCGGGCTTTAAACACCCTAGTAACCAAAGCATTCGAATCATTAAACAACTTCCACCCCTGCTTACCCAACATAGACAAATTCATCTCCCTCACCAAACGAAACCCCATACCCCCAAATCTCTTAGGCTTGCACAAAGCCCCCCAAGTGCTCCACCGAATCCCCCTCCCTTCTCGTTGCTCACACCCCCACCAAAAGGAATTCATTAACCGCTCAATTTCCACCGAAAGAGTTTTAGGAATAAGAAAGACATTCATAGCATAATTAGGGATACTTTGAAGAACCGTTTTCAAAAGAACCTCTCTACCCCCCCGAGACAAGAAACGGTTACCCCAATAGTTAATCCTATCACGCACTTTTCCTTTTATAAAACCCAGCACTTCTCTTTTCCCCCTCCCCATAAGACCCGGCAAACCCAAATATTTCCCACGCCCCACCTGCTCCTTCACCCTCAACACCTCACAAACTGCTTCCTTATCCTCCCTACCCACATGCTTCCCAAAGACAATAGACGTTTTGTCATAATTTACCATCTGCCCACTAGCCTCACCATACTCCCTCAAAATCTCCCTAATTAGCCCCGCCTCCAAATTATTTGCCTTAAAGAAAAACAAACAATCATCCGCAAAAAATAAATGAGAAATAGGAGGAGCATTTCTAGCTACCCGAACCCCATGCAAGATCCCTTGTACCTCCTGAACCCTCAACATTGCACTTAAGCTTTCCGCAACCAAAATAAACAGACACGGTGAAAGAGGGTCACCCTGCCGCAATCCCCTAGCTGGAAAAACGGGACCCCAATCCTTCCCATTCAGCAACACATTATATCGCACCGTAGTAATACACTCCCTCATCAACCCCACCCATCGCTCACTAAACCCCAACTTTAATAACACCTCTCCCAGAAAACCCCACTCAACTCGGTCATATGCTTTACTCATATCGACCTTTAAGGCTGCCGACCCCCCACCATTACCATGGCCCTTATGCAAAGAATGACTAGACTCATACGCAATCATAATATTATAAATAATTGACCGACCCGGAATAAACGCACTTTGAGCACTAGACACAATAGAATCAAGCAAGACTCTTAACCGCAAAGATAAAACTTTGGCCAGAATACGATATAACACGTTACACAAAGAGATAGGCCGAAAGTCAGACATCAACTCCGGATTCTTTTTTTTCGGGATTAACACAATATGAGTATCGTTTATCAGATCAGGCAAACGACCGGAATGTAAAAAGGATTGACAGAACGCAACTACCTCATTGCCCACGGAGTTCCAATGAAGTTGGAAAAAAGCTGGAGACAAACCATCCGGCCCCGGCGACTTATCTGGATGCATTGCAAATAAGGCCGCCCGAACCTCCTCATGAGTAAAATCTCTCAACAACTGATCGTTCTGAACCCCGGACACTCTTTTCTCCAAACCCTCCAAAGCCGGTCGGCTATTACCCACCCCCATAGTAAACAAAGTCCGAAAATACCGCAAGGCCACCTCCCCCATTCCTCCCTCATCTACAACCAGCAAACCCCTCTCATCCCTCAAACCCCGAACCCAATTTCGCCTTCTTCGCTCCTTGACCGAATTATGAAAGAAGCGACTATTCACATCCCCCCCTCTATACCACAATTCTTTAGCCCGTTGCCGCCACCCGTCACTTTGCACTTTCAACAAAGCAAAATACCGCCGTTGTAACGAACTAAACTCATACCCATTACCACCCCTCACTACCCGAAGCCTCTCCAACTCACGCCTATAGCTATTAATCTCGGTCGTTAATCCGCCAAACGTGCGTCTCCCCCACCTCCACGCAACCTCGCTACACCTCCCCAGCCGACTCACAATATCACAGCCCATCATCTCCTCCCACTTTTCCTCCACCAACTTTCTACACTCACTGTAACATCCCCACACATTTTCATACCTCACCCTACGCTGCCACTCCCTCACTCTATTTTGCTCCAACTTCAACAGAATTGGCATATGGTCACTCGAACTGCCCTCTAGAGACCACGCTCTCGCCCCTCCAAACTGATCCCGCCAATCCCCTGACACCAAAATACGGTCCAGCTTTTCTTTAACCCACCTATCCGTTCCCCTCCCTCGTTCCCACGTAAACTGACACCCAACAAAACCCAACTCCACTAACCCGCTCTCACGCACAGCATCCCGAAAACCCCGCAAAAGCCATTCCGGAGTACGAACCCCCCCTTCCTTCTCCCAGTGCCACATCAAATCGTTAAAATCCCCCATTAACACCCAGGGAATAGTATTTAAAGAAGATAAATACCTTAACCGATCCCAGGACTGAGACCGCCGATGTCTTTCCGGGTTGCCATAATAACCCGTAAACCGCCACCTCGGGGTAGAGTCCCCCGACGACACCACAGCATCAATGTAGTGGTTAGAGTACCCTACTACCTCCACGTCGAACCCCCCATTCCATAACAAAGCCAAACCCCCACTCCGGCCATTCACCTCCACCGAAAAACAATTTTCAAAACGCAATTGCACCCTCACCCTCTCCATACGTGCCGACCCACTCAAAGTTTCAGAAAGAAATAAAATGTCAGGTTTATGATGACGCACAAAACCTAACAAGACATGAACTGCCAAGGGATTACCCAACCCCCGGCAGTTCCAACTTAAGCAACTCATTGGGCCCGGTGGGCCTGGTGACCAAGACCCACCTCATCAGTCACAGGACTCACAGCTGTGGACTGACCATCGATAATCATAGAACTAGACTCACCCGTAACTCCCTCATGCATTACCTCACGTACCTCCCCACCCGTTTCCTTCCTCCTTCTTTTCTGATCCACTAAAACCACCCCCTCACCCTCCTCATCATTAATGTCACTCTCATTATTTATCCCATAATGATTAACTGTAACGGCTCCAGCAATTGGTTTCACATAATGCGTCCCCAATGTAACGGCCTGAACCTTCGGACGCACTTCAACTTCAGACTCCAACGGTAACTGTTTGTGTAACGGTTCATTAAACGAAACCGTTACGGAAGACCCCACCTTTCCAACCGGCGCCGACTCCACCTTCTCCGGGTCCAAAACCAGCCAACGGTTCAACGGCACCGTCGGCGGCCTCTTACCCCCCGCTCTCAGCCACGGCCCAAACGGCTTCGCCGTTCCCATCACCGGCGTCTCAAAAGCCACCGGACAAAAACGGTCCCCATGCCCTATCACTCCACAATGAAAACAGAATGACGGCAATCTCTCATATCGAAACTCGACCCAGAACCATTCCCCTCCCGGTTTCTTCATTTTCATACGAGCACGCAAAGGTTTCAGAAGATTAACCTGAACGCGTACACGCATAAAAGTCTGCTTCGTACCATCAAAATTCCGAGGATCGGCAAACACAAACATCCCGACCGAATCCCCAATTACCTTCGCCACCCGTTCAGACATAAAACCCGTAGGTAAATTATGAACCTGAATCCAGAAGGACGCCGTATCCAACTCAATTGTTAACGGATCACCACCTTGCTCAATCCGACTCAACACCACTAAATTCTGATCGAAAGTCCACGGTCCATTCTCAAGAACACGAGCAATATCGCCCTCATGGAAAAACCGAAACAAGAACCTCCCCAATCCCAACTCACTAATATGAACACCTTTGACTGGTTTCCAAGCTTTTGCCATCACATCCCGGAAAACCACAAACTTTACACTCTTATCAGTCACCACCCTCCCCACCGCCGAAAAACGGTAGTCCACCACCGGCTGCTCCACCTCCTCCACCTCCACTATCACCCCCTCATCCTCCGGCCCCAACGACAAAGCCTCATAAGCCTTATCCAACCCACTCGACCCTCCCTCATCCATAATCCCCGCCCCGTCGTCCATACTGTAAACGCAAAACCCAGAAAGCGACAGAACAGAAACCCTAACCCAAGAAAGAAAGCGAAAAGAAACAGACCAAGACAGCCGACCGGAAAAAACCCTAAAACGAGGAGGAAAACTCTTCACGAAAGGAAACGGAAGAGAGGAAAACCGTTTTATCTTTTAAGTTACAAAGACACACCTTAAGTGTTAAAAGAACGCACATTTGAGGTGGCCAAATCTCGGGCCTGGGTTAGCACAGATAAAGACTGGCCCAAAATAATTTGGGTTAATCCTTGTCGGGCCTCTTGTAGTCTTGTGGGCTGCTTTTGGGCTAGGCCCGGAAATTTTGTAATTTTGTATTTATTTATTTTTATATAAATATTGTTTTTATATAAAATAATTTTAAATTCATTTAAAAAATTTGAAATGAGAGTTGAACCCTTGGCCTTATAATTAATAATTAAAATTACTTTCAATAAAGCCACTTCAACCTTTTGATATAATAATGCTAATTAATACTGAGTATATATATAAGTCATATGAGATTAGGAGTATAGGAATTAAAAATATAGGATTAATATAAGATTTATGAAATTGAAATATTGAAATTTGAGAGCGGGAAAGAAATCAAAGAATGAAATATAAATAAGAATAATATAATTTACTAAAGAGTAAGAGAATATTGTATAGAGAGTTGTTGTAAGAGTAAGAGAGTGTCGTGTTGAGAATTTGTGTTGCTAAAAATGAATTGAGTAAGAAGTATATACGGCAAACAATTTTTTTTTTTAAACCCCACCCCCTAGCGCCCCTAAGTTTTGGCTGTTGCACTGGCCGACAGAGGTTACTTGCAAAATTGCAACGTGCAACGACAAAATTAATTTGGTTGTTGCACATTGTAGGCCTGAAGGCCAACTGCCACAATGTGGCAGCTGGGCAAAATGGTTTAAATGCTGCCATGGCTGCTTGAGTGCTCGGAGTTACTTTTCGCTCGAGGCTTAGACCAGGGCCAGTTTCTAGATGGGCCCCGAACTTTTTTTATTGGACTTGAACCACTCCTTTACAAGCCGGTTTTGATTCGAGCTAAGCCCTACCTAAACCCAGTGAAGCATATACCCTTTTTACCGAGTCGATTCAGGACTAGTTCGACCCTGAATTTACATGTGGTCATCTCAAGTAAGCAGTGTAATAAAAAAGGCACAAATTGAGAAAGCATAAGCTAAAATTCTGAAAGATAATCTTCATTTATCTAAATTGTGTGACTCTTTAGAGTCCTTTATTTTTAATTTTTAAATCTTTATTTGTAAATTATTGAATTGGGTTAATAGAGCTCTTTAAGAAATGAATGTTGGGAATAATAGATAGCGTAATTGAATGGAAATAATTTGATGAATTGTTGTTTGATTAATTTTATAAGCTAATATTTTATTTGTAATTAAAATAAGTTATAAATTCTAAAATAAATTCTATCAAACAGAGCCACAATAGAGAAAAAATAAGTCACCACCTTTGGGAAAATCATTCCGACTAAATCTAGCCACATGGAATAATTTTTTATTTTTTTTTTAAATTTGTAGTCCTTAAGTATTAGTACCTTGTAAACTTTATTTTTAATATATTGAATGGTAAAAATATATTCTTAAATTATTTCTTCAATATGACTATTTTAGTCCTTTCAAAATAGCTAATTTGTAACATGATGCATCAAAACAACTTTTTTTTTTTACTATTGATCTTGTTACATGCAGTATTTGTCAATATTGCCTCCACTGAGGCTCGAACCCATGACCTCCCACTTGAGAAAATCACTTCATGCATCAACACAACTTAGAATATCAAGGAATACATTTATAACATGAACAAGTCTTGTATAAAACAGTGTAATACTTTTCTAGTAATTGTTCATCATAAGTGTGTATAAAGTATGTCTTTGTCAATTCATGCAAACTTGCGTACATATGCTGTGGACAATTCCCCAAGTTGTCAAAGGAGACTTGGACTCTTGGATGCAGCAGCTTATATCTCTAATCAGAGAACTAGTCAACATTTTGCATCTGTTTTCTTACTTTAACACCCATTCCTGATTAAATCCCAATTTTCCGGTAAGAATTACACAATATGGTTGTCAGGAAATCAAATCTCAGAATGACAACCTCAATTCTTCATCTTCTCATCCACATCTTTATTTATGCTTCACTTCTAAGCCAAACTACACAGCATGCAAACCAGAGAGCAGCAGAAACACTTGTTTCTTGGAAGAACACCCTCTCTACTTCCATCCTGGATTCCTGGTCAATTAAATCCAACCAAAGTGTTTGTACTTGGAAGGGGATTGTCTGCAACTTTGCTGGAACCATCTCTCAGCTTAATCTGCCCGGGGAAAGCATTGCAGGTACGCTTGTTGGGCTTGATTTAGCTGCCCTTTCTAACCTTACCTGCCTCGATCTAAGCAAGAACTATTTCACGGGGCCGATACCTTCTGCTGTTGGCAGCCTCCTTAAGCTCTCGGTTCTTGATTTGAGCAGTAACATGTTCACCGGGGCGATCCCTATTGAGATTGGGCAGTTGATGGAGCTTCGGTACCTGAACCTCAATGCCAATTCCCTGAATGCTGCTATTCCGTTTCAAATTAGTAATCTTCAGAAGCTGCTCGTGTTGGATCTCCGGGATAATTTCCTGGTTAGTCCGGATTGGACTAAGTTCCGGGGCATGCCCTTATTGACACATCTTCAGCTTAGTAACAATGATCTCACCCTGGAATTCCCACTGTCTTTCATTTCAGGTTGCCCAAATCTAGTTTACCTTGATCTGTCACAGAATAGTTTCACAGCCCAAATCCCGGAATCTGTATTCCCCATTCTGGAAAACCTGGAGTATCTTAATCTCACCAGAAACTTGTTCTGGGGTGCTTTCCCTATGAGTCTCACCAAGCTGTCCAAGTTGAAAGACCTTCGCCTCGGACAGAACAATCTTTCGTCCCGGATTCCTGTTGAAATTGGATCCATGGAAAGCCTTCAGGTACTCCAGCTCCATGAGAATTCATTTCATGGAAATATCCCATCTTCTATAGGCCATCTAAAAGATCTTCACAGCCTAGACCTATCAAAGAATCAACTTAATTCTGGGATTCCTTCTGAACTTGGGCTATGCACAAAGCTTGAGTACTTGTGTCTAGACCATAACTCCTTAGCTAGTGAAATCCCTTCCACTATGTCCAAGTTAACCGAGCTAGTCGCATTACGCTTGTCCGATAATGAGCTTTCGGGAGAACTATCCCCACATCTCATTGGTAACTGGACACAGTTGATTGAATTGCAGCTTCAGAACAATTCATTTAGAGGTAGAATTCCCTCTGAAATTGGTTTGCTGACCAAACTTAACTTCCTTCTGCTGAACAGAAATAATCTTTCGGGCTTAATCCCGTCGAAGATTGGAAATTTGAGAAACTTATATAATCTTGACCTGTCAGAAAACCAACTCTCTGGTCCAATACCTCCAACCATTGGAAATTTGACAGAGCTTTCTCAGCTGGAGCTTTCCTTCAACAATCTTAATGGAACAATACCATGGGGAATAGGATACTTAACATCACTGGCTTCTCTCTCCCTAGGCTCTAACATGCTTCAAGGGCCTAAGGATTTATCAATGATTTGCAATGCCACTTTGCTCCAAACCCTTTCTTTGCACAGCAACAACCTGGAAGCAGTGTTTCCAGAGTGTTTGGGATACTTTAGCAGTGAATTGCATGCACTGGATCTAGGGAATAATCACTTCCAGGGCAGTATTCCGGCAACCCTTTGCAGTGCCCAACGCCTCGGGTTTCTAGACCTCTCGAACAACAGCTTCAGCGGGGGAATCCCGAGCTGCATTGGCAACTTAAACCATTTGACATACTTGAACCTTGCAGTGAACCAATTTGAAGGAGGTATTCCTGAGGAGTTTTGCAGCTTAGTCCTTGTTGAAATTCTTGATCTCTCCCAAAATTCTTTGAGCGGCGAAATCCCGCCATGCCTGGGGAATCTAAGCACAAAGATGTCAGTACTAAATCTCGGGACGAATCGGCTGAATGGACACATTCCTGCACAAATTGCAGAGGGGAATGTTCTGCAGACACTCCAGTTAAACCAGAACCAATTGGAAGGGCCTTTACCTCGTACTCTCATCAACTGTAGGATGCTAGAAATCCTAGACGTTGGAAACAACAACCTCAGTGATTCATTCCCCACCTGGTTGGATTCTCTTCCAAACCTGATAGTTCTAGTCTTGAGATCAAATCATTTCCAAGGACCAATTCTTGGCAACTCTACTCCCAAATCTCCATTCCCCATGTTGCGAATCTTCGATCTCTCCAGCAATAACTTGAGCGGCCCTTTACCAACATATTATTTGCAGCATTTTACTGCCATTGCAAATGGCATCACAAACGGCTTATCAGCAACATACCCTGGAAGCTCAGCTTATTCATACGAAACCTCTGTAACGCTGGTGGTGAAAAGACAAGAAATTTCGGTGAAAAGAATCCTGAATCTTTACACCACCATTGATTTATCAAGCAACATGTTCCAAGGACAGATTCCTAGTATCATAAGACTAGATTCTCTTAGGCTGCTCAACCTGTCTCATAACCAATTAACCGGTAACATTCCACCCACGATTGCTGATCTTTCTCTGCTTGAATCTTTAGACCTGTCTTGGAACCAATTGAGTGGGGAGATTCCTGGGCAAATGCCGAAGCTCACATTTCTTGGAGTTTTGAACCTCTCTTACAATCATCTTCTTGGGAAGATACCGCGCAGCGGACAATTTGATACATTCGGAAACGACTCGTATTTGGGGAACAAAGGGCTATGCGGATTCCCAATGGGAGTTCAGTGTGAAGGAGAAGATGAAAGAGTAGCGGAAATTGGAACAGGAGAAGAGGAGGATTCAAGATTCCTCAATGGATTTTCTTGGGAGAGTGTTCTTATAGGGTTTGGATCCAGTTTTCTAATTGGATTTATAGTTGGATATCGACGCGTAAACGTGAAGTGGTTTACTGCATGAGAACAAGGGGTGATGACTTTTTTTGTGCAAAAAAAACAAGGAAGAGAGATAAAATTATGCAGATTTAAAAAGTTGGATATTTGCGTGTAAATTACCATTGGTATTGTAGGGTAATGGTAAAATTCATTTATATTTATTAGTCATGTTAACTTTTTGTCCCTAAACTATAATTGATGTGGTAATTTTTTATTTTTTTTTAAATATGTCGTACTCACTTTTCGTCTCTAAGTTATACCAATCGCTAAAACATTTTTAGTTGGGCTATATCGAGGAGTAAATTCTTCATGCTTGTTGTAACCTTGGCGAAAGGAAAAGTCGGTATGATAACAGTCTCACATTGGAGTTTTGTCTCTCCGTCGTGGTTGGACACCGTGCTTTTGATAAATTTGTTCAAAATTGAAATGCATAGGTTACATTTCACGATCAAAACCCGTAGTACTTGGAACATCTTCCTCTTCGCTTTCAGAATCCGCACTGCGACTCAATTGATAAGGCCTTTCGGTATAAGTTGAGTAGTCTACGTATATTTGTTATTTTTCGTTTGGAATGTTGGTGGGCACACTCTCGTGATAATATACAGAGCAATAAAATAGTTTAAATATAAAACTAAAATTAATTTATAAAATTATAGTATCAGTCGGTTATGGTCAATAACTGACCGATGACCGAATAATCGATAGCTATTTTTAAATATTCGTAACCGACTGATAATATAAATATAACCAAACGAATTTAAAATAAACATGAAAACTATCACATGCTCTTTTCTCTGCACATCGATCAAATTGGTCTTTGTATCCACGGATAATATGTGCGTCACAACCAGCCACTCGTGTGGACAAAACCTCATTCGCTTCAAATAACCATGATAAGTAATAAAGAGCAATTATAACCATGGGGCAAGGTTAGTTATAATATGTTCAGTTTTGTGCGTCTAAGTTATAATTGCTCTTTATTGCTTTTCATGGTTATTTGAAACATAGGTGATTTTGTACCCACGAGTGGGCGCAGGTGTGAAGACACATAATATTCATGGATACAGAGACCAATTTGACCGGTGTCTTGAGAAAAAAGTATGTGATATTATTCATGTTTATTTTTAAATTTGGTCGATTATATAGTTTAGGGATAAAATGTAAGCATGATCTATTAGAAAAATGATAAAATTTACAACGTCAATTATAAATTGGGGACAAGAAGTGAACACGACCAATAAATAGAGGTGAATTCCATAATTATTTTATAACTTAGGAATGAAATATATATAATTTTCTCAAATAAAAACTAATTTTATGATAATATTTAATAAAAAAATAAAAAATGAGAATGAGAAGAAGGAGGCAATGACATTGTGTTCTTCCCAATTTTTTTTTTAAAATTGAGAGTGTCATTGCCTTCTTCTTAAATCGCACAGGTAATTAGACAATTGACAGGATAATTGGGTACCCGACCCGGAACCACTGGCAAGACCCAAAGGCGAGACAATGGACGTTCAAACTACCCAAGACACCTCACTCCTCAGCATCAATGCTCAACGGTTCAACTCCTCAGCATTGATGCCCAACCTTCAGCTCCTCAGCCTTGATGACCAACGTTCAGCTCCTCAGCATTGATGTCCAACGTTCAGCTCCTCAGCATTAATGCTCAACGGCTCTCCAGCCCCTTGGCATTAACGCTCCATTACTGAGCTGAAGGAAATAAAAAGGCTCACAACACAAAGTAGTGACGACACTTGAACTTAGACAAAAACACTCTGAACTCAATTGTACACTGGGCACTACGCTCATTATTGTATTCAAATACTTGACAACATTCAAATAATACTCAAATACATACCGGTAACACATTATTACCGTCATTGGTGCTCTCATTGAGAGCCGAGATCAGATCTCAGGCTAAATTCACAAAATCACAAACCACTCAGTTGATCTCATCACTATCAATGGCATCTGGATCCAGCAGCTCGCATACACCTAGTCAGGTGAAAAAGGGTCACCCCTCGGGTGATCTTCGTGAGTAGCTCAACAGTAACCGCGTGGGAGATCGCCGCAAGGGTGATCTCCGTAGCCAACTCAACAACAACCACGGACACTTCCTCCTCAAGTGCATCCGCCTCCTTCACTTGTGCGTTCACCTCTTGTAAGCAGTGGCTTTACCCAGTGAACGCTGCTCCCATCCAAGTAGTGGACTTACAAGCAGTGGTGTTACCGAGTAAACACGGCTCCCATCCAAGCCGTGGACTTCATCAAGCGGTGAGTGGCGTCACCTCATCAAGTGGCGCTGCTCCTCAAGCAGCGTCACCTCATCAAACGGGCGAGGTCACCACCTCAATCACATTAAGCGTTACCACCTCGAACAACGTCAACACCTCAAGTGGTGTCACCTCCACGAACAATGCCACCACCTCAGCCAACACTTGGTTTGAAGTCGGCCACCTCATCAAGTGGCGCTGCTCCTCAAGCAGCGTCACGTCATCAAGTGGTGTCACATCCTCAAGTGGCGTCACCTCCACGAGCAGTGTCACCACCTCGAACAACGTTAACACCTCAAGTGGTGTCACCTCCACGAGCGGCGTCACCTCATCAAGCGGGTGTCACCTCATCAAGTGGCGCTGCTCCTCAAGCAGCGTCGCCTCATCAAGCGGGTGTCACCTCATCAAGCTGGTGTCACCTCATCAAGTAACGCTGCTCCTCACGCAGCGTCACCTCATCAAGTGGTGTCACCTACACGAGCAGTGTCACCACCTCGGCCAACACTTGGTTTGAAGTCGGCCACCTCATCAGGTGGCGCTGCTCCTCAAGCAGCGTCACCTCATCAAGTGGCGCTGTTCCTCACGCAGCGTCACCTCATCAAGTGGTGTCACCTCCTCAAGTGGCGTCACCTCCACGAGCGGTGTCACCACCTCAAGCAGAGTCACCACCTCGAGCAGCATCACCTCTTCGAGCGGTGAGTGGTGTCACCTCCTCGATCAACTTCACCTCCTCAAGCGGCGCTGCTCCTCAAGCAGCGTCACATCCTCAAGCGGTGAGTGGCGTCACCTCCCCGAGTAGCGTCACCAATAAATATGCCGAGGTCATCACGTCGGCCACTTTGGGTCGAGGTCGGCACCTCGGCCAATTTTTGCCGAGGTCCTCACCTCAGCTAATTTTGGCCGAGGTCATCACCTCGGCCATGGTCGAGGCCTTGTGCCTCGGCCACTGTGACGGAGGTCCCGCACCTCGGCCACAATGATAACAAATAAAATAACTCTATTCCCTTACGGCCGGCACGAGATCCGATCTCGCTAGCTACCTGACGGGAGAGTGTTTTCCTGGGTTAAGCCACCGAGGTCCCGCACCTCGGCCACAATGATAACAAATAAAATAACTCTATTCCCTTATGGCCGGCACGAGATCCGATCTCGCTAGCTACCTGACGGGAGAGTGTTTTCCTGGGTCAAGCCAGGTGCTTGATTTCAAAAACACCACACTCTAGTCCCTTAGGGCTGGCACGAGATCCGATCTCGCTAGCTACCTGACGGGAGAGCTGACCTTTGACCGAGCCTACGGATGGTCGAAGTAAACTCACGCACAGAGCGACAAAAAAAAAAAAGCAAACAAACAAAAACAAAAATCAAAACAAAACTAAAACAAAAAGTAAACCAAAAATAAAAACAAAACCAACAAAATAAAAAAAAAAATAAAAAAAAAAATTAATTGGCCGAGGTCATGCCTTGGCCAAAATTGGCCAAGGCTGACCTCGGCCAATTTATTTTTGGCCGAGGTGACCTCGGCCAAAAATCAGCCGAGGTCATGCCTCGGCCAATTTTGGCCGAGGCTGACCTCGGCGAATCAAGTTTGGCCGAGGTCAACCTCGGCCACAATACTCGTACTCTTCAAAAAAAAAAAAAATATTTAGACACCTAACTACTCCCAAACCACCTCAATCGCTCTCGTTGGCTAGGGAGTGGGGGGACTGGTGACAGGATAATTGGGTACCCTACCCGGAACCACTGGCAAGACCCAAAGGCGAGACAATGGACGTTCAAACTACTCAAGACACCTCACTCCTCAGCATCAATGCTCAACGGTTCAACTCCTCAGCATTGATGCCCAACCTTCAGCTCCTCAGCCTTGATGACCAATGTTCAGCTCCTCAGCATTGATGTCCAACGTTCAGCTCCTCAGCATTAATGCTCAACGGCTCTCCAGCCCCTTGGCATTAACGCTCCATTACTGAGCTGAAGGAAATAAAAAGGCTCACAACACAAAGTAGTGACGACACTTGAACTTAGACAAAAACACTCTGAACTCAATTGTACACTGGGCACTACGCTCATTATTGTATTCAAATACTTGACAACATTCAAATAATACTCAAATACATACCGATAA
Organism: Ipomoea trifida; assembly: GCA_003576665.1. NCBI lineage: Eukaryota > Viridiplantae > Streptophyta > Magnoliopsida > Solanales > Convolvulaceae > Ipomoea > Ipomoea trifida. The sequence continues at coordinate 5,590,142 of CP025655.1, forward strand.
CACATTATTACCGTCAACAATTATTTACTCTAGTTCAAGCAAGGAAAATATCATAAAACATAATTGATCCAATCAATTTCATCAATTGTGCTATATAATATTTGATGTTATAATTTATATAATTGTATATCAATCAAAATATTATAACAAATTCATTTTGTGCAACGCACGCGCGAAAATAGTAACGTTTTAAAGTATTAGCGTGTACTGTTTTGTCTCCACCAAGCATATATAGGAACAAATTTTGGTTATTCTTGGTGCCATAAAGAAGCAATATCACTTAACTATTTAGTATTTCTGTGTCAAAAAGTGAAGGCAAATAAGTAAAATTTATATAAATAATTATGAGTAGTCTGAAGCAAGAAGCACCAATGGTCTAGTGGTAGAATAGTACCCTGCCACGGTACAGACCCGGGTTCGATTCCCGGCTGGTGCAGTTTGAGAAGCTATGAGGAACTTCACGCGACAGTGGTGATTGGGTCGCCACGGTTTGTCTGAATATAAACTTGGACGAGAGTCAGCGTATCTGAGCTTCTTTTTTTTGAGACTTTTTCATTCTTCTCCACGATTAAATGACAAATGGTATTGGATTTTCGGATTTTTTTTAATTTATTTTTTGAAATCAAACAATCATTCTTTAATTATGTAAAGGAGAAATAAATGGGACACATAAGGCTCAAACCTGCAGCTGGCAACACTTTTGGTAATGCCATATTCTTTTTCACAAAGTTTTTCACTATCTTCCTCTAATCCAATGATTTGTACAACTCTAAATTATGAGCCAAATGTGTATTGTCGTTGTGGTCTAAAAGCACCGCTATGTGTTTCATGGGAAAGTGATCAAAAGTTTTTTGGGTGTCAAAAATTCAAGATATGTTGAGCATGAAAAAGAAAGAAAAAAAGGATTAACCTTCATTTTCCTCACAAATATATCACAATTTCTTTTCTTCTTTGGCCTACCTGGCATTTTGTTGGGAACCGAAGCCAATATATCTAATATGAGTGGGAGCGCATTGGGTTGGACCATAGTACATGAGTATTTTTGTAGTTGTACATGATTATGGTTGTATATAAATATGATGATTGTAACCTTGGATGTTTTATCATCACCATCACAATTAATAAAAGAATAGTTTTACTCCTGTGGATATAGGCATATTATCGAACCACGATTGTTCATTGTTCTAGTTAATCTCAATAAATTGGTATCAAAGCACTATTTGAGATGACCAATTTGAGTGCGAAATTCAAAGTATCAAAGTTTGATGATACAAGAAATTCTGAGTTGTGGTAGTCCAGGGATGGAGGTATTCTAAAAACCTTGAAGGTGGAAAAGCTAGCTAATATGATAGAGGTTGATTGAACGATTTGAAGGATCGAATGGCAGGAACCATTCGGGCCGATGAAGTCGTGTATCACATCTTGACCTTGGCAATTCCAAAATAAATTTAGGATAAATTGGAGTGTCAATTCGTGAAAAAATCTCTTAACGGGCTTAGGATATGTAGGAGGGTTCAGACTTGGTACAACATATTAATGTCTTTCAGCCGGATAATCTCAAATTTGGTCAAATTCGATGTCAAGTTTGTAGATGAAGACAAGACTATGATGTTGCTATGTATATTGCCTCTTTCCCTTGAATATCTACTATCTAGTGACTACCCTTATATTCGGGATCACGATTAATAAAAGAACAACTCCACCCTGATAGACTACCTTGCCGAACAACGTAAATCTTTGTTCTTTGTTCTACTTAATGTCAAAGTATTACATATATATATTACATTGGCAAAGGAGTTTATAAAACACAGAAAATAGACAAGAAAAATGTGCCGGTGGCCAATCAGAAGCTGCCATAGTTTAGCGTACTTATCCGCTCTCAGATTTTCCGTTTTCTCGTGTACAGGGACCTTCCAGGCTTCCAAATAACCTGAAAGCACCAAAAACCCCAACTTTCCTCGAGTTAATCAATTAAGAAAGTACCAATTCAAAATCTGTGTCAGATCTTTCTTCTCCGGGGAATAGATTCTTGGAAATGGCGGCCATAGCGTCGGCAGCCTCCGCCGTGTCGCTCTCATTCGCACCAAAGCCCACTTCTTCAGCGGTCGCTTTTTCTTCCTCTAGCTCATTGTTCTTCAGCAGCAACCCGGGCGGGCTCAAACGGAGTTTAGGTCTGAGAACTGGTAATGTTAGGAGCAATGGCAGAAAGCGTCTTTATTGCAACTGCTTGTTCGGGCTTGGGGTGCCGGAGATGGTGGTCATTGCCGGTGTCGCCGCCCTTATCTTCGGGCCTAAGCAGTTGCCCGAAATCGGCCGCAGTATTGGCAAGACCGTCAAGAGTTTCCAACAGGTCTATTTCTTCTCTATATTCCCCCTCCTGTTTATGTGCCTGTGATTATATGCTTTTGATTACTTAATTGGATGTTCAGATTTTGAAATGAGATTTTAGCAGTTTTTGGTGTGGTCAAAGTTTGATTCTATGATTGCCCCATGTTAACGAAAATGACAATGGATCATTGTAAGTGTCTATTTAGCCTCTTTATGCAAATTTTGGAAGATTGGTTGGTTGGTTGTCTAGTTTATAGTTTTAGTGCCATATCCACATTCTAATTTTAAGCCATATTTGATATATTTTTGTAGAACTAAATTAAGGTGTAATGAGTAATGGTGTTTAATTTGAGGACATATATAGATGTTGTTGGGCAGAGGCCTGCGAAGGGTCAAGTTCAACACCATTTGACTAGGGAATTGTTGGGCGGAGACCAGTGAAGGGCAAGTTCAGCATCTGCCTCTCGAAAATGTGGTGGTATATAATGGAGGAGCAAAATGGATTGAAGCTGTGGATGTTTGAAATGAACTTTTCACTGATGATATAGTGGCAACTAGACTTGTTTTAGTCCTTTGAAGCCATACAAAGCAGATCTGATCTTGTTTAGTATTTCTTCCTTAATGTATCTGAATTGCATGGATGCAGGCAGCAAAAGAGTTTGAAACAGAGCTGAAAAAAGAACCTGATGAGCTCCCTGTCCAGAATGTCAAAGAAGGTGGTCAAGAAGAGAAACCAGATGCTGTGGTGTCAACTACAAAGGAGAGTTGATAAACTTCAATGCTACTGGCCTGGTTCTGTTAGCTAGCTAGATCACTTCTTCTGTATCATACTTCATTTCTTCTTCTTGTGCTATAAGAATTGGTCACATTCAGACATTGTCTTGTTAAGTTGGGTTATAGTGTTTGGTTTGGAAGATAAAATCATGTTTTTTCTTGGGTAATGATAATTTGTAGTATTAACTCAAAGAATACAAATACACGGAATATACCCGATTCATGAGAAAATTCACAAAAATATGATCCACTAATAGTATTAATGGCGGTATGCCAAGCACTAGAAGCCTAAAGTAGGCAAGAAATAGATGCCTAAACGGGTAGGTCTGCAACAAGTGGTTGGATGGACTTGTGCTAATTTTTGGATACATGTTTTTGTGTCAAATAATTTTACAGGTGAACGTGAATAAGAATTCAAGATTGAGAGTGATTCTAGTCTATCTAAGTATAGACACCTTGGAGATTGATATATTTGAGGAATATGTGATTATATAGTGATTTTCACTTAATGCATGTATCTTAGCGTTTGGGTATAAGAGGAATACTTGAACGTGGCAGTAACACTCCATTCCATTCCATTTTTGAGTTAGAGGCTTATGACGCTATTTCAACTAGATTTATGCAAATGCCCTACCCTATATATGAATACAAAACTAGATAGATAAACGGAAGGTCTTCGGTCTTTCTTATATAACAAAATAATCAAATCATGTTTTAATTTCTTGTCAGCATCCCAGAAGCATTTTTCCAGTAAGACATGTTTAATTTCAGACAAAAGCTGGTTTGTTTTGCAATGGGTAACCTGGATGACATAATCCAGGAAAAGTAGTAGCTACGAATCACAAAAGAGAGGGGATACTGAATTGGCAAGAACAAACAGAATATTCTGCTTTTCAAGTGGGAAATATGCTTTTGGGCCATACTTTTTGTGGGCCTAAAGTTCATATCTCTCCAAAATGGGCCACGCCATTCCATGCTGCTATATCCAATACTAACACGCGCCGGTGGAAGAATGATTGATTTATTGTATACGTCACGTTACCGATCATGTCACAACGCACACCCACTTAGCTTCTATGGCCTAGCCAATCTTTCTTTCTTTTTTTCCCCTAATTAAAATTTTCAAATACAATATTGCAAAAGAAATATGCCCTAGAAAATTCAACTAGTTTCGCTTTTCCTTTTTCTTTATTCTTTAATAACACAAAAACAAATTAAACAAAACAAGCCAAGGGCCTTGTGGTCCAGTGGCATCAAACCCTTCCTTGTATACGGGAGGTGGTGGGTTCAAGCCTCAGTGGAGGCGTTGCTGTCTCTTTGTTCTTCAGTAGGTTAAAATAAATTAAACGAAACATTTGATGGTTTTAATACCTATTAAGATATTTGTTTGCCTATTTTACTACTATTGAATTCAAATTTTTTAGTAATTATAAAATTCATTATATATTTTTTTAAATGTAATGAATTTTATAATTACTTTTGAAGAATGGAATAAAAAATAAGGGAGAAAAAAAATTTTGAAAGAAGGAAGAAAAATTTTTAAAAGTAAAAATGTCATTGTCAATGCATTAAATATGAAATTTTAATATATATATATATATATATATATATATATATATATATATATATATATATATATAATATTTTATATATTTACTTATTTTTATTTTAATTAATTATTTATATATTTATTTTAATTCCAATTTTTTTAAGTAAAAGAATTTATAACTTAGATTAATGAACTCAGAAAAGTAAGGGTACATCATACCGCTTAGAGTGAGATAGACTGGCTCTCTCAGGCCTTAACTTTGTTTAAAGCGTGAGCAACCTGGTTATTAGTTCTATGAACGTAATAAAGCACACTACTAACTAGAGACTGATGTAACTCCCACAAAGTGACTCTTACTGGGTCCCCTTCATCTTCAGTTGGGTTTCTTTTAAAAAAATAATAAAATAATTTTTTATTTAAAATTATATCGGGTTCGCTTTCTTGTATGACTTTCATCTTTGCCGGATGCCGTGCAACTTGCTTTCTTGTATGACTTTCGCGGGTTCGCTTCGCCCCGCTCTCTGTTTTATTAATAATACATGCTTTTTCTATTAAAAAAAAAATAAATAAAAGTTAAAAAATTGTTTTTAAATTTCATAACCGACACGTTAGCATATCAACAGGTAAACAAGTCAATTTTTGTAAAATTGCATGAATTCGCGTTGTTCAGAGACCTAATTGTAATTATTTTAAGTTATGTGACTTAATTACATTTTTGTGTTTAATTAGATGACCTATTTCACCCTTATTCTAAAAATTAATGACATCTCAATTTCACATGAAGTAGTCTAGTAGGAAGTACTAACGTAGTATTATTGACTCGAATGAGATGTAACAAATTAGAAAAGAGAACTCCTTTCTCAAGTCTTATATTAAAAATTAAACAGTAACAAAAATGGGTAACATTTTGTAGATCATGCAAAGCGAAAAGGTAGGTATGTTGTTAAAAACAGTCTTACTTTACGTATTATTTTGAAGAATTAAATTCATCATTTCGATTTCACAATATAACGTTGAGAATAGATTATGATTATGAAATAGCAGCCTTATAAGAGGTAAAGTAGAATTGATTGAAATGTATCATAACAAATTCAAAAAGAAAAATGTTGATACTCATATTAAAAATTGAAAAGTGACAAAAATCGTTCACATTATTCTTGTGCGGGCTAGACACAACTAAAATAATTATAGCTATCTTAATAACATCCATCTAAACTTAGGCTTTTTTAGAGAAAAAAAATGATTTTTTTGGTGTGGGAGTGTGTGTGTGGGGGGGGGGGGGGGGTTCTAGATAGCAACATCCTCAGTAGAGTATATGGGTAAGAAGAATAAAGGAATGCATTATGAGGCAATAGTTGGACATTTATGCACCTGACCAATGAGGGAAAAAAAATTTTGGTTGAAAACCAAATAAACAATGATACATTAATTAGGGCCGTTAAAGAACCGAACATGAACTAATAGAGGTTTTATTTATTTATTTATTTATTTTTTTTGAAGAGTAGAACTAATTGAGGTTTGTGTTTGTTTGTTAAAATTTTTAGCGTGTTCGTTTGTTAAGGTTTTGAAAATCCTATTTGTGTTTGTTTGTTAAGCATTCATTAACATTCGTGAACACATTCACAAACATGTTCGTTAACATTTGCGAACATGTTCGTTCACGTTTATAAACACTTAATAACCAAACACAGGCTTATGTTCATAATCACAATTCGTTCGTGAACAAATAACAAAACTATTAGCCAAAGACCTTGTGGTCTAGTGGCACCCGGTGTCCCGGTTAACACTCCCACATGGATGATGGGAGTGGGTTCGAGCCTCAATGGATATATATATATATATATATATATATATATATATATATATATATATATATATATATATATATATATATATATATATATATGGTCATAATCAGGTTTGTCCGCCCTTTAACCTAATACACCATTAGGGGTGTGTATTCTCACTGTGGGTGCGTAGACATTATTAAACTAACTTGTTCGTCAGGTGCGTAAACATTATTAAACTAACTTGTTCGCCAACATTATCAAACGAGTTTGTTATTAAACTAACTTGTTCGCCAACATTATCAAACGAGTTTGTTCATGAGCTCCTAGCAAACGAGCCTACAACTGTTTGGACTCTGTTTGTTTATGAACCGAGCTCTAAAATTTGTTCATTTATGTTTGTTTACTTTAATAAACGGACATAAACGAACCCTTATCGAGCGAAGATGCGAACACAAACATGTATAATTTACCGAAAGCTCTGTTCGCTAACACCCCTAATATTAATGAATAGGAAAAAAGTGACTAATACAAGAAGGAAAAGAACTAAAACTAGTAGTGAAATCAGACTAAGAATTTGTGACCTTTGCAAGGGCATGAGCCAACATATTCGCTGATCTCCGAAGAAAATGGTAGGACACTGACTCAAAGTGTCTAGCCAATTTGCGACACTCGTTAATGGTACACCCAGCATAAGAATGGTCGGGTAATGGAAAGTTTAGAAGCTCTTTGACAATCCGATTTTATCTTTATATGCTGCCAACCTCTTCCTTTTAACCATGAAAGGGCTTCTTTTACTGCTAAATCTTCTGCTAGGTGCAAGTCATTCAGACATTTGATCGGGCCGTTTATCGCGCCTAGGAACTCACCGTTACTAGTCAAGAGGATTGATGCAAAGGAGGCTTGCTTAGTGTTTGTGGATACTGCTGCATCAACTTGTCATATTAAACAGGGCATGATGGTAGGCTAGTTAGTCCACTAGGTACAAAAGGTTGCATGATGGTAGGCTAGTAAGTCCAAATTGTAGAAGTGTTGCCAAAGTGCATGAATAGATGCTCCATTGTTTCGGCTTCTGAATTACACAGAGGGCAGGTTGCATCAAGATCAACTCCCAAATTCGTCTCCCAATAAATAATAAACAAAGTAAATTAAAACAATTAAAAAACAGAAAACCAAGGTTGCAAAAATCGCTAGGCGCCTAGGCGGGCGCCTAGTTTTTTTTTTTTTTTTTTAAATTAAAAATATATATTTTAAGTGTTAATAATTGTAAAGTGTTTAATATTGTAAGTCTTTACATTTTAATAGTTAAATATTTTTTTGAAAGGAGTTAAATATTTAATACTTATTAAGTTATTAGTTATTATTTATTAATTATTAGTGCATTATTTATTAGTTTAATTTAGTTATTACTTATTATTTTATTAAGTTATTACTTATTATTAGAGTATTAGTTAATACATTATAACATTAATAGTTTAAATGTTTCAGATTTATAATTTTTTTAATAAAAAAAAAAAAAAAAAAAAAAAAAAAAAAAACCAGCCGACCGACCTAGGCGGGCTAGGCGCCGATTGCACGATTTTTGCAACATTGCAGAAAACAGGAAACAGTTTTTTGATAGTATACAAACCCTTAGACTCTTAAATTTCTTCCAGCCTTATGCTAGAAAAACTTTTTAGGAATTTTTCAAAATTTTCATCCCAGCAAGGGCATCAAATTTTTATGGTAGTTCAAACAAAAATAAATTTGTTTATATCATTCTTTGTGATAACTTTTTTGGGCATAATCCTTTAAAATAACTAGACACAAGGAGTAAAGAAAATCGGTGGAAGTTAAGCAATAACACAAGAGTAAGGAATAAGAGTGAACAAAATAATTAAATGAAAAAAATAATGAAAATAGGGTTTGGAATGAGGAAACATTCGATTCAATGTCAATGCTAAGGATTAAGGGGAGCCCAGACTCAATTTTGGGTTTCAAGATTGTCATCACCAATTTGGTGGGTCTAACAAGACACTTTCGTGTTCCAATGCTATGTTGATAAAAAGATGGTGATTGTTCCACTTTTGTGATGCTACTAATCCCCATAATAAATCTCTAACAATCTAGACCTCTAAAATTTTTCACTGTCATGACGGAATCTAAGAGCATTGAGATGGGTCTAGTGAAATATTAATGGTTGTGAAACGGGTCAAGAAGAATATCCCTTGCCCATTGGTTGTCAAATCCCTACTAATTAAGAGTGTGTTGGGCAATGTTGAGCCCAACATCTCAACATAGGCAAATTATGCCGTGGCAAGGTGGACCTGGGCCCAATACGACGCCGTTTCACTATTTTTTTTTTGTTAAAAAAAATTACTAAACATATAGGCCTAAAATGTGTGAATGTGGAGGCTTCAAATTGTGAATATGGAGTATAGAATTTGTGAATGTAGAGTTATGAATGTGTGAATCTGTAGTAAAGTTAACAAAATTCTAGCAGCCCTGAAATGTGTGAATGTGGAGCAAGGTTTCAAATTGTGAATATGGAGTAAATTTGTGAATGTAGAGTTATGAATGTGTGAATCTGTAGTAGAGTTAACAGAGTTCTAGCAACTTGTAGCCCTGTAATGTGTGAATGTGTAGTTCCCAAGTTGTGAACATGGAGTATAGGACCTGTGAATATAGAGTTCTGAATGTGTGAATGCATAACAATAGTAATATAGTTACTAAACATATAGCCCTGTAATGTGTGAATGTGGAGTTTTCAAATTGTGAATATGGAGTATAGAGTCTGTGAATGTAGAGTTTGTGTTCTGTTGCGATGAGTAGCCATTAACGCCGTTAATTTTTATTTTTTTTTTAAATTGTGAAACGGGGTCGTATTGGACCTGGGTCCACGACATAACTACTGCTCAACACAAGAATACAAGATTATTTCACAATAAAAGTAACCCTGGATTGAATTCTACCCCTCTTATGCAATAGATATTAAATAGGCATTAAGAATCTCATGTAAACCTCAATCCAAACCCAAAACAAAACTACTCACACATAAGAAACATAAATATAAGGAAAACACATACAAATAGCTAGCATAACCATTGCAAAATAAAGAGACAAAAAAGAAATAAAGCTTATCTATTGAAATAGATAATCAAGTCTTGAGATACAAGTGTAGAACCTTCAATACATGCTTCAAATATGTTAATAGAACCTAAATCTAAGTCTAATCTAACCTAAAAATATGAAATGAAATGAAGGATAGCGGCTATGGTTTGTCTAGAGGTCAGAATCAAGTAGAAATGGGTTTGTCTAAGCACATGGGCGTGTCAACGCTTGTGCGCAAAGAGTGCAAACAAGGCCTTTGGAGAGCAATGGCGTGCACGTGCATGTAGGTGCCTATGCAACGTTGACAAAAACACTTTCCTGCTACTTTTGACCATTTTAACGCCTGAAAATAGTCGAAGTGTGTTGCTCGTTTGTTGTTCTTGTTTGCCACTTTTTGTTTGAATGCTCAAACACAAAAGTCGTAATCTATTTTATCCTGGGAGACTGACGCTAGTACGCTACAATGCTCCTAGCACCCTCGGGAGGTAGCCAATCGATTTTAAGGAAAATGTGAGTACACAAGACTCATATTTCCTCCTTCTCTACTGCATTTACAATATCAGATTATAAAACCATTTCCCGTGTATTTATTTTTGTAGGAATAAGGGTCCCATCCAACTACACATCAAAATGCAAATAGGCCATCAAACTAAATAAAAAAAAAACAACAATTAGGTCCCTAAACAACGTAAATTCATGCAATTTTACCAAAAATCACTTGTTTACCGATTGATATGCTGACGTGTCGCTTACATAATTTAAAAATATTTTTTAAACTTTTATTTTAATAATTTTAAATAAACAAAATTATTTTAAAATTTAAAAAATGCCAGCTGGAGATGAAGGGTACCCCTTGGTCTCAGACTGGATTTTTATTTTAATTTTTTACAGTAATATTTATTTTATTAAAAATTATTAAAATAAAATTTGCGTTTATTCGAACGTTATTCCTTAATTGTTCAAGATGAATCCTTTGATAGATTATTTTAACCCTATTTAGAAATTAACTCTCATTTTGACAACTTGCCTTTTTCCCTTCAACAAATTAAGGAGGGTTTCCCTACCCAATAAATGGTGTCGACCAAACAACTACATTAATTAACTTCTTGACCTTCCAATAAGGTAAAAACTTTTCAATTAAATTAAGATTGCTCAACTATTTTTTTAAAATTACTAATTCTTTTTTTAAAAAAATAAAATTGATTACTTTTTTTTTTTTTTGAATACTACTCGAACCCACCACCTCCCGTATAAAGGGAATGGTTTGATGCTACTGGACCACAAGGTCCTTGGCTAAAATTGATTACTTTATTAAACTAATAAAAGAAAAAGTGCATTAAGGGAAGAGTAGGATAAATTAAAGCAAACCCCACAAACTATTGGGGAAACTAATGTGAGAAATCCCTTTTCATTGAACAAGAAGTACTTGAAAACATCATATCTAACAATGTATGAAGCAAAGGAGAGGATGAACCAGTTGGCGACGACAACCCAAGTTGATGAGGACAAACTGGTCGGTGTATAACTCAATTTTTTTTTAACACTACAAAAGAGAACAAAAAAAAAAGTATCTTTAAACATCACAAAAAACGTGACAATGATATTCTAACATTGATCGAATATAAAGAAATCAACTTTTTTGTTTTCAAAAAAAAAAAAAAAAGAAAGAAAGAAAAAGAAATCAACTTTTTAATATAACAGAAAGAATATTCAAACAATCTTAAAACACCTCAAAAAACGTGACAACACTCATACATTGGTTGAATGCGGATATATTAATTATTTTTAATGCGCTGGAAAGACTCATCAAAAGAATTTTAAAACATCTCAAAAACCGTGCCAACGATACTCTTGTGAAAAAAATAGTTTTTTTTTAAAATTATTTTTTTAATATAAATACAACGAAATAAGCAATAAAAAAAAATCTAAAAAGAGTTAATACTCAATATAATCTTCGACTATAATGATTTTACTTAATTTAGTATTAAATGACTTTTTTAGCTTAATTTAGTCCTTGACGGGATTTCTAACATAGGATTAAATTAAGTAAAATCATTATAGTCGAGAATTATATTAAGTATTAATTCAATCTAAAATAATAAAGAAGTGACAACGATAATAAAACTTTGATTGAATATTGAATTAAGAAATCAATCCTTTTTTTTAGTACTACCGACTTTGTCCTCCCATATAGGAGAGTCATTTCGTGCCACTAGATCACAAGGTCATCGACAGAAATCAATCTTTTAATACAACAGAAAGAACAATAGAATAATCTTAACAAATCTTTAACAAAATAACAATAGTAATCTAACATTAATTGAATGTTAAAAAAAAAAAAAACTTTTTTAAGAGAAAGAACAAAATAATCTTAAAAAATCTCAAACAACGTGACCAAGATACATTAACATAGGATGAATGTGGGGAAATCAAGATGATTATTTAAAGTTGGATGAGTACAAAATGAGATGGCCGCAGTTAATTTTTTTTTTTTTTTTTTCCTCCAAAGTATCAATAAAATATATATTTTCTAAAAAAACGTAAATTGGGTTTTCAAAAAAAAAAAAAAAAAAAAAACGTACATTGTGTGCGGTACTAAAAGCGTTAGAGAACTTTTCTGATTATATAAGTGAGGCCAATGATAGCCAGCTGTTTAAGTGTGCACTTGGACATCAATATAACGTAGACAGAGAACTAGAAATACGGGACACTAAACAGAGAGAGAAAGAGAGAGAGGGACAGAGAGAGTATGGAAAGGGTGTTTTCTGTGGACGAAATCGCCGACCAGTTCTGGTCGCAGCCGCCGATTCTGCTCTCTCAGGCGGCGGAGCTCGACCTAGGTTCCTCATCCGCTACTATGATGAATCGCAGCTCCTCCGAGTGGGCCTTCCAACGCTTTCTCCAGGAGGCTTCCGTCGTTGATCACAGCTCTTCTCCACTACCTCCGGTTTCTTCTTCTGCTGCTGCTGCTGCTGTTGCTGCTTCCTCTACCTCTATTTCGCAATCGGAGCAAGTGCCTTCGGAGGAATTTCTCGAGATCAAGCAGCAGAGCCTCGCTCCCAATCGGAATTCGAGTTTCCGTCTCAATCACCCGGGAACGGCGACGGCGGCGGCGACGAATAGTAAGAGTACTAGTACCAACGTGACTTCGTTCGGATCGACACATGCATCGGATATTCCGGATAATTCCGAGAAGTACCAGGCATTCCTCAAAAGCCGTCTCGATTTAGCTTGCGCCGCGGTAGCTTCCCGTGTATGTGTCAGTGTTTTTCTTTTCGTTTTTACTTTAATTTTTTTTTTCTTCTGGCAATTTTACATCCCCCAAACGAAAATGAACTTTTGGATTTTATTAATTGATGGTATGGATGCTTATATTCTGCTATGATCTTAGTGAATCCAATTTTCCGCTGAGTAATAACTGGTCATTGAAAAATCGTGGACTTTAGCGACTGTGTGTGTGTTTATATTGCTGTCTTATCTACTAGGCAAAGTACTTGAGGCCTCAAGATTCAACCCCCATGACGCCTGGTATGGGATCATCGGTCTCCAATACACTGCAACCAGAGTCACAGGTGCCTCCTAAAGGTTAGTATTGTTTGTCAAGATGGTGTAAGTATGACTCATTTCAGACTCCCACCACAAACTGAGTAGTGGTCTAGTATTAACCTATCCCTTGTGCAATGTCACATTCAATATTCAGCACTTAGAATGTTTGAGAACTTGCTGTATCTTGAATGGATTAATGTGTTGAGTGTTTTGCTTTTAATAACTATAGCACTTTCAGCTATCTTCTATATTCATATGCATATGTTCCCAAAAATGTATTTTTGTATGTATGCTCTGAGCTGTTCTGGGAGTAGAAATGCAATACTAGTAAGGATTTAACAACAATAGTGCTGGAATAGTGGAATGTGAGACAAAGTGAAGAGGAAATTAGAAGGGAAGGGAAGGATTTCATTAGAAGTGAGGGAAAAACGACTGAGACTTGCTAGGCAAGTTTATCACAATTTTATGATGCATTAAGACTTGTAATAAAATATATATATATATAAAAAAAGAAGCAAAAGAATCTTATTTGGATACAACTGTTTGTTTTTAAGGTGTTGGCACAACACAACCAACAATAACTGTGTTGATTAATCAAGATTAGTACACAATTAGGGAAGGTTATTGAATGCAAAGGAATGGGGGTGTTATCAAACTTAGATGAATCGTATACAGAGTAAATGCTGTGTGTAAATGCTTGTGTTTGTTCACGGGAAGTTGAAATTATTACTGGAGTAAATTATCTGATATTTATATGGTATTTATAAAAAATATTAATTGTTTGTAAGATTGATGCTTGAGCTTGCAAGTTGCTGCTTGTGGCTATGCAGCCCCTTTTCATTAACTGCTTGGGTGGTGCCATTCATACCTTTTCGTTGGGCACCTCCCTTTTGCTTGCTGGAGAAGATTTGGGCACCTGTGGTGAAATGGGTGTTGGCTATGTGGCGGTACCAATATTTCTAGGCTTCTAGCCAATTGGGCCTACAGTTTTTAACCCTCTGGACCAAGCCTATCCCATTGGGCCTGATCCATAACACCAATACCACTCCCTCACTTTCTTGTGTTGAAAGAATTATTAGTACAAGGAAAAAGAACTGGTTAAGGATATTCCAGTGTATAGGGATAATTATGGGACCATGATTTTTTCAAACAGAAAAAATAGCCCTGCGAGGCAGTAACAGAAGGGTTAAGAATCCTAAATTGAATTTCAAAACACCAACAACCACCTAATGCCAGCTATGCCTAGCACTAGTCCGCACAGCCTGAGCTATGGCTTTCCTAAGCCTAAATCAACTTTCCAAACAAAGTGTTAGCAAAATTTTTTTTTTTGGATAAATGTGAACTTGTTTGAATTGAGTGGACCAATTGCTGATATAGCATTTATAAGTTCATTGTGTTGAGGGGTTCATTCATAAGTTCATTGAATGGCATGAATGTCTAGATGGTTTTTTTTTTTTTGGAGGTTTCCATCTTCATTTTTTCCCTTTTGTCATCCTTTTGTCCGTTAGCCCTTAATTAATCTAAAGGATTTTAAGCTCTAAAATGAGATGGGCTTATTACTAATCAATTGGCTAGAACGATTTGTACATTTGTACAAGGCAAGTTGACAATTTCCTTTGGATTTAGAATTATGTCTATTATTCACCTAATTTGGTTGTATAATAAATTTATACCCATGTAATTTATATCATTTCTGAAAAAATTATTAACCCACATAATTATGTAAATTCTATATATATATATTTTTCTCACTAAAATTTTCATTTTCATATTTTTAGATTGACCCCACAAAAAAGTTTTGCTTTTGTTTTAGCAAATCTTTATTGGGGTCAATAAGTAATATTCGATAAATAAAACTACCAAATACAATTAAATAACAAACACATGTAAGGGAAATTGTGTAGTCCACTGGAGTTGGTTGAACCTATTCCATAAATTACGTGTGTCCCTGATAGGTAGAACCTGGCATTGCTTAAGTGGCAAAGCAACACAAGATACACCAAGAGGCGTTGAATGTCATTAGTATAGAGAGATTGTGCCTTTTCCCACATTGATTAGATGTTTTGTACGCTTTGTATATGACATACAGTTTGAGATCCATAGATTGACACAATCCCACAACATGTTGTGCAGAAGAGCATCAACCTTCTCCCATTCATCCTTTTTCTTAGTGATTTCATCTGCTTTCTTGGTCAAAAGGTTGGACACTAAATCATAATTTCATAGAAGCAGCTCAGGTTGCCTAATTTGCACATCCTGTTAACTTCATAATTAATAATTAAACAATTTTAGCAATGGACATGCATTATTGTAAGTGCTAGAATGCATTTAGTGCCAAGGATAAAATATGATTCCTGTTTTGTAATTCATTGTGAAAATTGATTGCCCTATCTATTCTTACTGTATATGTAGGATCTGAGCATGATTCACTGAAGGGGCAAGAGGAGGGTGGAGCACCAACTGGCATACCCTCCTTGCCTGCAGTGCAGAAGAAATCTAGTGGACAGGTTCGGTCAACAAGTAGCGGCTCAGAACAGTCGGATGATGATGAAGCTGAAGGGGAAGGTGAAGCTGAAACAAATCAGAAGATGGATCCAGCAGATGCAAAACGCGTAAGGAGGTTAGGACTTTTACAATATTGCCATATTGGTACTTTTCAGATTAGCTTATTAAATACTAGAAATAAAGGAACAGAAAGGAATGTGAGCACTCATGTGTGACTATAGGCATTTTTCATACATCTAACATTAGTAGTTGAATTTCTAAATATCATATCCTAGTTAACCTTATTTAATGCATTAAGTAGTTGTTCACTTAAGCTAGTGGACCTGTATTTCTCTGCCTTCTGCTATGGTTTTCCTAAACTGTATGCTATCTATCTAGTTTGACTTATCAATTCAACTACTTTAACATGGTAATTTATTGAGTTCCCCTGCTATAGTATGGCCTTAGGTACAATGCAATAACATCAATGCAGTAAACATTATTCTATTGTTTAAAATGCTTTCTGAAGAAGAAAATCTCATGTATGCATGGTGATGTTTATGTTTCCTATTGTATTGTTCAAGATCTTGTTTCCTTGTGGTCTTTTCTTTGAATTTTTTGTTGTTGCATACTTTGTAGGAAAAAAGAAACATATTGTGCTTTAGTTTTTACAAGAGTGATCTAAATCTAATTCTGGGCAATGAAGCTTGAATGCTAGTGTCTAGAAACTAGCATGCTGTAAAGTCTAGACGTTTATTGAAGCCCACTAGGTCAATTTTGAGGTCACAAAGAGGTTAGAGATTTAATCTCAGAAAGGGAGTGTAAATAACAGTTAACTCTGGATGGAAAGAAATCCAGTTTTATTTGCTTCAAAATAGAAAGGAGAAGGGGGGACTAAAAGTAAAGGTAAGGTTCATTGTTTCATTTATTGTGCACCCAGGAAATTGCTATTATTGGAAAAGAATCCTTGTCTGGAGTGCTTTGCATGGTATGAGATGTGTTTACTTCACCAAATCAGCAAATCGACAATGTTGTTGTATACAATCACATGTTATTGTTGATTTTATTAATTCATTATTTTAGCATCTGAAAGATGAATGTTATTATCTGCTCACTCGAATTTATTAAATGTAACTCTTATAAATCTTTTGAGTTCACCAGAATGTTATCCAATAGAGAATCAGCTAGACGTTCTAGGAGAAGAAAGCAGGCCCATCTGACAGAGCTAGATACACAGGTGTCTTTCTTTAATCCATGTAGCATTTTACCTATCGAGTCTTATTCATGATTTTCTTAACAACTTTATCTCATGGTTTTCTCTAGGTCTCTCAGTTGAAAATTGAAAACTCCTCATTACTGAAGCGCTTGACAGACATAAGCCAAAAATTCAATGAGGCTGCAGTTGACAATAGAGTCTTGAAAGCTGATGTTGAGACACTGAGAGCAAAGGTAACTGGTTAATTGGGGTATTACTAGTTTATATTAAATATAATTGGAAATTAGAATATTGTAAGTGTGATTCTTTCCTTATTCAGTTTGGGAGAAGGTAAGATGAAATACCTTTCTGTTGGATGAAGTCATGGAACAGACTTTTCTTGACAGTTGATGGTATAGTGCTGAAGTAGAACCTTCTCAGAGCATGGTTGAAAAAATCGCTAGGCCTTCCTTGGGTGCCCGTGTATTTTTTTATTTTTTTTAAATTGTTTTAAATTTTTTTAATTATTTTTAAGACTTGATAATTATAAACTATTTAATACGGAGTACTTTAATAGTTAATACTAAAATATTAAATATTAACCTAAAAAAGATCTAGAGTTTAAATAAATTAGGGTTATTTCACTCTATGATGTTGTTTTGAATGAAATGACCCATTAAAAAAATGAGAAGAGTAGCTAATTGACCAACTAGGTGGCCTAGTTGGTGCCTAGGCGGCCGGCTGCCTAGACCACTGATTATGTTGATATGCTAGGCGGCCGGCCGGCGCCTAGGCGGGATATTTGCAACACTGTCACAGAGTGAGCTACAAAATAGTAGCTGCTAGAGGGACTATATTTTGAGGGCCATATTGATGAGACCTAGGTTTACTGCATCGGAAGGGGTAAATGTAATTTTCTGAAAAGTTTTGGGGACTATGACCCTCGTTCTATTGCTGCTCTACTTAGCACATGATAATGTAATGTAGTGCCTTTGCTTAATAAGTCACTGTCTAGAGTGGGAATAGAAATATGTTGCTGTCGGTTTTTACATTTCTCCTTGTCAGCAAAAGTGGAGCTGGCAAAACAAAATTTTGTAAAAGAATGATAAAAGGAGTGGACTGAAATTATCATTAGGATCTTTACACCCTGGCATTGCTGTTTTTTTTTGTGATGACAAAAAATATACACGCACTCTTCTGCTTGCAGGTTAAGATGGCTGAAGAAACAGTTAAAAGCGTTACAGGTTTGAGTCCACTGTTTCAAGCTATGGCTGACATATCCACAATGGGCATGCAATCCTTTGCTGGCAATCCAACTGACAGATCAATTGGTGCTGCTCTCCCTGTTCAAAATGACCCCAATCCTCATAGCTATTATCAATCTCCTTCAGGTGTTCACTTTCAGCACCATGATCCCATAATCCAGAACGGCCTGGTAGACATTCCACCAATGGATAATGTGCTGCAGGTCCCAGCTACAGCAACAGTTGGGGCTAATGGAATAGGGAGAGCAACTGCAGTACCACCAGCAACAGTTGGGGCGAACGGGTTAGGGAGAGCAACTGCTGTACCACCAGCAACAGTTATGGCGAGCGGGATAGGGAGAGCAACTGCAGTACCACCGGCAACAGTTATGGCTAGCGGGATAGGGAGAGCAACTGCAGTACCACCAGCAACAGCTGGGGTTAGCGGGATTGGGAGAGCAACTGCAGTATCACCAGCAACAGTTGGGGGTAGCGGGATCGGGAGAGCAACTGCAGGATCACCAGCAACAGGCGGGGCTAGCGGAATAGGGGGAGCAACTGCGGGATCAACACATCCAGTGGTGAGCATGGAACATTTCCAGAAGCACTAGTAGGGGTGTCTGGTGGAACTCTGGGTGGGGGGAAATGATGCATAGAAACTGACCACCTAATTGACGATTTTGTCAAAAGAGATTGGATTAATAATGTAGTTATGTGTTTACATGGCTAATGTAAAATGCATTTTCTCTATCTATTTTGCTTATGTTATGTGATACAACCGTGAACCTTGGATGGTGTTGGTTCTCTGCAATCATTATACCATGGTCCACCTAGTAAAGTGGACCACTGACACAACATACATTTTTAATATATTAAATGTATATTATTTGTGTATCGAAGATTCATTATTTGAACTATCAAATAATGAACTTTTAATACGCAAATAAGATACTTTTAATACATTACAAATATATTTTATGTCAGGTGGTTTACAGTATAATTTGCCCGTTCTATGTCCCCTTGGCACCTTCGAGGCAAGTTCCAAAAGGAAATGGGGTTAAAATTAGTGAGCTGAGACGAAAGAGTGAAAAAGTGGACACTCAAATCGTTATCAGAATGTGGAATCTGAAAGGGAATATGACGGCAACGGTAGTACGGTGGCCTTTAATTTGTAAATTGTGGTTGTGAATTACGTGCTATAGGTATGCGGCTATCAGGTGTGCGCTATTGGCTTCATATGCTTGAGAATTTTCCAGGAATCTTCTTTCTCCGCTAACCTTCTCCTCTAATTCATGGTTTTCGTAGTATATATATAATTGTATTGTTTAATAAAACGATATGTATTGTGCCAAAGACCTTGTGGTCTAGTGGCACTCGGTGTTCCGGTTCATACACTGTTGACTCTTTGTGCTTCAGTAGGTTGAGAAAGTAATTATGAACAGATACTACATTGTAACATAGTCACTAGTTTAAAAAAAAAAGGATATGTATTTAACTATTTAAGGCATCCAAGTGACGTTATCATTTAATCATGCAGTCCATTTTTAAAATAATTTTTGACCTACAACAGTGAACAAACCCAACCCCCTCCCCCCCATAATACTAACAATTTTGTAATCCAATGGTGTCTTTAAGTGTATAACATAAAGTGTTTTACCTCTGTACAGAAAGATATAATGTTATCATCAATTTTTTTATAAAATAAAAAATGAAAAAAATCTTAAAATGTACACTATAATACTCGTAATATAGTTAAACTTCCATATATTTGTTCAGTATATATTTTTATAGCATACAAAATTAAAATTAAAATTTTATATGGTTAACATAGTTTCTAATCATGTATATTTTAGATACATTTATAAACAATATTTACGTAATTAAATTGATCTATTCCTTATTGTATTTCATATATTTGTTGTAATATTGTAAAAATGAAACTACAATATTTTGAAGATTAATCGATGTTATATTAAAAATGAACATAATATAGTGACTTAATATAACCATATGTTAATTTAAAATATTAAAGTAAAAATATCAATATATGTATTATTTAAAAGATTTTAATTAGAGATTTTTAATGATATAAATTTTTTTTTTTGAAAACATATAATTTTATATATTAATTTTATTTGTATCAAAAATTAAAATTTAACTTTAAAGAATTAATTTAGTTTACTTTAAAGGTGGACCATAGTCCATTGTATAACAACACAATATTTTGGCCAATCATTACTATAAATTAAATTAACATATATATCATATGTTATAATTTTTTTTTTTATAAATAATTGCAATTTCAAATTTTTTTTTTTAAAAAAAAAAGTCTTTTCCTAGGATGGGTGAGATAATACTACTATTTTTTATATATTTATAGATTAATAATATTCTACCTATAAGGTATAATTTTACTATTTATTTATTTATTTTTACATCTAATAGCTCATTGATTATTTTGGATTAAAATACACACACGCGCGACAAACATCTTGTGTTCAGTTGGCACCAGGGCTCTCATTGAAAGAAGTTCACACGGGTATTGATTCTTTTGGCTACATCAGATGGAGAAATTATATTGAACAGATACTACCTTGTAATAGAGTTGATAATATTCAAAATAAAAACGTGGCCTATTTAGCAATAAAAAATTCTACTACTTTAAAAAAATTAAAATATATATATAAAGTTTACTATTCACAATAAACTATTCCTCATAAAAGAAAATAAAATATTTATCCTTACCTCTTGGTTTGAGCCGGTCAACTATGGGTAACCTAGGGGTTTACCTACACCCAAAAGGATTGTGAAATTCTCTCGTCATCCAATTTTTTTATTTTAAAATACTACAAATATTTTTTTTCAATTTTTTATTAAATAGAAATGATCTCTTTTACTGAAAGGACATTTTTGCATTAAGCAATAGATGCATAAGTAATAAACTAATAAATATTAAAATTTCTAATTCTCATTTGAGTGATATTTCAGAAAATAAAATTATAAATATTGTTGTATTTATAGAAAAATACATATTTCAAGCATCTCAATTTATGGAGTGCAATTATTATTATTATTATTATTATTTTTGAAATATTCATCATTCTTTACAAGTAGTATATGTTTTATACTTTTTCAAACATTTTCAGCTTAATGACTACTCATTTGAAATGGTAACGGGAATGTCATCACACTACATGATAATTGGCCAGGAGTACGGTTATATAATGATAAAGTAAGTACAATTTAATGCTCCGTAATATAGGGAAGAATTTTATAACTCTATCATATAATATTATAATGCATTAAATATATTGAGGTATTTTCCTTTTTCTCAATTAAAATTATAACAGTAGGTTAGTTGGTGGGTATAGTTACTCCCACCCCTATGGCCCTATCCACCACCAACTACGAAAGAGTTTAATACATTATTAGTGGAATATATATTACTCCCTTTTGCTCAAAAAATGTATTGACTAATAAATATATTTCCTTTATGAACAGATACTACAATATAATAGGGTCAGTTGTCTTCAAAAAAAAAAAAAAAAAGTATATTTCCTGGATTACCAATAGTTATTCAGTAATTGCACTATAGGTTGAAGAGTATAAGACATTTTTGCATTAATCAATAGATGTTAAGTAATAAATATTAAAATTTCAAAATCTTATTTACATGATATTTTGGATAATAAAATAATAAATATTTTTGTATTTGTACAAAAAAGATATTTTTCGATCGAACTTCTCAATGTATGGAAGATAATTATTTATGAATAAAGGAAAAAAAAGGTTTAATGCTCCATTATATATAAAATCAATAATATTGTGGATCTCGATTAAAAAAATTGACCTCATTAATTTTTTTGTATACAAATTAAATAATATTAATATATAAAAGAATATCATTAAAAACTCTAATTGAGATATTTAAATGACATGACATATATTTTTAAAAATTTTTAAAATAAATTTAAAAGTATATAAAGTCATTACTATATACATAAAATTGATTTATAAAACTCACTATTCATAAATTTACTACTATTGGTACAAAAATTCACTACTATAAGTATATAATAAATTCACTAACATAAATATATAGATTCACTACTATTAGTTCCATTTTTATGTACTAGCAGTATTATTTTTATATAATTGAGTCCACCAGGTAAGGTGGAAGTACTCCGTAACCTCTATCTTTTTTTTTTATATAGACCTGCTATATATTAAACAATTTTCTAGTTCTGACATATAATGTAGTAATTATTAATTTAAAGGGGTAACTCAAGTGGCAAAAGAGTTTTTTTTTTTTTGTTTTTTTTTTTTTTTTGTTTTGGTGGGGAAAAATTTGACATAATCTCAATTCGATTCCTACAAGTGTCAATTTTTCTTAGGGCAGCCCCTGTGCCTCTCGGAGAGAGCGGAGATTAGTCAGGTGGACCCAAATCGTTAAACGAACAAAGAATGACCCAAAACACCTTGTGAGTTTGCAAAAAAAAAATTAATGCAGTAATTAAATATATTGAGATATTTTTCTAAATTAAAATTATACATAATGGCATAATGGAGTAATATTATATTGAGATTGTTGGTATTCTTAAATTTAGTCGGTTAATTATAAGAATAATCTAGACTGATTTATAGAATATTTTATCAGTTAAAGTTACACGAAAAATGTTATTTAAAATGCACAGAATTTACCTAAAATGCACAAAATTTTTACCTAAATTGAATGATAAGAGAAACGAGTGGTTTCAGTATTCATTTGCTATCTTCTCAAATTGCTCTATAAATACTCATGCTATGAAACGAGCGTTACCCATATATTCTGTTATCAACTCTCAACCATTCAACTCGCTCTCTCCCTTCCCTCTCTCGTTGCCCAACACTACAACCTTAGAGGTAATTTCAGGTTTTCCGGGTGTGTATGTAAGTTTTCCCGTGAATCTTGAATACCCTTTCAATTTCACAGGGAGATCTTTGCGGCGTGTTCATTTCTGTTTAGAAGGAATCTGGGATAGAAGTCTTGGTCTTTTGCAGTTCTTTGACTGTGTTTTCACACTATTTCTTTTGCATTCTAGAACCATTGCTTTGATTTCTTTGTGGGTTTTAATTCCCCCCTTGATTTGTGTATAGGTTTTTCAGTGGTATACTGATTTCTCTCTTTTATTTGGCTGCAATACTGTGCTCTAGAAGGAAATTCAGGGGACTGAGTTTGCTTGCTATGTCTCTCCTGAATTATAAAGCATTTATGCCCATTTAATTGCAATCAATTTATTTACTTACTTCCCTTTTTTATTTAATTTGTGATTCAAGTCCTTGTCTACATGACTACCTCTAATGCCCTCAACTACCCATAGTGGTCAAGAGTTGCAATCTTTTCTATCCCTAATTGAGTTTTGGGATATGCTTGTTGTGAATTGTGTTTGGAAACACTTGATATAGTTAAAGACTTTGGGTGCTTCATATCAGTTCAATGTTTTGTGTTGATTTCATGATTTGTTACTGTTTTATGTTACTTTCCTAGTATCTAGTGAATGCACTCTTAGTTTAGACACTTTACTGATTCACTGAAGTGGTTTAGGATGGGAAGCTCTGGAGGAATTGATTATGGTGCTTACACCTATGAGAACCTTGAGAGGGAGCCTTACTGGCCATCTGAGAAGCTCCGCATCTCCATTACCGGAGCTGGAGGGTTTATTGCTTCACACATTGCTCGCAGGCTGAAGAGTGAGGGCCACTACGTTATTGCTTCTGACTGGAAGAAAAATGAGCACATGACTGAGGACATGTTCTGTCATGAGTTTCATCTCGTTGATCTGAGGGTTATGGACAATTGTCTGAAGGTCACTCAAGGAGTTGACCATGTCTTCAACCTTGCTGCTGATATGGGTGGAATGGGGTTCATTCAGTCTAATCACTCCGTTATTATGTATAACAACACTATGATCAGCTTCAACATGATGGAAGCTTCCAGGATTAATGGCGTTAAAAGGTCTGCTGCTGTATTTTCATGTGATTAAGTTTATATGGCTTTAAATCTTTTACTATCTATGTCCTGTGAATTATGCTTGTGTATACGGTTCTTCAGAAAGTTTTGTATCTGAGCCTTGGCTTTTTCAGGTTCTTCTATGCCTCTAGTGCATGCATTTACCCTGAATTCAAGCAACTAGAGACTAATGTGAGTTTGAAGGAATCTGATGCATGGCCTGCTGAGGTTTGTTTTTACTCCTTGCCATCTTTTGGTCTTGTTTGGCTACCAGAAACATCCAAAATTACGGTTGTAATTTTATTTTTATCTGCTTGTATTTAAGCCTCAAGATGCATATGGATTAGAGAAACTTGCGACTGAAGAATTGTGCAAGCATTACAACAAAGATTTTGGAATTGAATGCCGTATTGGAAGGTTCCACAACATTTATGGTCCATTTGGAACATGGAAAGGTAATTTATTTAATTACTATGGATAGCTGCATGAATAATCTGTTAATTGGTTGCTTCAAATTGTTACATTGGTTCACTGGTCCAGGTGGAAGGGAAAAAGCTCCTGCTGCTTTCTGTAGAAAAGCGTTAACCTCAACAGATAAATTCGAAATGTGGGGAGATGGACTTCAAACTCGTTCGTTTACTTTCATCGATGAGTGTGTTGAAGGTGTTCTCAGGTGAGCACTTTAGTGGTAAACCAAAGTACTGCTCAATTGCATATTTCTTCAATGGACTTATGGACATTTGGTGGATCGAAAATTGTGTTAAAGCTCCTCTTTAGTTGTTCTCTTAGACCATAGTATTTTAATCCAACGTGTTCAGGAGCGGTGTAAATTTGATCAAATGAGATTCTAATTAGCTCTTAGCATTCTTATGTTAACGGGAGTTAAGTGTACCTTTTGTTGCTTATGATGGATGTGGTTTATTATGAAATTGAACTCGCCCGCGAAATGATCTTTCGATGCAGGTTAACAAAGTCCGACTTTCGGGAGCCTGTTAACATTGGGAGTGACGAGATGGTTAGCATGAATGAGATGGCTGAGATGGTTCTTAGCTTTGATGAGAAGAAGCTGCCGATTCACCACATTCCCGGGCCAGAAGGTGTCCGTGGTCGAAACTCTGACAACACTCTCATCAAGGAGAAACTTGGTTGGGCTCCAACGATGAGATTGAAGGTACGCGTCTTAAAAGCCAAACTCTGACCATTCTAAAGACTAACAAGTATAATTCCCGACTTCCAGTGTCAGCATACAATTCGGATTGTTGCTAAATAAGCGATTGCAATATTTGCAGGACGGGTTGAGAATCACCTACTTCTGGATCAAGGAACAGCTCGAGAAGGAGAAAGCTCAAGGCGTTGATCTCTCCACATATGGATCTTCCAAGGTGGTGGGAACCCAAGCTCCGGTGCAACTTGGATCGCTCCGTGCCGCTGATGGCAAGGAATGAGTGGTGTTTGAAGCTGAGGTTTGGGTTGGTTTGATATAGATGTACTTGTACCCTATAAAAATGTGTTGAAAAGTTGCTTTGTTTGGATGGGGCATATTTATCTTCCTGTTTTTCCTATCTTAGCTGATGAAAAACTATTCTGCCCTTGAAACCCAATAAGGCCTTGGCCAAGTTTGATGTACAATCATGGTGGTTTGGATGATTTTCTTATTTGAATTAATGGTCATTTTACCTTCATCAACCAAATTATTGCATATGCTTGTTGCCCCACTCCCTCCTAATATTTTGTCTGTTTTCTTGTTTTATTCGTGACTTTGTGATAAGTTTCTAAAGTGCTGTCTGGCTTCCTCTTCAGTCTTCAAAGGACAATGATTGAAAGTGAATATACATGGAAAGGAATCTTTTCAAGTATCCAACAGCCATGTGGTTTTTTTATTTTTTATTTTTGAAAAAGTGAAGTATTTTGGTCTTATTAAAAAGAAAAATTTGCCCGGACAAAAATGTTGTTATTATCTCTACTTTTTTAGGGATAAACCTTGCTGACGAGAAAAAAAGGCGGAAAACGACACCTTTTCTCCCTATGTGCATATAGCATTTCTCTCCCTGAGTTATGGTTTTTTCACTCAGTTATTTTAAAAGTGGTAGCTTTCCCCTTTGTAATGTTAAATTGACATTTTTGCCTTTAAAAAAATTATTTCATTTATTTTTATTATCCAATCAATTATATTACTAATATGTATGGAAGATCACGGTTCGATACGAATCTAATCAAACACTGTAGCAATTGAACTCAAATAGTATGGACGGTTACGGTTACGATTCAGAACCGAAAAAAATGAAATAAAATAATAGTTGAATTTAGACTATTTTTAAATAAGAATTAAAATTATAAAAATAAATAAATAAATAAGTTTTTGATTGGTGGTTCAAAATCGAAATTAGAACCGAACCGTACCGATTTATCAAAATAAGTGTTTGATCATTTTCACTATATATCCCTGTGGTTCAGTTCTGGTTCACAGTTCAACAATTATTTAATTTTATTTTTTCGGTTCTGAATCGTAACTAGAACCGTCCATACTATTTCAATATGATTGCTACAGTGTTTGGTTAGGTTCGAACTGAATCGTGATCATCCATACATATAAGTAATAATTTGTTGGAGAAGAAAAATAAATGAAATAATTATTTTTAAGGGTAAAAATATCAATTTAACATTTCAGAGGAAAAAATGCCACTTTAATAACACAGGTGAAAAAGTTCTATATGCACATAACATAGGGGAAACAATGTCATTTTTCCTTTAAAAAAAGTATTAACAAAAATTGAACTTGGTTACCATTTAGTATAAGAATCATGTTTTATACACTCATCCACTCCTTTCAAATTTTTTTCAGAATTTACTTCACGTGAATAAATTTTTTATATTTACTAATTAATCCGAAAATGAATTGATCAAGAAGTGCCCCATCAAATGGTAAATATCAATAGGAGTTAATTACCGATTTGGTTACTCGATTATGAGGATTTCACCACTTTGGTCATTGATTTTCAAAATTGTCCAATTGCATCCTCAACTATGCAATTTCAAAATTGTCCAATTGCATCAACACTGTGTGATGTGTTTATGCATACCTAATGGTGCATTTTGTGGTAATGTGTACCTAATGGTGTGTTTTTGATGCGTTTCTTTATTGTGCGTTTCCTAACACTATTGGTGCTTTGTTACATCATAATGGGTTCCTGTGCAGTTGCGCGGTTGCTTAGGTGCGTGGTTTTCCTTCTTAAGGTGCGCCAATGTTGAAACTTAAGGTGCGTCAACCTAAAGCTTTAGGTACGTGGTTTTCCTTCTTAAAGTGCGTTGTTTTCCTTCTTATGTGCGTGATTTATATGATTAAGGTGCGTCAGTGTTAAAACTTAAGATGCGCCATCTTAAAGTGCTTTGTTTTTGTTTTTAAGGTGCGTAATTTGTGTACTGAAGGTGCACCATTTAAAAACTTTAGGTGTTTGGTTTGTGTTATTAGCTTAAGGTGCGTGGTCTGCGTATTTAAGGTGCTTTGTTTGTGTGCTTAAGGTGCGTTTGTGTACTGAAGGTGCACCATTTAAAAATTTTAGGTGTGTGATTTGTGTACTTAAGGTGTGCAACTTTAATGCTTAAGGTGCGTAACCGCATGAGAAGCTATACCAGCACATGAACCCTTCCATATATATATATTTTGGTGTTTTATGATATCATAGCATAAAAACATTTTATATATGTAGTTTTTTTTTATTTAAATAAAGTGAAAGGTAGAATGTGACACAATAGAAAGTTATTATATATAAATGATGACATGTAGCTGGTGTTAGGTGTGGTCAAATATTGATATTGTATTGATGGTGGTTAGATGCCAGACTCAATTTGCATTACTTGTAGATTTAGAGTTTGAAAGAGTTGATTGCTTTCGCTATTTATTTACTTATTTCTTTTTGTTTTTGTTTTTAAAAAGCAGAATTTCTTGCAAGATCTCGTGGAATCTTACTTTCTGCCATGATATTCCGATAGAATATTTTAAGGAAAAAGGGAATCAAGGTCTAGCTGTTATATCCAGCTAATCAAGGTTATTCACGCTAACGCATTTAGTAATTTAATAATTAATAATATAAGCAAGATGATGATATTTTTATTTGAAAACATAAGCTTAAAAGTATCTTAATTTGAAAATATAAGATCTTGAAGTAATTAATTTTGGTGAAATCTTTTTTTTTTTTAAATACTTGATAGGGATTATACCGCAGTTCTTATATCGTGGACCGCTGTCCCAAAACGACGTCGTTTTAGTAAGTGGGTGACGGATCCCCGTAATTGAAACTACAGTTCATTCCAAAAGATACTGCCTTACATTTGTTTTGATATTATCGAATGAAATTGTAGTTATATCAAAAAGTAACTGTAGTTGTGTTGAAAAGAAAGTGCAGTGTATATGAAAAGATATTGAATAACAGTTTCACATTTGTGTTTGATATTATCGAATGAGACTATAGTTATATCAAAAAGTAAGGGTGCGTTTGGTTCACACATGGGAATCGGAATCGGAATGGGTATCAAATACTTGGTAAGGGTAATGGATTTTGGTGAAAGTATTTAGCATGTTTGGTAGTTGGGTGGATGTGAATGATTATTAATAGTTGGGGAAGAAATGAGGAAGTGAAATGAGACCCTTATTTAATAAGGGTATGAGTTTTCTCATTAATAGGGTATTCCAAACCCATAGTAGCATTCTCAAAACCTATCAACCAAACACTAGCAATCACTTTCATACCCATTTCCTATGCCTAAACCCCCCAACCAAACACACCCTAACTGTAGTTGTGTTGAAAAGAAAGTGCAGTGTATATGAAAAGATACTGAATAACAGTTTCACATTTGTGTTTTTATATTATCGAATGAAACTGTAGTTATATCAAAAAGTAACTGCAATTGTGTTGAAAGGTAACTGCAGTTGTGTTGAAAAGAAAGTGCAGTATATATGAAAAGAAAGTGAGTGGCGCGAATTCATCCGTCTGTTTTCATTAATCAAAACGACGTCGTTTTGGTACCGCGGTCCACAATGCATTGTGGACCACGGTCCACGATATTATTTGCGATTATACCGTACTCAAATATTTATATATGTGCTTGAATTGGTATTTGTATAGAGGACTCTATTGTTCATTTTCTGAGCACATGTAGCCATTTTTATGCTTTCCTGACTTGATCTTGGTTGGGAGTGAGGTTCTCTGGGTTAATTGGGCGTGCTTTCCACTCGGAATAGTCTTCCCGACCACGTCTGGTCGGGAAGACTGTTCTTGAGTACGGAATCCTATTACTAAAGGAGGAGTACAACCCAAACACACTATATGATCACACAATCTTTACTAGAGTGTCAAGAATCTCAAGGCATGTACGTAAAACGATTAAGCCCGTCCTTATCATGATCGATGCACAGAGGACACATGGCCGGCATGCTGAACTCCAGGCATGTGTTCTCTCTAGACTTCTATATAAGGCACATTAAATGCTTGGCGGGACAACTGACCTAAACTCGGGAACGACTGACCTCAGATACAAGCATAGAGCTACCCGAGACTACACCACTGCAACCAAGTACAATACGAGTATTTATTATATAAATGCTGTAGAGAATTTCCAAAACTTCTACTACTTAGAAATTTGTATATTTTCGATTACTTAAAAAGTGGAATTAAAAAAAAAAAATATTTTTAACCATAGTGAATGATGGTTGAAAAGTCCAAGCATTGGTAGTGGGGTGATACAAAATTCATTACCTTAGTAGAAAACTTATTTTAATTTCTATTGGCTTTAGTGGTTGACCACTGCTTCAAAATTTCGAAAAAAAAAATTATTTTTTTTAATAAATGGTGAATAATGAAAAAGGGGGAGAGAAGAGAAGAAAGAAGGACCACTACTTCAATTGCCTTAATTTTTTATTTTTTATTTTTAAAATCTTTATTTTCATTATAAGATTATACATAACCAAACATCAATATTGAATTAGTAATCATTCCAATTCCATCATACTATCAAACATGTAAAATACTTTCACCAAAACTCATTACCATTATTAAGTATTTGATTCTCATTCTGATTCCGATTCCCTTATGCAAATCAACACACCCTTTCTACATGTGGCTAGAAGTACTGAAATAGCATTAGATATTTTTTCAAATCTTTAAAGTGATTGGAAATTTGATTTTTCAATTGTAAATATTATATTTTCGACCATTTTTTCAATAGTTAGTAATCCTCTTTGTTTCATTAGTGCACATTATAGATGTTTATATATTTTACATTGTAGATAATAAAATGACTGTTATGAATATTTATAATAAGATTTTGATGAATCAAAATGTATTTTTATTGAAAAACTAGAGTCTCTAAAATTTCATTTTGTAAATGTATATACACATATATAGAGTAGGGTTCATGTGCGGACTGGTCCTTAGGTACGGCCGTGCGGCTATTTTGCAGCCATTAGATTACAACAAGTCATCAAATCAATGCGTAATATATATGTGGTAAAATACACACTATTCTACGTACTAAAATGCACCAGAAGACAGATAAAACACGCAATTCCACACTATAACCAAATGCACATATTCACTTAAAATTCATCAATATACATAATAAAATGCATCATTCTACGTACTAAAATACACCACAACGTGCCTCATGTCAGATTATAAGCATGCACTATTTACACATATTAGAAAACATGTGCTAAAATATGCACCATTCTACGTATTAAAATGCACCACAATGTGTGTTAAAATGCACCATTATACTTATTGAAAATCCACATCCCAGATTATAAACATGCACTATACACTTATTAGAAAACATGTGTTAAAATACACATCATTAATTCTATGTACTAAAATGCACCAGAGGACGGATTAAAACACATCATTCCACAAGACAGTTACACACCCTTCTACGTATGAAAATGCACCAGAGGATGGATTAAAACACATCATTCCACAACACAGTTAATGTACCAACATACGTAATGAAACCCACCACATCATGTATTAAAACACACAACGTCATGTACTAAAATGCACCATTTCAATTCACGTGATATAGATATTAAAATTACCATAACACCCTCCACTTAACATATGCGAACTGCGATTGCTACTATTAGATTAATCCAATCATACAACACAGATGCAGCCGCACGACCGTATGAAAGCTCACGGCCGCATTTGAACTACTTTCTATATATATACACCCGTACTAATTTTTTTATTTTTATTTTTTTTTTAAAAAAAGGCCTAAATCGAGTAATCTAAGTGAAATAAATTATGACAACTTTAAAATGGTATATATAATGTGTGAAAAACCTTCAAATTCTTAATAATCTTTGGTTCACATAAAAAGTGAAGGCGAGGGTTTGGATATAGTCGTTCTTATCCATGGACAGCAATAGCTTTCCCCACCGACAGTGATACAAATTATAAGGCCGACAGATGATCAATTATCATATATGCATGTGGCTAGCCTCTCTCAATCATGCAACATAGACGTACTCATAGTGTGTCCCCGCCCCCCACCCAAACATCCACGTGAACTTCATTGTAGTCCGTACAATATTGCTTGGTTTGCATACATGCTTATCAATCTTCCTCATAAGAAACTTAGATTATCATATCTACTTTGGGCGAAATCATAAATTCTTTTGACCACTCTCAAACTATAACTTAGCATATTTATTTATAAAACTTTTTTTTTTCAAAATTATCTTAAAATCTTAAAATATAAGTGCCAATAACCTTGTGGTCTAATAGCACAAAGTAGCTCTTCCGAATGGGAGGTCCTCTTTATACTTCAGTAGTTTGAAAAAGTATATTCGAACAGATACTACATTGTAACAGAATTAGTAGTACTGAAAAAACATAAAATATAATAAGTATTATATATATATATATACTATAATAATTGATTATAGCGAGTCACTTCCATTTTAATCATATTAATGTTGAATATTTAAAAAATTGTAAAAATTGTTGGTCCGTTGTGGCTGTGTTGTCGGTGGAAAATGGCTTCCGCCTAAATTTGACAGAAGTCCTTTTCTGCCATATTGGGCTTATTTTTCCCAGCTCCGTTGACGGGGTTTTCCAGCTGTTGCCAAACACCCAAAGTCCATAAAATAATTTTCGAAAATCATTTTTCGGGCTTCCATACACACCCTTAATGTAACAAAATTGTACGAATTTTTCTAAGTAATTAATAGTTATCTACTTGATGACTTTTAATAGATCGGACCCAACTTAAAATTGGATTAATATCGAGTAAAATATATATATTGGATTGATAGAACCCAATATCCTTACAAAGTTACAATAATATCATGGGCTACAAAGGTTGTAAATAAACAAAGGGAAATAAGCTTGGCCCAAGTGGCCAGATCACTTTTCTTGATTTTTAAAAATGCCAATTTTAACTTTTGAAAAATTAAAAGTAGCACATTATTAATACTTAGAAAGTAAATATAACTAATTTTTAAATTCAGTAATCAAAAGTACGTAGAAAACACCATTAAAAAGTAATGATAGTGTTCATCAGCCTTTGAGATTTGCATGCACAACCATAATGTCTACTGTCTCTCTTTGGGCTTGAACTTGATCGAATAAGCGTCTTAGCCTTTAAGGGTGTACATTGAGAGTTTGGACTTTATCTCGTTGGTTAGGTGTAGGTTTTAAAGGGTTAAGTTATATCTTCTTCATCAAGAGTGTTGGCCCTCATGTCCATAGCAAATTATTTTGTGGACCCGACTCCTCCTTGAAAGATAGATTTGAATTTTGAATGCTGATGTAGCGATGTTGTTCTGACTTAGTCATTTAGATACACAATTTACATACTAAATGTTCACAATTTACCTTTTAAATATTTACAATTTGTCAAGTTTAAAACTTTAGTTGAAAATCAATTTAAGCACAAAATTTGTACCCTCCATTTCGATAATGGAGGTGAGTACAATGCTCTAGTCGATTTTCTCTCTTTAAATGAAGTAACCCATTTAAAAACCCACCCCATATATCACATCATAATGATTTTTGCTGAGAGATGTCATTGACATATAGTTGAAACCGACTTATCTCTTCTCACACATGCATCCATGCTCCTTACATTTTGACCTATGCCTTTGCCATAGCTTTTTATCTTATAAACTAAATGCATACGCCTACACTTCATTGTCACTCTCCTTTTGGAGTTCTTTTTCAAACTCCCCCAAAATACACTAAACTTCGTGTATTTGGCTCTCTATTACCCTTGGTTAAGACTATATACACATAACAAATGTACATAACACTTATTTTTAAAAAAATCAGTTTGTGCCTTTCTTAAGTATTAAAAATAAAAATAGGAAATCAACTTTGTTGACGTGAGTGGTCGTGCACACTCATCCCTTAAGAGAGACCGGGAGTTCGAAATCTCATATCGTATGCAAAAAACCAATATAGTAAGCACTTTGCACTTAAGGGGAGTTAGTCTGAGTATGATACGGCTTAAATGTGTCTCCTAAAGATAGTGCCTACTCAAACTCTTCGTGTTCTAACCAAAAAATAATACGGAGTACGTAATAATAACAATAACAATAGGTTGATAAGCAATTTTAATAAGAAAAGGGGCTGAAATTTGCAAATAAGTATTGGCAGGGTCTAGAATGAAAATAATCCCAAATCTTTCTTCATCTTGTTCATTTTGTCATTCAATTCGCCCTAAGAAACCTAGTCCTCTGGCACTCTTCTTCTGCCGCCTGGCGCCTGCAGCTCTCCAAAAAAAATTCATTTGGTCGCCTCTCTAAGTCAGGTAATTTTTTATTTTTTTAATTTTTTTTTATGCGTTGATGTACTTCAAATTATTCCAGCTTTTCCCGTTCCTTTATTTATTTATTTATTTTATTTTCAATTTTATGCTTTTTCTTGGGATGAACTGAACCTATATTTTGAATGCTGCACTACTTTTGTGGTTTTAAACCGATGTAGGATGTCCTTTACAGAAAAATTGGGTTCAAACTTTAAACTGCTTAATTTAATGTTTGAAAGCATATTCTAATCTTAAGGTGCCAAGAAAAATATTTATCCTTGAGTCAAATGGGCTTTGCTTCTTTCTTGTTCACAATTAGTTCTGAAAACGGTCTAAAGATGGTGTCCAGGTAAGGATTTCTCCAAGCTTTGGGAAAAAGATTGTATGGTTATCAACAACCACTTGGCCATGAGCAAACTTCCTCCAAATCCTGCCAGCCATTCATTTTTCTCAGTTTTAGAGACTGCTACATTAAAATGTTGATGCTTGCTCATTCTAGTAGTTTATGGATAAGGAGTACTTCTCCTTTTTGTGGAATTTAATGGCTATTGAGGGGTGTGAACTTAGAATAGTAAAGGGCTAAGAGTTGAGTCCAATTTGGGTTGATATGGCCAGTGTTGTAAAAATCGGCCTAGGGGCGCCTAGACTGAGGGGATTTTAGCCCTAGGCGGCGTTTAGTCGGCCGGGCAACTAGGTGCCTAACTCGGGCAAGTCAACTGAGTGTTTTTTTAATTGTGAATTTAAAAATAGTGAATCCCATAATGGCTAAAACCAAAAGAATTAAAAATAAAAAAAAAAATAAAAAATAAAAAATAAAAAATAAAAACAGTCCAACATATGTAGTTGACTAGTTTGGCAGATTTAACAGTATAAAGTAGTGTTCACTGCCTCGCTGGCCACTGCCTTTATATATGTATATAATTGGCTGCTTAGTCGGCAACTTAGTGACTAGGTGCCCGACTAGCGCCTAGCGCCTAGCGCCTTCTAGAACATTGGATATGGCCTTAACCAATTGTAGGTGAAATGTATTATCTCTGAAACTTGTGTAGGACAACAATCATGCTGATATTAAAATTTAGTTTGGACAAGAAAATAGGACTGAGGACACAGGTTTAGTTAGTTGGAACTTGCCTCTGAGCGGCTGAGGTTGTATTCGAATTACTGGAAACAGTAAGGTTTGACTGATAAAAGATGAGAAAAGTCAAAACTAGATAGTGTAATGCGTACAATGGAATCTACAAGTATAATCTATTCCACAAGTAAAAGGATGAATGCATATTGGACCTATTTCTGTGGATGCTTTTAGCAAGAAAAAAATGGTTTGACATTTTAGTAGCTTGTATATGTGCAAAGTTTAGCATTCTTTTACTCCGTAACTCAAGGAGCTCAATTGTACACATCAGTAAATATTTGGTTATTACTTTGTGTGGGAAACTCTGCTCATAACTCATAAGTCTTAAAAACTTTCTTCTAGTATAGTTTCACTGCACTTGCCTCTGCTTGCCGAAACTTAACCACTTGAGTTTTAAGATGCAATGTTCTTTCTGCCTGTTCTCACCATTAGTGTATGTAGAAAAATTTGTACTGAATTCATCTACATCCATTTTTGGCTAGCCCCTAAAGTATAATTCGAGTCTGTGCCATAAAATAATGGAATGGAGAAAAATGACTTGTGATATTAGGTATTGTAAAGCTTACAACTTGAATGGTGCAGGCATCATCTGTTTCACATGGATGCTCAAATGCAAGACACCTTTTGTCCGCAAGTTAAAGCAACCCTTCACCTTGGGTCAGAAACATATTCGGTTGAGGTGAACAAGGGAATTGTATCTGAGCAATTGGTCTCGATGAAGGAGCAAAGCATGAGTATACTGAAGGACTACATCACGAAGCATAATGTTCCAAATGATGTACCCGATGAACCAGAAGAGATTTCTTCTGAAGACGAAGATGAAGATACCGAGAAGCCTCCTGTAAAATCAAAGAAGCGAAAGTAATTCCTTTCCTTTCTAGTCTAGTCTCAAAAGTGCAGGACGCCCTCAATATATTGCTAGAGGAGGAATTTGACATGTATGTTTTTACAAAAACAAATTGCAACAGAATATGATTTGCTATTATGTAGAACTATTCTGCATTTTGGAACCGATTTCTGATCCACCCCTCATTCCTCTCTACCCCTTGCTATTGCCTTTTCCTGTATTCCATATAGCTCTTGTATGACTTCCAAAAAAACAACATATTTATGTACCAGGAGGTTAGCAAAGCTGCCACCAACATAGCATTTTCCGGCATAGGCAGTTCCAGGCGCGGAAGAAGGCAAAGGCAATGATGTCTCCGGCGAGCCTAAAGAGCTTCACCTTCACCCTGTTGTGGAGCACCACTCAAGCCATCAACATGTAGGCCTCATTGTCACTGCTACTATTCCAATAATTTAAGTACATATATTCAATAGAATACTCCATTATTTCAAGATCTCGCTGAGCCTCTTGCTAAGCCTGGCCAAACCCACTGCTCGTAAAGATTATAACCTTTGTGATATTATGCTAAAATAATATCTAATATAGAAAACTATTTAATGTTAAAATATCTGACATTCTTAGCAACTTCACTTGTAGGACCAATGGACATATAAATTTTCTCTCCTACTATCAAAACTCTTATTCTTACTTCTTGTTCCCAAGAAACAAAATGGTAGGAGAAGATAATTTATACCCTATCATAGTATCATATGTAATTGACTAGCCACAATATCCATATTCAATATGTGGTTAATTGCTCAATTCAATGTAAAGGTTAGCCCACTATCTTAACACACATAGGTTACAAGAAATAATGCCTAGCCAATAGCCATTAACCAAGATGTTACATGAGCTTTGAGATTCAAAAGGATAACTATAATATATAATATTTATATAGTAATAATAATCAATATTTTGAAATTAAACCAACAATCTCCCCCTTGCTTTATTTATTTAAAAAAAAAAACCTTTAAAGGTCATGTTGACTAAAGATAATCTAAAATCCACTAACACATAAATATATAGTTAATCTTCACCAAAATAAATAAATAAATAAATATATAGTTAACCGGACCTATATATAATATGCTCTTTTGGATTAAATATTATAGTTTGAATTGACAAAAACAAAATTGGTCAAACATTCTCAAAACCTAGAAACTTGGGTAAGGTTCTTTACCGGTAAGAGTATTAGCCACTAAAGAAATGTGCCCCATACATTCCATAGGTCTAAACACATTTAAAGTCCAATCCTATACCACCTATTAGACCACTTGTATACACCCTAAGTGTATACCTAATAGGAAGATTGAACTTGGGGACAACATTCCTGCAATGCAACTAAGAAGGAAGGGACAACCAAAAAGGCATGGGCACCTTTCTTGCGCCGCTTGAGGTCTCCAAGTTCCTAGTCCTTATCGGCCTGTAGTTTGCGCACAAAGGATTTTTATTCTCTACACTGTCGTTAGAACAAGCTAAGATCTTAGGGTGATCAGTCGAATTAATTGAGCTAGCCTCATTAGACTACTTTAAAAACTCTATACATCTTACTATAAACTCTCTAAAATGTACATGTAAACACTTCAATATAGTGAAATTAGCTTCGCACCAATCGGCCACCTAAAAAGATTTATGATTTTCATGTAAACAGTATCTTATGTCTATTTATTTTTCATGACAATTTTATATTTTGTTTTAGAGTTAATGTCAAGTCCTCCTTAATAAAATTAACACCAAATAAAATTTGATTAGATTTTAAAAACAACAAATAAGCCTGACCAAACCCACTGCCGGCATAAGGCCCATTGCCGTTGGACCAGTCTAACCCGTCCATGCCTGTGCCAAGCCGGCACCGGCCAACAATCGACATCTTCGGAATGTGATTTGGTGGAAACCTCTCTGTCACTGTCTTGGTCCCCTACTCCCCTCAGAATATTATGCATGCAAAATTATTATACTGTCAGACAACATGAGAGAGATTTTAAAATATCTACTTTAAAAATTATATTTCTATGGCACTAAAAGAAAAATAATTAAACATAAACAGTAGTTTTGATCTTTCATGTTATGCCAATATAATAGTTCCTAATTTTTTAGTTAGTTAGTCCAGTAGCATCTTATGACAATATAATTGTTCCTGATTTTTTAATTAGTTAGTCCGGTAGCAATTTTGATCACTCGACAATAAAATTGATCCCATCAAATAGCAACCCTTAACTCTAAAAAAAAAAACAAAAAGTGTATCATCCATTTTCTTAAATAGAAATTTTATATATTTTTCTTTTACCACCCACTCTCATTCGGATACATGAATTTAAGTGTTTAGTGTAATTTAATTGTAAATTATGCCCTTTAAATAATATTTAAATTTAAATTTTGTCATTTCTATTCCCGTAACCTCACAAAGTGTACCTAAATATTAAAAAGAAAATGTGCATTTTCCCTCTTAATTTTTACCTCCAAACTTTCTCCTCACGATGTGACTTTCATTCATTGGGTGTTAATGAATTAGCTAACCCACTACTAACTAATAAATAAATTTAATTACCACTCACATGATAACACTTCAAAAGAAAAATTTTGTAGGCGAAATATATGAGGGGCGTGTAGCATTGCTCAAATTAAAATTGGCTACATTTTTTTGGTACATTGTAGAACCCGCTAAGTAACTCTCTGGATCAACGCAGCCCTAACATCAGCTCGTAAGAGATCCAACAGGTAATCTGAAAGATCCTCAAGAATGGACGTCTCCCAAACATTAAATTGACCGATGTTAGCCAGCTTATCAACATATTTATTATCTTCCCTCCCGACATGAAAAGGTCGCACCACGCAACATGAATTAGTCACAAACTAACGACAAACCAAATGTCCAAAATCATCATTTGAGAAAGATTTGGACATTTGGTCGTCGTGTAATCAATAATCTCACGCGAAATTTAATTTATTTATTAGGAAAAAAAAAAAAAAAAAGGAAACAGAAAATGTAGTTTGGCGGTTTTGCCCATACTGTACTGGCATAAGGAAAACCTTACCAGTTCTCTCTTTTCTCTGTCCGTTTCTAAAACAATAATGCCTCAAAACCAGAATTCATTCTCCGATTATGGATCGCTACCCCACCCCACCCCAATCTGCACCGGAAAACCCCCTCGTCCACCGCCGCGCGCTTTTAAACCGCATCTGCCTCCAACGACGCCCATTTTACGCGCTAGATCCGATTACGCAACGCGCCGCCCATGGCGCGTCTTCTTCGACTACACCTCCTTCTCCCGCCCGTACGATTCCGCCGAGGCCATGACCCGCGTCCGCCGCAACCTCAACTACTTCCGCGTCAACTACGCCATGGTTATTCTCGTCATCCTCTTCATCAGCCTCGTGTACCACCCGATCTCCATGATCGTCTTCCTCGTCATCTTCGTCGCCTGGTTTTTCCTTTACTTTTACCGGGAAGATCCGGTGATGATTTTCGGAAAGAATTTTGGTGATCGCCCGGTTTCGATCTTATTAGGTTTGGTGACTGTTGTGGCCTTGGTGTTTACTCACGTTGGGGTGAATGTGCTGGTGGCTCTGATCATTGGGGTTCTGGTTTCGGGCCTTCACGCGGCGATTAGGGGCACGGAGGATTTGTTTTTGGATGAGAATGAGGCTTCTGAAGGGGGATTGGTCTCGGTAGTGAGCGAAGGACAACTGAGGCCCGGTCATAATTCTCCCACAATGCGGTGATGGATTTCTTGCAAATTTTTGGCTTTTTTTTCTTAATTTGAGTTCAAGATTTGAATCGATCGAATTGCTTGGAGATCCCAATTTTGAAAATTTGATCAAAGATTTGGATACAATTACTCATTTCTCACTGTTCTTTGGATACCTCTTGTCCCCCAACTTGGCTTTATATTTGTGGTTTGGTGTTGCTTCCCGGGATTATATTGTGAAGAAGGCTTTTTTCAAGGATGAATGGAGCAGCATTTCTAAAACAGAGTAGATTGTGTAGAACAGATGCCTGCCTGATTGGGGGGGAAGGTGAATTCTTTACCTCTTGCTATTTTGATCTTATAGAATTAGGTTGATGTTTGTTGTGTTCAATTAGGGTTTGCTACTAGTTTTTCTTTTGATATTGTGAGTAAGAACTAGCTGTAGAGTCTGCTTTTTTGTTCAATTAAAAGTCTATTTTTTATTTTTATTTTTTTGATTGCATTGTATGGTTTCTTGCTGGTCTCTTTAAACTTCAAGTTGTGATGATTTGAGACCCAAAAAATTAAAAATAAATAAAGAAAAAAGATACTTGTGAGTCTTGATTATCTGCAGTTGGTTGGATCCAGTGAGCAAAACTGGATAGATATTATGTATATATTATTGGCTTTCAAGGGTGTGGTTTCTTGATCTTTTGCAATAGGTTTTGTAGTGGATTGCTTATGAAACACTGGTGCTAATAGTCAACAATTGTATAGTAGTTTTGAACTTTAAAACTCCTGTTGCTCCTACTTTTTGTTGTCTGTCGGCTAACACAACCAATTCTTTTTGATTGATCATTGTAAAGCCTCTAATGATTGCTCGTAAGAACTGTTTGCAAGTGAAAATCAATTTGATTCTTGCTAAATTTTGGTTGGGAAGAATTCTCTTGATGCCATGTTGAGCATCCATTTGAAGATTTTGAATGAAGGGAACTTGGTAGACCCTAAAGTTGGGAATTGTTGGACACTAGCTGTTTTGAACTACCATGGAGCCAGCCATGCACCTTCTTAATTAAGTTTCCTATGGTTCTGAATGTATTGGCAAACCAAAATATTCTGCTTTTAAGTTGTATGAATTATTTAAATTGATTGATTGGCTGGGTTGTTGTCTATTATTGACAATAACGGCTGATAGTTTACCAACCCAACCCAGCAGCTCTGCCCTTGTTGTATCACTTTCTTTAATTGTTGGGAGTTTGAGCACAAGACATCTTTTTAGAGTGGGACAGTATATTTGCTAAGCCCCTCTGTTTGGACAACTACAGGCTTTTATTGACAACATGGCACTAACCTGGGTAACCCAGCCAAGATGGCAAGAGATCCACACTTGTAACCATAAGGTCACGAGTTCGAATCATTGCCCTTGGCTTGAGCCACCTTGTAGTCCGCCAACTAGGATCACAATGTGGGATTTACTTACGTAAGGTTGTGGTTCCCTCGTCATCCAAAAAACAAAAACATGGCACTCACCCGTCACCAGAGAGCCTCCCTGCCTCATCTCTGGGGGAGCCCAGGAATTTACTGCCAAAACTGTAAGCATTTGAAGTGACCACTATATAATAAATTAATAGTCCAAAGATCATAGCTCTCTGTGAAAGTTGAAGTCTGGTCTTGAATGTGCAGGGGCAGTTTGATGCATACTTCTTTTGAGACTAGGGGAACTAAAACTTAGAGACATGGTTTTTCCAAAAAAAAAAAAAAAAAAAAAAAACTTAGAGACATGGGTCTCTTTTTGCTTATCAATAAATACAAAATGTTTTGGATCCGAAATTAAGATGAGAAAAATAAATATTTCTCATTTAAAACTCACGTTGTTAATAATACTTTTCAAAATTTTCTAAATATACAAGTATATACTTTATCACCAATACCAACAAGTTTTTGCCTTACCTTCACTTCACTTTTTTTTTTTTCTGCAAGTGGATAATATATTAATTCAAGTCCGAAGACAAAGCATTACAGATGATAGACGGAGGGTTCGAAAATCATTCCGAACAAATATGCATAGAAACGAACTGCCTAGCTAAGAGATGAGCAATCTAATTTGCAGATCGCTTAGTGAACACTAAACTACAATGAATAAACATACTAAGCAAGTTTTTTTAAAAAAAAGAGTCACCTATGCTAGAACTAATGCTTTGAACCACCTGGAGGGAGGTGTTGAAAGATTTGAGTCAGCTGAGAGACTCTAATTGCTACAACGTTTGCTTCCTTAGAAGAGTAAACACCTTTCCATTGAACTTCTCTAGCTGCTACGAATTGGCCTCTATAATTCCTTCCGAGACCCATGTAGCCTCTTTGTTTGTCTGTAGTAGCATCAACGTTCAACTTCAAGAAGCCACGCTAAGGTTTGGACCATTTCTCTTCCACTGCATTGTTCCTTAGAGTTTGCTGCTCTCCAGAGGTGGTTTTCCTCCCATCAAAATAGTACCTTTGAGCAGTAATCAAAGTGGTGGCTTTCCTCCCATCAAAATAGTACCTTTTAGCAGTAATCACAGTAGTACTTGCTGACTCCATAGTCTTGTTCTTTCTTAGGATGTTGTTCCTTAAAGACCATATGTTCCAACACACCATGTAACAACTACACAATTGAAGATTTGATACATTTTATGTCAAATTGAAGCAATGTGCTCCATCTCAATTAAAAGCCTAAGCAAAACCTAAGCTATAGTTGGATTGCACATTTATATGCTCAACACGCCCCCACACGTGTGCCGGCTGATTATTGGCTCTGATACAAAATTGAAACATTACTCTATCTCAACTAAAAACCTAAGCTAGTAGTTGGATTGCACATTTATGTTTATATATTATATAGTTAACATGCTAACCTGCTGACCCAAGCATGAAAGCTGTCAAAATTTCCAGTTAGTAATTGAATTCTCAACTGGTTCCAGCGGGCTCTTGCATAGTCACGTTTCAGCAGGATCCTTTTTTATTGCTACACAGAATGCATTTGTCGTCACAGTTCACTTTTAGCTACCCAAGTACCCTTATTATGTACGGTATCTATTAATCATTATATACTTATTATCACCATCCCACTTGCCATTACGATCATTGTTTTCA
The DNA here is from genome assembly GCA_003576665.1 of Ipomoea trifida. Lineage (NCBI taxonomy): Eukaryota > Viridiplantae > Streptophyta > Magnoliopsida > Solanales > Convolvulaceae > Ipomoea > Ipomoea trifida. The sequence goes on from CP025655.1 coordinate 5,632,744, forward strand.
CTACACCATGCTCTAGCATTACTCTATGTTTATCACATTTTACATGCCAGGTTTATAATTCATTCATCAAATTAATCATTCTTTCTTTACTTATTCTCTTTAGAGATAAAGGTTAAAACAAATGCTCTCAAACTATTCACAAAATAAAAATTATGCTATCAAACTTGAAAGGAAAAAAAAACAACATCCAGATTAGGATATGACTTCTTTGCCCAACTTTAAGATGGACATAGTGTTGGGCACTTCATCCAAATTTCGACAAAGAAGTTAGCCATAGGAGAAGACGAATTGAGATAGAATGTTAGGTCTCATGCACTAATAACTAATGCAACGTTAGAAAATAGCTAAATAGCTAACAAACTCAATAAACTAAATTGTGAACAATTTTTCAACAAGTTTCAAGTTTGAATTTCAATATTTAAATGCATTATATTGTTGATGGTTGTTTGTGTGGATAATACTCATCCATCCAAGTAATCCATGGTTGGAATATTGAAGGTTAAACTTCCCTAAAGCACCCTCTTTTCCAAACTATACAAGCTAGATAGGATGGTGCTGTCATGTGTTATGGGTAATGAAAGATCAAACAGTTTGGCACTATATTATATTGTTGTGTTGTTGCAGAGAATATATAACTAGTACTCAACTTAGAATACTTAGACAGTCTTTAGTTGAGCGTTGATTTGAAACTTTTAGGACTTGCAAGGCTCTCTCCTCTGTACAACTTAATTACATTTGTGATAGAATCATTTCATTTGAATGAGTAGCTGCCTAAATATATATACAACAAAATATGAATTGAATCATTCTTATGTTTTGAATGTTATTCTGCTGAATTTTGTGTTGGAAATAATTTATTTCTGACATTGATTCATATAATAAAGATTGTAATTTCATAAGGGACTAACAGTGATGACTAGTGATGTATAAATGTAGAATTACGGGATGAAATTCTCTCCCTCTCATTCTGTTAAAATTTAAGTTTATAAGGGTTAAAAAAATGTATAATGGAAAAAGGTTATGAGTTTCATAAAAGGAGGTTTCCCATTCGAGGGGTTCTCATCACATCTATCTAATCATAAGGTTTCTAGTCTATGAGTTTTCTAGTCTCCATATCATGATTAAGGCATACAGATAAGAGAGGTGAAGCATTCTTGATTTATTCGATCTAGAGATTACATCTCCAATGGAATAAGTATGTCTTTATCCTTATTCTTGTTTTAATTAAAAATCCATGATCATGAACATGGTTTAGTTGATTGATTTGATTTACATGCGATTCATGGTTAATTGTGCTTCCGCATTCAAGTTACAAGCGCATTAAGGATTTGATTAACATTTTGCTCCATCTCTTTCACCGGGGATGATTCCTTCGTCATCTCTTCTTCTACTTCCACTGGATTTTCCTCCTTTATCTCTTTCATCGGGGATGATTCCTTCATCATCTCTTCTTCCACTTCCACTGGATTTTCCTCCTTTATCTCTTTCACCGGAGATGATTCCTTCTTCTTCATGTCTTCCTCCTCCTTAACTGATTTGGGTTTGCCCTTCACTCTGGTAATTCCATTGTTGCCACTCCGCCCACCACTCCCCACTCGTTCTTTGCTGCTGCTGCTACTGCTACTGCTGCTGCCTTCTTCAGTGTAAGTGCCAATGCTATGACGGGCCTTTGCACAGCCTTTCTTTTCCTCTGGATATGAAATGAACACGTCGCTGCAGCTTTTTCTTCGTGCAAGGTTTGGCGATTTTGCACGAGTCACAGGCGACTACATCATTCATCAACAAGGAATAATGTATATTAGTTGTCTGTCGTCTAAACAACTTTAAACTAGGGTTCACAATGCAAGGTGGACCTGGTCCCTGGTATAATTTGCCAGGAGAGCTGTTTACCTTCTTAACTTCAGCCTTTGGAGGAGGTCCTTCATGGTAAAAGCTAGGAACTGGATTTGCTTTGTACACCATGCTTTTCCTAAGCTGCTTTATAGCTGCTTCTTCTATTTCCTGGGATTTATACAGGGAATCATAAGAAAGCTGCACAAAACACAAAGAAATACTGATAACAACATATATATATTTTTTAAGAAACATTGTAAAACCTTGGCTCTGGCAGCCTGTTCCTGTTTCTCAGCTTCCAAAGCCTTGTGTTTCTCCTCCAACTTCATGTGAAACTAAGAAAATAACAACAAGAAGAAAGACATTTACTTGTTTGGAACATGAACTTCATTCATTCAACATATATTTACAAAATACCTCTTTACGCTTTGCTGCCCGCTCTTCAGATCTAAATGTTGGTCCTAATGGTACAGTAACTTTGAATTTGGTGCATCTCACAGATCCTGCTGATCTATGCAAGCTAAGGATCTGGGAAAAAACACAACCTTCAATTCAATTCCCAGTACTATAATCATACAAAATTTTACATTACAAAAAGGATACGAAGACGCCAAGGAACATCTATCTTCTTCATCATCATGATCATCCAGCTGCTGCATATGCTGTGATTTTATTGAAACCACAGCAGAATTAAACAATACCCAAAATCAGTCTTTCAAACACACAAAACACATGAAAATAGCATGGCATTTCACATTTTTCGCGGTGGTAAAAGATGACTAAACTAAGAAACAAGAGGGCAGCAGAATTATCACACCAGTGGCTTATTTGCAGTCATGGGGATGGGGGACTCGAGATCATTAGAATTCGTTGAATGGTTCGAGCCAGCATCAGTAATCTCAGTAGCATGATCCTCAGTTCCAAGATCTGATGAAGGCTTTGAAATAATGGGATTTTTGTCACTACTCGACTTTAGAGTCTCGGCCTTGACAGGTTTCTCCTGGTGCATTATGTCTGTATTTTTGCAGTTCATGCTCTTAACAGATAACACCTCTTGCTTCTCACCACATCCCCCAGCTGTGCCATCATCCTCTGCCTTGGTCTCCTTTGGTTTAATTCTCTCTGATGAAATGCTGTTGGAAACATTATCTGCACTTTTTGGTATGAAATTGGCCACAGCAGGTTTATTTGAAATTCGAATGCCAGTTATATCCCTCCCCATCTCACTGCACCAAAGAAGAACAAGCTAAGACCATAAGCACTCCGTTGAGCAGAGGCGTGTAAAGGGCCAAGTCTAGCACCCTGTCTCTCGAAAATGGAGTGGCGGTATAAAAAATAAAAAAATAAATAAAAAAAAATTGCGTCTTTGCTACTAGCTATAGTTTTTGACATAGTGATAAGCGTTTGATCCAGAGTCAAGTCTTGGATAGAGGCCCGTAAAAGGCAAAGACCGGCACCTAAGACAGAGTTTTATTTTAATACTCTAACACAGAATTCTGCTCATACTCTAACAAGTTGCAATGACATCTTGAATGGTTCACAACAAAAATTCCAAACAATGTAAAGATAGGATTGCTTAAAGCCTCTAATTCTTTCATCCTCCAAATACAAAATGGGGATAAAGATTTTGACCAATATTAGTTGTTTGACTTGGTTAAACAATTAATATGAGTATTTGATTAATTAGCTTTTTACAACAACTTTATTGATCTAAAATGCTAAAATTCAAAAAGTTGCTCAAAGCTGTTTTTTCAATCAACTTTTTGATAAAGTCATTTTGCATGTACTAAACTATCAGCTAACAACTAATTTACCAAACACTTTTCTACAATTAACAAATGTTATCAACTAGTCAAACTCATTAATCCAATCAGCTAACAGTTATTTACCAAACAACCCCTTTAATTTTCTCAATCTATTTGATATATCCAGCATCAATTTTAAAAAAATAATGAAAAGATATGTAAATTAATGCAACAGCTACAAGAACATTGATTATTGCAATAAAGAAACTAAAAACACCTTTCCAACAGAAACATAAAATGAAAAGAGCAAACAAGAAAACAAAAATGTCCAATCTTTGGATCCAATTATCCCCAACAAAATGCATGCATGCGATTAAGTGCAAGAACCCTCACCCTTAAAATCTTGAATACAAAAAAAATGATGAACTAATAAAGGAAAAGGTTGAATGTTTGTATTATCCAACCATTGCCACCATATTTACCCAAAGACTGCAGTTTCTCAAGACCAAAAAGGCCAAATTTTCAAGCTCAAATACCCTAAAATGTTCAACCCCATTTTCATATGCCAACATTTCTTGGAAAATGAAAAACCATAAAAGCTAAAGCTAGCTTTCGATAAAGGGAAATGGAAGGATTGAAAAGACAAATTAAAGTTGCATATTGAAGAATGGAGAGATTGAGGAAATAAAAAAGCTTACAAAGATTTAGGCTTCCAGGCCAGTTGCTGATTTACACAAAAAGATAGAAGGGATTTCGTTGTGTCCCAGAATGCGATCAAACCTCTCTCGGTATAAACATAGAATCAAACGAAGTTTCTGCGTTTCACGTTGAAATTATTACTGCCCCTTCCTAAGTCCAACGGCTCCTATCCTATGCCATCTTTTCTTTTCTTGTTTGTCTATTACATCATTTTATTCTTCATGGTTAGTGTCAATCTCGGAACCGTTATTCAGTTATTGTCGGATGGTTACCTTACATATACACCTTAAATTTTGAATTATTGCCTCAAAAATCACAATTTTGTGGGGTTACCTAGTACCTACAGTCTCATGCTGTAAATATTTTGGTGGCAATTTGGTTCAAATTTGAGGATTTGAATCTTCGGGATTAATTTTTTTTTTTTTATTAATTATAATAGGTTTTAGTAAAAATAAGTGAATTAAAATTATAGGAAAATTCTATCGTGTGCCCTGTGTTGGATTATACAAATCCATCTATAATCATTCATTAGTTAATTTTTATATAGTTCCATCATATTATTTTAAATTTTTGAATTATTTGTTTACATGCAATAATAGTAATTTTGTATATGATGATTATGAGATGTGATTTATTAATTATAAAAGTTAAAAAAAATTAATTAATAAAAATTCCATATTTGGTTACAGTATTGGATCCACCTCACTATTCACACAACTACATAACTCATATACAAATTTTATTATGAATACTAGTGTTATACGCGCATTGCGCGAATGGGTTAATGCCCAATGTTTATATTTAAATAAATATTTGAAAGTATATCAATACAATATTATATAGGAGAAGTTTATACATGAGTAATTGAATGTCGAATTTTTTTTTATTTAAATATCTAACTCAAAGTATATGAATCCAGAATAATATAGAAAATTCATTATAATTATTACTAAAATAAATGTTTGCAACCTTGTAAAATTGATGGTCTAAATATTTGGTCTAAAAATGATAGTCTAAATAAATACTACTTTTTGTTTGAATTTTTCTAAGTGTTCTTAATTCTCTTTTGAGTAACATTGTCATTGTCTTCATCTTTACTATTTGTTCTCTTCCTTTTTGTTGGTAGTGTGCTATTTGCAATTCGGGTATTGTTGGTAGCATAGATGACAACGTCATGCAATGAGATTATGATATAGAAGCTATGGACTTTCCTTTAGTTATTCAGTATCAGTTCATATACACTGCAGTTACATTTCAATACAACTACAATTACATTTCGATATATATAACTACAGTTTTATTTAATAATATATTAACAAATGTAAAACACTATATTTTGAGATGACTTGTAGTATCAGAGACCACGGTCCACAATGCATTGTGGACCGTGGTCCACGATATAACGACCGGACATAGACCGGGTAAGGTGGGTTAGTATGCAATGACTCAGCTGGGATGTCTTATTTGGCACAAATGCCGCATCATAGAAATTGTGAATTGTCTTCTGTGAAAATTATTGAGAGCTAATGTCACTTTCTTCTTTCTTTTTTTTCTTTTTAATAATAATTTCCTAATTCTTCACGCAACTGTAAAGTGAAAAAGAACAAATGTACAATAGTTGCTCTGCTCACACATATAGCATTAGCATCTTAGGTCGAAGGATAAGTGCTTAGTACCTCTAAAAAGCTCATTAAGTATTAGGTATCAGCCTTTCAAGCTTATCCATAATTTATCACTTGAGTACTAATTGAGTTGTGCGTACATTTTCATCTCATCGCAATGATCATGGATGAGTGAAAATGTGAGAAATTTAAAGAAATGGAAAAGAAGAAATAATGGTACGTCCATAAAATTTGAAATATTAATTTGTAGGGGGAAATATGATTTTAATCTCTTTTTTTTTTTTTTTGGAGAAAATGGCACTTTCCCCCCTAAATTATAGGCTTATAACACTTTTTCCCTTGAGTTATTCATGTACTCATATTAGCCACTCAATTATTTATAAAGTGTCAGATTTCCTAGCTTTGATGTTAAATAGATATTTCTACCCTTAAAATAATTATTTCATTTATTTTTTTCTCTAACAAATTATTGCATATATGTAGGGATGACTACTGAACTGAAATAACATGGATGGTTCTTGTTACGATTCAGAGCTGAAAAAAATATAATAATTGTTGAATTTAAACTATTTTTAAATAGAAGATAGAATTTACAAAAATAAATAAATAAATTTTGAATCTGCAGTTCAAATCGGAACTGGAATTAGAATAAATGTGAACCGAAATCGAATAGATTTATCATTTACCGTGTTTACAAATCTGTTCGATCCTGATTCGCATTTATTATGATTCCAGTTTTGGTTTAAACGGCCGTTTCAAAATTTATTTATTTATTTTTGTATATTATATTTTCTATTTTTAAAATAATCTAAATTCAATAATTGTTTTATTTTTTTCCGGATCTGAATTGTAACAAGAACAATCCCTGTTATTTTAGTTTAGTTGTTATTGTGTCCGGTTTGATTCTGAAATAATTATTTTAAAGGTAAAAATGTTCATTTAACATCAAAGGGGGAAAGTCATAACAATAATTGAGGAGACAAATGTGAGTACATGAATAACTCAGGGTGGAAAAAGTGCTATAAACCTATAATTGGGGGGTGGGGGGTGGAGGGGGTTGACCCCGAAACAACTATGATCTACCCTTTTGGGATGCCATCAATATTCTATCCATATCGAAAATATCTCTAATATCCACCGGAAGAACATGAAATTCGATCCAATCGCAATTTCCAAGTAACGACATATGTTATGCCTTACATAATAAGATCATTATATTTTTAAATTTGAAATAACGTATCATCAAGTCTATCTAATTCTATTAGAGTTTTTAGAATCATTAGTTCGCCATAAAACAATTTTAAAAATAGATTCCAAACAGGGAAGAGTTTTTGAATCGGATGAACAAGGGAAACACTGCTCTCAAGGAGCCGTGTTAGGCAAATGGAAACACTCCCAAGGAGCCGTGTTACACAATATTATGCATATAATTGTAATGATTGGATGTGATGATTAATTAATTATAGTAGCTAAATAATTTATATGATTAATTATTGGATGTAATGATTGATCAATTCAAGTATGGATATAACACAAAATAATCATTAGATACTAATGATTCATTAAGTAATGATCCACTAATTATTAATTATATTAAAGATTTGTGATTAGAGTGCACAAAACATTTGACTACAATATAAGAGCATTCCTACCAGAAGTTTTTTTGGAGTTTATGTCAGATTAAATGCCACATGGAGCATAGAGAAAATAAGAGAGAGAGAAAGGTGGGGATCTTTGCAAATGAAGAGTTATTTGTGGTCCCAAGGACAAAAAGTTGAATGGCGTAACAACTGCATGACATGTGTTTATTTTATTATTATATTTTTTAAATCAGATTTCTTTTCCTTTTTTTTTTTCTCCCCTCTCATTTTATCTTTCCTAATCAGACTTACAAAAAACTCATCAAAAACCGCGAAATAACTCCATTACTAAGGATGCTCAACACACTTATTCATAAAATAAATATTGTGCTCGTGTGCTTGTACCCCTTATATGAGCTATACAAAACCCCAATAAAATAAATATGAAAATTTCACCAAATATGTCATTTAATGTACTTATTATTACACACTCTATCTCATTATATTTTACTTTAAAAAAATACATTTTACTTGTATTATTTACTCTTCATTGTGAAAATTAATTAGTTTTCTTTAACAAGAATATCAATTCTTATATACTAAAATTATTATTATTTTATATTAAATATTAGTATTTATAAATATGATTAATCAATTATTATTCACAGAATTTGCAAATAATAATATTACCAATTAGACACTTATATTATAGAATACTATATATAATATTATCAATTAGGCAATTATATTATAGAATATCATATATAATATTATCAATTAGGCAATTATATTATAGAATACCATTTATAATATTACCAATTATGCTATTATGTTATTACCTAATTAATATGACTTTTTTATACGATATTATGTAATTACGTTAATACGTGAATATATGAACAATATTATAATTTAATAGATATTAGTTAATTTTCATTTTACATTTTCTTACCAAATAAGTTTTATTAATTATTTAATTAATTGATTACAAAAGTTCAGGCGGGAAAATGAAATAGAAGAATTTTTACTTTTATATATAAAGTATAGATGGATTTAATTTTTACTTTCATAATTGGATGAAATTTAAAAAAATCTACAACATAAATATTTGGCTCTATCCTATCCTAAATTTAGAAAATCTACAACATAAATACGTGGCTCTATCTTATCCTAATTATTACGTCATCTATCATAAAACTTGTATTCTTTGAACCCGTCCTTTAATGTGTCACATGATAACACTATATATAACGTATACAACATAGATAATTTTGAGTGACTTATTATTCATACACTAAAAGACATGGAACTTATCACTCATTTCTCAGTGGCTGTCGGCCTTGTACTTTTAGCGTTTCTGTACGTTGTTTCACGGCGAAGAAGGAACACTACCACCGCCGGCGGCGGCGGAACATTACCTCCGGAGGCGGCTGGTGGGTGGCCCTTCATCGGCCACCTCCACCAGCTCCGGGCGCCGGTTCCTCTGGTTCGGACTTGGGGCGCGTTTGCGGATAAATATGGGCCCATATTCACCGTCCGCCTCGGGACTCCTCGAGCTGTGGTGGTTAGTAGCTGGGAAGCCGTCAGGGATTGCTTCTCCACCAACGACAAAATCTTCGCCGCCCGCCCAGATTTATGTGCAGGTACAGAATTAGACTAGTTAATTGACTGAATTTAATTTGATCCATGCAAATTATAGCTCAATTGAGTGATTTTGGTTCAATTGTCCACTTTGGTGTTGTCCAAGGCTTAATTTATAACTCCTGTAGTAACATTGCCCTTGTTTACTGTTATTATTGTTTTTTGTTATTGTTAATCTAAATATGTGTAGATACAGAGTGGTACGGTGCATGTTGTGATGTATATTGTTGGTGCAGGTAAATATATGGCTTACAATTGCGCAGTGTTTACGTGGGCAACGTACGGTTCATATTGGCGGAAAATGCGGAAGTTGTCGGTGGTGGAATTACTGTCTAGCAAAAGGGTTGACCAGCTGAAACATATTTGGATCTCTGAGCTGCAGGTTAACATCAAAGAATTGTACACTTCAATTGCCACCAACGTTGTTGATTCTCCGACAGCAGCTAAGGTAGACATGAGCCGATGGTTCGGGCTATTGACCTTAAACATGATTGTGAAGATAGTTGCAGGGAGGAGATACCAGTACAGGGGAGATGATGGGGTTGAAGACCAAGAGGCTCTAGCTTTGAAACAAATTTTCCAAGAAAACATGTATCTTGCAGGCCAAATTGTATCCGGAGATGCACTATCTCCTCCCTGGTTTTTTAGATGGTTGGATATTGAAGGCCATATTAAGTCCATGAAGAGAGTTGGTAAAGCTAAGGATGCCATTTTTCAGGATTGGCTCAATGAACATGTCAACAAGAAGATCGAGAAGAGAAATCTGCAGTCATTATCAGCCGGCGATGAAGCTCAGGATATTATTGATGTCATGATTTCTGTGATTGACGACAAATTTATGGATGGGATTAGCTTTACGCGTGACACCATCATCAAGGCAACAATCAGGGTATGTTAGTTTATTGAGTTTCTTAACTATTTCAGTGGATTGAACATACTGGTGTTTGGTAAATAGATGATAAGTCAAAATTTTAGTTGATCAACCATTTAAGCTTTTTAACCAATCTAATAATCAATTATCAAGTAACAGCTAAAATAATACAATAGACTCATACCTTTTAACGTGTAATTTTATCAAACACTTTTTACATCTAACTAATACTGTTAGATGGTCAAACCAACTAACAGCTAACCCAATTATACATCTATCAGCTATTTGTCAAACACCCCGTAAAGGATTGGTGTGACTAGATTGTTTGATTTTGCATGCAGACTATGCTTCTGGATGGTGTTGACACCATTGCCGTTCATTTGACATGGGTGTTATCTGAAATGCTGAACAATAGACATGTTATGAAGCTAGCTCAAGAAGAGATAGACACCAAAGTTGGAACAGACAGGCTTGTTGAAGATTCCGACATCGAGAATCTAGTATACCTACAAGCTGTCGTCAAAGAAACATTGCGGTTGCATCCACCATTGCCTTTCCTAGTACCACACGAAGCCATGGAGGATTGTACTGTGGGCGGTTATCATATTCCAAAGGGTACTCAGTTGTTTGTGAACGTATGGAGGTTGCACCGAGACCCCGAGATTTGGTCCCAGCCCGAGAAGTTCCTGCCGGAGAGATTCTTGGCAAGCTCAACCGAGGCGGATGTGACTGCAAATCGCCAATTTCAATTCATCCCATTTGGTTCTGGGCGACGATCCTGTCCTGGAATGTTGTATGCCATGCGAGTTACGCATCTTACGCTCGCTAGATTACTTCAAGGTTTCAATTTTAGTACGCTTTCAAATGCGGCATTGGACATGACTGAAGGCCTTGGCATTACTCTGCCAAGAGCAAATCCACTGGAGGTGCTTGTTACCCCTCGCCTAAACTATGTTATCTAGGACAATAGCACAAAATACAAATAAATAATTGTGCTCTGTAAGTTTGTTGTGAAACTTTGTGAAGTTAATTATTAGCATTAATCTACTTTTTTTTTTTTTGAGAATAATTAGCATTAATCTACTTGAGTACTTAATTGCTTAGTATGGATTGTGTATGTTAGTATAGTCTGAACCGCAGTTGTATTTTAGGGGGTTAATGGAAATCACGAGTGAATAGGGAAACATAAACTTGAGTTTATGTGAGCATGGATTTAGGAGTATAATCAAGACTAAAAGCCAGCAGGGTAAGATAGATTGAAACTAGGGATGCAATTTTAATCTGCCCTGCAGATATTAACTTAAATACACCTCATATAGATCATGTTTTTTTTTGGATAATAGTGGGTGATGAGTTAGGAGTGGGTCTTACAAATTTAAATCCGTTGTGAGTTGAGTTGAACTAGTAAACTAACCATTTTCAGGCTTATTTTGCAGTGCGAGAGATAATAACCATGTTTGGTAAATGGTTGTTAGCTGATATTGTTAGCAGTTTGGGTTAGAAGGTATAATTAATTAATAATATTAGATGATTGTAGAAAAGTGTTTGGTAAATTAGTTATTAGCGGATATCTGTTTGGTATAATTTGTTTTCTCAAAAGGCTAATTGAAAATGTTGCTTTAAGTAATGTGTAGATGTACGTAAGCAGTGTTGAAACTTTAGAGATTTTGTATATCATTGTTTACGATTTTTATAAATTGGGCAAATATGCTCGTCCTCTAATAACTCAGTTATATAAATCAATTGCTATTCTAATTAATATGTCTGGAAGATATATTTTTGTGTAGATATATAACAAATTTTCCATATTGGAAAAAAACATAATATCACCGGTTGTATTTACACATTATTAAAAACCTCTTTGTAGACAACATTTGTAGTAGTAACACAATCTTGTCTATCCTCGTCTAGAACTAATTAACACTTTCAGGTTATCAGGATGGGTGACTCGAGAGAAAGTCATGCACAATTAGTCAATTATTGACCGTGATTAGAAATTAGATTTTTCAGCAATAACCCAACGTGAGTTAGTGTTCGGCATTGACTTTTGTTGATAGTCATGACATATGCAAGCATCAATGAGAATTATTTATGCTGGAACTTGAAGGGCAATCTTGTATCACAAAGAGTGAGAGACATTCGAAGGATAAGAACTTTGGTTCCTTTATGTGTCTCATTAACTATTATTGCTTCAACAATGTGATCTGTCAATCTTGTGATGATGAATCGCGTACCGTTATAAAAACCAAGAGATTGGTCTATCTTCCGCAATAACATAATAGGTGCACCGATCTTTAATTAATGTCAATGAATGATTAAGAAAATCATACAATCTCAAAATATTTAAGAATTTAAGAGTGTGTACTCATATCAAATAGATTTTCACCGTCTAGTTTTGCCTTATACAAAGAGTTTCAGCTTAAATATGTTCGTCCTTTTTGCAATATTCATGTCGCACATGTACTGATTAATTTGATCAATGACATCTAAAGTTGGCGAGCGGATCACTGACCTTCTAGTTGCGACTCATCAAGCGTGTCTTATCTTGAGTTTGAAAATTTTAAAAATCGCTTTTAATGTAATCAAAGTATTGAGTCATAACAATATAGACACTTAAATTTTAATTTTATATTCTACGTGTATATATTATGTGATTTTTTCCATAAAATTAGTTTTGATAGTCAAACTGTAAAACATATTGATTTTACCGATCACTAAATTTCAAAATGTTTCAGGTTTTCAGGTATATATAAGTAAAACTCACATCTAAAACCTAATTTTTTTGTCAATATTTCATACATATAAAGCAAGTCACAGACTATTGTGAGAAGTTAGCAACCTTAAGTCTAACATACAACATAAAGCATTATGTGATAGTGGATAGTAACTTTGATGTAAGACCATCCAAGTATATAAGCATGTTTCGAGCTTGTTTCTATGCTCTCAAAATTCAAATCATCGTACTGGCATCAAGCAACAAACAAAAATATATCAGAATGTATGAATCATACATCTAATAAACTGTTAATCCAAATTTCACTTTAGATTACCAAATGGGAGTGCATGGCTTTTTGGAATGATGCACATCCAAATTGTTGAAATACGATGTACATAACCGTTGATTGACAGACTACTCATACTTCATATTTAATCAAAGTGTCCGTTTCTTATGATATTATGATTTATAACATATAAGAATTGACAAATAAACTATAGTATGAGTCTTCCTTGCTTGCAACAAATACCACAAAAACTCAGTGTTCTAAAATAAGTGTATAAATGCAATATGTTGATAATTTGCATTACATTATATATATATTAATTTAATTATTTGTCCGTTAGTTATTGCAAGATCTTGAGGTACACTTATATTTTGATATTCAGTATTAGAAAAAAATTCTACTTGGAGTAATGAGATAATCAATTGAGTGATTGTTGGTTGACCGTGGAGCATTGATATTTCTGGACAAATAACCGTTGAAAAAAATAGCATAAAATAGCATTTTAGAGGCTATATTGTGGTACAAATATATGTGGGGTCTACTTTCAATTTGGGTCGAGTTAAAGTGAATTCGCATTCTTCGTAGTTAGACGAAAAGATTGATATATTGATAGATTGAAAATATTTTCCGCCAACCAAACGGGGAGTAAAAAATTTGAATAGAAATTGAACTATTTTTTTTTTTGAAATTGAACTATTGAAGTATCAAGTATGCTGTATGCCTGCCAAAGACCGTGTGGTCTAGTGACACGCGGATGCATTCTACATGGGAATGAGTAGATTCAAGTCTCAGTGGAAGCAATACATTGTTATGAAGTCAATAGTACTAAAAAAAAAAAAAAGTATACTGTATGCGTACAGCACTAGAGGTCTACAGCAGTACAGCGTACGTATGTACTGTAGTATTTAGTAGGGCTGAAAATGTAAAAGCACATCCGTGATCCTCTCTCCTTCTCGATTTTCAAAACATAACAAAATTTGGCGCCTCCTCTCCATTCTCTCTTCCCAGTTCCCAGCCGATAAGCTTAGAAGAAAAACGAAGAAGCTGAAAAACCCTTTCCCCAATTCCCCCTCGTTTCCGCAAATGGTTCTCCGTGAAAGCAATCAGCTCTCGTCGCGTAAACGCCCTTCCAAACCCAACAATGCCTTCGTTCCTCCCTTTGCTCACCCTCCCAAAATCCCCAAAACCACCGCAACCGCCGCCGTTTCGCAGTCAGCGCCGCCGCACCAATCTCAAAGCACAAATCCTGTCGATAAAATGGTTGCAGTTTTAGCTGATGCCGGTTGCACGCTGATCAACCCTGCCGGTCCTCCGTGCCTCCCGTCCGACCTCCCCAAGCTCCGCCACCGCCTCCACCATCTCTTCTCATCCGACTCCACGTTGCGTTCTGAGTTCCTTCATGGCCTCTGTTCTTATATCAACTCCCCCAACAACCTTCGCCGGTCAGTTTTTTATCCTTCCGATTGACAACATAAAAGGAAATAAAAATCATCCGTAGGACCAAAAAAAGAGTTGAAGTTAATTACTACTCCCTCCATTTTATGTGGGTTAAAATGAGGCTTGACTGAAATTATTTACAATTTAATTTTTCATAATATTAAGTTTAAAGCTACATTAAAAATGGTACAGAGGGAGTATGATATTGAGGTACCTCATGTTGGTTAAATGTCAAAGTAATTTATACATTCTGTATTCTCTTTTGTTTTATTATTTATTTATTTTTATCTTTTTTTGGGCAATTCTTCTAAGCCTATTGGGTGAAGATTCTGTAGAAATAGGTTAGTCGTTTTGGGATGTAGCACCATCATAGGAAAATCTTTCAGAAGCTTGTAAATTGCTATGGAAATCACTTCAAATTTACCTTCCTTTCCGCCATTTTCATGGGTATGTTCTTAGATATTAAATGACACTGCTTATGTTGCAAGTTTAAGTGTAATATGGAGTAATAGAAATAGTTCTCTCTTTTGCTAACAGAGAAATGAATCAGAATGGATTACAATGCCCAAGAGAGTCTGTAGTCCTGTAAAAATTGAAATTTCAGCATAGGAATGTTATCCTCATACCTTCATTTGATACTTGCTTTTCTTTTTTTGTTTATGCTTTATTATTAAAAAAAAAAAGTAAAATAAAGGTTTGAGAAAATTCTCTGGCCAAGTTTTGGACTGATGCAAAAATTTAATAACAGCATTCTATCACATTCAAATCGTGATGGTTTGGTTTCGGTGAGAAGTGAAAGCATGGTTAGAGTACTGTTACTTGTTCCTTCTATTCAATCAGACATTCAAAACATGTTGCTTGAGAAGCTTCCAGAATACTTTGATATGGACCCTAGTGGGCCATTGCCCTCTTCCCGATTTGAGGATGATATTGCCAGGCTAATACTGAACCAGTTTCGGTGGCTTGACTTCCTTGTGGATTCTGAGGCATTTATTGATCGGTTGTTACAAGTATTGTCAATTTGCCCGCTTCACTTGAAGAGGGAAATGATTGGATCTTTGCCTGAGATTATTGGGGATCAGAACTACAAAGTTGTGGTAGATTCACTCCAGCACATGCTTGAAGAGGATCCCTCTGTTATTATTCCTGTGCTCGATTGTTTCTCTAATCTCCATTTGGACGAGACTTTGAAAGAACAGGTTCTTTCTTATAAACATACAAGCACCAGTTTCTGCATTAATTTGTAGACTTGTGGTCATATTAGCTGTTTTACCAATTTTTTTTCCCTCCAAAATCTTATGAAGGTTGTTACAATAGGATTATCTTGCATTCGAACAGCTGATATGGAGCATATGCCATACCTACTCAGATTCTTATTGCTCTCTGCCACAATATCAAATACCCGTCGGATAATATCACATATCCGCGAACAGTTAAAATTAGTTGGAGGATTTAGTTATCATGCAACACAGCAGGGTAAAATGAAAGGGAAGTCAATTGTAAACGATGGGGAGGCTTCAGTTCTTGATGCCTTGAGGTCAAGTCTTCAATTTAATAAAGTCAGTTCACACTTTTCTGTACTGATCTAATCATTTTCATCCTGCTAATTAGTCTTTGGACATTTAATTTTTACAAATTACAATCTTTTGTATATGGCATGCAATTAGCAGATAATTTGCGAGGAAGTACTAAAAGAACTGAAAAGCCTTGAGAAAGCTCGGGATCATAAGACTATTGATATATGGCTACTTGTACTAATATACAAGAATAGTGAGTCCTTGCAAAAGAGCATTGAGAAGTTACTGAAGAAGAAAATTGTCGAAGGTTATATTGATGAAGCATTATTTGATCAATGTGTACATGGGAATAAGGCTATTGCACAGGTTTGAATGAAAAGTTCAATTCCATGTCAAAACAATTGCTTATTAAATATGTATTGCTTTTATGTGATACAGATTTCATTCTTGTGATAAATTAGGATTATCTTCCCACATTTATCTCTATTTCTGGGTACTTATTGGCATGCAAAGAACAAAAGGCACAGGAGTTTGGCATTCATATGTATAAATGCTTATTTGAAGAGTTTGTTGATAGCTTTTCAAGACAGGAAGTAAGTTCTTGTAAACCCACAAAGATTTAATGTGTGTGTGTGTATTATTATTTTTTCACTTAGTTCTCGAAATGAATGAAAAAGAACATCTTGTGCACTGCACTTCTAGCCCTACTAAATTGTATTTACTATGAAGCTTTTAGGAGCATTAATCACTCATGTGGGCTCTGGGATTAGTCATGAAGTGAGATCTGGTTTGCAAGCCATGGCACTCCTTGCCTCCAAATACTCCCATGAGTTGATTCCTCTTTCGTCTCACATAATGGGTAAGCTTACAGATCCAATATTTCCTCTGAAGTGTTCAATATGCTTTATTGCTAAGGGTTTTTTTTTTATATATTTTTTTTTTTATTTCAGGTATCTTGGATTATTTGGAAGGATTTAGTTTTGAAAACTTGCACAAGGTTGCTATTGCAATTTTTAATTTTTATGTTTTTGTTGGCCATGTAAACTAACCAATTTATATGGATTGTTATTATGGTAATGCTTTTCTTGCTTAGGTGTATGAAGCTTTCAGCCTTCTTGCTCTTTCAGCAAGATCTAATGCAGGGTCCAGATCTTCTATTTCTAATGAACTTCTGATGATTGTTAGGAAGCAGGTGAGTGGAAAGTATAACCCAGGCTTCCATTTTCATGCACCTCCTTGCATTGTGACTTATCTGCTTCAAATATCTTGACAGTTGAGTAATCCTGATCTTAAGTATAAAAAGATGGGCCTAATTGGGACAGTTAAGATAGTTTATTACTTTGGAGCTGAAGTGATTAACTCCTCCCAGTCTTCATCTCAGGTAATTTGTTTAATATTCATACACAATCATATTGCAGTTCTACTTTTTCCCCCACCCTAATTGTAGCTTTAGTTTCAACCTCTTTTTGGCATTGAAAGAGACTTCTAGTGTACTTCAGGTTTTCCTGATGTATACAATATTACAATTACATTTACTGAACTTAAAGAACTTAAAGAAGGCATGCATTTTCTGTTAATTTTCTGTGAAACTGATACACACCCAAAATCAGGCAAATCAGAATACATAAGGAAAGGCTTAACGCAAGGGATTTGACAAGAATGAAATCAAGGGCACAATCATATCAACAATATCTCCTTTTCCATAATTATTTATTTCCTAGCACTATAAATTAGAACCTCTAGATGAGAATAAATCAGCCAATCTTTATCTTTAAGCTTTAGAAGCTGGGCAAGAGCCTAAAACTCTTGTGGGGCAAGAGCCTAAAACTCTTGTTGGGGAAAGTCTTGTGACTTCCTGTTTCTCTTCTTTTTTTTTTAAATTTCAGTCAGTAAACTTACGTCCTTGTTCTTATCTCTAACAAATTGGTCCGACCTGCCGCTGAATGACGACCACAAGGATTGAGAATCGAATGGAGACGTTAGAGAAGAACCAGGAGACATTACAAACGAACCAAGAGGTGATCCGTGCTGAATTAGCCACTTTGAACAATCAAATGGCTAAGATTTCTGACCTCCTCGCTCTCTCCCTCCAAAGCAAAGGGCACGGCGATGCCAGTGCATCATCAATAGCAGTCCCAACAGAAGATTCCACTCCCCCATCCGTTCCAAGAGTGGATTCCAATCCACCATCAGAACGCCGGTCTCAACCAGACAACACTATATTTCCTATAGGTAGTCTGGAACTTCCTACCTTTGATGGTGTAGACCCGATTGGATGGTTGGCCAGAGTTGAGCAATACTTCGCCATACATCACACCCGGGAGGATCTGAAGGTTCCGACAGCCTTTATCAGTATGCAAGGACCGGCTCTACATTGGCTCCGGTGGCTACAACAACAAAATCCTACTCTAACATGGTCTCAGTTTACTCAGGACCTGTTAGAAGAGTTTGGTGAAGACCTACCTGGTCCACTGTTTGAGCAGCTTGCGGCTCTTCGCCAGATGGGAACGGTTGATGACTATATCGCTAGGTTTCGTACTCGGATTGCCCAAACCACGGGACTTGCGACTCACATTCAACTGGGACTGTTTCTGAATGGCTTGAAACCTGCCATTCGGGTGCGGCTCCGACCGAATGATGTGACAGACCTCCGAACAGCGATGCGTGTCGCTCGCGCTGCAGAACGAGAAATTGAATTTCTCTCCACAGGCCGGCTCCTTGGACGCAATCTGCAAGAAGAAAATGCAGCGCTCCAGATAATTCCTTCACATAATGGGTCTACTTGGTCTAACGGGCTTGGGAAGAATTACCAAACCGATTCTTTTTCAAAAATTTCACAGCCCAAACCCATTCCAACCCAGTCTCAATTCTCTGGTAGCAATCAAACATCTTCCTTCTCTTCCCAAACACAATCTGCGTTTCCTGCTACCCAGTCTTCAGTACGCAATTCCGGCATGTCAACGTCACGAGCTCCGGCACGACATTATTCTAACAAAGAGTACCTGGACATGCGCGCCAAAGGACTTTGTTTCCGTTGTCAGCAACCGTACAATCCACTTCATGTGTGCCCGAATAAATCCTTGCAAACTCTAATTGCAGCAGAGGATGACGAGGATGAAACAAGCTACGAGCCTGGTGTAATTGACCAAATCGACACCGGACAACATAAGGCAGTCTTTCCACTCTAGCCTTGGGGACAAGGCTGTTTCTTTGGTGGGTGGCAATGATACACACCCAAAATCAGGCAAATCAGAATACATAAGGAAAGGCTTAACGCAAGGGATTTGACAAGAATGAAATCAAGGGCACAATCATATCAACAATATCTCCTTTTCCATAATTATTTATTTCCTAGCACTATAAATTAGAACCTCTAGATGAGAATAAATCAGCCAATCTTTATCCTTAGTCTTTAAGCTTTAGAAGCTGGGCAAGAGCCTAAAACTCTTGTGGGGCAAGAGCCTAAAACTCTTGTTGGGGAAAGTCTTGTGACTTCCTGTTTCTCTTCTTTTTTTTTTTAAATTTCAGTCAGTAAACTTACGTCCTTGTTCTTATCTCTAACAGAAACTTCGCAAAATATGTATCCTTTCATCACCTAGGTGTTTTGAGTAAGTTAAATCAGGTGGTATTTTGTAAGAGGAGCAACTTTTGTCAAGTGTTAAAGATCATTTTGCTTTCCTTCTAATCATTTTTAGTCTTCAATTATTTGATTGCTGGGAATGATCTCTGTAACTCAGATCTTATAATGATTAATAAAGCAATATCTGTATCACTGTATGTGGTGAAAAGGGATCTTGTTTTGCAATGAAATTCATATTTCCTTAGCATAGATTCCTATCTTTTTTCTTGTAAGATGTCACCTTTTACCTGCATTGAGTTCATTGCTTTTCACATTATCATGGCTAATTATTTTAAGATTCAATGGACCATTTTTTACTGGCCTCTTAATTTCTTTTAGAAGTCAAATGTTGAGGAGGCTTTGGAGCTTTTGAAAACATCTTTGGAATCTTGCAAACAAATTCCATTGCCACTAATTATGTTTTATGATGAATTGGTCGTGACATTGAAAAACCGGAGTCTTCATCCATCCATCACAGAATGGTGGGTAGGACCTTTTATTTATTTATTTATTTATTTATTTATTTTTCTCCTCTCTCTCTCTTTAAAGGTAAAAATGTAGCCTGTAAAGCTAAGCTTGTGTCATCTACAGGATCAGTAAACATATAGGAGACTTTGAATCAAAATATTTGTCAGATCTTGATGGTGGGCAGCTGCCAATTAAAGATGTATATTGTGGTTTGGAAGGTGAGCACTACTAGAGTATTTATATTATTTTAATTCGCAATATTTTTGTTCAAATTTATTAAAATATGTGATCTAAGTTTTTACTCCTAAAAATGCAGGACAATTGTGGATGAACCTCGATGGAGATATCTCTCCTATATGTGTGAACTTATTGCCACTTGTTTCCTCTTCATTGCGGTAATTTTGTAGACTATCCTCTGATTGCTTTCAAGCTCGATATATCATGTTGTATCTCAAAATTCTTATTCATGTTTCTACAGACTGCTCATGATACATTTGTTCTTTCAGGTTTGCTCCATCATTGGAAATACTACCTGCAAAAATCAGTTTGCTTTCTACAGTATGTGGTCTTTGGACATAACATGCCTTAACCTATGGACTAATGTCTTACTTATGCTCTCAATTCTTTTCCCAGATTGAGAAATTGACAAATCAAGGATCACTCTTAGGCATTGATGCACTTCTTGGCTGCCCTTTACACCTCCCTTCCTCAAAGGTGAATTAATTCTTTAGCATTTTATTTTGATTTTATCTTTCTCAAACACTTTCACCTTGATGAAAATAATAATTTTGTGACAGTAAATTTATTGCCACCGATTTTCAATTCTATCTAAAGCTAATGGTGCTATCAGATTAATTTATTAATGTATATTTAAAAGGTTATGATGTTTGAAGAAGAGATAATAGTTTAATCAGAGAATTTTATTTAATTAAAGTTACTGGATAATGACGTTTGAGGGAGAACTAAGGGTGTGTTTGGTTGACAAGTTTAGCTCTCAGGAATGGGTATCAAAGTCATTGTTATTATTTGGTTGACAGGTTTTTAGAAAACTACTATGGGTTTTGATTACCCTATTAATTGCAAAACCCATTCCCTAATAAAATAAGGGTTTCATCCCTTCCTCCTCAATTGCTTCCCCAACTATTATAGTCATTTCCATTCCACCCTACTACCAAACATGCAAAATACTTTCACCAAAACCCATTACTATCACCAAGTATTTGATACTCATTCCGATTTCGATTCCCATATGCGAACCAAACACACCCTAAATTCCAAACAGCTCATTTGATTTTTTAAATAGTTAGGCTGTGTGGAGAAGATAGGTCTAGTTTGGAGGTATTGGTCCAGTTCATTAAGCGTTAACTATTGGGAGGCCATTATGAAAACAAAGCCAGAAACTGTTATGTATTTTGCTTTGCTTTCTAGTGGGTAGAGGTATTAGTTCTGTTTATTAAGCATTAACTGTTAGTTCATTTGTTTCCCTTTGACCAGAGTTGGCTGAAAACCTTAGGAAAACTTTAGAGATAGAAATGGGTAGTGGACTCATTCCACTTAAATTATTTAACATCTGGCAGATTATTCTGATTCTTCAAAGGCAGAAACTCTTGATCTGATACTTAGATTCTAACCAGAAAACCGGAGAATGGTGGTTTTGGCATGATTGAAAACCTTTGTAATTTGTCATTTCTCTATCATACTAGTACTACTACTACTACTACTACTACTACTACTGTTCTTGTTATTATTTGTTTTTGTTTTTGTTTTCCCCAGTTATCTGATTTGGGGCTCTGGGGTTCCTCACTCTTGTAATCTTTTCACTATTGTTATCTACTGTCCCATCAAAACAAAGAACTGTCAGCTGACTTTGTCATATACATTTTTTTCAGCTCTTTTCTGTACCTGCTTGGCAATCTTTGAACGGGAACCAAAAGCAAATTATTATTCTTTCATTGTATTATGCTGCTAACTGGATCCGTGAACTGGTAGGTATTCCAAGTTATAGTTTAATTCATGGATAGGTGTTGAAATTCCTTCTTACAATTAGACTTTTGTTCAATGCCATCTAGCTCAATGCCTTCTGCTCTCAAGTTACCAACAAATGTGACCATGTAAGCCAAGGAACGAAGGAGGAGATAGCTCTTAAACTATTCAAGCGGTTGAGGAACCTCATGTAAGCTCTCATAATGTTACCTACAACAATACAAAATAGATCCCATTCTCTAGGATTTTTCTTTTTGGATGCATCTGAAATCATTTGTTATTTTGGACAAGTTAGTCTTTAGGAATTTGAGTAATAAAGGTTTGGTTATTGCAACCTGTAGCTCTTACCTATATAATGTTATTTATTTATTTACTATGTATTTTTTAGTATACTATCTCATGTTATATGAGCTGGGGTTTTCTTCATCATTATTCAGATATTGATTTGTATCTTGACCAACACATCTTTCAAGCTTTTATCAAGTATATTAGATATGTCAAGATAATTTCGCGCAAGGTTATGTTTTTGTTAATGTTATTAACATGTGAAGAATACCCAGCTAACTTTGTCTCTCCGTAGGTGATGCTTAGATTTTAGTAGTAGGCATTCTTGATTGTATATATACCCTAACAGTTTTCTCAAGGATTGATGTATATATAGTCTTCTATTCAGTTTCTTTTCATTTTCTGCAGTTAACATAATAGGCTATCTAGAATCTACTTCCTGTAAGTGATAAAGGTTTTATTAGCTTCAGCAATGTTCAATACTCATTATGTCCAGAGCATAATATCAAATTACATCTTTAAAATCCATCAATGACAAATGTGAACGGTTTAAAAAGAAAAATCTAACATCAATATTGCACAGCAGTATATCTATCTTTACATTACTAATTATAGAAAGGCATGTTTACTTAAGTTGATAATAATATAATATTGCCAAGATCCTTGAGGCCTGTGAGAATAAAACTTGGTCCACACTACTGTTTAATAAATATGGCTCAACTTCTGTGTCTAGTCCTTAGTTCAAACAATTTTCCCTTTGCTCCTGCTTTCCTGTTTGCATTTCTTCTCATTCATTGCCCAATTATTCATGAAAGCAAAACATTTTTTTTTCTTTTATAAATAGATTTTATAGGGTTATTACCTAAAACCTTGCCTCAATTCACAATAATAGCCCAATCAATTATCTATTGACACTCAAATTTTACATAACAGCAACAATCAATTGTACATGTCTCATTAGTTTCCATCTCAAATAGAGGACACATGGTAAGGACAATAAACAATCTTGCTGTTTTAACATCTCTTTTCAGCAACAGATTATTGGACAACATTTGTGTGCTACTATTAATTTGTTTTTAAGTTTGGGTGTCAGTAGGTAGTTAACTGCCCAGGTCCAAAATTTTGTACTATTTACTGGAGATAGATTTTAAGTATGAGGAAGGAAAAGCATAGGGTAAACCTCCAGGGTTTCTATATTTGTAACATTTTTCAAGAAAGATTGCTTGTGCATTAAAATTTACAAACAAATGCGTGATCTTTATAAATCATCTACTTGATTATATGTATTCTTTTATGATGTTATATTAGCAAAATAAATTATTAAGCCCTGACTACAGGTTTCCTTAAAGATTCATAAGTTTTCAAACTGCAGATTCTTGGAGAGCATGCTAAATAATTGTCTCAGGCAATACCCTTTATCTCTGCCGGAACTCTGCCCTCTGGAGCCTCCATCAAAAAACCTGGTTAATCAAACTAGGGAACATGAGAGAAGCAATGAGCTTACTAAACGAGATATAAGTTCATCAGAGAGTACTAGAAAGAAAAAGAATAAGAACCCAGCACTATCAGCAAGCTCAAAAGAGGATGGAAAGCTGAGGCAGCCAACTCTCACTGATGTTCTGAGAAAAGCAGGTGTTATACCAAGCCCAGAAGTGCTAAATGAGGATTTATCTGGAACGTGTTCAAAGGGAAGCATACCAGAGTCATCAGGGAGTCATCAAAATAACCTCATTTCCCCACTTAATGTGGAAATTTCTTCTGCTGCAAAGCTTCTAGAACCTCAGAGACACAAATTCAGACCTCTTCTGCTGGAGTGTTTTCCCATATTTGCATTATCAAAGGTAACTTCATTTGTCTACTAATCTACTTCTAGCTTATACCCGTTTTGCTAAACCAAACATGATTTGGAGTGTGACACATCAGAGTATAACTACCACTTCTCAGAGTGTATCTAAAGAACATTCCTCTTATTGGACTTGGTCTTTGTATGTTTTTTTATTATCAGTACTTCAGAAGATAAAGCTTCTTTGATATTCTGTTTCCTCTAGTTTATGTGACATTGAATTTTTTTGTGTACCTCTTAAAGTATTTAACATATCTTTTGTCTGTGTGGAATAATACACCAGAGGCTAAATACCATTTTATCGAACATTAGCTCTACAACATTTAGCTGGATATCAGTGCCTCTTTACCATATTATAGAAGTGTTTTTGACCAAAGGTTTTCAAATGCAGAATCAAGTCTCTTGCTGCCCAGATCCAGCTGCTGAGGTGATATGTATTTTCTGTTTATATTGGTTCTGTTCATATATAATTGAATGCCTTTCGTTTCCCTGGGCTAGGGAGTATTTAGGAGGCAATAGATGAACCTGCCTCCGTAGACGGGACACTTCAGTATTTACATGTCTACTTGAATTATATCTTTTTATATATTTAACTCTTCTTCTTTGATGGCTCTAGTTACCGCTTCATCTTTATCTCCTACGTGATCTTAGCCAAAAGCTGGATTACTGTAGTCCACAACAGAAACAAATACTGGCCAAACGTGCAAGTCTGCCACCCAGTCTTGGTTGTATGAATGTAATGGACTTCTTAAATCATGTTCGCTTGCTGTTTCCTTCTCTTAAAAAAAATCTTGATCATGTGCTTTACATTCTTAGAGAAGGTATGGCATCATGAACTGTGTTATTTCCTTGAGATATCTTGAAATTTCCAACATCTTACACCAACTTCCTGTAGATACTGAAATATGTCAAGATCATTGGAATGTTCAATCTGCTGCAGCTGGGAACCCAGATATAACAGGCATTCTTTGTTCCACATCTAAAGTTTCTTACTCTGTCTTAAAGGAGACACTCTGCTGTTTTGCAAAGGTAAAATCTGCTTTAGATACTCTTCACGGTAACACTTGCTTTGTGAAGGAAAATTTTTCTTGAGACTTTCCCTCGTCTGTCCCAGTTTGGGTGGATTGAAGGGAGAAGAGTGCAAAGTATGATGGAAAGGGAATGAATATATGTTTTGAGTGTGGAAGTTTATATATTTTTCCTCTTTGTTAATCTTTAATCTTTATCCCATTTTCTTTGGGTACTGCAGATGGTTAACATTCCGGAGATTCAGATGGAAACAGCAGTCCTAACTGATCTTCTAGAGGCTTTCCAGCCAACCAAAATTCCAGATTCCTTCTTTCTAGGCATGCACCATATTCCTTCTCCTGGGAACATAGATTATTTATATTCGGGTGCATATTATTACCTTGAAGAATTATTTAGCGTAGGTATGCAGCTGACTTACTCTCCTTTCTACTTTCATATTTTTGTTGATTTTCTTTTTAGTATATATGGAATTTTACTGCATGACTATTTTTCTGGCAGCAAGTACAATTTCTTTTACACTATCTTCAGAGGTAGTGCTGACTTTAGAAGCAGTTATATTGTCAATCCGAAAGATTGTAGATAAAGATTCAGATGAAACTGGAAATATTATTCAGAAAGGATTTATCAAGGAGCTATTTCCCTTTTTATGTGAAAAGCTTGGAACTTCTGCTAAAACACTATTGACACAAAAGTATGATAGTGAAAATGTCGAAGAGGATTCGAAAATCAGAGTAAGTCTATCTTTTGCTTGCAATTGTAGGAGACAATTTGTACTTCATGGGACAGGCTGTGACTATTTCCTTGTGATTTGCAGCGTGAACTGGTCCAAAAGATTCTTCGCATTTACCTGGAAAATTGCCAGTCCACCTCTGATTCTTTGAATGAGCTTGCTTGCTCTATATTTCCCCAGGTTCATAAACTATAAGCAGTCTTGTTGGTTATTGGTTTATAAAATATTTAAAGTTGAATTTGTAATTTCTTTTTGCTGTTATTGAACTCGTAAGTCTTAAAATTCGCACTTCGCACTAGGCATTACGATATATGATAACTTTTTGAATAGTTAGATTGATGACTGTGAAGGCACTGGAACTTTATTTTATTAGATTAGATGTGCTGTCAGATTTCTGATTACCTGGATGCAATCTTCTAATTCATGGTATTTTTCTTTTTTCTTAGGTGACTCCAAAGGGAAATCAAGTAGAAGATAAATGTAGCTTTCCAAGTCTCTGTCCTGCAACGTTCATTGCTTGGTATCGGGTGATGGTGAGAAGCCTTAGTTTTATGCTTATGTATCCATACAGTTGTATCAGATAGATTGACTCAAAGTGTTTTAATGTTACAGCATGAACAGAATGTTGCAACGCTTAATAGATTAGTGAGTACTAAATTTGTATTTATTTTATGGAGCAGTTAAATTGAGTAAGTATTCTTTATCAGTGAAATTGAATTTCGTCCTTACCTGTTTAGGTTAAGAAAGTTTGTCAGTTGGAGAAATCCAAAGCACGTGACAATATGGAAAATGTGGATTGCCTACTTAACAGACTGCAACAATCTGTTAACGTTGTGGTATCTTTAGTTAGCATGTGCAAAACTCATGATAAGGTACTATCCTTCTCTAGCCAGTCATTTACGTTTTTATGCAGGTGTAAACCAAAGCTTAAACTAATTAGTAGTGGTGAAACAGGTTGCTGTTCGTGCAATGGCTGTCAAGTTCGGCGGGAAGTTTGTTGATTCTTTCCTCAGAGGTACTTGTTATGCAGTTCTATAACTTAATTATGAAAGCAGGTAACTGAAATTCAAATGCCCCCTTCCCCAAAGTTTTTGGGTTTTTGCAGGCTCAATTTCAATCGCATGGAGAGCAAATAGTCCAACTGGTGAGATTTGTTAATTAATCTATTAAGTGGGATTGCTTACTCGTAGTTGAAATTGATTTGGTTGCTTTTCGAAAACTTATTAGGTTCTAGAACTTCAGAAGGCAACAAGAACCATACAGACACTATGTTCTGAAGCAAAGGTTCACATTGCATCTCCAAATCGAAAACATTTATGCTGGCAATAAATAATTATGATGTCTCGCAAAACTTTTGCTGCTTATACTAGAATCTTGGTTTGGATGCAGGGCTTGAAGCAAACTACTATAACCAGCAAAATTCCATCTACAAAGAGATCTATGGAGCGCTTCCTCTTTCATGTCAAGGCTCTCCTTCATTCTACATCAAGCGGATGCACTTTTTGGATGGGTAAGTTCCCTTCACAGTGGGTTATATACTATTCAATGAGACTGTTTTTAGTGTATGCATTCTTAGTTCCCAATATTCTGTGTAATATTATTGCATAATTCAAGATCATTAATCTGATTTAAAGTTCTCTAAGCAGTTCAAAAGTTTGTATACCAAACAGCTATCAGCTATCAGCTAATTTACCAAACACCTTTTTCAATCAGCTAATGTTATCAATTAATCATACTTTCTAACCCAATCAGTTAACAGCCATTTACCAAACATGGCCTATATCTGTGAGTTAAACTTTACTGTTGCACTTAGTTGATTTAAGAATTGTGATCTATACTAACTACGCTACTCTTAGAGACCATGGTGAGTGAGAACAAACTTAGCCGCTACTTATCCCATGTTTTACAAGTGGTGTCCTAATGTTGATGCTTTTTGTTGAGGATCCTATGCTTTAAAAAAAAATTGTAAAATTCTTTGGTGGTCTTACAAGGTGTGTTTATTAATGGAAAATTGGGAACAAAAAAATGTGTGCAGATCATTGTTTACAAAACATGAGTGAACATTAGAAAATACTGTTTATTTGCCTGTGTTTTTCACTTTTTTGTCTTTGGAACAATTTGGAGAATATTTTAAGTTGAAAGAAAAAGAAGTAGAAATTTTCTAGTCCTAAAGGTGCAAATTCATCATTGAAGTGTGTGTGATGGCAGGAAATTTAAAGCATAAAAACTTGGTGGGAGATATAGTGAGCTCCCAAGCGTACAAAGAGGAGGAGGAGGAGGAGGATGTGGATCACAACGAAGATGAAAATACAGAGGAGGATCAAGCAGTGGATGTTGCTAATGAAGAATGAATATCAGACTATTTTAGACTACAGTGTGGATACTAAAGATTAGATACACAGTTCTTTTATGAAGCATGAGGTGACGACTGACGGGGTAACTTGTACTAGGGAGTGTGGTTTGTAAGGGTAATTGTGATTAATAATATATATATATATATATATATATATATATATATATATATATATAAAATTTACTTTTTAATGTTCATCTCTTCATGTGATAATACTATCTTTTTTAATTATTAGTTATTGTAAATTGGTCGATCTTATTTCATGTTAAAAAAAATTATTTATAACTAAATACAAAAATATTTAATCATATATTGTCATGTGATGTGATGAATATTAAGGGTGTGTTTGGTAACCTGTAAAATGTTTTCTGAGTTTTTTGTGTTTGGTAACTTGTAAAATGAACCAAACACACATAGACAGTTTTCCATAATACATCCAAACACTGGAAATGAAACTGTTTTTCGGAAAATGATTCATTTTCCAGAAAACATTTTTCATAAGTCATTTTTCTGCTTTCTAAACGGACCCTAAGAGAGGAAATCATGAAGAGAATCAATATAGTACGGAGTATTACTTTAAGCAAAATGAACTCTAATTTACCTTTAAGAGTTCATTTTGCTTAGTCTGTTGGTAATAGTACGAAGTTGTTACATTTGTTTTGGATATCTTTGTGAATGTGTTATGTATGAACTAAATAAGAGGAATTTGTTAAAAGGTGTCAAGTGTTGTAAGTTGGATTTCTGTAAGTTTTGTGTGCTTGGAAAACAAACCAGAGTTAGTTTCTCTACTAGAGAGGTATTTATGAGTGAATCTCGTCGTTATTATGTTAAGAGGTACTTTATAATGTGCAAGACAACACACACCAGAATGATGCTACAAAAAATTGAGCATGACTATTATTAAACAAGCTGTCTAAAACTGAATGGAGGACTCCCTAAGAGCTTTTGGGTAGGGTCGTAGGGACAATAGATATGTCATGCTATCTTATCCACCATGGGCATCTTTGGGTGGAAAGGTAGTAGAAGAAGTTTGGATAGTAATCCAATAAATTTTTATCACTTACGTATTTTTTGTTGCCCTACTTATGTGCATATACTAGGTGATCATAAATCAAAACTTGATCCAAAGTACAAGTAATGCATCTTGTTAGGTTACAAGATAGGTGTGAAATGTTATAAGTTATGGGATCTCGTAGCAAAGAAAGTGTGATCAATAGGGATGTAGGGTTCTAGGCCAATTGTAGTAGAGATGATTATAGACCAGATTCTATTGACTAAGATGGTTGAAAATCCACCACCTGAGAAGGTAGAGACTTCCTCTATGTTTGAGAGGCTTGAGGTTTCATACTACACGTTTATATATTTGAGAGGCTTGAGGTTTCATACTCTATGACACACCAATGTCAAGCTTCCTAGTAATTATTTATTTGAGGACATAGTCACTTTTACACTTCTTGTTAGCATTAATGTTCCAGTTTCCTTTCAAGAGGTTATTTCTATTCAGGAGAAAGATAAACGGATGGTAATTGTGGTTGAGGATATGGAGTCTTTGCACTAGAATCATACATAAGAACCAATTCAGTTTCATGAGGGCAAGAAAGCTATTGGGTGCAAGTAGGTATACAAGAAGAAGCCACCAATATCATATAAAGGGAAAATGTTCAAATCTCAATTAGTTGCAAAGGAGTTTTAACAGCAAAAGGATATAGTAAGGATATAGTTTATGATGATTTTTTTCTTGTGGATCGCTTTTTTTGCATGGTGATTTAGATGAACATATTTACATGAAGTAACCAGAAGGGTTTGTTAAACTTGTAGGTGAGCATCTAATTAATTTGTAAACTTAAGCGATCATTGTATGGGTTAAAACAAGCTCCAAAGCAATAATGCAAGCAGTTTGATTCTTACATGATCAAGATTGGTTGCACACGATGTGAGCATGATTGTTCTGTCTATGTTAAGAACCTTTAATTATAATGGTTCTTTTGTTTACCGGTTAATGTGTGTGGATGACATGTTGATAGCTGCTAAAAGTATGAATGATACTAAATCAGTGAGAACTCTGTTGACAAATCATTTTAAAGTCTCATAAGATCAATGCTCGAAGACAGATAATGAGATTAAAGATATGGCAAATGTTGCCTATGCCGATGCAGTTGGTTGTTTAATGTATATTATGGTTTGTGACTAGTCGGGGTCTAATCTCGAGCAATACAATGATGGAAGTTGAAAAAGATTTTGACCTCTTTCCTATGCATAATCAAGCCCCAAATAGGCCAAAATACAAGCTAATATTACTTGGCTCCAGATAGCAATGTTCACAGGGAAAATGACAAAAATATAAATCCCACTGATTGCATCTTCAGGAAAGAAATGCAGAGCTCATAAACTAAATGAAAACTGTATAAACACTAATAAGTATGCGGAGGGGATGAAAACTTTGCATCACATAATGTGTTGCAACTTCTCAGCTTAACCTCCAACCAAAATGTGAATCAGCTGATTCAAGGAATCGAGATTCTCAGTTATTTGGAAGTGCAAGGAAGACTACTTAGCTCTAGCCTCTAGGCTGTCTTTTGGCAACAACAGAAGTGCAGTCTTTTGCCCAATGCCCAGGCATGCCACACTTGAAGCATGTAGTCACGGTGGTAGATTTCCCCCCTCCATTAGCGGGAGAGGACAGCGAAAATGAGTGTGTACAATCTTTTGCCCAGTGCCCTTCCTTCCCACATTTGAAACAGGTTGCAGAGTTATGGCTTTTGTTGCACACGCTGTTCAATTTCCCACCTCCATCAGTAGGAGACTGCACACAATCTTTAGCCCAGTGCCCTTCTTTCCCACATTTGAAACAAGTAGCTGAATTATGACTTCTGTTGGACATATTATTCGTGCTCTGATAAAACTGAGGAGCTTTCCGTGACTCTGTTGATCCAGCCGCGTTTGTGATTTCATTACACCATTTGAAGAAACCACAGCTTTCCTACATAACAAGAGCAACTACTTAGCTAGGCATTAGTCAAGTGAAAGAGAAAGTTGTATACCTCCGATAGTCCAAACATTGAGTTAAAATGCTAGAAGCATACAGCTGTGTCCACAGTTCCACACAAATCCTTAATCAGGATATGAAACACTACGGTACACACATGACACATTGGGCAGGACAAGAGAAATCTTGGGAGCTGAAGAGATAGAACGAACAAAATACACACAAATTATATGATGCTTGCTATCATTTTAACCCTGGATGATGTTCTTTGACTGCCAATTTTGTTAAAAGTCCTTTCATTAATCATTTCTGCAACTCAGAAGCATTGAAAGAAGTTCTACAATCAAGAACATCTTTAATAGGTTAAAATTTAAAAGTCCACCATTTTAGGAAGTTTATGGAACATAATGTTATCCTAAACACCATTCAGAAATTAATCTCCAAAGATCAAGAAAATGAACAAAAGGAAAGAAAAGAAGACATATTCATTGTCAAAGACATGCAAGGATAAGTTACTTTTTTTTTTTGAAAACACAAGGATAAGTTACTTGACCACACTAGATGTTTCTCTTGCATCCCATTTTATTATAGTATTGAAACAAATATTTAACAAGTTTTACAAACTACATTGTTTCCTACACCGATTTTATTCATTAGTTGGTGAAATCAGTTATTCTAAATTTCACCACTAATCTAAAGCCAGAAACTTGTTCCTTTGCATCAACTTCAGAATCGATGTCACTTCTACCATTTGAATCTAAATCAGCATATCTTGATTCACCTGAATAGCCTCCTATGAGATTTCAAGAGGAACTTACTATATATTGTGTAATATTAATTTTTTCAAGCTTTAGAGGCATAGAGCTGTACTAATAATAACCACTTGGCCTATCAATATTGCACCAGATCTAATGTTTTGCATCTTACTCTGCATTTCAGGTCTCTTGTACGACAATGCTCAAAACCATCACTACCAGAAAGTATTTACTTTCAAATGGGATTAAGAACAAAATGCAACTGCTGATAGGAGACATCACCAACCCGTCCTCAAGGTCTTTTGCACCCAAATCAATCAAGATAAGTTGCAAATGACATTCCCAGTAATACAAATGGGTTAAATGACCAGATACAGATTCCTAGAGTCTTCAAACATTTCAAAACAATGAAGCCTATGCAACTATGCAACAGATGACAGGAGCAGATAAAGTAGTCAAACCATGTCTAGTGTCTACTTTTTGTACCTGACTTGGACAGCGGTAGAATTGCTGGCCAATATTGTTCCCTGTTTTTGCCGTGAGAACACGGCAAGGACCGGCACCACATGGACATGAAAGTTCAGCAATCGAAAAATTTGTAGCAGAGTTGTTTTGGATGGCTGTGTTATAAGTAAATGAAGGCTTGTCACACCACTCAAAGAAGTCACAACCTCCATTTTCCTGAGCAAGAGTTTGGCTCCATATAAGAACAATAAACAACAGCATAATATCATTATCAAAGTAATAATACTCCGTAATAGTAATCAGCAATATGCATATAAGATCACAATAGTCCAGAACTAAATCTGGTCAAATTGAGCATCTATATATAAGAGTGAAAATGGCATTATAGTCTAGAAAACAAAATTGATATTAATTCTAGACATATGTGTAAATTAGGAAAAGCTCAAAAATGAAATTTACCTGTCTAGTAGGACATTTGTAGAACTTCCGACCGCGATTTTTTTCAGTATTGGCGGTGAGGATGATGCAAATTCCTAATCCACACGGACAATTCTTCTCAGGGAAACTCGCGGAACCGTATTCATCATTAATCGGACCGGCATCGCAATCGCGCGCCCAGTGCCCAGATTTGCCACACTTGAAGCATGTATTGCCGGAATCGGAGGTCGGAAATGAAGAATTGCTGTTATAGCTTGTGCTATAAGGATTATAGTTTTGGCGTGGTACAGAAGAAGATGAAAAGATTTTCGCTTGCTGTTGGAATTCGAGGCTTTTACTGCCTTTTAGAGCCGCGATGTATGCCCCGTCTCCGAGATTGACGGTGGTGTTGTTGCTGTTTTGTAGGGCGGTAGAGGTGATTTTCGATGAATTCGCGGCGGAGGTGGAAATGGAGGTAGGAGTTACGGTGGTGGAGATCCGGCGACGCTTGGAGGCGGCGGTGGACGAAGAAAGCGCTGCGGCCTCGGCAGCGGCCACTTGTGAGAGAAATTCATCGTCTTCAACAAATTCCATCATCTTCGCTCTCTCTCTCTCTCTCACACACACACAAAATTTGGGAGCACTTTAATTTTGTAATGTTTCGTTTCCCGCTTTTTTTTTTTTTTTTTTTTCTTTTTCTTTTTCTCCGCAAGTTACGAAGTGAGAAATGAAAAAGATTTTTCATATATGTTTGATTTAAGTCGGCTGCATCCCGCCAAGGACCTTGTAGTCCAGTGACATCAAATCCTTCCCTTTGTGCGGGAAGTGAAAAAATAGTTATGAACATATGCTACATTCTAATAGAGTTAGTAGTATTCAAAAAAAAATAAAAAGTCGACTGCATCCCTAACCAATTCATCAGCGTTTGGTTGAACGAGTATCAAAATTATTGTTATTGGTTAATTAACAAGTTTTTGAGAGTACTATTATTAGTTTTGATTATCTCATTAATTACAAAATTCACTCCCTAATAAAATAAAGGTTTGATTTTCCTTCCTCCTCCGCTTCCCCAACTATTAATAATAATTTTCAATTCACCCTATTACCAAACATGTAAAATACTTTCATTAAAACTCATTATCATTACCTTATCATTACCAAGTATTTAATATCCATTCAAATTTCTATGGGTGTGTTTAGTTCGCACGTGGGAATCGGAATCGAAATCGCAACCTTCAATCAGAATAATAATAACAATAATTTATCTATACTTACTATTAATAAAAACAAAATCCTCCATTTTAAGTTATCACCCAATACACTCCTATAATATTAAAGTTTGCGTAATATTGTAAAATATGGTAATACAATTCATATTTGTACTACAATTGCACATTAAAATATGGTAATACAATTCCTAATACAATATAATTTTTCTTACTTTCCTCTTCGTAATACAATTCTAGATTAAAATTAATAATAATAATAATAATAATAATAATAATAATAATAATAATAATAATAATAATATAGTTAGAATAATAGACAAGCACCGTTGCTCTCGCTGAATATATTGTTCAATAATCCTCAATCGTTGCTAGAATTAGCTATTGGTTCACCAGCATTTAGTCCAGTTAAGCCCAAAGTGAATGGTAAGCAATTTTTTTTAATTTTTTTTTTTTTTTATCTCAATAGCATTTAGTCCAGTTCACCAACATTTTTAATTTTCCTCCCTCGATATAAATAATTGAAGTAACCGGTAGGGAATTATTGTACGGTGAATTTATGATTTGCTGTACAAGAACACTTATTAATATGCCTATAAATGATGATACAACTCACACTGAAATTTTTTGTAATAACCTTTGCATATTATTATAAATTTTTTTATATTCTAAATAAAATATTTAAGATGTTTAATTACATAATTCTACTCATTTTTCAAAAATGAACCAATTTTTACTTAAGATGTTTAATTACACAATTCTACTCATTTTTCAAAAAATGAACCAAACACACAAAGACAGTACGTTTTCTACTGTGTAGCCAAACACGGGAAATGAAAATATTTTATGAAAAAATGATTGATTTTCCAGAAAACATTTTTCAAAAGTTATTTTCATGCTTTCCAAACGGATCCTAATTGTTGTTGTTATTATTAAAAAAGTTTAGAAAATATTTTGTAATGAGTAAGTTAAGAATAATAAAAAATCAACGAATTATTCTATT
Organism: Ipomoea trifida; assembly: GCA_003576665.1. Classification (NCBI taxonomy): domain Eukaryota; kingdom Viridiplantae; phylum Streptophyta; class Magnoliopsida; order Solanales; family Convolvulaceae; genus Ipomoea; species Ipomoea trifida. The sequence goes on from CP025655.1 coordinate 5,667,853, forward strand.
ACTAAAGTTTGTACATAAATGAAAAAAGTAAAAATTGAAAGATGATAACTTTGAGGATGTGTTATCATTGTACAATAAATAAATCAAAATATACAAATTATCAATGCACGTTCTTACACCAACATAATTTGTATTCCCATTATAATCTCTTAACTCTTATATATTATATTTATATTAGTAGATAGATTAGTATATTATAACTTCACTACCATTAACTCTTAGCTTATTATATTTATATTATATAATAGATTAGCTAGCTTTTCAAGTTTTCAGGTTTCAAGTTTTAGCTAGCTTCAAACAATAGTTTTTAGAATGAAATATCCGCTCAATAAGTATCATTAATTAAAGCACATATTTATAAAGATAATAGAAATAATCATGGATGTTGTACACATTGGTTCTGCATGCTTCTTTATTTTATTTTTTATTTTTAAATAATACATTTAGAACAAGTCTCAAAATGATTATTATAGAAAAAGAGAAAAAAAAAAGCACTGTGACAATAGTTTTAAAATAGCTTCAAATTAAATCTGCAGAGTATGCTAAAATGATTGGAAAACAACACAACAAACAATAGGGAAAAGACATATTATAGAAATTAAAAGTAGTACTGCATCAAGTAAGGTTCCCATGACCAATCAGTTGAAGCAATTCAGAAGTCTAGCCAACTGGTGTAAACTTGTGTGCACGCTGCCCTTTTAATATGCCTGCAATCGCAAGCTAAAGCCTATGAAATGCAACAACATAACGTTGTTACGTTGTAGTATATGTAATAGAAAATGTCACTGAAGAAATTGAAATTTTATAGTTGGAGTTTGGAAAATTAAACAAAAGGAGTACTATAGGTACGTTTTAATTGAATTACCTTTGCAAATTTAATTTAATTTATTCTTCTTCTCGCATGTCTTCTTGGAATAGTAGTTTTGGAACCCTTTCCTCTCTTCCATACGAGTTTCCTTAGCAATCAGTTGAGTTTTCCATATTGGAGTGCAAAATATCCCACACAAACTCCAAATGGAAATGAACAACAGTATCCTATTGTCACGCTCTGCCAAGAAAATCCATTAAAAAAACCTGAATCCTCTTCCTCCTCTTCTTTTGAGTGCATAGGTGGGGTTTTAGCTTCACATTGGAGTGTCAATGGAAACCCGCACAATGCTGTGTTCCCCAAATAGGAGTCGTTGCCAAATGTATCAAGGTGTCTGCTGCGGGGTATTGGTCCAGATAAGTGATTATAGGAGAGGTTTAGAACACCGAGAAATTCAAGGTTTGAGAGTTGCCACGGAATCTCCCCTGTGAGTTGGTTGTTGGAGATGTCTAGGGCCTCAAGCAGAGTTAGATCTCCGAGTGATGGAGGTATACGACCAGTGAGCCTATTGTGAGACAGATTAAAAGGTGGGGTCCGATGGAAACAGGAATCTCTCCATGGAACATGTTACTTGATAAGTCAATGCTGGTGTAGAGCTTTAGAATTCGTCCAACGGAGGCTTCTGATCCTTTCACCACTAGTGATGCAGAGCCCTCATAACTGTATGACAAGCTGCTATTGCTGTAGTTTACTTGTAGATCAGAACTCGTATTACTTGTAATACCAGTAAAATGCAGCAAATAATATCCAGGAAGAGGTCCGGTGAAGTGATTGTTGGAGAGATCAAAAACCCGCAACATAGGGAATGGATGGGTGGTGGTAGGATTGCGTATCACTCCGTGAAAATTATTAGATCTTAAGACAAGCACTACCAAATGTGGAAGAGCATCTAACCAGTGTGGGAATGAGTCATTCAGCCTGTTGTTTCCAACATCTAGAACTTGGAGATGAGTACAGTTGATGAGAGTGCGAGGTAAAGGCCCTTCAAATTCATTATGATCCAAGTTGAGTTCATGGAGAGCATCACCAATTGTCACTTCTGCTGGGATGTTTCCATGAAATTTATTCATGCTTAAATCCAGTTGTGACAAAGTTGTGCTTAGATTTCCCAAACATGGAGGAATAACACCACTCAAAGAATTATCAGATAAGCTTAGGACTGTGAAAGGAGTTGAACTACTACAAAACTCTCTATGCATAGGCCCATCAAAATTATTTTGGTCAAGATACAAGGTTAAGAGTTGATTGCTAAAATTTCCCACACACTTTGGAATTACCCCACTCATATAGTTACTTGCCAAGGAAAGATATTGAAGGTCGCATGCATTGCACAGTGATTCTGGAATACCTCCATGAAACTGATTCTTACCAAGATGCAGAATATTTAGACTTGTGTTTCCCAAGCATTTTGGAATAAGTCCATTCATTTTGTTGACTGCTAGAGAGAGGCATGAAAGGGATGTGACATTGCAAAAGATTGATAAGGTATCAGGTTCGTTAAGCAAGTTGGAATTTATGTAAACATCAGATAGTGATGTTAAATGTCCAACTTCTAGTGGTATTGATCCACTAAGATAGTTATCTGAAAGCTCTAGCACAACAAGCTCTGACAAATTTCCAATTGCTGGAGGAATTGGACCAGAGAGTTGGTTTTCCTCAAGGTGAAGTTCAGACAACATTTTCAAATTCCCAATGTTTGAGGGAATGCAACCTGAAAGCTGGTTACTAGACAGGGTAAGATATTGAAGTTGTGTCAATAAACTAATTTCAGATGGGATTCTTCCAGAGAAACTATTGCTATCTAAAGACAAGAAAATTAATTGTGTCCAGTTGGCACTGAGGTGTGGTACTAACTGACCTGAAAGCATATTGGAAGATAAATCTAACACAACTAGGTTGGAAATATTTGACAAACTAGGAGGCAACTCCCCTGTTAGAAAGTTATTATATAGATGCAAGATTTCAAGATTTGTGCCGAAAGGCGGAATCTTCCCCTGAAATGAATTATGTTGTAGCTTTAGTACCCGAAGGCTATTCATGGAGCCAATTTCAACTGGAATTGTTGAATTAAGTAGATTAAATCCAAGAGCAAGATACTGAAGATGTTTGAGATTTCCTATGGAAGGTGGAATATTCCCAAGAAATGAATTATTGACCAATTTCAGTACTTGAAGACTGGTGATGGAGCCAATTTCATGTGGAATTGTACCAGAAAGGTTGTTGTATGAAAGGTGAAGAAATTTAAGAGTGGACAAGTTGGTAAGACTAATGGGAAAAGGTCCTTGGAAGAAATTGTTACTAAGATCAAGATGCTCCAGGCTCTCTAGCTTGGAAAACACAGACATTGGGATTTGGCCGGTAAAATGGTTTTTCGACAAATCAAGGTAAGACAGGTTTGGACAACTTGTTATCAAGTCTTTTGGAAAATCCAAAGTGAAGTCATTAGCACGGAGGTTGAGATGCGACAACAAAGGCATAGCATGGAATTTAGACCAATCCGGAGTTTCCAGATTATTCACTCCCAGATCCAGGTACCTCAGGTTTTGAAGATTGCTAATTTCAAATGGAATCACATCCTGGAGAAAGTTTCTGAAACAACTAAAGTACCTGAGCTGTGTCAACTGCCCAACTTCTACTGGTATTGCCCCCGTGAAGTTGTTATTGCTCAAGTCCAGAAAAGTGAGCTTAAGGAGGCTACTAATAGCAGATGGGATCACCCCGCTCAAACTATTGTTATTGAGATTGATGCGAATAAGGTTAGGAAGTAAGTTAAAACGGAGTGGTTCAAGTGTACCTCTGATGTTCCCATGAGGTAGATTCAGCTCTGAAACAGATCCACCGCGGTTACAGATGATTCCCTCCCAATTGCACACATTTGTGAGGTTGTTGACAGACCAGGAAGAATCCAGTAAAGAAGATGATAGGCCATTGATCTTCCATTGTAAGAGAGCTTCAGCTTCTTTGTTTGCATGTAAGGGTGTGGTGTTTAGTGCAAGCAAACAAATGATGCCAAAAAGAAGAGTGAAAATGGAGATTCTCATCATGGTTTAATTAATAGTATAATTCAATAAACTGGTTGATAAGAGCTACTTAAGAAGCAAAGCTTCTATGTGATCCTATATATAGCGGATTTAGAGGGAATAATTGTGTGAAAAAAAAATTAATTTTTGTGGATGAGGAGATCGGACGTTAATATGAAGGTGACACATGCAATCTATTAGCTAGATTGTCTAATCGCCAGACCAAAGTTTTATTACCTTCATTTTCAAATGTGACTATTCCAACCCTTCATTATGTTTCTTTCTTAGCTACAAAGTATTTCTTTTTGATTTTATATTTATCATTTATTTCAATTTCTTCATTAGCTATTCTATATATATTTTAACAAACTTTTAACGAACAATCATTTATAATTCATAAGACTTACTCACTTACTCCATATTATATTCTACAACTCCTATGTTTATATTATTTTGTTAGATCTTGTATTTTAAACCTAATTAATCTCCAAAGTTTCTTTACATTCATTTTCACTAATGTCGTCTCTGCGTTCTCTAACGTCACTATTCCATCCTTTCATTATGTTTCTTTCTGAGCTATTTGTTTCTGTATATTCATATTCTATTTATAAATCCGATTTTATTAATTTTGAGCACTTATTTCTATTTCTTTATTATTTATTCTATATTTTATAATGCTGACAAAATCATTCCTTATAAATAATAATTCAGAGTTTTTTCTCAAAATGGTCCCTCAACTATTGTTCATTCCCAATTTACATTTCGACTTTCAATTTCACTAAATGTGGTCCCTCGACTTTCAAAACTCACCCAATTCAGTCCTCTGTTAGATATTTTATCTACTCACACTAGTACAAAACTGATAAAAATATAGGACAAATTGCGTCCGGAGTTGAAACTCCGGACGCGTAAAGTGACGCGGTGGCAATTTTTGTAATTAAATTGTCGACTATTTAATTATATATTTTTTTTAAATGGACCAGCTGCATGCCTGCATCCGAAGTACCCACTTTAGATGCAGCTGGTCAAATGCATTACACCAGCTGCGTCCGAAGTTGGCTGCATTTTTATTTTTTTTAATTAAAATATATTTCTTTTGATTTTAGATCTGGATTTGGCCGCCCGTTCCATCGCAGCTTCAAACACCATCGCCGCACCTCCATTACCGCCTCCATCGCCGCGCCTCTCGTCGACACGCCCAGCCGCCGTCATCCACAGCCGCGATAGTTTATTATATTTATTTGTTTTATACTTAATAAATATTTATTATTGTTTAATTTAATTTTGATTAATTATTGTGTGTTATTGTATATGTTAGGTATTAATATTGTGATAGTTTAATTAAAAAAAATTGTGTATTATGTATATCTATATACTTGCTATTATGTGTTAAAATGTTCAATAATATATTTTAGAATTTTTCTTCAATAATATGCTTACTAATTTGATCCGGAGAAGCCACCTACCGAACGAAATAGATGAAGTTCGAGAGTTGTGGGTGAAATATTTTATAGAAGAGTGCGTGTAATTTTATTTGGATTACACATTATCTTTATTATTATTGATTGATATAAGTATATTGTGGTGATGTATTGTGTTCATTATTAATTGTGAAGTATAGTGTGATGAAATTTCTGTTAATAGTTATTTGTGTTGGTTTGAAAATATCATTGTGAATAGATAGTTTGATTTTGGAAAATTCTGTAGAAGTTTTGAATAAATAAAATTAGGTAATTTTAAAAATTTAAATGAAATATTAAAAAATAAAAATTTATTTCCGTGGAGGGGGACGCGGAAAGTTATTATTAGAAAAAGAATGGGTACTTTCCGCGACACCCGCCCTGTATCAGATATCGCGGAAAGTCTTTATTAAAAAAATTAATAATATTAATTTTTATGCTTTCCGCGACACCCTCGGTGGCTGTTGTAGATAGCCTATATACCCTTTCCAGTCAACTTCATCCGTCACACATGTAGAGGTGTAGCGAGAATTCTTTTTTTTTTTTTTTTTTTTTTTTTTTTTTTTTTTTTTTTGTGGAAGAAGGAGGATGATATCCAGGTGTAATTGATGGATGTGCTCTTTTGTACTAGTGATCCGAGTGGCATTGACATACCCGTTCCCGACTCTTTCATCCCTTACGGAATAGAGATCTAGCTCAACCACTCTTTTCATGATATTACTACATGCTACCCTTGACTATTTACGTACAACAATCAGTTTTTTTTATCATCAACCCATGAAACTAGAGAATTTTCATATGTGTGGTTTGTTATGTGGGTTTTTAGATGTAATAGTGCAATCCTCTATTCCTCTAAACATCCTAAAGAACCCCAAGTATTCACTACCATCACGTACGGAAACCACAACCCATAATATAAATTTCTCCATTTGATGAGTTAAAAGAAGTATACCTACAGAATCTAACATTAGTGCATGCCTATGTTTTGACTGAGCTACACGGATTCTTCTATAACCTTAGCTTTCTTAAATAAGCATGTAAGTGCACAAATGATGCACATTAATATTTTAGTTGGCTAAATTATTTATCAATTTTTTTTTATTTATATCACCTTAGCTTAGTTTGGTCAATAATTCAGTTTGAATGTTTCAAAGCTCGTAGTTTGTTCCCTGGATCATATCTAGAACTGAGTCAGTACAATCAGCGAAATTGCCTAACAGATTTCTGTTTAATTCAGCTTTTCAGCCTGATTTAAATTGAATGGATGTTAATTATTCAAGGATTTCTGGTCCGCATTATTTTGGAAAGTTGGATGTTAATTATTCAAGGATTTCTGGTCCGCATTATTTTGGAAAGTTGGTTACATGTTAACTAGTTTAAAAAGGTTGATTTTCTATCATTTCTACTTACGGATTTCATGAGTATTATTTGAAGGATTAGTCTCTCTATATTAAACAGTTTATCAACATATTTTATGAAGTTAAAATGATGATCTCGCCGTATCAATCTGTTTGAAGGTGGTTCAACAGTGTTCCGTATCAGTCTGCCTGAAGGTGGTTCAGCAGTGTTGAAGTTTGAAAAATATCGGCATGCATGCACCTCTCCAAAATAGATGTTGTCAAGATTAAAGTTGATTTTTATGGCTAAGGCCTTTGTAATCAAATCCCTTGTAATCTTGGTGAGCATATAGTGGATTGGGCTGACGTGAATTGTCTCGCGTACGTAAGAGTTTAGCTCTGAATTGCGTAAACAATTGTTGTGTGCCTGATTTTACTTTCTTACCTTTATTTTATTTTTTTGTTCATTCGAAATTCGTCATTAATTAATGATTTGATAATGTGTTAATTAAAATTAAGTAGAACTATAGTTTTAACTTGCATTCAAGACCTACGAATATTTTTCAAAGCAGAAATTTAATGCATATGAGAGCTACTTCATGTTGTTAATTAGTTAGATAAAGATATGATGCAATAATGCAAACGTCCATAATTACGAAAATGATATATTACTGCTCTAGTTTAGATTGTTCCACACGTTTATTGATGGAAAAAGTAATTAAAAATATATATATAATGGGAACGTGGAAAATTAAGCTTGACTTTGAACAGAAAATCCTTGCAATTGGTTAGAAGTCGTCATCCGGCCTGACCACGTACGCGTTTATTGATGGAAGTATGGCATTCGCCAGTTGTTATGAAATGGATCCGGGTCTATCTTGGGTCCACCTTGCAAGGTGGACCCGGGTCTATGTTTATAATTTCATAACTTCATATTTATAATTTTATAACTTTATGTTCATATTTTTATAACTTTACATTCACAGTTTTATAATTCTATGTTCACAAATTCATAACTCTATGTTCACAATTTCATCATAACTCTATATTGTGAACATAGAGTTCTAAAATTATAAACATAAACTTTAAAATTACATATATAAATTGTGAACATAGAGTTTTAAAATTGTGAACATAGAGTTTTAGAATTGTGAACATAGAGTTATAAAATTATGAATATAAACTCGGATTCACCTTGCAAGGTGGACCCGGGTCCATAGCATAATTTGTCTGGCACTTTGGTAGCTCTTTCCGGGCCTCCAAAGCGCAGCCATTTCGGACAAAAGGCAATCGTTATACCCTGCACCACGGTGCACATAGCAATGTGCACCACGTACGTAAAACGGCGTCGTTTCGGTGTTAGTAGACGCGGACGCGAATGACTCAGGGAATTCATTATCTATAATACACATAATCATTATCTATAATACACAGAACGTTTGCAACACAGAATGTTTGCCCAGAATACACAGAATATTGACACAAAATACACAGATGTTAGTGGACGCGAATGACTCTAGGAAATTCATTATCTATAATACACATAATCATTATATAGAATACACAGAACGTTTGCCTAGAATACACAGAATGTTTGCCCATAATACACAGAATATTGACGCAAAATACACAGAACTCATCCTCCTAATATTCGAATGCACAAACATATCACAACTTGTGTTAATAACATGAATACACATAATATTTATACAAAATACACAGAATTCATCATCATAAACATTCGAATGCACAAACACATCACAACATGTGTTACTAACATGAAATCACAACATGTGTTACTAACATGAATACACATAACGGTTGCCTAGAATACACAGAATGATTGTCTGGAATACATAAAATATTAACATAAATACAGAGACCGACCGAAATGGGAAACGTAATTTCCAAAAAAAACGGACAATTAGTTTATAATGCTCAAAACGACGTCGTTTAGGTATGTGGTGCACATTGCTATGTGCACCGTGGTGCACAGTATAATTTGCCGACAAAAGGAAAGGAAATTTCCAAACCTCTCTTTAAAAAACGAATTGAATGCAGACAAAGACCTGTGGATCAAAAAGTCGAAAATATTATAATGGTTTGTGGGGCCACTTGACAATAAAATATAGAGTCACACTTGTGTCAGATCATTACGAATCCTAATTCGTGAGATAGGTTAAATTTAAGATAATTACTTGTTTTTTTTTCTGTTTTTTTTTCTTTTTAAAGGAAGATAATTGCCTATTACTTATGATAGAAATCATAATACTTATTATAGAAAATTTAATATCAATGTGAAATAAATAAATTGTTACTTATAATAAATAAAGTAATATTTATATATAAAATTGTGATACTATTTAGGATAAAATGATTGTTATTATTGATAATATTGTAATACTTATAACTAAAATTCTTATACTCACAAAGTGTAATTCTAATTGAGTAATACATATATGTGAATTGTTACTTATGAAAGAAATTGTAATACTTAGGATTCGTTTAAAAATTTGGAAAATATTTTTTGAAAAATAATTTCTAGAAAATGACTAATTTTCTGGAGAATAATTTAATTTTTTAATATTTGTCTGAAGATGATAATAATAATAATAATAATAATAATAATAATAATAATAATAATAATAATAATAATAATAATAAGGTGTGGTGGTGGCAGTGGTTGTGGTCGATGTGGTGTGGTAGGTGCTGATGGTGGTGGTGCGGTTGTGTGGTGATGGTGGTGGACTGGTGGTGTGGTTGTGTGATGGTGCTGGTAATAATGCGTTGGAAACTAGATCGAAATGAAATAAGAGACGATAAAAATGTCTTTCAATTAAAAATTTACGATGTCAAATTGGGCCTTTTTTTTTTTTTTTTCCTGCTGATCAGAATGAATATTCATTTGATCTTATTTTCTTAGAATACCCAAATACAGGAAAATTCGGGTAAATGACTTCTAAAAGTCATTTTCCTTGTTTCCAAATGGACATTTCTGTAGAAAATTTAATACCAATTTGAATTAAAAATAAATCGTTACTTATGATAAATATTGTAGTAGTACTTAAATGTAAAATTGCAATACTATTTAAAATAAATTTAATTGTTAGTAATGATAAATATTATTTTAATACTTATAACTAAAATTGTGATAATTACACACTCAATTGTCTATAACCCGATTTGTATCACAGGCATGGATATGTTGTCTCACACAAATTTTTACTAAAATATATAAATATTAAATGTGTATATATGATCACTATATATTTAAACTTTTACTCCAAATCAAAAAAGAAAAAAAAGAATATTGTTCAAGAGTACGTAGGCAAAAGATCTGTATTCTACAGAAATTAGATAAAAAAAAAAAATAAAAAAATACTCTCTTGTTATAGGCGGAGATCCAATAACCGACCAAGAGATTGTGAATCTGATTCTCACAATAAGCACTAAGCATTTTTAAAAATCAAAACGAGCAACCTAATCAAGTTAATTAGTTGGACAGTTCCAGTAATAACCATAAACTTTCAAATTTAAGTTATTTATCTAAGTCTTTTACATGTTGGAAATTGGAATCACAAAATATAATTTACCTTAGTCATACTGGATTAAGTTTCTTTCAAGATTGACACATCCAAATCAAACTTGACTTGGAAAAAAAGTACTTGCCTCCGTTTGAAGTCTTCTTATGTGGGCTTGATCTTTTCAAATGAGTAGACGAGATAATATTGAACAATACTTTTTTTTGTTTTTTGTTTTTCTTTTTTTTTTTTTTTTGTTATTTTTTGTAAAGTCTAACAATCCCAAGAACGGGATTGAAACTAGTTATAGGTAAACTTCATCGAGTGATCTTATTATAGCTATTACTTGAAAAGAATTACGCATTACTCTTAAATTTCTATGAATATAATTTTACTTCAACACATTTATACTGTGAACATGGACATTAATAAATGACAAATTCAATTTGATTTTTGCTTCCATTGCTCAAATTAAATTATGTCTATGGTCACAAATTGTATCACGAATATACAATTTGGGAGTGGAAGAAGAAAAACTGTGTATTGAATATTCACAACTTTATCATCTAATACATCAGCTATGAAACATGTTTATCTAACAGTACAGTTTGATAACAGTGAGTAAGTAACTACCAGCAGGAATAATATCCTAACTAATTCTAACAGACTAACTGCTAGACTAACCGCTATGCTATTTAGTCCTCTAGTACCCCCGCAAGCTGGAGCTAGTGTACATGGAATGAAGCCCCAGAATTGAAGACAAACTTTTGAAATAACATTATTGGCTGTAGAGGTTTAATTTAGTTAGGACATCTGCTGTTTGATTTTTAGTAGGAAGATGTAATAGCTGGATTACTCCTTTCTGAACCTACTCTCTTATCAAATGACAATCAATCTCTATGGCCCTGTTTGGTAAATAATCAGCCTATCAGCCAATTTTGGCTTATTTGACCACTATTAGTTGTTTGGTTAATAAGCTTTTTGCAATTCCAAAATGCTAAAATTCAAAAGGCTACTCAAAGCAGCATTTTCAATTAGCTTTTTGAAAAAAGAAATTATACCAAACAGCTATCAGCTAATTTATCAAACAACTTTCTACAATCAGCTAATATTATCAACAAATCATACATTCTAATACAAACAGCCAACCAAATCAGCCAACAACCATTTACCAAACATGGCCTATATGTTTAGTTCTCTCATGAAAGAATGAATTTTCGATCTGCCATAGCAATGGCAGAGTTATTGTCAGAAAACAACACAACTACCTCTTCTAAATGGACTTCCAGAACTTCAAGAAGATAGAATAGCCATTGCATCTCACAGGTAGCAAGGGCAAGAGCTCTGTATTCAGCTTAAGAAGATGACCTAGAAACGGTGCTTTGCTTTTTGGATTTCCAGGACACTAAGGCATCTCCCAGGAATATACAAAAACCAGTTACAGATATCCTTGTATCAGGACAAGCTACCCAGTCTGAATCAGCAAAACCACTCATTTTCAAGCTGGAATTTGTAGGGAAAAATAAGCCCTACCCAAGACAACTTTTGATGTACCTCAGTACTCTGTGGCCTGCTTCGGCTGCTTGCAAGTGGAGAGTAGTATGACTATCCAAGAACTGAGACAGTTGCTCTACAGCAAAGCAAATGTCAGGCGTGGTGATAGTTAGATATAGAAGCTTTCCTACTAAGCCTACATCAAGTAGTAAATCTAAAGCATACTTTCTTTGTGTCACAGATATACCTGTGTGATTTCTAGCAACTTTAAGAAAACAATCTTAGTGGATCAATACCACCAAGCTTCCCTTTCCTAGGTTGCGAGTTTTTTATCTCTCCAACAATTATTTCACAGGACCTTTGCCTGCATATTATTTGCTGCATTTTACTGGGATTATAAATAACATTACTTCTGATTTACTCCTAACATACTGGAATGGCAAATTCTTTTACCAAGACCAGAACTCTGCAACGCTAGTGGTGAAAGGGTTAGAGCAGTCTGTTGTAAATATTCTAAACTTTTACACGAGCATCGACTTATCAAGTAACATGTTCCATGGAGAGATTCCTATTTCTATAGGAAACCTAACTTTGCTCGAGGCATTAGGCATGTCTTGCAATCAACTGATTGGGAAGATTCCTAGGCAAGTGTCGAAGCTTGGATTTCTTGAAGTACTAAACCTCTCCTATAATCATTTATATGGAGAAGTACCTCGCAGTGGACAACTTGATACATTTGGCTATGATTCCTATATGGGAAACACAACATTGTGCGGTTTTCCAATGACTGTGGGATGTGAAGATAAAAAAAAATAAAACAAGAGGTGCAATCACAAGAGGAAGAGAATTCGGGTCTTTTTATTGGATTTTCTTGACAGAGCGTGATAACAAGGTACTATTGTGCATTTCCATTTGGAGTTTGTGTGGGATATTTCGCTCTAAGATATGGAAAATTCAACAGGTTGCTAAGGAAACTCACATGGAAGAGAGGAAAGGGTTCCAAAAATACTTTTCCAAGAAGACATGCCAGAAGAAGAATAAATTAAATTAAATTTGTATAGTCATAAATTATTTTATTTATAAATTTCAACTTCTTCAAACACATTTTCTATTACATATTAAGAATTTAAAGTTGTGGCATTATTTCACATGGCTTTAATTTGTGATTGTAGATTAAAAGAGTGGGCGGTGTGCATCAATCTGTCTTACCTTGATTTCTCAAAAAACCATTTTACCCTGTGTACAGAGCTTGGAGCATCTTGATCTTGATAACCTTTTCTCATTACTCATTAGTCTTTACCAACTTGTCCAGCCTTAAATTTCTTTGCCTTTCAAATAACAACCCTTTCTTTCTGGCACAATTCCAGAATAAATTGGCTGCATGACAAGCCTTCAGGTAATAAGGCTAGACCATAATTCATGTCAAGGAAAGATTCTCACCTTTCATAGGAAGCCTAAAACATCTTTAGTTTCTGCTCTTACCTTACAACCTACATTTTGCTCTTAAAAAATCAAATTTGCGTTTTGCATGACTCGAACTAACCCAAATGTCTTTGTGCTTGTTATTTGCGGGAATAATATTTTCGTACTTTCTCAAATTTTTACAATCAGAACACAGACACACTATAAATTCTTCTACTTTTTTAGTTTTATTTTCTTCAGCATATTGTAACTGGACGCATTTAGAAATGATAATAGATAATTTAAATTGAAATCAAAATACCTAATCCGTAATCAAGACACTTAGTTCTTCAAAATACCTAATTTATAATCAAAGTAGCATATATATATATATATATATATATATATATATATATATATATATATATATATACCTAACTCATCAAAGAATTATATACCTAGCTAATCAAATTCAATTTAATTCATCAAAATACCCTAACTTATAATTAAAGTATTTAAATCATCTAAATACTTATATACCTAACTCATCAAAGAATTATATACCTATCTAATCAAATTCAATTTAATTCATCAAAATACCCTAACTTATAATTAAAGTATTTAAATCATCTAAATACTTATTTCATCAAGTACCTAATTCATTAAAATACCTATTTCACACAAAATTTATTAAAATTCAATTAAACATTTAAAATTCTAAAATGCAAAAAAAAAAAATTAAAAAAATAGCAATTCTTAATTCATAGATATGCACACATTAATATTAAGTATGTTGTTTTCAGCCTTTTCCTAATCTGGTATACTGCCAAAACTAGTAAGTAAACAAAACTTAGACCAACTTTGTTGGAATTTTGTACAAGGAGACCTCAATAATCATGTTCTCTGTCCTCTCCTTATGGGCTTATTCTAACAGAAAACAACTCAGTCTATGTTCTGGTATGCTACTAAAACTAAAAACTAATTAATGACATTAATTAAGTGAAAATAAACACAAACCAAATTTAATTTGCTGGCATTTTGTAGAGGGAAATAACAGGAAATGCATAATTAAAATTATGCTTCAACTCTAACTGACACAATTTCCACATATAACAGAGGCAGAGCAATATATAAACCAGAGGTTCAGTCTCAAATAACAGAGGAAAGAAGTTCACAGGCAAGCTAAGATCAGAGAAAATGGCAGTGATGTATAGTAGACCTCTCAGTCTCAGGGATGAATCTGCTCAAAACTATTTACAACAACAAGTATCCAAAGAGTAAAGAAGAACACAACACTTGTATAATGACTTCCCATTCAACATGCAACCCAACATCAAATCAATCTAACCCAAATAAATCACAAAGGTCTCCGAGGCATATATATTTTATGCATCAAATTAAAAAAAGCCACTAAGCCCGCAGTTTGTGGATGGAGTGAGTGTAGGCGAGATGGAGAATGAGGACGCAAAACTGAATCCAGCTGCCGGAGGCTTTGTGGATAGCTCGGGCGCCGGAAACACCCACCCCGGCCTGAGCAGGAAAAGCCACTCGCCCCAGATTGGAGTTGACTTATTATAATGGTGGGTTTTTAAGGAGATTTTGCTGGTGTAACTAAGAAAGAGAAAATAAGAATGGAAGAAAAAAAAAAAACAAAACAAAAAAAGAAGAAAAAAAAACAAAACAAATAACTGAAAAAAAAAATAAAAGAAATTATAATTACGCGCCCAGGCGGGCACACGCACGCGACCGCCTGGGCGCGAGAGTTGGGCCTCAGGCATGTAAAGCACAACACTCATTAATGTTGATAGGGCCCACATAATCTGCAAAAACCCTATACTTACAAGAACAATGATTTTCTTCTCTCTTTATTTTATCTCTCCTCCACTTCACTCTTTCTACCTAAAATAGCGTGTAAAACTCCCTTAATAGGGATGACCTAAGGAGTTGATTAATCTCAGTTTCAGCTAGCTTCAGAGAAGATAGTTTTAAGAATAAAATATTTGCTCATGATGCACATGTTTAAGTTTATAGAAATAATCATGTAGATTATTATATATAACAAAAAAACACAGTGACAATAGTTTTAAAAAATCTTCAAATCTGCAGAGTATACTAAAATTACTGGAAAACAACACAACGAACAATGGGAAAAGACATGATTATACAAATTAAAAGTACTACTCCATCAAGTAAGCTTCCCATAACCAATCAGTAAAAGCAATTCAGAAGTTTAGCCGGTTGTAAACTTGTGTGCACGCACGCTGACCTTTTAATCTTCCTGCAATCACAAGCTAAGGCAGCTTATCAAATGCAACAACATAACGTTGTTGTATATGCAATTGAAAATGTCACTGAAAAATTGGAATTTTATAGTTGGAGTTTGGAAAATTAAACAAAAGGAGTACGTAAGTTTTAATTTATTTACCTTTGCAAATTTAATGTATTCTTCTCCTGGCATGTCTTCTTGAAACAGTATTTTTGGAACCCTTTCCTCTCTTCCATATGAGTTTTCTTAGTAACCAGTTGAGTTTTTCATATTGCAGTGCAAAATATCCCACACAAACTCCAAACGGAAATGAACAGCAGTATCCTATTGCCACGCTCTGCCAAGAAAATCCATTAAAAAAACCAGAATCCTCTTCCTCCTCCTCTTCTTTTGAGTGCACATGTGGGTTTTTAGCTTCACATTCGAGTGTCAGTGGAAACCCGCACAATGCTCTGTTTCCCAAATAGGAGTCGTTGCCAAATGTATCAAGGTGTCTGCTGCGGGGTATTGCTCCAGATAAGTGATTATAGGAGAGGTTTAGAACACCGAGGAATCCAAGGTTTGAGAGTTGCCACGGAATCTCCCCTGTGAGTTGGTTGTTGGAGATGTCTAAGGCCTCAAGCAAAGTTAGATCTCCGAGTGATGGAGGTATATGACCAGTGAGCCTGTTGTGAGATAGATTAAGAAGCCGAAGAGCATAAAGGTGGGGTCCGATGGAAACAGGAATCTCTCCATGGAACATGTTACTTGATAAGTCAATGCTGGTGTAGAGCTTTAGAATTCGTCCAACCGAGGCTTCTGATCCTTTCACCACTAATGATGCAGAGCTGTCATAACTGTATGAGAAGCTGCTGTTGCCGTAGTTTACTTGTAGATCAGAACTAGTATTACTTGTAATACCAGTAAAATGCAGCAAATAATATCCAGGAAAAGGTCCCGTGAAGTGATTGTTGGAGAGATCAAAAACCCGCAACATAGGGAATGGATGCCTAGTGGTAGGATTGCCTATCACTCCGTGAAAATGATTTGATCTCAAGACAAGCACTACCAAATGTGGAAGAGCATCTAACCAGTGTGGAAATGAGTCATTCAGCCTGTTGTTTCCAACATCTAGAACTTGGAGATGAGTACAGTTGATGAGTGTGCGAGGTAAAGGCCCTTCAAATTCATTATGATCCAAGTTGAGTTCATAGAGAGCATCACCAATTGTCACGTCTGCTGGAATGTTTCCATGAAAGTTATTCATGCTTAAATCGATTTGTGACAAAGTTGTGCTTAGATTTCCCAAACATGGAGGAATAACACCACTCAAAGAATTATCAGATAAGCTTAGGATTGTTAAAGGAGTTGAACTACTACAAAACTCTCTATGGATAGGCCCATCAAAATTATTTTGGTCAAGATACAAGGCTAAGAGTTGATTGCTAAAATTTCCCACACACTTTGGAATTACCCCACTCATGTAGTTAGCTCTCAAGGAAAGATATTGAAGGTAGCATGCATTGCACAGTGATTCTGGAATACCTCCATGAAACTGATTCTCACCAAGACTTAGAATATTTAGACTTGTGTTTCCCAAGCATTTTGGAACAAGTCCATTCATTTTGTTGACTACTAGAGAGAGGTATAAAAGGGATGTGACATTGCAAAAGATTGATAAGGTATCAGGTTCGTTAAGCAAGTTGGAATTTATGTAAACATCAGATAGTGATGTTAAATGTCCAACTTCTAGTGGTATTGATCCACTAAGATAGTTATCTGAAAGCTCTAGCACAACAAGCTCTGACAAATTTCCAATTGCTGGAGGAATTGGACCAGAGAGCTGGTTTTTATCAAGGTAGAGTTCAGACAACTTTTTCAAATTCCCAATGTTTGAGGGAATGCAACCTGAAAGCTGGTTACTAGACAGGGAAAGATATTGAAGTTGTGTCAATAAACTAATTTCAGAGGGGATTCTTCCAGAGAAATTATTGCTATCTATAGACAAGAAAGTTAATTGTGTCCAGTTGGCAATGAGGTGTGGTACTAACTCACCTGAAAGTCTATTGAAAGATAAATCTAAATGAACTAGTTTGGAAAGATTGGACATGCTCGGAGGCAACTCGCCTGTTAGAAAGTTATTATCTAGATACAAGATTTCAAGATTTGTGCATAACCGAAGTTCAAAGGGAATCCTTCCAGAGAAACTATTGCTATCTAAAGACAAGAAAGTTAATTGTGTCCAGTTGGCACTGAGGTGTGGTACTAACTGACCTGAAAGCATATTGGAAGATAAATCTAACACAACTAGGTTGGAAATATTTGACAAACTAGGAGGCAACTCCCCTGTTAGAAAGTTATTATATAGATACAAGATTTCAAGATTTGTGCCGAAAGGCGGAATCTCCCCCTGAAATGAATTATGTTGTAGCTTTAGTACCCGAAGGCTATTCATGGAGCCAATTTCAACTGGAATTGTTGAATTAAGTAGATTAAATCCAAGAGCAAGATACTGAAGATGTTTGAGATTTCCTATGGAAGGTGGAATATTCCCAAGAAATGAATTATTGACCAATTTCAGTACTTGAAGACTGGTGATGGAGCCAATTTCATCTGGAATTGTACCAGAAAGGTTGTTGTATGAAAGGCGAAGAAATTTAAGACTGGACAAGTTGGTAAGACTAATGGGAAAAGGTCCTTGGAAGAAATTGATACTAAGATCAAGATGCTCCAGGCTCTCTAGCTTGGAAAACACAGACACTGGAATTTGGCCGGTAAAATGGTTTTTTGACAAGTCAAGGTAAGATAGGTTTGGGCAACTTGTTATCAAGTCTTTTGGAAAATCCAAAGTGAAGTCATTAGCACGGAGATTGAGATGCTTCAACAAAGGCATAGCATGGAATTTAGACCAATCCGGAGTTTCCAGATTATTCACTCCCAGATCCAGGTACCTCAGGTTTTGAAGATTGCTAATTTCAAATGGAATCACATCCTCCAAAAAGTTTCTGAAACAACTAAAGTACCTGAGCTGTGTCAACTGCCCAACCTCTACTGGTATTGCCCCCGTGAAGTTGTTATTGCTCAAGTCCAGAAAAGTGAGCTTAAGGAGGCTGCTGATAGCAGATTGTATCACTCCGCTAAAACTATTGTTATTGAGATTGATGCGAGTAAGATTAGGAAGTGAGGAAAAAGCAAGTGGCTCAAGTGTACCTCTGATGTTTCCATTGGGAATATTCAACTCTGAAACCGAACTAGCAGAGTTGCAGATGATGCCCTCCCAACTGCACACATTTGTGAGGTTGTTGACAGACCAGGAAGAATCCAGTAAAGAAGTAGATGATGATGATAAGCCATTGATCTTCCATTGTAAGAGAGCTTCGGCTTCTTTATATTTGTTTGCATGTAAGGGTGCGGTGTTTAGTGCAAGCAAACAAAGGATGTGAAAAAGAAGAGTGAAAATGGAGATTCTCATCATGGTTTAATTAATAGTATAATTCAATAAACTGGTTGATAAGAGCTACTTAAGAAGCAAAGCTAATTCTATGTGATCCTATATATACCGGATTTAGAGGGAATGATGTGTTAAAAAAAAAAGTGAAAAAATAATTAATTTTTGTGAATGAGGAGATTGGACGCTAGGCTAGGTTAATATGAAGGTGACACATCCAAACTTTCATTACCTTCATTTTCAATAATGTCATCTCTATTTAATCTAATCTGACTATTCCAACCCTTCATTATGTTTCCTTCTTAGCTACCAAGTATTTCTTTCTGATTTTATATTTATCATTTATTTCAATTTCTTCATTAGCTATTTCATATTTTATCAAGCAAAATACTTCGGACTCTGAAAATCTTACTTCTAATTTTACTCCCACTTATGTTCACATTTAATTGAATGGAGAAAAAAATAAATAGATAAACATCTCAAATAACACTTTATAATTTCAACTCTAAGTAACAAGTATAAAATCAAATATTCAACTTAGAGTGCACATGACAACGGAATATAAATACGTAAAGTGCTATAATTAAAATCACGTAAAAATGAAGAGATATATCACATATAATACATTGGAAATCCTTATATTAAAATATCTCAAATAATATGTGTGTAAAGTTTAGCATGCATGCAGACATGGGAAACAACAAACCCAGATAATGAATTCTAGAGAGATGATGCGAACATTAAATGAGTTTAGAAGACCCAGATGAAAATCTCTAGAGAGAAGTGAATAGTAAGTGAGTTTTGCAAATATGATATACACCGAGCAACAATATTAATATACACCGAGCAACAATATTAATAGCACATAATGTTATCGTTAGGTATATCAATGTGAAAAGGTAAATTTACTTGAAATATTAAGTGAAAATTATTGCAATTTTTTTATTAGACCACGGGTGTAACTATATAAATTATAAGTGAAGTAATTAAAAAATGTTTTTTTTTATCAAAAAATAAATTTTAAGAATATCTTTTTTTTCAGATACACGACAATTAATTAATTAAGAAATAATAACAAAAGAAAATCAAAATTTAGTTGAAAAGATATTTTTGTCTTCCAACAAAATTTAAAGAAAAATGAAACAGATAATACAGTAGTAGTAGAGAAATAGTGGTAATGAAAATGAAACGAAAGCAGCGGTCTTTGGCGATATTAGAGGACTTAGAAATTTTGTATTTGGAGTATTATCTTTTTTTTTCTTTTTCTTTTTTTTTCCACAATACATGACAAAGAGGGGGGTCTAAAGAACCTGTGTTCACAAAATCATAAAAACAATATCATAATGAGATTAATATTAAATAGTCACATCTAAAAACATTAAGGTTGTGTTTGGTTGAGAACTTTTGCACTCTATTATAGGTTTTCATACTCATTATTATATTTGTTTGCATACTTTTGTTATTCTACTATTGGAATAAAATCCTTTAGTAATTATAAAACTCATTACTCTTTATTTTACTCATTTACTTTTGAACAATAGAATGAAAAATAAGGGAGCAAAAAATAAAAAAGAGTTATTGTCCATGCATTAGACATGGAATTATAATAGGGGAAATCGCACTTTTGGTCCCTCAATTAGTACCACTTCTGCAATGTTCTCCCTATCTTTCAATTTGGACACTTTCGATCCCTCAGTTATTGAGACGTTAGTCAATTTAGTCCTTCTGTTAGTTACTCACAATAAACTCCGTTTAGACCATGGGTATAATTGGAATTTTACATAGGAAAATGCATTTTTGGTCCCTCACCAATAACTTAAGTTTCCTTGTAATTCTTGGAGCCTAATTTCTTCCCCATGCTGAACACAATCAACACCAGGATGGATGCCAAGAACATTGCCACCATTTTCGGCACTGTGAGGTGAAAGTGTTCTTCGTGGACTATGAATGTGTGGAAAAGGTCGGGAAAGCGGTGGAGTTGTTGATGGCGGAGAATACTACGCACTGTGGAGTTGTTCGTCGTGGTTAACTTCCAGCAAGACATCTAACCGGCCCGCTAATATGAATGTTAGGACAACCAGCCTACTAGTATATAAGTATGGTTGAAGTGAACATATATGCATATCGAAAAAAAAAAAAATCTTAGAAAGCTTAGTGAGGGAAAGGTAGATAGATAATGGAGGTCCAAAGGCCTCATGCCGTCTGCATTCCCTATCCAACTCAAGGCCACATACACGCCATGTTCAAGCTTGCCAAGCTTCTTCATCACAGGGGCTTTCACATTACCTATGTTCTCACTCAACTCAACTATACCCACATCATGAAAGACAGAAACTTTATCTCGCTCAGTCAATCACCCACTTTTCGTTTTGAAACCATACCCAACGGCCTTCCCTCACGGGAAAACCTCGGCACCGCTCTAGACATCACTGAGCTTTGCTTTTCGACGGCCAAGCTTGCATTTTCGACCTTGAAGAAGAGAGCTGTGAGCATAACAAGAACAGTTAGCGCGAGGGATGATGAGTTAAAAGCAGAGGTGGGTTTGTTGAATCCGGTAACGGGGCTTAGAGCTTGCTCCTTCGAATTTTCAGTGGCCGGCGAGAAAGAATCGTAGTCGTTTACTTGCAGAAATCTTCGACTTAGTGTGAGATTCATCTCCATCGATCTCCATTTCCTCATAGAAAACAAGTAATTAAGCTCCAAGAATGACAAGGAAACTTAAGTTATTGGTGAGGGACCAAAAGTGCATTTTCCTATGTGAAATTCCAATTATACCCATGGTCTAAACGGAGGTCATGGTTGTTAATTGACGGAAGGACTAAATTGACTAACGGGTCAATAACTGAGGGATCAAAAGTGTCCAAATTGGAAGATAAGGACAACATTGCAGAAGTGGTACTAATTGGGGGACCAAAAGTGCGATTTCCCCATTATAATATATACACGCATATATGTATGTGTATATATCTTTATTATATATTTTATATATTTATTTATTTTTATTTTAATTAATTAATTAATTGTTTTGATTTCAATTCTTATTTACTACTCAACAAAGTTCGACTCATCTTCGTAAGGTAAGTCACACCCCTTATTTAAAGCTCGAATTTAAACATAAGACTTTGAAAGTCATGTTAAGTACTTTAACCAATGTTCTATATTAACCCATTGATGAATATTCTTTTGAAGTAATATTTATTCTTAGAATGGTCATAGTAGTGTTCCACGAGTTAGCTGCCTCATCCTCTCTATTTTGACGTGCGTTGACCTTAGCCTCATCTCCTTCTTAGACGTCAACTTCATCCTCAACCTAGCTAGGCTTCAAATTAAAGATCTTAAAATAATATATATGTTTAGCTTGAGTTTAAAACTCATGACCTTTGGCTTTAGAAAATGCTTCTTTACTTGTCTATTGCTCCAATTGATCTTTTGGTGACTTGGAAAGCAACTGATTTACAAGTAGCAATACACTAATCCAAAACTTCTAATTTCCTCAGAAATACGTAGGATTTTTGTTTGATTTTGGACTTGGGAGATTATTTTTCTAGACTCAAAATAAAATAAGGAAAGTACTCTCATAAAAAACTATTACACTTTATTCCTAACAATAGCCAAAACTTGTTTGGTTGATGGGTCATCTTTTATGTATAGTGAATATTTTAATTTAATATCATTATCATTTTTTTTTTTCCAAATCTAACAATTAAGGGGCAAAGTGCTAGCTTAGCTTGATTGGTTTTTCCATACGAGAGGGGGTTCGAACTTCCGACCTCTCTTAAGATATGAGAATGCCAACCAAGCTAGTTAAATTATTGCACTTTTAAGTTATTATACTTGCACACTTGTATCAATTACTTACACTTTTAACATATGTTACTTGCACCAAAGTTTGAGTTATTTACAAAAATATCACCATATTTTTTTTAATTACATCTGATCTGTTAGAGCTAGACAGATGGACGACTGTGAAAAGTTCTCTTTCCTCTCCTGGGCGTCTATTCTCACCTGAATGCCCCCCCCCCCCCACACACACATATGGATGTATGTAAAATGTGTGTATACACATAATACTAACAATAATAATAATTTTTATAAAGTATTTAAAAAAATATGTTATTCTTCTATTACTCCGTATAATTTTGAATAAAGTAACTTATCAAATGACATAACGTGGTAGCAACACAAGACAAACTACAAGAGTATCAAGTTGGGATATAGAAAAATAAAAATCTTAGATGATGTCCAAATACAAGAATGATATATATGCATTCCAAGTTTATTTCTTGAAATAAGCACACGGTGTGGCCTTTGGAGGTATGTGTGGACTAAGAAATTTCATACTTTAACAATTAATCCGTATCTTGTTTTTTCAATATATTTTTTCAATATATGTTCAACTTTTCTATACTTATCTAAATACTAGTTTTATACGCGCATTGCGCGCATGAGTTAATGCCCAATGTTTATATTTAAATAAATATTTGAAAGTATATCAATGCAAGATTATATTGGAGAAGTTTATACATGGGTAATTGAATGTCGAATTTTTTTTATTTAAATATCTAACTCAAAGTATATGAATCCAACATAATATAGAAAATTCATTATAATTATTACTAAAATAAATGTTTGCAACCTTGTAAAATCGATAGTCTAAATATTTGGTCTTAAAATGATAGTCTAAATAAATACTACTTTTAATTTGAATTTTTCTAAGTGTTCGTAATTCTCTTTTGAGTAACATTGTCATTGTCTTCATCTTTACTATTTGTTTTCTTCCTTTTTGTTGGTAGTGTGTTATTTGCAATTCGGTTATTGTTGGTAGCATAGATGACAACGTCATGCAATGAGATTATGATATAGGAGCTATGGACTTTCCTTTAAGTGTTCTGCTTGGGGTTCATTTGGTTTAATCATTATTGTTGAATGAGTTATTGTGGATAAAGAAATCCCTAGTTTAAGGAAAAAGATTAAATAAATTAATAAAAATTTGAAAATTTAAAATATTATGTATTCCAAAGATATTAAAAGGTAGTTTCTCGCTTCAATTTGGTAGGTAATGGGTTATTTGAGTACTCTCTTTGTCAACCAATCCCCAAGTAGTTATATAATTAGATTCAAATTATTTTAAAATTTATTTTTCATATTATTAATAAAATACTTAGAAAATAAATATATGACATTATTTTGTACTATAACTTTGATATTTAATTACAAGATATTGTAAAAATAAGATAATCGACAATGTAATGAATATTAATTGATAAATTTAAATGTAAAGAATCTTTGTATGAGAGAAAAAATAAAGACAATATAACTAATGAAATTATTTCTCTTATTTAATTTAATTTTTTTATAATGAATAATTTTTTCAAATAAAGGTATTGTAGACACATAATTCTAAATTAAAGAAATACATATTTATCATTTTTTGTTGTAGCTACTAATTTATTTAATTTAATAAGAGTAAATAGAGTGAGAAACTTAATTATGTCAAATTTGATTGAGATGGGGTTCGAACCTAAGATCTTTCTTATAGAAATTAATGGGTAAGTTAAAAGTTAACGGAATATTAACGGAGAAAAAAATATTTAACGGAAAACTTAACGGATAATCATAAAAATAAGGTTAAATTAGGTAATCTCTATTAATAATATTAATCTGAATTATCTTAACCATCTATTTTATTAAGTAATTCATCTGAACCATCCATTTGATTAAATAATTTGACCGCCATTTTTTCTACCCATTTTAGGCCTAACTCTCTTTGGCTCTTATTAGTATAGTAGATATGTTAACATTGTTATCTCTTTACATATGCTTTTATATGAAATTGGTATGAACTTAAAATAGCTTTTTCATCCCCGAGTCCAAAAAAGGGATGCAAATGTTATCGATTTAGATTACATTTTTCTTGAAGAACAAACGGAAACAAAAATAAAATAATCATTGTAGAGTGCAACCTATATAACTAATAAAATGTAATATTCTCCAAATAAAGTATATAGGTCGAAATATTCTACGAATCCAAATTAAAATGTTTTAGCAATATTTTTAAGTGAACTGATTAAAATGTTTTTTTTTTTGGACACACGATAATTAATTAATTAAGAAATAATATCAAAAGAAAAATAAAATTTAGTTGAAAAGATATTTTTGTCTCTAAAAAATTAAAGAAAAATGAAACAGATAATACAGTAGTACGTAGTAGAGTGGTAATGAAAATGAAACGAAAGTAGTGGTCTTTGGCGATATTAGAGGACTTAGAAATTTTGTATTTGGAATCTTTTTTTCCACAATACATGACAAAGAGGGGTGCAAAGAACCTGTGTTCACAAAAAAAATCATAAAAACAATATCATAATGGGATTAAATAGTCACATCGAAGAACATTAAGGTTGTGTTTGGTTATGAACTTTTGCATCCTACTAATTAGGAAAAAGTGTCAAATAGGCCACTGAATTTATCGCTTTTGTGCAATTGAGCCATTGAACTTAAAAAGTGTGCAATTCAACCATCAAACAAGCAAAATTTGTGCAATTGAACCATTTTTACAAAAGTTTTCTGGTAAAATTAAATCCAATTATATTACTAACATATATGTATTAAGAGTGACATTTTCTTCTACCATACTAGTTGGGAGTCAATATTGAAATGTTTTTAATTCAAATTGAATTAAAAATTTTTGTAAAAATGGTCCAATTGCACAAATTTTGCTTGTTTGATGGTTGAATTGCACACTTTTTAAGTTCAATGGCCCAATTGCACAAAAGCGACAAGTTCAGTGGCCTATTTGACACTTTTTCTTACTAATTAATATGTATTTTTATACTCATTATCATATTTGTTTGCCTACTTTTGTTATCTTACTTATTAGGACTCTATGTATTTGACTCAGGTTATGACATCCTATCCTCGTCTCATTGTGATTTCCATATCCTAGTCTCCCTGTGCTTTCTCTATGTATTTCAGTTCTCATATAGTATCAGTGAGTCAGGATTTTTCTCGTTCCAATGGCTGATTAAGACGGATTTGTTAATTCTTCTGAACGGACAGTCTGAAATGCCTTTGTTGCTTCCTCTATTTCTACAACCACCAATTCGCATTCTACTGCTCATCACTTTATCAGTATTAAACTTGCCAATAATTTTTATTTTTATTTTTATTTTCTATTTTTTGTTTTGTTTTGTTTTTGTTTTGGAGAGCAAGTAGTGCCTTTTCTCCAAGGTCACCCATGCACCGATGCTTTCCTCCCAACTACTGGTAATTCTGTCCCGCAAGATAATCCGGCTCATGCGATATGGTTTCGTCACGATTAAGCTTTCGATTCAGTTCTCATCCTACTATTGGAATCAAATCCCTTAATAATTATAAAACTCATTACCCTTTTACTAATCTACTTTTGAACAATGGGATGAAAAATAAGGGAGAAAAAGAAAAGTTATTGTCCACGCATTAGATATGAAATTACTCCGTATAATATACACACATATATGAAATTATAATATACTCACACATTAATTTTAATTAATTAATTAATTATTTTTTTTGATTCTAATTTCTATTTATTAACAAACAGAGTGACTCATTTTATTTAAACTCAGCTCATTACCATTACTAAGGGAATGAGGAATTGCAATTCGGTGTAGGAGAGGAGCAAATTTGTTGGTGTAAAGACAATTTTGCCCATCCTCTAATATCTTTTTTTTTTTAAATATTTTTTATCATTATCCTCTAATACCCTTTGTCTTCTTTTTTTTTTTTTTTAAAAAAAAGATTTTTTATCATTATTACTATTACTACTACCACCACTACTATTACTACCACCACCACTACTACTACCACTAGTACTACTACTACTACTACTACTACTACTACCACTACATACTTACGATCAAGTATGTTGCAAGAGCTTTTCAAAAGTTTGATAGATGATTTTACGTCTAAATGTGAATGACGCATGTCACTTTTTAAATAAAATTATATATATATTTTTTATACAATATTTATATTTTGATACAACTTTTTGAACAACTATTATTTATATATATAAATTACTTGAAAAAAAGGTCAAATTAAAATATTGCACATGTCCGAATTTTTATTGGAACGGCCCTGTGTGGGTCCCAAAGAAAGTGTTTAACATCAAATTTTTGTGTGAAGGAGTAAAAGTATGGAGTATAACTTGGGAGTCAATTAGTATTTTCCTACACTAGGAGGTGCTTAATTTCATGGGGACTTGCAAAGGAAGAAAAAGGCTACATGTTGGTGAAAATTGATTTGGAAAAAGCGGTTATCATGGGATTTTATTCACGATACCCTTAAGGAAGCTTGGTTTAGCAATAATTGGATACCGATGACATCATGGCCTGTGTGGTAGCTTCCTGGTTGTCGAACAGGGATCAAAACGCCAATACGTAGAGTTTCTATACAAGATAGAGGATTTGGCCAATTCATGGGCCCGAGTATTTCTACCTCTTGCTACATGCATTATAGAAGTTTGATGAAGGGTCTCCATTATGTCATGGCATTGACGAACGATTATTTCAACGTATGAACGATAGATCATCAGAGGGCTTGTTTAGAGCGTTGCATGCATTCAAGCAGTCTGAACAAATCACCACCCCACTCCAGTTTTCCTTTTTAATACAAGACAATGCCTCTTTAATAGCCACATTGTGGATTTAAATAACTAAAATTTGATATTATTAGCTAGCTAGCTAGTATGTACATAAATTTATTGAATTTCCTTTTGGATCAATTAAGATAGGAGACAAATGTTGTATGGGGATGGAAAAAGGAGGGCAAATTATTATGTGGACCATCATCCATATTGAGGCAATGCTGACTATATATAAATATTTCTTTTTAATATATTGAATGTAAATTATTTTGTAGAATATCAAATAATGTATCTTTAGTATTCAAATAATGAATATTCAAAAATAAATATTTAGTATATTAAAAATGTAAGTTATATTTGTGGTCTACATGGTCCATGGTATAATTATTGAAATAGGAGATAAAGTAATCACAATAGTAAACCAAAGGGATCAGATCAAATCAGAGAAATTAGTTCCATATATAACCGGCCTTAACAATTTGTGTTTGTTCTCACGCAGGGAGTCTTGGGACGCAAATTATACTCTTCGGCCTTAACAATATCATCTAAACCTTTACACGAGCATCGATTTATCAAGTAACATGTTCCATGGAGAGATTCCTATTTCCATAGGAAACTTTTATGTCTTCGGCTTCTTAATCTGTCTCACAAT
Source organism: Ipomoea trifida (assembly GCA_003576665.1). Taxonomy (NCBI): domain Eukaryota; kingdom Viridiplantae; phylum Streptophyta; class Magnoliopsida; order Solanales; family Convolvulaceae; genus Ipomoea; species Ipomoea trifida. The sequence continues at coordinate 5,695,922 of CP025655.1, forward strand.
AGGCTGACTGGCCATATACCATCATCACTAGGAAACCTAACTTTGCTGGAGGCATTAGACATGTCTTGCAATCAACTGATTGGGAAGATTCCTTGGCAAGTGTCGAAGTTTGGGTTTCTTGAAGTACTAAACCTCTCCTATAATCATTTATATGGAGAGATACCTCGCAGTGGACAACTTGATACATTTGGCAATGATGATTCCTATATAGGAAACACAACATTGTGCGGTTTTCCAATGACTGTGGGATGTGAAGATAAAAAAAAAAAAAAAAAAAAAAAAAAAAAAAAAAAACAAGAGGTGCAGTCACAAGAGGAAGAGAATTCGGGTCTTTTTATTGAATTTTCTTGACAGAGCGTGATAACAGGGTACTGTTGTGCATTTTCATTTGGAGTTTGTGTGGGATATTTCGCTCTAAGATATGAAAAATTCAACTGGTTGCTAAGGAAACTCACATGGAAGAGAGGAAAGGGTTCCAAAAATACTGTTCCAAGAAGACATGCCAAAAGAAGAATAAATTAAATTAAATTTGTATAGTCATAAATTATTTTATTTATAAATTTTAACTTCTTCAAACACATTTTCTATTACATATTAAGAATTTAAAGTTGTGGCATTATTTCACATGGCTTTAATTTGTGATTGTAGATTAAAAGAGTGGGCGGTGTGCATCAATCTGTCTTACCTTGATTTCTCAAAAAACCATTTTACCCAGTGTCTGTATGTGTACAGAACTTGGAGCATCTTGATCTCGATAACCTTTTCTCATTACTCATTAGTCTTTACCAACTTGTCCAGCCTTAAATTTCTTTGCCTTTCAAATAACAACCCTAGCTTTCTGGCACAATTCCAGAATAAATTGGTTGCATGACAAGCCTTCAGGTAATAAGGCTAGACCATAATTCATTTCAAGGGAAGATTCTCACCTTTTCATAGGAAGCCTAAAACATCTTTAGTTTCTTTATCTTGGAAACAATCTCTACTGAATGCTATGATTTTTATTTTTTTTAAAGAAAAGGTATCGGTAACCTTTTCTACGATAAAAGGCCGTAGATACCTTTTTTTTTTTTAAAAAAAAAAAATTATTTATTTATTTAACATCTGCAACCCTCTTTTCCTAAAGAATAGAGGCTCTCTCGCAGACTTGTTACGCCGTCATGACGTACCTTACAACCTACATTTTGCTCTTAGAAAATCAGATTTGCGTTTTGCATGACTCGAACTAACCCAAACATCTTTGTGCTTGTTATTTGTGGGAATAATATTTTCGTACTACGAAAGTTTCTCAAATTTTTACAATCATAACACGGGCACACCATAAATTCTTCTACATTTTTTACTTTTATTTTTTCTAGCATATTGTATAAACTGAACCCCTTACATATATTTGAGTGTAGTGCATTTCTCATACATCCAATTTTGATCCGTATATGTCAATTGATAAAATGCTGATCTAAGTATGGTGGAAATATGGATCATCGATGATGGACGTATTTAGAAACGATAATAGATAACTTAAATTAAAATCAATGTACCTAATCTGTAATCAAGACACTTAATTCATCAAAATACCTAATTTATAATGAAAGTCATATATATATACCTAACTCATTAAATTCAATCTAATTCATCAAAGTACAAAATTCATAATCAAATTATATACCTAACTTTCAATCTAATTAATCAAAATACCTAACTTATAATTAAAGTATTTAAATCATCTAAATACTTATTTCATCAAGTACTTAATTCATTAAAATACCTATTTCACACAAAATTTATTAAAATTCAATTAAACATTTAAAATTCTAAAATTCAAAATAAAAAAAATAGCAATTCTTAATTCATAGATATGCGCACATTAATATGAAGTATGTTGTTTTCAGCCTTTTCCAAGTCTGGTATACTGCCAAAACTAGTAAGTAAACAAAACTCAGACCAACTTTGTACAAGGAGACCTCAATAATCCTGTTCTCTGTCCTCTCCTTATGGGATTATTCAAACAGAAAACAAATTAGTCTATGTTCTGGTATGCTACTAAAACTAAAAAGAGTCATTTCCATTTTTGGTCCTACTGTTATTGGGACATTTCCAATTTTAGTCCACTTCATTAATTTTTGTCACATTGCGGCCAGTCTTATTTAATTCTTGCCACTTTTAGTCCACCGTTAAAATTTTCATCAAATGGCCGTCCAAAACAAGGATATTTTTGGTCTTTTCATGCTTTGGTCATCTCCTTGACCCTTTGCAGTGGTTTTTCTTACACATTTTCATCCAATAAAAAGGTCCGGTGAAAGCCATGACTTTGTAATGTGGCTCACATGGCTCACATGACTCAACTAAAAACTAATTAATAATGACATTAATTAAGTGAAAATAAACACAAACCAAATTTAATTTGCTGGCATTTTGTGGAGGGAAATAACAGATAATGCATAATTAAAATTATGCTTCAACTCTAACTGACATTTGTATCGACACAATTTCCACATATAACAGAGGCAGAGCAATATATAAACCAGAGGTTCAGTCTCAAATAACAGAGGAAAGAAGTTCACAGGCAAGCTAATTAAGATCAGAGAAAATGGCAGTGATGTATAGTAGACCTCTCAGTCTCAGGGATGAATCTGCTCAAAACTATTTACAACAACAAGTATCCAAAGAAGAGTAAAGAAGAACTATAATTACTCCTCATTCAACATGCAACCCAACATCATAATTCATATCAATCTAACCCAAATAAATCACAAAGGTCTCCGAAGCATATATATTTTATGCACCAAATTAAAAAAAGCCACTAAGCTGAGATGGAGAATGAGGACACAAAACTGAATGCAGCTGCCGGAGGCTTTGTGGATAGCTCGGGCGCCGGAAACACCCACCCCCGGCGTGAGCAGGAAAAGCCACTCACCCCGGATTGGAGTTGACTTATTATAAGGCATTCCTCAATAGAGATGACCTAAGGAGTTGATTAATCTCAGTTAGCTAGCTTCAGAAAAGATAGTTTTAAAAATAAAATATTCGCTCATGATGCACATGTTTAAGTTAATAGAAATAATCATGTAGATTATTATATATAACAAAAAAAACACAGTGACAATAGTTTTAAACAATCTTCAAATTTGCATAGTATACTAAAATTACTGGAAAACAACACAACAAACAATAGGAAAAAGACATAATTATACAAAT